>OU342740.1:18573425-19773425 GCA_910589775.1 Avena eriantha
AACCACAAATCACAAGTTTAAAGTTTCAACGCTAAATGGGCACAAGCGAGAAAACAACAAATAGGAAAAAATGCAAGTGCTTATGCCCGACCCATGCAAATCCTCGAAGACCTAAAGAACTACTTCTCCCCCTTTGGCATCGAGACGCCAAAAAGGAAGAAGAGCGATGCTAGCACCCCAAGGGATCACTCGTAGTCCTCATCCTCGTCCTTGTCCTCGTCCTCGTTCTCATCCTCGTCATCACCTTGAAGCTCCTCGGTGTCATCATACTCATCATCAGTAGTGGCCATAGAGGGGAACAAGTGACGCTCTAGCTCCCCATAGTTTAGCCCGGAAGAAGAGTTCCATCGGGCATATGGTGTGGGAGGGGTAGGAGCCGGGGGATCACCAGAAGCACCGGACACATGGTGAAGGATGAGCTGTTGAGAGTGAGCCAACTCATGGCGCTTCTTGTACGCCTCATATTGGCCCTTGCGTGTGTCACGCCCATGCAAAGGATGTTCCGGTGGAACCAATTCAACTGCTTGATCTCACGAGCAACAGGAGGAACTGGAGGCTGCGAGCATCCCTCATGAGACCCTCAGGAGCAGAAGAGGGGTGAGAGGTCTTCCGAGCCTTGGTGTAGATCTTCTTTGCCTTATGCACAACATCAATGTTGAAATATTTAGAAGGAAGCAGGTGCCTGATGAGCATCATAATGTAGGGAGCATAAGGAATGGACAGCCGGTTGAACATTGCATCAATCAATTCATGGTAGATGAATTCCATCACATCTAGCTTGTATTGCACAGACTCATCCTCGCACGAGGCAACCTCATGGGAGAAGGCAAGGAGTTGAACAAGGTGACCACGGATGCTATCATCGTTGCCTCCACTTGGAGTAATGGAATCACGGAAGAGACCGACCAAAGCAGCATAGATAGGAGCAAGACCAGCAAGAGTGCCCACAATGCCATTGTCCATTGTGCAAGGAGAGAGAGCTGCATCTTTGTTGGGCTTCAGCTGAGTGATGATGCGGTGGCCACTGGCCCTATCCCTGCTACAGAAATTGTACCCAAGAACCTCAGCAAACACATGGAAATCAGCAGTCATAGGCATGTCATGAGTCATCCACTTCATAGTGCGATGCTCATTGCCACAAATAACCAAAGTGGAAAAGAACGGCTTCACCACCTCAGAGTCATATGAGCACTGGAGAGATATGAGATGGTGTAGCCCCATCCGCTGAGCCACATACATGGCATCCACAAGGTGGGGCTTCTCCAAAGCCTCAGCAAGAACCAGCGGGTGCATAGGCCTAATGTTCATCCTTGCATACACATCTTCAAAAATACCTTTCTATTCAGCACACCAAAAGCGAGCATCCCCCAGCTCATCATCACGAGGCAACTCTGCAAACAAATCACGGTGACGGATAGAGGAATTAGTGACTGGATCCAAAGCCTTGTAGTTGATCTTGGGCTCCTTGCCCTTCCTTTTGCACACCCCCTTTCTAGTCCTCTTTGCTTGTACAACCATGCGCTTCTCTTCGTTCTTTCTTCTCCTCAACTCAACCTCGTCCACTAAGTTACCCTGTCCGTCGTCCCAAAAGTATTTACCACGAGGACGGCGCTTGTAGGTCTTGGGAACACTAGAACCACCTGTGAGGAGAACAAGGGCGATAGCATGGGGATAAGCATACCCACAAGTCCAGGAGAGAGCATGGAAAAAGTAGTCAAAGAGTTCATAAGTCAAATCTACTCAATGCACACAATATGGTGAAACTGAACCAGAGTTGAATCTATCAGGCCGGATTATCCGGCCTAGCCAGGGGCAGATAATCCGGCCCTGGCAGAAATTTTTGACTTCACCTAGATTGAATGTAAAAAGTAGATCGGGCATAGAAACTACAAGACTACGATTTCTACGCGAAAAAACATCCTTCTAGACAACATTCCACCCAACAAATAACACATCTAGCCAAAGATGGGGAGAGAGGGATTTACCCTCACTCATTGGAGGAAGAACGCAGAGGAGAAGGTACCCGGAGGCGCGGAGAAGAAGATCGGGGGAGGCACGGAAAATCCAGTGGTCGGAGAGGCTCCGGGAGGGTGGGGGACGGCAGGCGGCGGCTGAGGAGGAGGAGAGGGTTGGGGAGAAGTCCTGCTTGTTATGTCCCCTTCCCCCGATCCCTGCCCTTTAAGATGAAACCCGCCAGGACCGGATTATCCGGCCTACACTTGGGCCGGATTATCCGGCCTCAAATCTGAATTTTTGTTGTACACAGATTCAGGCCCGCACGTCCCCAAACAACACCCCCACAGGTGTACAAGGGACTTGTGTGCAAGAATAGATGGCTTAGGGGTGGAGAAGGGCTTAGGATTAAGAAAGACAAACTGAGATCGTACTATACACTCAAAATTGCAAGAACCAAATCAAATAAAAGCCAAAATTGAGTGTGATTCCCATAAGAACATGAGATGAGCAAAAACAACCAAAAAGATCCATAAAAATCCAATTCTCCTCAAGGGGGGCGGTGGCCGAAGCCAACTTGTTGGAGTGTATGGTGTGACACCGCGAAGATATATCTTGGCTTCACGACCAATACTCATCAATAAGCTCACATATCACAAAATGATATTAAGAGAAATGATTTATCTTCCTTTTGGCATTATGGGGGAAGGGTTAGTCCAATTAATTAGGACCACACTCCCCCTATATCCATGCCCACATCTAGACCAAATGACTGAGATGTATGAGTGAGTGCATGGGTAATCAAGACAAACTCCTGGAATCAATGATATTTAGCTCATTCCTCAAATAGCAGAATCTTGCTTCATCAAGTGGCTTCGTAAAAATATTAGCAAGTTGGTTCTTCGTGCTCACAAAAGATAGATCAATATCACCTCGAGCAACATGGTCTTGAATAAAATGATTTCGAATCTCAATATGCTTTGTCCTTGTGTGTTGTACCGGATTATACGCAATTTTTATTGCACTTTCATTATCACATAAAAGAGACACTTTGTCACAATTGACACCGTATTCCTTTAAAGTTTGTCTCATCCACAATAACTGAGCGCAGGCGCTAGCAGCAGCAACATATTCAGCTTCGGCGGTGGAGAGAGAGATACAATTTTGCTTTTTAGATGACCAACACACTAGGGATCTTCCCAAGAATTGACAAGCTCCAGAAATGGATTTCCGATCATCCTTATCACCAGCCCAATCTGAATCAGAATAACCACATAGAGAGAAATTGGAGCGCTTGGGATACCATACACCAAAGTTAGGGAATGAACCAAATATCGAAAGATCCTCTTGACCGCCACTAACTGGCTTTCTTTAGGAGCTGCTTGATACCTTGCACACACCCCCACACTCAACACAATATTGGGTCTAGATGCGTAGAGATAAAGAAGAGAGCCGATCATGGATCGGTATACCTTTTGGTCCACATCTTTACCATGTGGGTTAAGTTCAAGGTGACATTTTGTTTGCATCGGAGTGGAGACACCATTAATATCCGTCATCTTGAATCTCTTGAGAATGTCTTGGATGTACTTTGCTTGATTGATGAAGGTTCCTTCTCTAAGTTGCTTGATCTCGAATCCAAGAAAGAACCGTAATTCCCCCATCATAGACATTTCAAACCTGTCAGTCATAAGCTTTGAAAATTCATCATTAAAAGCTTTATTAGTAGAACCAAAGATGATATCATCTACATATAGTTGGCATACGAAGAGCTCCCCCTTAACCTTCTTAGTAAAAAGAGTGGGATCGATTTGCCCAACTTCGAAGCCATGGTCTAGCAAAAGCTCTTTAAGGTGCTCATACCACGCACGTGGGGCTTGTTTAAGGCCATAGAGTGCCTTATCGAGTTTGTAGACATGGTTCGGGAAGTTAGGATCCTCTAATCCCAGGGTTTGCTTCACATATACCAACTCATGTAGAGGACCATTAAGGAAAGCACTCTTGATGTCCATTTGCTGTAATTTAAAAATGTTATGGGCAGCATAAGCAAGAAGGATACAGATGGACTCAAGTTGAGCCACATGAGCATAGGTCTCGCTGAAGTCAATGCCCTCAACTTGAGAGTAGCCTTGTGCCACAAGTCTCGCCTTGTTCCTCACAACAATGCCATTCTCATCTTGCTTGTTTTTAAATATCCATTTAGTGCCGATAACATTGCGGCATTCTTTGGGTTTCTCCACGAGTTTCCAGACCTTGTTGCGCTCAAAATTATTCAATTCTTCATGCATAGCAACAACCCAGTCTGGATCTTCAAGAGCTTCAAAATCTTTCTTGGGTTCCACCATTGAGATGTGAGCTTGATGCTCACCAAAACTTGCCAATTCCCTTCTTGTAGAAACCCTTCGTCGAAGGTCACCTACAACCTTCGAGGGTGTGACCCCTTAACTCAAGGTTCCAATCAGCACGAGCCTTGCGACGAAGTTCAATAAGCTTGTTGTCTCTTGGTGGAATAGTTTCATCACTTGAATCTTCATTGGACTCATTTGCTCGACCTTGATTAGAATCTGGGATAACAGTAGTAGACGGTGATGAAGTGTGCCCTTGAGGTGGGTCAGCAGCCATAACAGGAGACTGCTGAACAATAGGTGATTCAGGGCCAGATAATCCGGCCGATGGAGAGGCCGGATAATCCGGCCTAGGAGAACTGGTTCCAGCTTCATCAGGCTGTCTGGGACTTGCTTGTACTGGCGAGGGGCCGAATAATCCGGGGCCAGCCGGAAAATCCGGCCTGGAGCTTGCAACGATTTCTTCAGCACCAGGTGCAGTTTGGTCGTCAGGAGCGGGGTGGCCGGATAATCCGGTGTCAACCGGATAATCCGGCCTGGAGCTTTCTGGAACATCTTGACCTTCAGCAGTTGATGGAGATGGTGTAGAAGTTACTCCCATGGTTGGAACATGATGAGTATGTGTAGATGAGGGCTCTTCATGAGTAGAGCATTGTCCTTCCCAATCCGCCACAAGGGGTTCCTCAATGGGGCGGAAAAATCCCACGCTCATTCTTCTGATGGCATCTTGGGGTATTTCAACATCTGCATCACAAACATCAACTTTCCCCGCACGAGAGCCGTCATTTTCTTTGAACACCACACTACATTCTACAACAGTTCCAGACAGATTATTGTAGACTCTATAAGTGTGGGATTCGGCACCATAACCAACAAAAATACCTTCTAGAGCCTTAGATTCAAACTTAGATAAACGAACTCCTTTGATGAGAAAGAAACACTTACACCCGAATACCCGAAAGTATGAGATGTTTGGCTTGTTACCGGTAAGTATTTCATATGGAGTCTTGTCCAAGATTTTATGGAGGTATAAACGGTTGGATGAGTGGCAAGCGGTAGAGATTGCTTCAGCCCAGAAATTATAAGGAGACTTGAATTCGGCTAGCATTGACCTTGCCATATCCATTAGAGTCCGATTTTTCCTCTCGGCTACACCATTTTGTTGAGGGGTGTACGCAGCGGAATATTGATGTCTAATCCCCTCTTCACTTAGGAACTCATTTAAGGTGTAGTTCTTGAACTCAGAGCCGTTATCACTTCTTATAGCCAGAATAGGGACGTTGTGTTGACGTTGAACCTCGTTGGCAAAGTCGATGACCGTTTGTTGAGTTTCACACTTCAACTTGAAGAAATAAACCCAAGTGTATCTTGAGTAATCATCAACGATCACAAGATAGTACTTCTTCCCACCGAGGCTTGCATGAGATGGAGGTCCGAAGAGGTCCACATGTAGGAGCTCTAAGATCCTTTTGGACAAAATAATAGTCTTCCTACGATGAAGAGAGTCATGCATTTTCCCTTCAACACAAGCCCTGCAAACACGATCTTTGGCAAATGAGACATTTTCTTTTAGTCCAAGGATGTGGCCACCCTTGTGGAGACTTTGCAAAGTTCTCATATTGACGTGAGCTAGTCGGCGATGCCATAACCAACCCACGTCAGCCTTTCAAAAAAGACACATCGGGCCTATAGTGGTTTTCCCCGAAAAGTCCACCACGTACAGGTCATTTTCGACATATCCCACGAAAGCGACTTTTAGAGACTTTCTCCACAAGAGTACCACCAAATCAGCATCAATATAAACTGCAAAGCCCATCTTACCAAGGGCGCGAACTGAAAGTAAGTTGTACCCGAGGGTCTCAACAAGCATGAAGTCCACGAGAGAGATATCGTGAGCCAACACAACTTTGCCGAGACCCAATACCTCAGATTTTGACTTGTCACCATAGGAGACGGTTATATGATCATTATTTGGCCGCATCTCTGTGATGATCTCCTTGCTTCCGGTCATATGAATCGTGCATCCGCTATCGAGTACCCATTTAGACCCACCGGAAGCATATCCCTACAAGAAAGTTACTTCTTGGTTTTAGGTACCCATTTTTCAATGGGTCCTCTCATGTTAGTGACAAGGGTCTTGGGGAACCAAATAGACCAAGGAATGTAACAATCATAAGGACCTACATAACTAGCATAAAAATCACCATAATAATCGCAATATAACTCAAAGTTAAGATTGTTAGCCCCTGCAAAACCATCATAATTATACTTGTCATTGGTGATGTTGCTAGTCTTTGGTTGAGCAGTCTTGCTTTTCTTCTTCTTCTTGTTTTTCTTGTTCTTTGTCTTGGGAATGTAACCAAGACCTTCTTTTCTATTGTTTGTCCTTTTCTTGCTCAGTATCTCATCAAGAACTTCTTTACCTTCGTGTTGAGAACCTCTTGCAAGATCTTCTTTTCCATAAGATGATGTGGAGGTACTTGGCACATCATACAGCTTCAATTGAGTTTGGAGCTGATCATGAGACTCATTTAGAGTAGAGTGATCACTCTTCAATGCCTTGTGAGCACTGTCAAGTTTATCAAACTTCTCCGAGAGTCTAGCATGAGCAGCCCCAAATTCAATCTTTTCTTTCTTTAGTTTCTTTACCTTGGTAAGAGTATTGTCACGTTCTTTGATGAGCTGAGCAACAACTTCTTCATGTGACTCCTCAATGGATTCGAGTCTCTCTTCCAAAGATACTCGAGCTTCCTCTTCTTCTTCCAAAGCATTCTTCAAAGAAGCTATCTCCAAGGCATCTTCTCTTTCAATTCTGCCTTTTTCTTCAAGAAGATCTTCGGCTTGAGCAAGTTGACTCATAAGAGCATCAAAATGAAGTTTGTGCTCACCTTGCAGGTTAGTGAAAAAGTTGTCCAAAGCAATAACTTCTTCTTTCATTTTAATACTATCATGATCGTCCATATCCAAATTTATGTTAGTCTTAGGAAATGAAGAGCTAGAACTTGATACCTCGGACCCTCTTGCCATAAGGCAAGTGGCGTTGTTGTTGATGACGTTCTCATTTGGCGAGTCGAAGAGAGATGATGGGGGTCGATGTGGTGGCTATAGCAGCCACCTCGCGAGAACTATCTTCATCCTCTTCATCTTCACTTGCAGAGGAGTATTCTTCTTGTGCCACTAAGACGATCTTGGGTTGCTTCTTATAGGGGCCGTTGTTTTTAATTAATGACTTCTTCTTAGGTGCCTTGGATTTTTCTTTAAGAATGAGCCTGCCACCATTGTCTTCTCTATTTTGATAAGGACACTCATCTACAAAGTGCATCCTATCTCCACAGTTGTAGCATGTTCTCATTTTTGGGCCACTTTCTCTTCTTCCACTCGACCCATTCTTGCGCTCGAGTTCCGACTTGGCCTTGGCAGGATCCTTCCAAAAGTTCCTTGCGTAAAATGCCATGTACTCACCATGAGCACGTTTGACTTCATTGGGGCAGTCCATGGAGGCCCCCTCAAAAGCTCTTGCATCCTCATCTTGCTCAACAACATTGGCCTTTAGAGCAACATTGACTCCCTTTTGCATTCCAATGGCACGAGCTCGGGCATCTTCAGTGTTCTTCGCGGCAACTTTGAATGATGCCATTTCTTGCATGACTTCATTGGATGTCATTTGATGGTAGTTGTGTCTACCTTGCAAGCTCTTCAAATCCGTTGGCTCGAAAGGCATTAAGGCACTCACATATTTTCTTATTATCCATGCATCATCAATGTGGGTGGCTCCATGCTTTCTAAATGTTGTTGCAATGCCCTTGAGTCTTCTATACATGTCTTCATGGGTTTTAATCATCCAACATGTAGAACCCTTCAGCTTCATTACTTAGGGCATCATACCTATTCCTTCTCATGCTTTCCTTCCCAATAAAGAGATCGGTGAGGGCATCCCAAGATTCTTTAGCTGTGTTGAGATGTTCAATGTGGGGCATGTCCTTGGGACCCACACCGAGTTGTATCATGTGGAGAGCCGTAGCATTCAATTGGCTGTCCACAACTTCTCTTCTTGTCAGATTGGAATGATCTCCAATATGAAGACCCTCTTCAATAATCCTCCAAAGTTCAATTGAGGACCTGCAAACATGTGACTTCATTAAGAATTGCCATTGATTAAAAGAGGATGCAGTAAGCTTGGGTGGATCACCCCTATTGTTTATATGAGGATGAGGGATAGGTGGATCGGGGGAATATACGTGATGAACCTCACTATATTCCTCCTTACCACTTCCCTTCTTGGAGGTGGAACCATTATGTTTTTCACCTACCACTTCATCATCCTTGGATCCGGTGTTAGCCTTATCCTTGGATGATGGTGTGCCGGCCACAGAGGAGGATGGAGATGGGGCTATGGATGATGTGAGATGAGCAATCATTTGATTCATCTCCTCCATCTTGGCCTCAAAGGATTTCAACAAGGTTGTTTCTAACGTCTTGAGGTCATCCATTGTGACCTTATCCACAGCCTCATCCCCATCTCCCTTGGTACCCATACTTCTCTTAGGCGATTAATCCCGAATAAAGAGCCGGGGCTATGATACCAATTGAAATGGATCGTATGGGCACCTAGAGGGGGGTGAATAGGTGCTACTTCAAATTTTAATGCCTCCTTAAATTCCCCCAAAGATCGAAGCCTTCGGGTGGTTGAAGTGGGAGATCTAGAATGGGAGCTCTTGCACAGTGTCTGAACAATTTCGAGTGAATCATGAGTTCTGAATGTTGGGGAAGGAGGGATATTTATACCCCTTCCAAAACCAAGCCATTGGAGTCTTTGGGGGCCGGATTATCTGGCCCAAGTGAGGGCAGGATTATCCGGCCTGGGGAAAACTCCGCCCCCAGACTCAGAATATTCGGCAGATAATCCGCCCCTCTCTGAGTGTCGTGCCGAGCTTTCCCTTGATCACCTTCTGGGGGCTGGATTATGCGGCCCCATGTGAGGGCCGGATTATCCGACCTGGGGAGGAAAAACCGCCCTCGTTCGGATTTTCCGGGAGAAAATCTGACCGGACTCCGAGCGACACACCTTGGCAGGCTTTGGTCAAATGCTGGGGGGCGGATTATCCGACCATGCGAAAGCCGGATTATCCGGCCTGGGGAAGAAAAACCGCCCCAGTTCGGATTTTCCGGGAGATAATCCGACTAGACTCCAAGCGACGCGCCTTGGCAGCCTTTGATCAATGAGGTAGGCCGAATTATCTGGCCCTTGGTGGGGCGGATAATCCGCCCCTCCCCCCCAAACTCTTGCACACTTAACACACATGAGAAACTACACAGTATTGTTATCTAACACACAAAACACAGGAAAACTTGAAATGTTCTTTCAACCATCCGCCTACGCCGGCCATGCCGATAGCACCCTGTATCGTCGTCAACGACGAGCTCGTCGTCGCCCCCTCGGTCCCCTCCTCGAGCCTATATAAGGAGGCCTTCCCCGGCCTCAATCGCCACACCATTCAACTCCCCTCTCACCACTAGTCCTTCCCCACCCCTCGCCGGAGCCGTTCGAGCAGCCAGTCGCCGGAATGGAGCTGGAGACAGCCGCAGTAGAGGAGGAGACGCCACCGTCGATTTCGTCCACCCCAGCCTCTGCCGCGACTTTGCCTGAGCTCGCCGTCGTCTCCTTGTTCGTTTGCCCGCCTGGCCGCACTTGCTGGAGCCCTGGTACGCCCTCATCGCACCCCCACCGAGCTGCTAGGGTTCAGTCTCGCCGGCGACGTGTTCGTCGTCGACGACGACCATGAGCCGTTGATCTAGTTCTAATCGTGCGGTCCATATTGCCTCGTACCGCTTCGCGTGAGATGTACTGCTGACATGTGGACCCCTCCTGTCAGCTGTCCTCTGCACCGTGGAGTGAATCTGGGCTGGCCCAATTAGTTTCCCGCGCTGGCCCTATGATTCAAATTATGATTTTTCTTTTTAGACTTAGACTTAGTTCTGTCCCTTAGTTTGAAAATCAATTCAGAGAGTTAAATCCAAATTGAGTGATTCCAATTTTGTTACAAAGGTAATAAAAGTATCTATCCAAGCTCGTTGGATTTAAATCATTTAGAGTTATAGATCTCTCCTAGTAAAAATAACAAGACAGAAGCTTTTGCACATTCAAACATTTTTATAAAATCAACCATAATAGCTTTTGAGTTGATTCCAACTCACAAAAATAACATTTAACCATACCTATCTGAATATGTAATAATATTAAGGTTTACATGTAGTGACTTTAGGCTAGTACCAAAATAATGCTATATAGGCATTTCTAGTCACTTTAAATCATTAAGTATTAAACTTAAACTTATTAAAATGTGACCCAACCTTTAAGTCACATTCCCATAGATTATAATATGTGGTGATGACATGTGTCCACATGATCCCATATTTTAATTGGAGAATATTAAATCTTAGTTAATTTCAATGAGTAGAAATTACTTTTCTCAAATAAAATAAATGAAACTAGTTCATTACCCCTTGTGGTGTTTGTGATGATACTAGATCATCAAATGTGTGTCTTAGTGTGCTAAGTAGACTAGTAAGTATTGTTTGGTGATTGTGTATTCCGTATGTATTTATAGACAATAGTACCGACCAAGTCTACGAGGAGGAGGAGTTCTACCAAGAAGAGGAGGCAGAGAATTTCAACCACTTCACCAACCAAGGCAAGCTATTGTTAGCAAGCTAGAATTAAGCTAGATAACCTAAGAAAATGCATTAGGCATGCTTTGGTTATACCCTTTGACTTATACCTATTCCAAGTTTTATCTACAATCTTTACTTTCCTTACTTTACCAAACTTCTTTACCTTGTTTATAGATAGCATAAAGAGTATAAAACTTGGCCTATCTAGTTAGACTTACATGTGATTCTATGGCATGAGATTGAGATTAGCATCCCACCGTAGTGAACACTCTTAACTTAGTAGCTTAGAGTTAGACCAAAAACTTGATAACTTTAGATGGGAATACTTGGTGAAAATGACTTGTGAAAACCTTGGAATGATGAGTCATTCTATTGAGATGTTTTGACATGTGTTGAGAAACACAAATGGTTTATGATGATGATGAAAATGTTAAGGCATGAACCTTAGCCCCTTTATAAAAACTGATGGTTGGGTTCGGATGCGATACCATTCCAATTTTACCGTACAACCACAATACCTAAATTGGTTAAGGCTTAGCCGGATGTTTATATGCATTTGTATTAGTTCCCTCGCGGGAGAGGTTTGAGCTGAGGCTACCTCTCAATGTTGTCCACCTATGCAGTGCCCAGGATGACAGATGGTCATGGCTGGGAGGCCATACTCATAGGAGAGGTGCTTATACTAGAGTGTGTAAAGGAAAGGCTATGTTTGATTATCTGCATACAAAGTATGACGATTCAGGGTTATCCATGACAAATGTATCAAATCTGGTGGTGAAACTGTACCACTTCTGCAGAGTGTCAAACTATTCGAATAGCCGCGTCCGCGGTTGTGGACAGTTGGAGTGGCCATACGGTTTTGTTGTCAGATGTTTTCAAAATGATTTATGAAATGAATTGTGACATGACTTGACCACAACAGAGTTGTGACTATGCCAACTAAGTTCCCACTTAGGTGTTTTTCAAACTTTATTTTATCTTTCTTTATTTCTAAACTCAGCTTAGGTTTCAAATTTAGCTTTACAAATAAACTTAGTGTTTAGCATTCCTACTAGAACTAAGTTACTTGGTAGTGATAGTTTGCGAGTACTTAAAGAGTACTCATGGCTTTGTCCCTGGCTATTCATATGGCCAGACTATGAGGAGGACTACCCTGAAGGAGGACAGCAGGATGGCTACGACAACTAGGATCATCTCCCATTGTCAGCATTGCCTGTGACTCTGAAGATGGACCCCACCGCTACGCTATTTATTCTGCTACTTGATTGTACTAAGACTGGATCATGAGATCCTTTATTTGTGTAAGACCTTATTATGGTTTGTACTGGATGATGTACTGTGATATCCAATCTGTTATGTCTCGCAAAAATGGTAATCCTGGGATTGCGATGTATGGCATAACAGGCATCTGGTATTAAAAATCTAGGTGTTGAAATCAGGCACACACTCACGGCTAAAGAACTTGCTGAAACCATAGCCAAATACTCCACCAACTTACCCAAATCAACCATCAGATCTCCACTTGATGGTAACATAAGGAGGGGGTGGAGAGGGAGGAAAGAAAGGTCAAGCACAAAGGCACATGAGCAGCATTAGGTGATGCAGAGCTAGAGCAGGCAGCTAGCAACACCACAACATCATCAACCAACAAATAATCTGGTGAGTTCAAATAACCTCACCACATGATCAGTTTATCATAGAGTCAAATGAGTATATGTTGCTTACCTAATCTTCTCAGAAAACACCCAAGTGGGGTGTATATTCATCCCAGAAGCATTTAAATGAAAGCCAATAACAAATCCTTACAAACACATCCAAGATCTCAGCCTATGCATCATAGATCTTGGATATAAACTTAAATCTCCATATTCATTTATAACAGCAGCCTTAGAACAAGATTCAGGGCATGGAGTAGCACCTCTGAAATTTATTGATCTTAAGGATCTATATTTAACAGTGAATATGCTAATCATTCTCTTAAAAAAATTCAAGCATCATTAGCTGATACCATACCTCAGACCAGCATCATAGGCTAGTAGACTGTAGCATCTTAGGATAATAAAACCAGCATAAGCTTTCTATTCATTTAACCAGCCATACTTGGACACAGGTAGAATTTAGACAATCGAAGTATGAACACTTGTGTACCATTCTGAAGAAGGTGTCACAAGTATAACTTCTAAAACCAAGAAAATTCTTTACTTATATTTCATCAGTAAACTTGTAGTTAGCTAAACTAATCATTATCCTGGAAAGGACAATCAGGAATCATAACCATGGTTGTTTCTACACAATTAGAGAATCATAGGAGTATCATACTAACTCCAATCTGAAATATCAACACAAAATAGTGTATAAAGATCAAGTGAACATTACTAACAGAACCATTGTCAGTACTAGGATCATGAAACAATAGTGAAATCCACATCACTAGCATAAGTGGGTAAACATCCAAGACAATATAACCACTATAATCAGTCCTAATAGAGTCATCATAATCAAACCAGAGGGATGAACCCTAATCAAACCATGAACCCCAATTAGGGATTGATCACTAGAGGCACACAGAGGATATCGAGCAAGGAAGAAAGGAGCACAGAAGGGGAGTATCCAAACTTACTCAAGGTCCTCGCAAAAAGAACCAAAGAGGAAGCAGAGGATGGCCGGTGGCGAAGAAGAAACGGCGGCACGGGGAGCACCCCGAAGGGGCATTGCAACCCACACCAACCGCGCGTCAGATCCACCGGAGAAGGGAGGCGTACGCCGTGCGAAACCCGGCGCACCATCGTCGATGCTCTAGGGCGGCCAACCCTAACCATAGTTTCGGGCAGGGGTCAGCGCAACCGGGAGAGAGCCCCAGCGACGAATCTACTCGGATAGAAGGAAGCGGTGTCGTCGACTTAGTCACCCTGCACCGTGGCGGCGGCTGGGTTCGGCCGGAATCGCGTGCGGCGGCGGCAGCAGACGGAGGAGGTGACC
This sequence comes from Avena eriantha, assembly GCA_910589775.1. Lineage (NCBI taxonomy): Eukaryota > Viridiplantae > Streptophyta > Magnoliopsida > Poales > Poaceae > Avena > Avena eriantha. The sequence continues at coordinate 18,587,375 of OU342740.1, forward strand.
ACGTGCAGGGGCCTGTGGATAACCCAGTACTACCCTAGTGACGTAACCGGGCCAAGTGGAGCGGATTAGGTTGGGCCGGGCCAGCCCAGTGGGCTAGGCCTGTATATTAATAAGGTTATTTAAAAAGAGAATAATTACAAATATACCCCTGAAATAAAAGCAACTCTAGATAAATATATAAAAATCCTAAAAATACGAATAATATCTCTATGAACTCACAAAGATATTTTCTATTGAGTAAAAATAATCAATAGAATTTTTGGGCAATTAAAATTTATGGTTATTAGTAAATGGATGCTAATTACTTTTGAATTTTACAAAAATATAGGAAACATCTAAAATTGAATAAAATTCACTTTTAAGATCCTAAATGAATATATTATTATAGAAAAAATACTAATTTGTATTTTTTTTAAAGTGAATTTGGTGTGATGGAAATAAATCCTATTTCCTTAAAGGAATTTCAGAAAATATTTAAATAAAATGGTAAGCTTTTACTAAAAGGATAAAACATGCCAAGAAGCAAATAATAAGTCATTGCATGACATTACTATGCATTTCATATTGCTTATTTTAATATTGTCCTTATCGGGCACTAATGGTTCTTTGTAGAAACCGGAGCTCAAGGTCAGGTGGAAGCATCCGACTTCACTACCTTGCAGTCACAAGGCAAGTTCATAACTTGCTCATGTCCTTTGAAGAATCTTTATCAAAGATATTGCAAATTGTGTGTTAACATCTATGATCTGGAGAAAGAAAATGATATCTTCTCTAATAAATAAGATGTAGTATCATCCTAAGTGATGATAAAGATCAGTAATGGAAGTTAGGTTTCCAATTGCAGAAATCACATAGGCTTAACAACCAATGACATCAATGATTCTAGCGCCGTATAATACGCGTTAACCATGAGATTTGGAATGGGACAGAGAAGTCGGCTGTATCTTCTTCCTTTCATATGGAGGCAGGATGACCTTATCGTGACGTTAGGATTCCTGGTATGGATCCAACCTATGGGTGGGCACCTTAGGCCCCACGATTTTGGTATCTAGATTATTTATGAGTGGCTGCCGGAGGTATAATCGGGCCTTTCAGGGAGCTTACCAGGGGCATCACCACTTCATAGAGTCTTCAGGAACTCACCAGCGTTATAGCTTGCCCTAGTTGGAGGCTTAACGGAGGTGTAGTCAGCCCTGGAGGATCGTGCAGACATATGGGGTCGCGGAGAGGGCAGCTATTGGCTTGGATCACCTACTGGGCTCCACATCATGGAATTGTGGACGGGAAAGTACGTCTGGTTGTACAACAAGGAGTTGGTCTCTCATGGGTAAAGCAACGCACCTCTGCAGAGTGTAAGAATTGTGACATGTTACTCCCTGTTCCGGGAAGGAGCTACGAACGTGGCAGGAAAGGAACCCCATGAAGTTCTGGTCAACCTATGAAGGCTGATGAGCATAGTTTTTGATAATAAAATCAATCTTTGAAGAAATGTTTACGAAAATTGCATAGTACCAAGGATGTATCGTCCGAGGTGGTAGATAGAGCATCAAACTTCCCACATTGCATATAATGAACTTGCTAGGTAACACTGTTACTCACTCTTTCCTTTGAACCCCTACTTAGACTCTGAAAATCCAGAAGACACTTCAATATACGTAGTTGATGGACAAGAGGATGTCTGCTACGAGGAACCTGACCTGTCCAGATGAGTTGAAGGGGTGGACTACGAGATACGCTATGGAGTGGAGGGCAACGAGTCCGAGTAGTTTCCTTAGTTATTAGTAACCCAATTGAGCCGAGCAGCAGGAACTATATAGAATACGTTGTTGAGCTCAATTCGAAGTATGAGTTTGGATTTTATATCTTCTGCTGAAACTACGTAAGTTTGGTTTGTAATTTCATAATATTTGAAGTTTGGGAACTCTTGGTTTGTAATAATGAAGTGTGTATGTTTGTAATATGGACCCGCAATGTTTCTGTTGTACCACTCTGAGGGGTGTGATATTTACAGAACGGTGTTCTGTGAATATCATATCAACGACTATAGTGTACTACACATGCAGTGCTATGTTGGGTCACCGCATCTTTGCAAATGGCTAATAAATCTACTACTATTCATGTTGGTATATGTGAGGATGTACCTGTTCAAGTGGCTCATAACTGCTTGATATTAACTGATTTTGTTGTGCTTGAAATGCCTGAAGATTATAATATGTCTATTATTCTTGGGAGACCTTTTCTTAATACCGCGGGAGCTGTTATTAATTGTAATCAAGGAAAGGTGAATTTTAATGTTAATGACAAGGAGCATACTGTCTATTTCCCCAAGAAGATTGATAGAACTTATGGTTTAAACTCAATTGAACATGTTGAGGGCATTCAAGTTGGAGAAATATATTGTCCCATACCACGAAAAAAATATGAAACTATTATAATTGGGACCATTGCTATCAAAGTTGAGGTAACATAATCATTAGTGGAATGCAAAGTTTTGTTTCATATAAAATTGGTTTGGTAACAAGACCTGATCAACCTTGTTAACAAAGGGATTTTGATGAACAAAACAATGTTTTCACTGTGATTATCTTTGCTTACACTTATTTTGTCCATTTTAATTTTTGCTTTTGCTTAGCTTACTTTTCTGTTGTTAGTTGCTTGCATATTAGAGTGTCTTAGAACTTCTAAAGTTTTAGTTTTGTTTTGTCATTACATCATTCCAAAAACATCTTTCTCTCAGAAATCATTCATCATTACCTGAAAATTACTCAAAAATAAAGTGTCCTGAAAAATTCTAGAAAATTCATATTAAATTTTTACGTGAAAAAAGGGGCAGAGAAGTGCCTAGAGTGACCTAGGGTATCCCACCAGGAAGGCACACCACCTGGTGGCGCGACCACCCTAGGGGCGCGCCTGGTCATGGTGTGGGCCACCCCTGGCCCTCCACTCACTCTCTCACTTCCCACTGCCTTCTCTCTCCCGAGAAAACACCAGCTCATTGCTCGAAATCGCATTCTTGCTGTTCTTGTCCACAATTTTTTGATCTCCTTGCTCAGCCCATCTTTGCTGCTGAAATTTGGAGCATTTGTTCTCCGGTATGTGATTCCTCCGCTTGCCCAAGTAGATTTGTGTTTAGCGGTTTATATCTTGAGTATTTTGCTGCTGTAGGCGAGAGGTTATGAGAGCTTGTAAGCTTGTTCAATGCTTAGAGATATAGTTTTAATGCATGTTTAGACCTCTTACAAGTCCCTATGAGTAGTTCCCTTTATTATGTAATCACTTTGTAATCACTTGTATAATGGATGTTTAAATTTCAGAATATCAAAGATGAACAGCCACACTTTTGAAGAAATATTTGAGAGGGACACACCCAGGAGGGCAAGGCCTTCAAGACCAGCCTCTCAGTTTAGGACATCATACAATGAAGATCTTATTGCAACACGCTTTGGCAATGAAGGAGATGAGGGAGATGCTCACCCATCTACCTTCCCTTGTTTTACCTTTTTGCAAGCTGCAGGGATCCTCAATGATTTCTTACTACTGGTTCAAAGGGTTGGCCTGACCGCGTACATGGAAGATGAGAGTGAGCAATATGCCGTACTCACCAAAACTTTCGTCGAGATTTTCGTTTTCACTAACACCCCTTATCAGTCAACTGTTTCTTTCAGAATCTGTAATCAGCCCATTACCATGTCATTGGAAAGATTTTGCAGCAATATAGGTATAGGCATGACTGGGACAGTGAAGAAGATCCAAGCTTGACCCGCTGATTTGCTAGAGCTCTATCGAAGTGTGACAAATGACGATGACCGCGTAGCTCAGCGCGGGAAGATAAGGAACATTCAACTCCCAGCTCTTAGATATTTTGCTTATTATCTTGCCACTAGCATTCTTGGTAGGGAGAACACTAGTAATATTTATAATTATCATTTAGCCTTCCTCGATGTTGCACTTAATAATGATACCAAGTACAACCTTGGCTCTCTCATTGCACGCCGCCTAGCTGCTAGGGGACCTATTTATGCGGGCATTATTGCCTCACGCATGGTTGTTGCTTTAGAACTCTCTGCAGATCCTAATGACACTACGTTGGCACCGCAAAGGCTTGATCTTGCTACTATGAAAATGCATCACTTTGTCACTGCTGACTCTAGTACAGAGGGTTTAGTATATAGGATGTTGTTTACTGACGGAGACGAGAGGGAAATTCCTTTGCCATAATCTACTTTGTTCAGTATTTATAGGAGACCATGGTCGCATTCCAAGGAGGACGTGGACGAGTAGCTCTGCTTGCTTGGTTTCCACAAGCAACACCAAGAGGATGTGACTTCTTACGACTACTCTGCGCACTATGGTGGGGGTGTCCTCGAGCTCGTATCAGGACGAGGTTACCTCCTTGCCGTACTACGGAGGCGCTCCATCTTGGCCAGCTTGGGATTAATACCCACTTAGGCCAAAAGCCTAAGCTTGGGGAGGTATACCGACATCACACTCATCTACATATCATGTTTAGTAGGTACTTTGTATATCCATGTTTCGTTCTCTTTTTAGTTTTTGTTCTTTCTTTACTTTTGCTTTCTAAAACACAAAAATACCAAAAATATTTTCGTTGTTTCTCTTTGTTTGCTTCTTTTTATTTTTGCCTTGGTTTGTTTGTTTCTTTTTGCTTTGTCTTAATTATTTGAAAAAACCCAAAAATATTTTGCTTTGCTTGTTCTTCCTTTTGGTTCTTGCTTTTAAAAATCAAAAACACCAAAAATATTTTCTGTTCTTCTTTGGTTTTGTGAAGCTCGTTGCAGGGTTCAGCCGTCCTCAGTGGAATTTGGTTTCATGTTATTATTCAAGCCACACAAGTGAAGGGAAATAATGAGGATTAATGACAACTTGAGATGTGGTAAGAGGCTAGTAACGAACTCTATTTGTTTTCATTTTTGTACATATACTCATCATTTTGGGCATGCTTAGTCTGTTCATGTAAGGTGTATGTTATTTATGGATGCTTAGTAGTTCTTGCTTTCCTATGATTAGCTCCAGCTTGCTAATGGTTTGTAGCATGTCATATGAATATTTGCTTGCATTGTTCTATTCATAACTTGGTATGACACTGTGGTATCCTCCTCTGAATGTTTCACTTGAATTGACTTGGCACATGCTCACGCATGCATGTGACTGAAATAATAATCAGTTGAGCCTCGATGAATTATTTTGCCTCAGGGGTCTTGAAATCACTTTCTTGCCATGATTAGTCATGTTTTGTTGCAAGCATGATTATGATAGTTATTGCTCTCTCGTTTGTCGCTCCCTTACTATTGCCAGCCTTCACTTGCACTGAGTATGAGCTCTACTCGTGTTTCCAATTCCCCAAAACCAATATTGCCAAAAGTGTCCACCATACCTACCTATTAGCATCATTTGTTATTCCATGTGTATTCAATATGCCTTGTTTTCTTCCGAATAAAATGTTTGCTTGTTATGAGAAAGTTAGTTAGTAAAGCTCTCACAAACTTGATGGCACACTTTATTTCTTGCACTTAATAAACCTGAACCATTGTGACTGTCCATAAAAGTTATATGCTTGCAAATTATAGGCTAGGGAATAGCAGAGCCGTGCTGTCACAGGGAACGCCTTCAATACCTGTAAATATATACCCAGCTGATATCATGCTCTTTTGTTTACGGATGTCGTCGGTGTGAAATAAAAGGGGAGCTTGTAAGTCCATGGAGTTATGGTTGTGTGTTATAGAAACGCCTGGGCCGCCGGTCTAATCCATGCCTAATCATGGTGGAAACCTGCAGCGTAACCATAATGAGCTGTCTATGAAGCATTCTACTTATAAAAAAAGAGATAGATATTGAGAAAAAGAGAAAAAAATATATGAGAAAATAGGAAAGAGAGTAAAAAGCACCATTTTCCCATGGTAAATAAGAAGATTGCTGAGATGCTCATTGTCTGCTTGCCTTGTCATTTTGATATGGGGATTCTTCCGTATCATCGGGCAAGGGGTACCTCTTTGGCGGTTCTCTATGATACGCATGTATTTACTATGACAAGAACTTACAGGTAACTAAAGTTGAGTAGCATGAGGAGCGGCCCTCGTACTCAAGGGACATGAGATTTCTAGTTTATGGTTTGTCAAGCATATAACTCGTATTGGACCTCACTTTCACCTTAACCATTTAAAGATGCTTATGACAGGGGCAATGAGATCTCAAAGCTAACGAGTACCATACTTTCAGCATTTGGAAGCCTTTCAAACTTCTCAAAACCTTTTCATTTTCTTGTTGAGTCACCACCTATTCTATGAGCACTTTCTTGAGAGCATAGTTATCATTCTTAGTGTAATGTGCTTGTCTCAAAACTTGATTAATTGTGGCATGACTTTGATGCTTGTATCTTTGATATCTTTACTTCTAGTCTTCACTTGAACTTCAGAGGTGCCTTGGCATTTATGTTTGCTCTACAATCAAAGGCAAGCAAGATACCACTCTATCATACCTTTTTATGAGCATTGCAATATTGCTTATGTTTATGTTTCATGCTACTTACTATGTTTGAGTTAGAATCTCTTCATAGCTTGCAATGACTATTAAGTAAATTTAGTTGCATACTCTTTATTATGAATTATGTAAGTAGTTGATCATATGCTGAGAATATATACTTCTTATGAAGCAAATGTGTTCGTGAAAGTTTCTTTTATCGCACTCAGTTTTCAACTGAATTGCTTGAGGACAAGCAATAAGCTAAGCTTGGGGGAGTTGATACGTCCAAAACGTATCTACTTTCCCGGACACTTCTGCTATTGTTTTTCCTCTAAACTTGTGTGATTTGGATTCAACTAACACGGACTGACGTTGTTTTCGGCAGAATTACCTTGGTGTCTAGTTTTTGTGCAGAAAATCAACTATTAGAAAAAATCCCGGAAAATATGCCAAAAATCCTATTTCACCAGAAGACTCACGGAGCCAGAAGACAAGACGGAGGAGGGCCACGAGGGGCCCACACGACCTGGCCGTACGGGCCAGGCCAGGCCGTGCCTGGGGGTGGTGTGGCTGCCTCGGTCACCCCTCGGCCTCCCTCTTTGCCTATAAGTTGCCTCTTGACCTAAAAACCAAGGGAGGTTTGACATTTTTCCAGAAAGAGTTCTGTTGTGCCACCACCACCAGATTCCGCGAATCAGAACCAGAAACTCTGTTCTGGCACCCTGCCGGGACGGGGAATTGGAAGAGATCATCGCCAACATCATCACCATCGCTTCTCCATGGACCATCCATATTTCCCCCATTCATGAGTGAGTAATCCCCTGCTGTAGGCTATGGGGATGGTAGGGATTGGATGAGATCGTTCATGTAATGGCATCAGATTGTAAGGGCATGGTGCCTAGTATCTATTATTAGTGCTTTTTGACTTTGTTGCAACTTGTTATACTTAATGCTTGTCACTAGGGCCTGAGTGCCATGATTTTAGATCTGAACATTTTATTGATTCATTATGATAGTATGGTTTATGGTCTTACCTACAAGTTGTTTACACATATTGTTGTCCGGAACCAAAGGCCCCGAAGTGACAGCAATCGGGATAACCGGAGGGAATGGCTTTGATGTGAGGATCACATGTGTTCACAGAGTGTTAATGCTTTGCTCCGGTGCTCTATTAAAAGGAGCACCTTAATTGCCAGTAGTTCCCTTGAGGCCTCGCTGCAAACGGGCTAGTAGGACAAAACATGTTGTGCAAGTTCTCATTGCGAGCACGTATGACTATATATGGAACACATGCCTATGATTATTTAGTACTTGGATGGTTTATCTTATTTATCTGCAAATGCCCTATGTCTTGATTGCGATATGAATTGTCTTGTCCATGCAACGCCCGTCCATCCATGCCTATGCCTACCGCGCTTTAATCCTACTATTTACTGCAATTTTTACCATTGTCTTTACTTTTACTATTGCTACTACAAAAACTGTTGCTACTGATAAACTTCTATGAGCAAGATTGTTTCCAGGTGCAGCTGAATTGACAACTCAGTTGTTAAGGCTTATAAATATTCTTTAGCTCCCCTTGTGTCGAATTAATAAATTGGGTTTCACTTCCCTCGAAAATACTGCGATACACCCCCTATACTTGTGGGTCATCAGCAGTGTATGCATGCCTGCCTCAAGAGCCAACTTGGCCGAAATATCCAAGTCTACGTCGATGACATCATCGTCAAAACTAAGGAGGAGGCCTCATTACTCGACGATCTTTGCGAGACCTTTGACAACCTCAACCGCTACCGGATCAAGCTAAATCTAGAAAAATGCGCCTTCGGCGTACCATCTGGGCAACTGCTCGGGTACCTCATCTCTGCGAGGGGAATCGAGGCAAACACGAATAAGATAAAGGCCATACTGGCCATGGAAAAGCTGAAGAACGTAAAAGGCGTCCAGCAGCTAGTTAGGCGAATCACGACGCTCAGTCGATTCATCAGTCGAATGGGCGAGAAGGTGTTGCCGTTTTACCAACTCCTCCGTGAAGCTAAGAAGTTCGAGTGGACAGAAGAAGCGCAAGAAGCATTCGAAGACCTCAAATGTCTACTCTCCACCTTGCCAGTACTGGTGACACCCAGAGAAAAGGAGCCCATGTTTCTATACATCTCCGCCACCAACCAGGTGGTCAGTACTGTACTGGTAGTAGAACGAGCCGAGGAGAACAAAGTCCACGGGGTGCAACGCCCAGTCTACTACCTCAGTGAGGTGCTCACGCCTACGAAGCAGCGGTACCCGCACTATCAGAAGCTACCATACGGCATTTTCATGACGGCCCGGTGACTACGCCACTACTTCCAGGAGCACCCCATCATTGTGGTGAACGACGCTCCACTGGGGCACATCCTCAACAACCCCGACGCCACCAGATGGGTTGCACTTTGGGGGATCAAGCTGTCTCTGCAAGACATCACATACGAGAAGAGAGACGCGATTAAATCGCAAGTGCTCCCAGATTTCCTGGTCCACTAGATGGAAAACCAGCTCCCCGACACACCAGATATGTACTACCTATGGACAATGCACTTCGATGGATAAAAACGTCAAGAAGGAGCTGGCGTCAGCGTCATCCCGACGTCGCCACATGGCGACAAGATGAGGTATGTTCTGCGAATGCAGTTCCGTGCCTCCAACAATGAAGCTGAATGCGAGGCCCTGCTCCATGGGATGCGAATGGCCAAGGCCTGCGGAGCCACATGACTCGTCATCTACGGTGACTCCAAACTCGTGGTGGATCAAACCATGAACCAGTGCGATGCCCTGAGCGACAACATGATCACCTACCGCAACCTCTATGATGCACTCGAAGGAGATTTCGACGGCCGTGAGCTGCGGCACATAGGCCACGAAAGCAACGAGGAGGCAGATACACTCGCCAACATAGGCTCTACCCGCGCTCCGATACCACCTGGAGTCTTCCTAGAGCAGATCTGCAAGCGCTCCATCAAGCCAAAGGCTCTAGAGCAACCAGTTGGCACATCGAAGGATTCGGGGGCTGTGCCACCTGGAGGACTCGAAAAACAGACGACGAAGAACAAGAGCCTAGAGGACTCAAAGGCCCCATGGAGATCATGCTCATCGAGCCATCCTGGCCGCAGCCGTACATCCCATACTTGCTCAGCAAAAGGCTGTCAGACGATTCGACAAATGCGCGATGCTCAAAAGCCTTCACCATCATCTACGGCGAGTTGTACAAGCGTAGCATCACAGGGGTACTTCAACGATGTGTCTCCAATGGCGACAGAAGAGCCATCCTCCTCGAGATACATGAAGGCACCTGCGGCCATCATGCCAAGAGCCGCACCCTTGTCTCCAAGGCTCTACGAGCTGGTTTCTACTGGCCAATGGCAATGCGTAACGCCAAGGACATTGTCAAAAAGTGCAATGTCTACCAAAAGTCTACGGACAAACCGCACGCACCTGGCGTGGAGCTTAGGCCAATACCTATGGCTTGGCCCTTTGTGCAATTGTGACTCGACATGGTCAGCAAGCTGAAAAAATCATCACCAGGAGGTTACACTTTCCTCCTCGTGGTAGTCGACAAGTTCACCAAGTGGATCGAGGCCATGCAGGTGAAAAATCAGACAGGCGCCACCACCGTCAAATTCTTCGAGTCCATCGTCTACAGGTTCGGGGTGCCACACAACATCATCACCGACAACGGGGCGAACTTCACTTCGGTTGAGTTCCAGGATTTCTGTGAAAACCTAGGAATCAACATCAGCTACGCTTCGGTAGCACACCCCTAGACCAACGGTCAAGTCAAGAAGGCCAACGACGTCGTCTGCAATGGCATCAAGAAAAGGCTCCTCATGCCACTAGAACGAGCGGCTGGGTGCTGGCCTGAGGAGCTACCATCAGTACTATGGAGCCTACGCACAACTCCAAATAGCGCCACAGGCTACACTCTGTTCTTCATGGTACATGGCGTTGAGGCAGTGCTACCTGAAGAAGTACGCTATAAAGCCCCAAGGGTTGTGGCATACAGCGAGGCCGAGTCAACGACCGCACTCGAAGACTCTATCGACCTCCTTAACGAAGCATGCAAGATCGCGTCAGAGCAATCCATGATCTATCAACAGAGCCTCCGCAACTACCACAGCCGATGGCTATGTCCATGGTCCTTCGTCAAAGGAGACCTCGTCTTGCGACTGAAGTAGAAAGGACACCTCAAGCTCGAGTCCCCCTGGGAGGGACCCTATGTGATTACCGAAGTAGTCCTAGGTGGCGCATATCGCCTGAAGGACGTAGAGAGTAGAGCCGCATACTCCAACCCCTAGAACGTCACGTAGTTGCGTCGTTTCTACCCTTAGATGTTTTTCCTTTTTCAATAAGGCTACTCAACCAGGCTACTTAGCCAAACATTGTACCCCCTGATATTCTACAAATAAATAAAGCTAAGTGCCTCCAACCTCGTGTTCTGCTTTTATTTACATTGCTATTTTGCACTCGGGGGCTGCGCCACCCAGTTTACCTCGTCACACGAGCATCGCGGTAGCCTGAGTAGCTGACATCCTATTAATCGAACCCTTGAGAAAACCCAGCCCAGCTACAACACATCTGGCAGGTTGGCAAGCTAACGAAAAGGCACTGTATAACACTAGTCACTTCAAAAACACACAAGCTACCAAGCTTTTACATACATTACGGGTATCAAAACAACCAGTCAAAACTATAGAAACTTTACAACACCTATACATCTATGTGCAGGTCCAAAACTACTCTATTGGCGCAAAAGAACGTTGGTACACTGGTCAAATAGCTCGACAATGTCTTCGGCTGGTTGATCGACAACTTGATAATGGGGCACCATGTTCCATGCCATACCCTCTGGAGGTGGTGGTGGCCCTGCAGCAACGACACCCAAGTCCAGGTCGGGTCGATGCAGGTGCACAAGGGCCAGCGTGGCCTTGGCAGCCGCAACCAACTGCTGGTGCACACACTCGCGAACCGCATCGGCACTTTGGAATTTCCTCATCAGGGCTAGCAGGCTTGAGGGTACTGCATCCAAGGGAAACATCGCCCAGAAGATGTGCTTCAAGCATGACTGCGCCTTCTTCAAGTAGTGCAGCACCTGAGAGACGTGATCTTGCAGCGTCGCCAATGCGACTGCATGATCCCGGTCAACCCAGAAGTACCCGCTAGCTTCCAGTTACTCGTGGGTCAGGCAGTTCAGTCAAATACTTACACGGTCCTTCTCTTCCTGCGGGAGACGAAGACTAACAACTGCAAAGGACAATCAAGCAGCGAAAGAGTGAGTCGCCATTACAAGTGACGCAAGAAAAGAAAAGGGAGCCGGACAAACTAACATTGAAGTTGGTCATTAAGTTGAGCCACCTCGCGAAGCATATAAGCTTCTCGCTCCAAATCTTTTTCCGCGTTCGACTTCCAGACATCGGCAATCCCACGGATGACCGGTGCCTCTTGCTCTAAATGCTTCACGCAATCACGCAGTCAAGACATCAATGATAGCTCCTCCACCTTCGAGCGTGGCTGTGCCATAGGTTCACCAGGGGAGGATGGCCAAGCGCGTTGGCAGAGGGCACATCAGGTGAATCATTTAAAGGTCCATAACCAAGCAACAGAATAAGGGAATAACAGCCATCACTTGAAAGGAACAAAAGCACCAAAGAACTAAGCATCAAACTTAACAAGTTTTAACAGGGTACACTCCCACAACCATAATTCACAATAAGGTATGCAAGCACCAGCAAGATTGCAAAAAGGACAAAACGACTATGCCTACAACTACGTATTAGCACTCGGGGGCTTCATCGACTCCGTGGCCGCCTCCGACACCGTGCCTTCTCAGCTACAGCCTTTGATGTCGTGGCCTTCACCGTCTTCGACCTTTTCCACTCCTCCAAGTACCTCGCGGGTGTCTCTATGAGCCTAGGCCCATATTTGTGACAACGAGTAGCAAAGGGGGGGAACTACCTGTTGGCCATCCGCAGCAATCGACATCATCATCGAGACTTCTCTAGGGTCTAAGTTGACACCATGGGCATGTGCCATTGCAAGCCACATGGTAGCACCGACCCCTTTCTGCGCATTCTTGTATTCCAGCGAGGCCATCAAGATCTTCAATAAGCTTGGCCTTGGGAAACATCTCCTCCCGAAAACGCCCAAGAGCAGCCTTGGCCTTATTGAGTGAGTCCTGAACGCCAACGCTGTGATCTTCAACTATGGCCACGACGCTGGCCAACACATCATCGCGAGCAAGTGCTTGGGGGTCAAAACTCACCCCAGTAGCGTCTGCATAAAACCCATGATTAAAGTCATGAAACACCAAACAAAGGAGGAAAAGGAAATTCTTTATGGAGCAAAAAACTGTAGCAGCAGAATACCTGAAAGCACTTTCGCGATAGAGTGAAGTTGTTCTGCGAACACCTTCTCCTGCTCAGCCGCGACGGCCGCGAGGTCATCTTTGCGCCTCTTCGACTCCTGCTCAAAGCGCTCGAGGGTCGCGAGTGCCTCATCCTTTTTCTTCTCTGCAACGTTAAGGCCCTTCTCGAGGGTAGTAATGCGGCAGAGGAGATCATTGTTTTCAGATGCAAGAATGACACGGAAAATTCAAGACTCAGCCAAATTTCTACAATAAACATAAAAATGTTTAAAGGCTCACCTTCGAGCTAGGGAGTGCGATTATCTAGCCAGGCATGCTGCTGGCCCAAATTTGCAATCTGTTCGCCGAGACGAATAGATTCTTTCAAGATAGGTTGTAGAAGACAACGCAACATCAGCACCAAAAGCAACCTCGAATGATAAGAATGAAGACACTTACATGATCATCCAGGGACTCCGAAGCTTCCTTATGGGTGGACGTCTAGGCAACCATCTGATGGCCCCCCGCATGGAGGGAGCTCGAAGAATTGGCGTCGGAGTTGGACGCTACCTAGGGAGAGCATAGATGCTCCTCCACATCTTTGCCTTTGGAGTCTACAACTCCGGTTTCTTTCAGAAAGCGACAATCATCGGAGGATGATGACACGGTTTTTCTATAGCAAAATGCACAGCTAACTTCAGGAAAAAGATCCTCAAGACATGGAATTATAATCGCAACATTGAAAACTTTACCCTTTGAAGTTATCAAGGTCAAAGGAGTCCTCTGACTCATCCTTCTGCTCCTTCAGCTTCTTCCGTGCAGGAGGAGCTACAACACGCACGGGCACTGTAGGGATCGGGGCGTCCACCTCAGTCGAGGGGCCCTTCGGTGTCTTCAGCGACAAGGCATCCGAGTCCTCGCTCTGAGAGCGCTTGCAATGTCATCCCCACTGCACTCAGGGGCTCCTTCCTCCTCAATGACAGGGACAATGGAGACGGATTTGTCCTCCTCCTCTGCCTTGGGAGGAATTATCCCTTCCGACTGGGGAGGGAGGACAGTCACCACTCTCCATTCCTGTAACAAACATACAGAATGGCATCATAAGAAGCCTTGCAGGCAATCGAAGAACCAAAGAAGAAGCAATAATAAAACTACCTCAGGTGGAGGGTGACTCGCGCAGAATGGGAGCACGACTGAGTCACCTAGGAGCTTCTCATTGGCGGTCCACTTGGTCACCCCCCAGAACCTCTTGTCCACCTCTACCGAAGAAATATTCTCCTAGGAGATGCAGGTGATGTCACTAGCGCCATCCCAGCAGTACATTGGATGTGCCCTAGCTTGTAGTGGCTGCACTCGACGACGCATCCAAGTGCGGATGAGGTCAGGTCGTCAATCTCCTTTCGTCGAATGAGTTGGAGGTCGCAGACGCGCTTTTACAAGACTTCAACTTCCTCGGCCTCACCGGGCATCACCACATTCTTCCAGGATCTCATCTTCTTCAATTTTGCCTTCGGGTTGAAAGGAGCAAGCCCGTAGTGCTCTCCCTCAACCTTCTGGCCGCGGATGTAAAACCACTTCTCCCTCCACCCCTGCACGGAGTCGGAGCTCTTGAGGAAGAAGTATTGGACAGACGTGTACACATGGATACCATAGCCTCCAATATCATAGACCACAGACCTAGAACCTGACTGTCGTTTCAGCTTGAAGAGATTTTTAAAGAGGTCGAAGTGCGGCTCGATTCCGATCCACCACTCGCAAAGAGTAATATAGCACGCAATGTGCAAAATGGAATTTGGGGTCAACCGGTGCAGCTGGAGCCCATAAAAATAGAGTAACCCTCGCACAAACTTATGGAGGGGGAGAGAAAGGCCCCGAAGGACAAATACAAGGAACATCACCCAAAATCCAACATGGGGATCGGGGATTACCTCCAGGCCAGGAACCTTGCAGTCTTTTGCATCAGCAGGAAGAAGACCATGCTGGCGGTGTTGCTCGAGCTCATGTTCCTTGATGGTGGTGCGCCGCCATGAATAGTTGGTGACGCGCATCCCCGCGCCCTTCTTCTTTCTAGCCGTAGTTGTGGTGCTGTAACCGACGGTGGTATTGCCTTTCTTCTTGGTCGCAGCAGCGAGGGCGGTAGATCCAGATGCGGCTGCACCTTTCTTCTTCCCCATCTTTCGCTGACGGTGGGAGCGAAGGAAGTAACTAGGGAAGGATTTGAGCCCGTCCAATGTAGCGGCATGGGCAGGAGCAGCAGAGCAGCAACAAGCAATGAGAGAAGTGCGCAAAGAGGAAGATGATGAACTGTGGGGAATTTACCGCATATGAATCCCTACTTAATCTCAACAGCAGATGCAATCCAACGGCCAGAAGCGCACCAGCCAGACACGTGGTGCAAATCAAGGCGGATGTGTGGCGAAGGAAACACTGAATCATTACCGCACTTTCCCCACCATGCGCAAAAATCAAGGAGACGCAGTTAAAACGAAGATTATGCATGCCTGGTCAAATCTCAGTCAGAGATGGGGCCCCACTTTCGTCACGTCCCGTCAATACCGCTTGAGCGGGCAAATGAGATCATCTAATCATCAGCACCAATGTCATCTGCTTCAGCAGAGGTTACACTTGACTACTTTAATCCTTGCTTGACTCTCCGAGTCGACCAAGCACTCGGAGGCTACTCCTAACAGGAGCGCTGGCCACGCACCCAAAGAATTTCATAGGCAAAGAATTGCCTTCATCAAAGCATCACTCCTCTTCGAATCAACACTTAAATTATTTTACTCAAGGGTAACTCTCGTAGAGAGCACTGAAAACATTTTTGGCTAAAACAAGAAATGACAGCAGTCGAAAGCATATTAAAAGTCCTCACCTGAGTCTACCACTCGAATAGGCACTCAGGGGCTACTCCCATAGGGAGCGCTAGACGCGCACCCCATGAAATTTTTTAATCTTCAAAACATGTGTCGACTCGTTCACACTCGAAATGGCGACTCTACCTCACATTCTCCCTTCAAAGAGACTATGTCTCCTGGGTTACCCGAATCACTTCCGCGGTGACCAAAACTTCGATGTCGTGTTTACAACGTGAAGGTAAGACCTGAAAAAGGCCTGGCAACGCACCTGTTGTGCTCTACCAGATATGAACCATTCCTACAGGCACGATGAAATAAGACTTAACGGACGCGTCGAGTGCTCACACCTAAAACACTAGAATTCGAACTCTTTAAGACCTTCGCAGCCAGAGTCGAATTACGCCAACATTATTCCGAATTCGAGTCCGGGGACACGAATTTGAGTAGATAGCGTTGTTTTGCCCTAAGGCAGTTAACTGATCCTGATCCATTAGGAGAATTAGACACGCTTATCAACAATCCCTATGACATAAACTGCAGTACCCGAAATAACTTTGGATGAGCTTATATCCCACGCACTCGAAAAACTCATAGTCTCCACCTGAATCTATGATTCGGCTGGACACTCGAGGGCTATTAATGTGGGCATACCTTACAGGTACCTGAGATTAGCCTATACGGTTCAACCCAAGAAGGAGTACACGGTGCAAATGAAGCCCAGCAAAGATTCGGTGGCCCGCTAGACGTTCGACTTCTAAGAGGACACGACGAAGTATAGATAGAAACTTAAAGGAAAACCCTATCTTGTAACCGACTTGATCTGCTACCCCGATACCTAGCCTCTCTATATAAAGGCAGGAGGGGGCAGCGAGGAGGACCAATGCATATACCCCCGCATACACACTGCCAGATTGCATCTGCGCACCATTGTAATCTTCGACTCCCCCGTAATCAAGAGTAGACAAGCAGGAGTAGGGTCCTCTACGAGGCCTGAACCTGGGTAAAACCTCGTGTCACATATGTGCGTGTTAGCTAGCCGATCGATGCCTCCAGCGTTCCCCACTTCCTCGAACCTAAGTCCATCAACGATGGGCATTGATGAGTTAACCCCTTGTCACCGCATCTTCCCTCTCCGTCGCGTACACGCCGGTAACAAGCCCACCTGCCGCCGCCAAACCCTCCCCCACACCAACTGTCGAGTTCACCACCGTTCACCGTCGCCGATATCACCGTGCAGACCTCTCACCCACCGTGCTCGCGAGGTGTTCGACGATTTACCTCCTCGGCCATGGACTCCGACGACAAGGAGGAGCAGATGCTCAGCGGTGGGACGCCGGAAGGCCAAGGCGAGGCATCGCCTGGAGGGGTACATCATGCTGTACGCCGACTACTTTGCCGACGATCCGCTGCACCGTGAGGCAACATTCCGGCGCCGCTTCAGGATGAGCCGAGGGCTCTTTCTCAAGATTGTCTATGCCCTCCGAGACTTTGACTCCTACTTCCGATGCAAACCGGACTGCACCGGCATGATTGGATTTTCCTCGCTCCAGAAGTGCATGATCGCCATGAGGTTGCTTGCATACGGAGCTCTGGGCGACAGTGCCGATGACTATCTACGCATGGCCGAGAGCACCGCCATTGATTGCTTATACAGGTTTTTACAGGGCATTGATAGCGGTGTTTGGGGGATTATACTTGAGATCACCCAATGCAGAAGACACTCAGCAAATCCTTGTAGAGAATGCAGCTAGAGGATTTCCTAGGATGCTTGGAAGCATCGACTGCATGCATTAGAAGTGGAAGAACTGTCCCTTCCCCTGGTAGGGCATGTACAAAGGCCACAAAGAAGGATGCAGTGTGATACTTGAGGCAGTGGCTACACATGATACCTGGATTTGGCACTCCTTCTTTGGCATGGCGGGCTCGAACAACGACATCAACGTCTTGCAGTGCTCACCTATCTTTGCTAGGCTTGTTGAGGGTCATGCTCCCCTAGTGAACTATGAGATCAATGGGCGCCACTACAACAAGGGATACTACCTCGCAGATGGTATCTATCCTAGATGGTCAACATTTTTCAAGACCATCTCAAGCCCTAAGCCGCCAAAGCATGTCCACTTTGCCAGGGAGCAAGAAACTGTCAGGAAGGACGTCGAGCGAGCATTTGGTATCCTCCAGCAGAGATTTGTAGTTGTCCGGTTCCTAGCTATGACTTTGTCACAGGATCAGATGTGGGAGGTGATGAACTGTTGTGTGATATTGCACAACATATCATAGAGAATGAGCAGAAGCATCCAGTTCCTGAGCTCGAGTTGCCACGGCCATATCATAGACAGGATCCTCTTGCAGAGCTTGATGGTCAGGTGCCGGCACTATGGGCTTCCTTCGTAGCTATACGTCAGGAGATCCGAGACTCATGTGTGCACCAGGAGTTGCGGGATGATCTGGTCGAGCACTTGTGGGCTCTCAAGGGTGCAAGAGCAAGAGCCGCACGATGATTTCTTGTGTTTGTTGTGTTGTTGTGCTTGTTGAACTATTTGTGTGTTGTAATAATGCTAAAACTGGACGAAATTTGTCATTATTTTTTATGTTTTCTAATATGCACCAGAAAGTATGCCAAAATTTGGCTGAAATCTGGATGAATTTTGCCGAATTCGGCTCGGCCTAGGGACAGTGCTGGGCTCGCCGCTCGGAGTTCGGCCTTCCCGAGCAAAGCCAAAAATTACATCCAACCCGCGCTAAAAAGCTCCGGATTAGGGTATGGGGCCAACGAGGGGAGATGCTTAAAAGACGTGTTTGGGGCGGTAGCCGCTACCGCCTGTCATCGCCTCGCCGGAGGTAAGCCGGCCCCAGTCACCCATGTGTTTGTTGGGCGTCGTCCACTCCACTGTGAGCCTGATCGATCGAGCACGTTCCTTGATGCATGCAGCGCGCAGGCCGTTTGCCGATTTGCCGCAACGGTGCTCTCGCATGGCAGTTGGGCCAACCTAACGCAAACCGGTGCAAGTTTCCCTTCTACGTTTGGACGAGACGTACGCGAGCCAACTGCGCGGCTACCCAGGCCTGAGGCCAGGCACGTTCCGCGCTGACATGCCATGAGATCCATCCATCCAGCAAGCTATCCAGCCAGCTGGGCTAGTCATCATCGTCGTTCGTCGTCGTCGATAAGGGATGATCTGGCCGGCTCTACTGCGATAGTACGAGCGTACGGAGAGTTGCCTTTTTGGCAGCCACGTCGTACTCAGCAAGAGCTGTACAGATATCTTAGAGGGATGTGCACGACAGGCACATGCTGCATCGATGCTCAGCTCGGTTCCTGTCACTGTCAAGCTGTGAGCGGCGCTAGGCTCGTGTTGGACAGTAAGTATGGGCCCAGTAGTGGATAGATGGCACGCAAGTTTTTCTTCATCATACCGTTACTTGCAAACTCAAAACTGCAATCGAATCGAGGAACTCATATCTCGTTAGGGCCTATGCAGGTTTAGTTCAGGCTCAACAAACGAAATAATCTTCAGAACTGAGAAGGCTTAGTGCAATAATAGCGACACTGTGTCTGAATTAAACAAAACAAAAACCAGTTGTTTATGCTACAGAGTACGTCAAATTAGTACTCCCTCCCTCCGATCCATAAATTCCCACCTCAACCGAGATTTCTAGGAATTCAGGTGTTTGGTAGCCTGTGTTTCCCACCTAGGCACTGCCTACTTCGAACGAAAAACGCCTCTCAACCCTGATAGAGAAGCTGAAATCGAGCTTCGCTACTCGACAGGGCCGGACTCACCCGAAAAATCCCCACGCCCCGTCTCTCCGAGCGAGGGGTCACGCGCCGACCGCTCCCGCAGCGAACAGTTCCCCTACGCTACGAGTCTCTCCCTGCTCCACCCCGACCCTACCGCCCCGATGTTGCGCCTCCATGCTGCCTTCTAGCGCCGCCCTAGTCGCCACCAGCTAGGGATGGGCGTTCGGTCACGACCGAAAATTTGGTCTTTGTATTTCAGTCTATTTTAGAATCGGTCTTTAAAAAATGAAGACTAAAATTTACTTATTATTTTTACTACCCGACAAATTCGGGTACCTGATAATTCGGGTTCGGGTTCGATCATGACCGAATTGTGTAGTAGATATTATCAAATATAAAAGTTGGATAATAATTCATAAAAAGATGGTACAATTTCAGTAGTAATTTGAAAATATAATGCACTTTGTCAATCCATATCAATTGGCGGGAATTAATAGTCAACAATACCATATTTGGCTCAGTTGAGGAAGATAAATATATAGTGATGGGCAACTTAGGTTTTGGGATTAGACCACTCTCACGTAACTTTCGATCGGTTCGGTCCATTCGGGTAGCGGGAACTAATGATCGAATTAACCAAACTAAATCCGGTCTTTAAAATTTGCTACCTAATTTTCTAATTGGTCTTTTTGGTCGGTCAATTCGGTTTCGGTATTGGACTTTTCGGGTTTGGTTTTCGGTTATCCATTTTTCTGCCCACCCCTACCACCAGCACCGTTTTCTGACGCCGCCAAGGCAGCAAGCAGCGCTGCTTCCTCGCGCAGCCATGGCCGTCAGCAACCACTGCCATGGCCGTCACCAAGCACTGCCTCCTTGCGCCGCTAGCGCCGCCAGCAGAACACGCCCCGACGGCCGCGACGACTCGCCCCGACGGCCGCAAGGACACGCCACCTCCACGAGCTACCCCCACACGCCGCCATGGTCGGAGCACCTCCACGATGCAGTGGTCGGATGAACTAAGGACCCGATTGCCTTTCTTTTTCTATCTAGGGACCTTTGTGTACAATTTTGGACTCAGCAACATCTACTCATTCAGGCCACCAAACAACATCTGAACTGACCATCTCTGAAATAATAGAGGCTACCAAACAAGGACAAAAACTCAACACAGCATATCTGAAGTGGGCATGTCTGAGGTGCGAAACAATGTTGGAATGACCCGACCTACCAAACACACCCAATGTCGCTGATTTAGTATAACTTTGCACTAAATCAAGACACTTATTATGAATCAGAGGGAGTACAAAATGTAGTTGAAGAGTTAGCTACCACTCCATCCATCCCGTAATACAAGATGTTATTACAGCATGCTAACCAATGTATTGGTTGTGAACATCTCAAGGAGGGATACATGTCGAATTTTTTAACATCTCTGTAATCTGCCTTTTTACAGGAACTATATAAACCGGTTTGTTACCAATGGAGCAAACCTCAGAACTGACAGTACAAGGCATACATCCAAGTGAACGAGCTTATTCCATATTAGGAAACGTGCAAGATTAACTGAGCCATAGCAATCATTCATATCAAATCAGTGCCACAATACTTGCATTTCCTCACTGTCGTACCAAAAGGTAACAGCGATGATAGACCAGCATCACACTTCCTATATAGCGTGAACTAGCAACACAACACACCACACCACTAATACTTACTCCCCAGTTCGCTAAAAAGGCTTACATTGTGGAACAGAGGGGAGTACCATAGAGAAACGCAAACAAAAAACTCTGTGGCTAGATGCACTGACAGAAGACGTAGTACGTAATAAGCCTATGAGTACGAACTCCCACGAACCTGACTGCAAAAAGGCTAATATACCAGAGGTAATGACATCCCTGGTCCAACTGCACCTGCTGAGGCCCACAATTTAGCCTCATCCAGTCATCTTCGGTGGTTTCCCACGGTTGTGAGATGATGGGGTTCTCGCCGCTCAAGACCAACTGTGTTGCTCTGCTTCCATATACACCAGAAGTGACCATGATCAATGACATGGCCTTCCATTGCGGTTTTGGAGCAGATTTCCATTGTGTGTAATAATGCTTTACCCATCACGAAACTGCAGAAACCATTAAAGCACCAAGAATCAGGCCTAAAACAAGATAGTGAAGTTGGCTAAAATTAGAAAAGGCATGAAAATGACAAGTCCGTGCAAGGGTTTCCATGCTACCAACGAATATATGGTTTACATGTGATAATCTTGTAGAGACAAAAATTACAATGGCAGCTTGTTTGGCAATCATAGGGAAGGGGACTGGGAGTTTAAGTCTAATTCCCTTTCCCCTCCTCAATTACCAACCCTACCCCAGGTAAGAGATTTCAGGGAGTTATGTACATGAATTCCCCTTCCACTTCCCGGCTGAATTCCCATTCCACCTAAACAAATAAAGGAGTAGAACTCTCTATGCCTCAAACTCCCATTCCCTCTTTCCAATTCCACCCAACCAAACACCCTGTGGGGAACCTAGTTTTAAATAATGAGGACCACAATACCAGATTACATTGTCATCTACTACCATATAGATGGTAAAATCCAATTCACCGGAGCATCTTCGAGCTGCATCTGACAATATAAATTTGGTAAGAATAAGGAAATTATCATACCTCTCAGTTCAATTTGCCTTCTATGAAGAGCTCCATGTAAAGTAACCGCGGCACCTGGGGCTACATGTACTCTACCTATTGTAGAAATAGAAGAATGCACATAGCAAACGCAGCACCTCACCAACTCATCTGTTTTCACTATGAACCAGATAACAAGAATCCTGCCAGCACAAATGATTTACAATAATCCTTTAGAACTAGTGATAAATTGTTAATAAGTAGGAAAAATATTATAAAATATAAATAACAATACCTCCAAACAGGATAGAAACATCACAGAACATTGGTTTAGAACTTAATTGGCATCTGAGTCCTGTCAATAGTCATGTGTCTGCTTCACAAGTTACAGAGAAACATGGACACCTAGGGAGACTGCGCTCACAAAGGACAGGTGCACTGAAGCACTGATGTGAGTTACACTGGAATCCGACCTGTGCAGGACACTGCTGATTTCAAGCTTGCAGAAGAGAGAAAGTTCAGAGTTGCGCATATATCATATAACCAGGGTTCAAAGATCAAACAGTGACCCATATGCTGTAAAATACCAAGGTCCCCACTAGCTTTTGACCTAACCTAAATACTGGGTAGACCACACACATGCACTAACCAGCCACGACTTCGTCCTATCGCATTGGAGCCCTTTGGTATTTGAAATGGTGATTCATCTCTTAAACTACCAAAATGGTACTTATCTCCACTATGTTCACAAGCACACATATACTCATGGGCATGTAGCAGAATCCGTGTCCTAGTAACTAAATATTTGTTAATAACTTAATATAGCTGTGTAACTTGATAGAACATGTATAAAATTCAGATACATGAGATAAAGGTCCCAGAAAAATATGATTTGCTTCAGCTAAATACATTTCTTGCTGATTCTTACTACTAATTCACAATTCCAGATATGTAAAAATATTGCCATTTTTGCAAATCGATACAATTATTTTCACTTCTGTACCAACTACCAAATCTTTATATGTTGTCAACTAAGTCAGGCTATCTCCACGGAACTCACCAATTGGATTGCTTCTGCTGAGTGACCGATTGGAATATGTTTACACAAAAAGGCACGCGCCATGTTTGAACGTTTAAGGAATGTTATAATCAAACATCACGTGCGTCAGTATCTTTAGCCATGTCGACACCATTCATGGCTGTTGGCAGGAGCAACATAATTCAAAGAGGAAATCGGTTCCTGAAATATGGGACATATGAAAACCTGAGTACATATGAAACCTGAGTACATATGAAATCGGTTCCTGTAATATTCCACGCCATTCACTTTCAAGAAAACTCTTTTGGTTTTTTAGCAAGCAGACCAGAAAATATAGCATTGCAAGTTAAAATGCTTTGATGGTAACCAAGGTCAAACAATTACTATTTTTGCAAACCTTGGATAAGAAGACCAAATCAAACCGCATGGTGTGGTGGAGGGAAAAAAATGAACATAGCTCCGGAGGAATATCAATCATAAGAGGATATTTTAATTACCAAGATATGTACTCCCTCTCTCTCTAATTACTTGTCACGGATTTGTTTAGATATGCATGTATGTAGACGCGTTTTAATGTATACATGCAAATCTAGACAAATCTGCAACACCTAATTCGGGACAGAGGGAGTACTAAGAATTGGCATTAAGATTTGTTAGACTAAGTGTTTATAACTTCATAAAATATCGGTTCAAAGTCCCAACAGTAAACTTATGATCATATTAACATAAAATTATAAATTAAAATAAAATCATAGAAAATCACTAAAGGTGTGTCTTCACAATTGTCCTGACATAGGGATATAACTAGACGTTAAATAATAATTATGTGCTTCAAAGAAAACATTCTTTAGGCAGAAAAGGCTTCAGTTTCACTCAAAAGCAACAGACTTTCTTAATCAATAAGCACATTACATCTCACTAATATGGTTAGTGACAAATCTAGTGATGATTGTTTGGAACAAGGACCATTGAGAAACATTTGATAATTACGGAGCACAAACTTTTTGTATGCCACACTTACAGGTTCAGATTCAAAACCTTTTAACGCTACTCCAAATTTTATAGAAGTTGCAAGTTCAGATTAGAATATGCAATTGTTATTTATCATTTTATCTTGAAGAACTCAGCAGTGAGGAAAATGCTATTCTGTCCAAATTCAAATTGCTAGAAAGTAGAAAGGAAGAGTAAGTCACCTTCAATTATCAACGCTTTCCTGGATCCACAAGGGTCCAGTTCACTGCATTCCCAACATTGTATCCAGAATAAAGTTAAGCTTACAAATATCTCTGTCATGACAATAACCTTTCCTACAGAATGATCTAATTGTGACATCAAATATAGAACTATCAGGGATAAAACCTTTGCTTTCCATTCCCTGGAACACGCGAATCATCTCCCAGATTTTGTCATTGTGCGAAAGCCTGTTTGTAAGGACGGCAAAAAGATCCCTTGACAGTCCAATCTCAAGTGATTCTAGAAACCAGTTAGTGGCTTTGCCGAAATTTCCATCTTTGCATTGTCTAACAACGATTATAGTGTAGGTGATTTCATCTGGAGCAATGTTCCGTGCTATCATGTCCTGTATTAGGTGCTCCGCCTTACTATGCTTTTGATACTGGTAAAACCAATAAATGAGTGTATTGTATGCCACAACATTTGCAGCAAACCCTTGGTTACAGACCAGGCTCTTTGCTAACCGAAACTTTCGACCAACACAAAGACTGCGAATAAAAATGTTGAACGTCCTCGTGTTTGGCATGACACCTTTCTTGATCATGACTGTCAACAGCTTCAGAACATCGATCCAATATCCCGCTCCACACAACCTGCTCATCACAGTGTTGTACGCAACAACACCAGCATACCATTTCAATGATGTGCTCCTCTCTAACAAGCATATGGCATCTGAAATCCTCGAGTCATGGCAAATGCAATTGAGAAGAATACTCATAGTAAAATCTGTGGGATCCAGCCCTTCGCCTAGCATAACATCCAACAGGTCAAGTGCTTCCTTAGCCATACCTTTCTTGCAGAGACCATTCATAAATGTATTGTAGGTGACAGCACTGGGCGTCCAATCCTTAGTTGTACTCTCAATCAAAACGTGGGTGACTTCATCAAATCTGGCGGCATCACACAGAGCCCTGATCAGAACATTGTAGGTGACTACATTGGGAGGACAGCCAGCATGTTCCATCGTGGCCATCAGCTCCTTGGCCTCCTCGACACGGCCCTCACGGCAGTATCCCTGTACAATGGGCGTGTAAGTTTGGACCATGGGACGGCACCCCTCTTCCAGCATCCACTCGAGCACGCCCCAGGCCTCACCAAGCCTCCCTGCTCGGCACAGCCCCGTGACAAGCGTGGAGTACGTGCCCACGTCAGCTTCCACCCCGATCTCTCGCATCCGGAGGATATCCTTGTACGCCAGATCAAACCGCGTGGACTTCCAGGAATGCAGCTTGACAAGGATGTTGAGCGTCGACGCGTTGGGCGCCACCCCCGCTGCAACCATTTCGTCGAACGCACCGTAGGCCTCCTCCAGTCGGCCGGCTTCCGCGAGGGCGTTGACGAGCGTGTTGTAGCAGAGCACGTTGGGCGGCGAGGCATCACCCTTGCCGGCTCCGGAGGTCCTGAGCTCGGCGAAGAGGGCGAGCACCTGGTCCACGTCGCCCGCACGCGCCAGGGCCTTCATGGCCACGTTGCAGTCGCGCTCCAGCTGCCACCGGCGCTGCTTCGGATGCTGCGGAGGATCGGAGTCTTCCCCCGGCGATGGTCGTGCCGGGAGGGGCTTGGCATCGTCAGAGTCGTCGCCGGAGGAGGAGGTGGGAAAGGGGAGGACAGCGAGGGCCGCGGCGGAGGCAGAGAAGGCCGTGCGCCCGCGCAGCAGGAGCCGAGCGGTCGGGAGGGCGGTGGCGCGCGCGATGGTCGCCACCGGAGGGATTCACCGGCGGGCGCCGTGGCGGTGGAGGTGGCGGCGCAGGGAGGAGAGACTAATTTGGGATGCGGAGGGTGGGCTGGAACGGCGGCGGGGAACCGTAGTAACCCTTTCGGGCATACGATAGAGGCGGGTTTTGAGTGGGGTTTTGGAGTGGGCCGGAGCTGCAACCAACCGAAGTATCTTTCCACCCAGGGAGTTGCGAGTTAAACGGCCGAATGTTCAAAGGCCGACTGTGCAAGGCCCTCTCCGACACGATGACCAACCGAGATAACAATCCGGACCGTCAATCCACCAACCAAAACACGTTCGGAGTACTCCATCGGTGTTAAAATAGATGTCACAAATTTATTTAAAAACTATCTACATATGTGGCTAATACTAAATCATATTGAGATACAATCGAATCTAAACAAATCTAAGTCAACTAATTTGGATCGGATGGAGTACTATAACTTGCGCATGATACGTAGATTAGTCCTATCTATATCTATACCTAATAATAAAGCAAGCAACGCTTCTGTCAACTAGCCTTTTTTTGGACGGATTTGCCCTCCCATGAAACTACATATTACCCACCACTGCCATCGTTAAGTTCCATACCGTTTCGTTTAATTAACCCACGCGACTCCACCCACCCGACCAGCGCCGCCCCCCGGCGAAGCTCCATCAACCCCTCTCCGGCGTCGCGCACCTGTCTTGGACTCCTCCCTATTTACTAGCTCGGGAATTCGTCGGGCCTCTGCCCTGTCCCCCACCTCCAGCAGGCGCCACGCCCCCATCCCGCCTCCTCCCTGTTTCATAGCTCGGGAAGTCGTCGGGCTTCTGCCATGTCCCCCACCTCCAGCAGGCGCCACACCCCCATCCCGCCTCCTCCCTGTCCTACTACCTTCGGGCATGTCCAGCGCGCCGCCATGTTCCCAAACACCATCTGTGCCCTCCCCGTCCTTCAGATCCGGCAACCAGCGCGCACATCTGCTCCGGATTCGTGCGCCAAGGTCGTGGGTGCGGCAGGAGCTGAACACCAATGGCAGCGGAACATTCAGGATTCAGAGATACTGTCCAAGGAGGGATCAGTGCTGAGGTATTTGCCTATTGCAAAGTATATTAGTATAGTTATGCAACTATTTTCTTATTATCTACTAATACTCATACATGTTAACGTGTAATCAATCTTCGGTCAATTAGACCATTGGATATAGCTGCTACTAATGCATCTGTTAGGAAACCAAACCCATTGCAACATCTCTGCCGTGGAGATAGTTTTTATCTTGATCCAGCAAGGGATGAATCAAAGATAGTTCAGATCAGAATGGGTTGACATGTTTTCTGCAGTTCTTCTTAGAGCATTTGATACTCCCGGGATTTTGAAGAACAATAGGTAGTGTTAGGAGCATTCAGAAGAACCAACTATATCCAGGAGACTAGGACCATCATAGAATGTTCAGGCCACATGAAAAAAAACTGATTTTCAGTACTGGATTCTACATAGCTTAAAAATATTTATAATAAAAGACAACTTGTAGCAAGGCATATTTAGGGTTCACTGGTCGCTGTTGGGCGTTGTCGTCGCTGTAGATAGACGCATCGCACAGCTCATGTGATTGAGGTGCCTCGCGTAGCCGCGACAGTCGGAGGGCATCAACACACAAACATAGGTACAGATTTGGGAAGACGAGGTGTGCACATTTACAGCAAACAGACGTGCTTCTTGCTGATTCAGAGTGGTACTATAGTTTTTGCTTCCACGCATTAGTGATTTTGCTTTCAAGATGCAAGCATAGATTCATGTCGATCAGATTAGATTCAAGTAGTGCCTGAAAGGATTCAAGCTGTGATATGCAGATGTTTTTCACATGCTTCCTGAAGAGTACATTCCGAGAGATCATTGCCAAGTTGGGGCCCATTCTAAGTACATACATACTACCGCACTAGGTGAGCAACATTTCTTCAGTTTGTACATGCGTCCACAAATGATATTTACTTAGGTATTAGTGGTTGACAAGAAAAAAAAAGGACAAACTGAGAGAGGGAGTACGATTGGGTGCAGCAATGTACAAGAGAAAGACATACGAAGGTATATCATGCATATGTGCATGACCATGAGCCAATGCAAAGATAAAAGGAAGGATATTTCCCTTTTTTTTTACCCTATGTTATCTCCATGTTCTCCCAACAGGTTATAGGATGTAGTAGTAGGCAAGGGGGTTGATATCTAAACTAGATGTTAAACTCATGTTTAGTCACCTGTGCATTTTCCCTTTTACTACAACCTACTGATCAGGTACATATTCATATAGCCGGCTAACGATCTAATTGTCTTTTTATTCGGATCTCTGTCCTAAACCCTTTAAACTACAGATGGCTTAATAAATGTAGGGATGCAATTGGGACATAGATCTTCCTGATTTGAGCATTTAGTATGCATAGTGTTTCTAATAATACACTACTTAAGAGCAAAATTCTAGATTTATCCAGACTAACATTATAGATTGTAATACTTCCTCGAATGACCATGTTTAATGAACTCATAAGTATTATGAACCTTGCAAGGAAGACACCATCAGGTAAATATTGGTCTCTAAATATTCTAGGTAAAATGGATATTCCATAGTATTTTTCTACTAAGAAACCGTCGGCTTGAATGATGTTAGGACTACCTGGCTTACGTACCTTGGCTTAATTTAACACGTCCAAAATTACAGTCTTCTCTTTTAATCCGTCTTTTGATTCTCTGTGCTCACCGTTCTTCCTAATTATTATAACCCAAAATAAAATGTCCAGTTTAACTTTTATTGCCATGTGGTTGTGCTAAACGAAAAACTTTCTTCGTGTTTTTAGTAGTAGTTATATTTACATTTAATTAATGTAACAAATCCTTTGTATGCAAGTTTATATTCTTGTAAATTTATTTTGTTCAACATTGTTTTTGAATATTTCGTTTTCACCTTTGTATCTTGTGATTATTAAGATAATATGTATAAACTTTGTGTGTCTTTCCTATAAAGATGTTTTCTGCGATAAAGATGTTTTCTCTCTCAGTGCAACGCACGGTACATGTGCTAGTAAATTGTAAAATGGGGAATCGCGGTACACAAACTTGTATTGCACGAGCAAAATAAGTCCAAACTCATCCTAGACTTGACACGTGGTATTGTAGTTTTTGAAAAACAACCCTGTATCTTTTGTTTGGCACGTTTCAGCTTGATACATCCTCACACACGGGTCCCACATGTCATTATGCAAACAATGACTAAAAACCATGTGCAAAGCCCCTGAACAACTGCTGCAACTTACATGCACTTGCCATTACAGTAAACAGCTACTACTTGTTAGAAATAATGGGCTAAATAAATAAGCCCATATAGATTTCAGATTTTCTCTAAATCTCAAAGCCCATGTGTGTGGAAGCCCATGTATGATTTGACCCAATTTGGTGGCAGCTCACATATGAGTGGAGTGGGAGCTAAAGTTTAGTCCCACATGAAAAGTTGAAGTAGAGTTACACCACCTTATAAGGTGGAGTGGTTCACCACTTAGTAAAGTGAGTGAGAAGAGCAGAACTACACGCGCGCGCCTCCTCCGACGCCGCCGCCCGCCCGCCCGATCGTCTCGTCACGACGCGCGCGCGCCGCGGGTTAGCTTTATTTTTGCTGCTTGAGAAAACTTGTGTGGTTTTGACAGACGTGTCAATAGTTAGCCTATTCGGGTCGCTATCTGTAACCGACCCGAACGTGCGCAACGTGGGCTTGGTCCACGACGTGCCCTATGCGGGACTCCCGAGCCGCTCTATATAAACTCCAGTGCGGCTTCCACCACGGACACACCAAAAACCAATCTAGGGTTTGCCAACCTCTCTGCTTGCGCCGCCACCGTAGTCTACTCCATCCCGCTTGCCGGCGTGCACCGGCGGACGGGAGAGCAGGTCTCCGGAACGCTCATCTCGTCACGACGCGCGCGCGCGCCGCGGGTTGCGGGTTAGCTTTATTTTTGCTGCTTGAGAAAACTTGTGCGGTTTTGACAGACGTGTCAACAGTTAGCCTATTCGGGTCGCTATCTGTAACCGACCCGAACGTGCGCAACGTGGGCTTGGTCCACGACGTGCCCTATGCGGGACTCCCGAGCCGCTCTATATAAACTCCAGTGCGGCTTCCACCACGGACACACCGAAAACCAATCTAGGGTTTGCCAACCTCTCTGCTTGCGCCGCCACCGTAGTCTACTCCATCCCGCTTGCCGGCGTGCACCGGCGGACGGGAGAGCAGGTCTCCGGAACCACTCGCCTTTGCGATCCTGTACGGGAGAGGGCGAATAAGGTTTTTGGGAAGCGCCCTGCGCGACTGCTCAAGTTCTGCATCACGGCTCGTCTTCCATCCAAGTCGGGCGATGTTGCCTATCGTCGTCTTCACCGCCGTCTGCTTCGACCAATCTTCTCCAAGGCTACTGCTGCGATTACTGCAATCGAACGGTACGTGCGACGTGCTGATGTCTGGTTATTAATCATGTTCTGTGAGTACATGTTTAGCTGCTGCCTATTTCTGTTCATCTTGTTGTTTAGTACATCTAGTATGTTTGAGTTACATGTGCGAGTAGCTGGTATTGTCATGTTTAATATTCTGGAATTAATCACGGAAATTGTGCCTAATTATCCAACAATCCAAAAACCTTATTATAGGCAATTTTCCGAGGGAAACATGGGACACTTGGCCGATGCGATGAAGCCGGAAAAACCGGTGTTCACTTTAAGAGGTGGCAGTATAAGACCACTATGTGGCTGCAAAATCTGAAAGTATTCGAGGCTAGGGGGGTTTACCTGAAGGAACTATATCTGAAGAAGATCAGAACAAGTTCAAGGAAACCAATCTTGCCTTTGTAGGATGCGTTCTGAGTGTTCTTGACAACAAGCTGTTTGATGTGTACATGCACTTCAAAGATGGCAAAGAGCTCTGGGAGGCACTGAACGCTAAGTTCGGTGTAACAGATGCTGGCAGTGAACTGTACATCATGGAGAACTTTCATGATTACAGGATGGTTAACAATCGTTCTGTAGTCGAACAAGCTCATGAGATACAGTGCTTTGCCAAGGAGCTTGAAATCCTTAAGTGTAACTTACCCGACAAGTTTGTGGCTGGGTGCATCATTGCAAAGTTGCCTTCTTCATGGAGGAATTTTGCCACAACTCTCAAGCATAAGAGACAAGAGATATCGGTTGAAAACCTGATAGCGTCTCTTGATGTTGAGGAGAAGGCTCGGGCTAAGGACACTGCTGAAAAAGGAGGTGAGGGTCAGTCTAGCGCCAACATGGTGCAGAAGAGGACCTTCGGCAAGAACAAAGGGAACTATAAGCCCTCCTTCAACAAGCCTGAAAAGACTACAACCTTCAAGAAGAAGAAGAAGCCGAACAAGGCCGAGCTAGGTTGCTTTACCTGTGGAGAGCTCGGGCACTTTTCCAAGGACTGTCCAGAACGTGCAGATCGTAAAGGGCAAAAGGGGAAGACTGTCAACGTCATGAATGCTAGCAAGGCTGATGGGTATGGTAATCTATTTACTGTTCTTTCAGTTTTTCAATCACCATGTTGGTGGATTGATACGGGTGCTAATATTCATGTGTGTGCTGACATCTCTATGTTCACTTCTTATCAGGTCGCTCGGGATTCATCCGTCCTAATGGGGAATGGGTCACATGCTTCTGTTCATGGTGTTGGCACGGTGGATCTGAAGTTCACTTCGGGAAAGATCGTGCAGCTGAAGAACGTGCAACATGTCCCTTCCATGAACAAGAATCTCGTTAGCGGCTCCCTTCTATGCAGAGATGGGTTTAAGGTTGTTTTTGAGTCTAATAAAGTCATTGTGTCGAGACATGGACAATTTATTGGTAAAGGATATGAGTGTGGAGGGTTGTTCCGCTTTTCACTTTCAGATTTTTGTAATAAGTCCATAAACCATATTTGTGGCGGTGTTAATGATGATACCAGTGTTTGGCATTCTCGTTTAAGTCACATTAATTTTGGTTTGATGTCCAAGTTGTCTAATATGAGTTTAATTCCGAATTTCACTATTGCCAAAGGTTCCAAGTGCCATAGTTGTGTGCAATCAAAGCAACCTCGAAAGCCTCACAAGGCAGCCGAGGAGAGAAACTTGGCACCTCTGAAGCTCATACATTCTGATCTTTGTGAGATGAATGGTGTGTTGACAAAAGGTGAAAAGATATATTTCATGACTTTGATTGATGATGCGACTAGATACTGCTATGTTTATTTGTTGCGCACAAAAGATGAAGCTTTAGACTACTTTAAAATTTATAAAGCCGAAGTTGAAAATCAACTAGAGAGAAAGATCAAACGTCTTAGGTCGGATCGTGGTGGTGAATATTTTCCCAAAATCTTTGATGAATTCTGTGAGGAACATGGCATTATTCATGAAAGGACGCCTCCCTACTCGCCTCAATCAAACGGGGTTGCCGAGAGGAAAAACTGCACGCTGACTGACTTGGTGAATTCCATGTTAGCCACCGCTGGTTTATCTAAGGCATGGTGGGGGGGGCCTTGTTGATAGTGTGTCATGTCCTAAATAGAGTTCCTAACAAGAATAAAGATAAAACCCCTTATGAGGAGTGGGCTGGGAGAAAACCATCACTTTCTTACTTGCGCACTTGGGGGTGTTTGGCTAAGGTCAACATACCGATTCCTAAGAAACGCAAACTTGGACCAAAGACAGTGGATTGCATCTTTCTAGGATATGCTCCGCGGAGTGTAGGCTATAGATTTTTAGTAGTTAAATCTGAGGTTCCTGATATGCATGTTGATACTATAATGGAATCCCGTGATGCAACATTCTTTGAGAATATGTTTCCTATGAAAGATATGCATAGCACTGCTAGAATTTCTTCTAAAATACTTCCTGAAACTAGTGCATCTAGTGAGAATTTTGAGCAACCACGTGAGGAAGAAGTCCTAGAGAAGGATGACAATGAAGCTCCTACACGGAGTAAGAGACAGAGGGTTGCAAAATCCTTTGGAGATGATTTCATTGTGTACCTTGTGGATGATACTCCCACTTCCATTGCAGAGGCATATGCATCTCCTGATGCAGATGATTGGAAAGAAGCTGTTCATAATGATATGGACTCGATTCTTTCTAATGGAACTTGGGAACTATCAGAACGACCCCATGGCTGTAAGCCTGTGGGTTGCAAGTGGGTGTTCAAGAAGAAGCTAAGGCCTGATGGTACTATTGAAAAGTTCAAGGCTCGGCTTGTAGCAAAAGGCTACACCCAGAGAGAAGGTGAAGATTACTTTGACACTTATTCACCTGTTGCTAGACTGACCACCATTCGAGTACTACTATCCCTGGCTGCCTCTTATGGTCTTATCGTTCATCAAATGGACGTTAAGACAGCTTTCCTCAATGGAGAGTTGGAAGAGGAGATCTATATGGATCAGCCTGATGGGTTTGTGGTAAAAGGTGAAGAGAGAAAGGTGTGCAAGTTGTTAAAATCTTTATATGGTCTGAAGCAAGCACCTAAGCAATGGCATGAGAAGTTTGACAGAACATTAACTTTTGTTGGCTTTGTCGTTAATGAGGCTGACAAGTGCGTCTACTATCGCCATGGTGGGGGCGAAGGTGTTATATTATGTTTGTACGTGGATGATATCCTTATCTTTGGTACAAACATGAATGTGATAAATGAAGTTAAGTCCTTTCTATCAAAGAGCTTTGATATGAAAGATCTGGGAGAAGCTGATGTTATTCTGAATATCAAGCTGATTAAGTACGAGAGTGGGATTACTTTGACGCAGATCTTGAGCCGTTTCGGTTTCGTTGATGGCAAGTCTTCCCCAACACCTTATGATCCCAGTGTGACATTACGGAAAAACAAGAAAGAGCCGAAAGAACAATTGAGATACTCTCAAATCGTTGGCTCACTCATGTACTTAGCTAGCGCGACAAGACCCGACATCTCTTTTGCTGTGAGCAAGTTGAGTAGGTTCATGTCTAACCCGGGTACTGAACATTGGTGTGCACTTGAAAGGGTCATGCGCTATATATGTGGTACAATGAGTTATGGGAAACACTATTCGGGGCATCCAGCGGTGCTCGAAGGATATAGTGATGCGAACTGGATCTCGGATGTAGATGAACTCTACGCCACTAGCGGGTATGTATTTACCTTTGGAGGTGGCGCGGTATCATGGAGATCTTGCAAACAAACCATATTGACAAGGTCGACTATGGAAGCAGAACTTGCTGCTTTAGACACAGCCACTGTAGAGTCAGAATGGTTGCGTGAACTCTTGATGGACTTGCCGGTGGTTGAGAAACCTATACCGGCCATCCTCTTGAATTGTGATAATCAAACTGTTATTGTCAAAGTGAACAATTCTAAGGATAACGCGAAGTCATCAAGACACGTCAAGAGACGTTTGAAGTCTGTCAGGAAATTGACAAACTCCAGAGTAATTATTGTTACGTATATTCAAACTGACAAAAACCTGGCAGATCCCTTTACAAAGGGACTATCACGAAACGTGATAGAAAGTGCATCGAGAGAGATGGGTTTGAGACCCATGGATGTTACACAGTAGTGGTAACCCAACCTTTTTGATCGGAGATCCCGTGAATTAGGACCTAGGAAAAACAAGCTAGTGGTGTGATGGAGGAGAGTATTAGACAACCCTCTCTATGTGAAGATGTACAACTCTCAAAAGCTGTAAGGCAGGTTGGCAACATGCCTTAATGTGTTTCTGTTGGCTATGATTAGCAAAGATGCTGTCCTACAGAGCATTCTTGAAAGAACACACCTATACGAGTTCCGATTGTTAAACGTCGCAATCTATGAGATTTGGGTGATCTCTAGTAAACTCATGAAGAGACCAAGTAGTATGAGGCATATGCTACACCCGCGGGGTAGGCTACTGGCAGCCAGGTACTAGTTATGACTTTGTGTGAAATCTAAAAGCACCAAACTTGCAATTCAAGGTTCGTCCATTGTTCAAGTTGCTGATAGACGTAGCTCAAGGTTCTAGGCGGAAGTTCAACTTAACAGTCTCTGCTGAAACACTGGTATATAAACAAGTAGCGAGAATTGGCAAATCTTCAAATGGGTCTTTGAGATCTGGTGGGGGATTGTTAGAAATAATGGGCTAAATAAATAAGCCTATATAGATTTCAAATTTTCCCTAAATCTCAAAGCCCATGTGTGTGGAAGCCCATGTGTGATTTGGCCCATTTGGTGGCAGCTCACATATGAGTGGAGTGGGAGCTAAAGTTTAGTCCCACATGGAAAGTTGGAGGAGAGTTACACCACCTTATAAGGTGGAGTGGTTCACCACTTAGTAAAGTGAGTGAGAAGAGGAGAACTACACGCGCGCTCCTCCGACGACGACGCTCGCCCTCCCGCCCACCCGCCCGCTCGTCTCGTCTCGACGCGCCCGTGCGCCGCGGGTTGCGGGAATCTCGCCGAGCCGAGCTTTATTTTTGTTGCTTGGGAAAACTTGTGCGGTTTTGACAGACGTGTCAACAGTTAGCCTACTCGGGTCGCTCCCGGATCGTGGGCTATCTATAACCGACCCGAATGTGCGCAACGTGGGCTTGGTCCACGGCATGCCCTATGCGGGACTCCCGAGCCGCTCTATATAAACTCCAGTGCGGCTTCCACCACGGACACACCGAAAACCAATCTAGGGTTTGCCAACCTCTCTGCTTGCGCCGCCACCGTAGTCTACTCCATCCCGCTTGCCGGCGTGCACCAACGGACGGGAGAGCAGGTCTCCGGAACCACTCGCCTTTGCGATCCTGTACGGGAGAGGGCGAATAAGGTTTTTGGGAAGCGCCCTGCACGACTGCTCAAGTTCTGCATCACGGCTCGTCTTCCATCCAAGTCGGGCGGTGTTGCCTATCGTCGTCTTCGCCGCCGTCTGCTTCGACCAATCTTCTCCAAGGCTACTGCTGCGATTACTGCAATCGAACGGTACGTGCGACGTGATGTTGTCTGGTTATTAATCATATTCTGCGAGTACATGTTTAGCTGCTGCCTGTTTCTGTTCATCTTGTTGTTTAGTACATCTAGTATGTTCGAGTTACATGTGCGAGTAGCTAGTATTGTCATGTTTAATATTCTAGAATTAATCACGGAAATTGTGCCTAATTATCCAACACTACTGACTTTTACTACTTCTTCCGACCCAAACTAGTTGACTTGGTTTTGTCTAGATTCGAAAGTATTTAGCACTAAAATAAGTCTACATATAACCGAATCTAGACAATTCTAAGTCAACTAATTTGGATTGGAGGGAATAATATAATATGCCTCTTTATTATATAAAATATGGCATATGCGATCTCGTGTCCTATAGGATCCAGCACCTCGCCTGAGCACTTCTCGTGTCCGACAGGCGGGACATAGACGCCGTGGTCGCCAACGAGATGGATGCCATTGCGCAGGCTAGACGTCGACGAGCTCCCGGTCTTCCTCAGCTCCTCGCCATACGACCCACCGACAAAACGCCGTTGCGCCTACTCATGCTCCTCCTCGATGCGCACCAGCGAGATGTGGTGTTGTCGTTCGTGCCCAGGCTCGTTGTTGCCACGCTGCGCTGGGTGCACGACCAGGAATTCTCTGTGCATGTCGTGCTTTTCAACGTCCCACGTGCCACCTCGCCCCCACTTGCTCCATGCTAGGACCTCTCGCGACACCATGCTCCATGGGTAGAGCAACATATTGCCTGTTAGAATACAACTTATGCTTAAGAGTCCTAATAGGTTTATTATAGGGTTAGGTCAGTGTATCTAGACCCTCATACATACCCTTATAATTGTCACAATATTGTTATCGTTTATTATTCTATGCAATTCTACACGGTATCAGACTTCCGATCCTAGGGTATGGCTCACCGCTGACCCCGCCGCCGCCCGGCTACTTCGAGTGGCACGCCGCCAAGGTCGCCGCGGCCACGGCCCCCTCCACCTCTACCTCTACTTTAGCTCTACCTCCACCAAGAGCCCCTTCAATCTCCTTCACCGACACCATATCCGATATTAGCCCCTCATACCCGTAACCCTAGACCTCGCTGCTCACAACTACTACCATTGGCGTCACCTCTTCGACGTCCACCTCGGGCGATGCAACCTTCGCTCTCACGTCATCGACGATGCTCGCCCTCAACCTCATGATTCACAATGGGTCAAGGATGATCTCGCCTTTATTCAATGGATCTACATGCGAGTCTCCACAGAAATCTTCAATCTCGTACACCGTGATGGTGCCTCCGCCGCCAATCTGTGGGCAGCCCTTCGTCAGCTCTTCCAGGACAACGTCGACGCTCGCGCCAACAATCTCCACACCGAGCTTCGGAACACGGTGCAAGGTGATGCACCTGTCAGCGTCTACTGCCAACGCCTTAAGGTGATCGCGGATGAACCCTGTGAACTCGGTGATCAGATCGACGATCGGCAGCTCATCAACATCCTCCTCGTCAGCCTCAGCGAGAGGTTCGAGAAATAGGCCTACTTCATCCCTATGATGCGTCCGCGCCCCTCCTTCGCCGAGGTTTGCTCGATGCTGCGATGGGCCGATCATGCCCAAACCAACAAGGACTCCCGTCCTCAGGTCTTCACTGCTGCTCCTCGACCGCCTGCACCACCGCCACCACCACCACCTCCTCCAATGGCTCCTCCTCAACCATCGGGCTAGCGTCCAAGTCCCAACTATAGGGGTCGAAACCCTAAACCGCTGTAGTTTCATACGGTGCCTACTCCTCCTCTGCCCTCGGCTCCGGCTCCACCGTCTGCATCACCGACCGCATCACCGCCGCCCCACGGCTGGCGTCCTTCTCCTGATCCGTGGACCGGGCTAGTCCAGGCGTGGCCTATGCCCTGGTCTGCCCCGATGCCCTATGGTGCCCTGCCTGCCTACACTAGTGGCTGGCAGCCCGGTGCCCTCCCTCACACCGGCGCTCCTGTCCTCACGCCGTGGCAGTCGCGTACCACGGCGCCCCCGCCTACGTGCCAACAATCTACAGCGCTGCTCCTTATGCTTCATATGGCGCTACAACCTCACCCTACATGCCGCAGTACAATATTTCGCAGTACAATGATGGTGGCTCTATCTATACGCTGATGTCGGCCCTAATGCCGACGCCGCCACACCCGCCGGCTCCCATGTCTACACCGGCCTCTACTTCGACTCCGAGCTAGGACCAAGATGCTTTTCTACAAGCCATGAACAACTTTGCTGCACAAGGAAACTCAGGTATGGATTGGATTTTCGATTCTAGTGCTTCTAGTCATATGTCTGCATCAAGTAATTTGTTGTCTTCTTGCACACCGTCGCCTTTTCCATCTATTACTCTTGGTGACGGATCATCTATTCCTATTTACTGCGTCGGTCAAGCCCAAATCCAATTCGCAATCAAACCTTTGCTTCTTCGCAATGTTCTTGTAGCTCCTGTACTAATTAAAAATCTGATTTTTGTTCGCCAATTCACCAATGACAATCACGTTTCTGTCGAATTTGACCCCTTTGGTTTGTTTGTAAAGGATTACTGGACCAAGGCCGAGATCGCTCAATTCAATAGCTCCGGTGACTTGTATTCCCTCCATGGTGTTCCGGCCGCTGCCCCTCCATCGTCTATGGTGGCCTCTATTGATCTGTGGCACCAACATCTCGGCCATCCCAATAATAATGTGTTATCTACTCTTCTTAGTGAATTTTCAATACCTTGTAATAGATATTCTCATAATTCGTCTATTTGTCAGTCGTGTCAATTAGGCAAATATGTTCGTTTCCCTTTAGCTCATCTCTATCCTCTAGTACTTTTCCTTTTGAGTTACTTCATTGTGATCTATGGACGTCACCAATAGAAAGTGTTTCTGGTTTTAAATATTATCTTGTTATTCTTTATGATTTTACCCACTATGTTTGGACCTTTCCCTTACGCAACAAATCCGATGTTCACAATATTTTTCTTAATTTCCAGCGCTATGTCTCGGTCCAGTTTTTCCTTCCTATAAGATTTATTCAATGTGATAATGGTCATGAATTTGACAACTCTAAAAACCAAAATTTCTTTCTCCAATATGGAATTCTTCTGCATTTTTCTTGTCCCTATACCTCCCCTCAAAATGGCAAGGCCGAGCGTTCTCTTCGCACTCTTAATGACATCACTCGCACCCTTCTTATTCAATCTTCTATGCCTCCAAAGTTCTGGGCTGAAGCTCTCCACATGACCACATATCTACTTAGCATTCAACCATCTAAAGTTAATCCTCAAACCACACCCTACTTCTCTTTATTTCTTTCTCACCCAAACTACTCTGACGTTCGTGTCTTAGGTTGTCTTTGTTTTCCTAACTCCTACTCTACTTCTCCTAATAAACTTTCACCCCGTTCTGTCTCGTGTGTCCATCTAGGTTTTTCCGACAAACACAAAGGCTATCGTTGTCTAGATCTTGTTAGTGGTCATGTCCATGTGTCTCGTCATGTGACTTTTGCTGAAAATAGTTTTCCCTTTTCTGAGCGTCAATCTCTTGATCCTAAAACATCCACACCATCTACTAGTCCCCCTCGTCCAAATAATATTCCCTTCTTTCATCAGCCACCTCCTGCCGTCGCTCCTGCCGTGGCAGCAAAAACGCCCGAATTCTTTGTCGTGACAGCCGATCCTGCCGTGCCTTCTCCTGTCGCCACCTCTGCCATGGCTGCCAAAACCGCTAAAAACTCTACCGCGACAGACTTCCTGCCACCGCCGTCTCCACCGTTGACTCCCGCGTCTGCTTCTTCCGCTGCATCGGGCATGTCTTCCACATCATCATCTGTCCCTCCTCCTCATGCTATTATTGTCCCAGCTCCCACTAATGATCATACCATGCGCACACGTGGCAAATCCGGTTTCCGTTTACCCGCTAAAGATCGTATAAATCTCAATGCATCTCTGTCTTCTTCCTCTATTCCCAAATATTACAAATCAACTCTCCTAGATCCTAATTGGGTCGCAGCCATGAAAGATGAATATGATGCTCTCATTCAAAATAATACATGGAAATTAGTTCCTCGTCCATCAAACACTAATATAGTTTCCGACAAATGGGTTTTTTGACACAAATTTCATTCCGATGGAAGTCTTGCATGCTATAAAGCTCGATGGGCATGCCGTGGTTACTCTCAGCAACACGACATCGATTATGATGAGACTTTCTCTCCAGTTGTCAAACCCAGCACTATTCATACTGTTCTTAGCATCGTCGTTTCTTCTTTTTGGCCCATCCGTCAACTCGATGTCAAAAACGCTTTTCTCCATGGCTCTCTTCAAGAAACAGTTTATTGTCAACAACCTCTTGGCTTCAAAAATTTCTCTTATCCTAATCATGTTTGTCTTCTTCAAAAATCTCTCTATGGTCTAAAACAAGCACCACGGGCTTGGTTTCAACATTTTTCTACTTATGCTCAAACAATTGGCTTTACTCCTTCTCGTTCTGACACTTCTCTCTTCACCTTTCATCATAATACTGACACCGCTTATCTACTTCTCTATGTTGATGATATTATTCTCATAGCTTCCTCATAACAATTTTTAGATCATATTATCTCTCTTCTTCGCAAAGAATTTTCTATGTTCAGTCTAGGTCTTCATCATCACTTCTTAGGTATTGCTGTCATCCGTGACTCATCTAGTCTTTTCTTATCTCAACGTCACTACACCCTGATCTTCTTTCTCGTGCTGGCATGCTTTATTGTCAACCGTCTCATACTCCTACTGATACATGTTCAAAACTTTCTGTCGATGGTGATCCCTTTTCTGATTCTTCTCTTTATCGTAGTCTTACCGGCGCCCTCCGATATCTTACTCTTACTCGTCCTGAAATTTCTTTTTCTATCCAACAAGCTTGCCTTTACATGCATGATCCTCGTGTTCCTCACTTCAACCATGTCAAACATATTCTTCGGTATCTCAAATGCACATTAGATTTAGGTCTTCATATAAACAAATCCTCTCCTACCTCGTTGACATCTTACTCTGATGCAGACTGGGCTGGTTGCCCCGATACTCGACGGTCCACATCCGGATTTTGTGTTTTTGTTGGTAACAATTTGGTTTCTTGGTCTTCAAAACGGCAGGTTATGGTTTCTCGCTCGGTAGCCGAAGCTGGGTATCGCACTGTGGCTCATGAAGTTGCTGATATGGTTTGGTTGCGCCAGTTGCTGTCGGAGCTGCATCGCCCTATTGAGCAAGTTACTATTGTTTACTGTGATAATATTTCAGTTGTTTACATGTCAGGGAATCCAGTTCAACAACGTCATACCAAGCATATAGAGATCGACATTCATTTTGTTCGAGAGAAGGTGGCTCTCGGTCAACTTCGTGTTCTACATGTGCCTACTTCAGCTCAGTTCGCTGATATCTTTACTAAAGGCCTGGCGACTACGGATGGCTCTGAAATATAGCCATGTACGTCCACATTTAAACTGGATATTAATCGTATTTTTGATGAAATATCTCTCTAAAC
The DNA here is from genome assembly GCA_910589775.1 of Avena eriantha. Lineage (NCBI taxonomy): Eukaryota > Viridiplantae > Streptophyta > Magnoliopsida > Poales > Poaceae > Avena > Avena eriantha. The sequence continues at coordinate 18,628,916 of OU342740.1, forward strand.
CCTGCCACTAATGCTAATATTCAAAGGGGCATGCAATCCTTTGTTCTTGTATTTTTCCTGCGCAAATAATGTCGTTTAAAGGAAGGAATCACTACATTAAAGTCAAAAATACAATATTTCCTTCAACCAGAAGAAACCAGGAGCCATCCAACAAAGGCAGACACCGTAACGACCAACTATATGACCGAAGCAAAAATTCCGACCATATAGCTCCGTTCGTATAGTTGGGCCACCACTGTTAGGTCAAACAGAACAACTTTCGTGAAGGGACCCCTATATAAATAAGCCTTAGGCGACGGGAAAACATCTTACGCAACGCTCACCTCACCCCGAAGAAGCCAGACTCCGCCAAAAAGCCATCTCAGATCTCCAAACCCTTCTCCATCTCCATAGCCATCTTCCACCACTTGTAATAGTAGATCTTTTCTCCGATTGGCGACATTGTAAGACTATTGCTATCAATCTTATGATTTTCATTACAATGTTTGTGATTGTTGATCTCATCTCTATATGTGGGTAATTCTCCTTGGGCTAAGCTTCGGCCTAGCCATATAGCAATTATGCATGTGATTTATCATAGATGGGATCGTGTATTAGTTTGTATGACATGATGATTATTGTATCCTCTCTTGCCTCAATCCAAAGACTTGTCAGGTACCCCAGACCTCGAGGGTTGAGCCAGGTATAAGGAGTATGAGTGATGATTGATCTGCAGGTTGGGAACCCCAGTGACAGAAGGGGTAGTATGGTTGTATGTGAGGGATTTGCTTGGGATTAACGGTGACATCAGTATGCATATCATTAGTTCTCTTTCTTCTATGGATGAGACTAGTAGGTTATTGCTATAAGCGGTTGCGGAGGCAATAGCAATTATGGATGCACTGCCCACATATAGTTTTTCTTGCTCTAACATGTACACGCATACTTTATTTCTATCTTTTATTTCCATCATATGTTTTGCACAGCTACAGGTGAAACCGAACGCCCTAGGCCCTCTCTCTCCATCATCGACAACAATAAAAAGACGCAAGCTACTGGTCCGGTGAAAACACAAAAGGAATTCTTAAACTCCCGACGGTCCATTAAAGTAACTTCACTACGCATTCGCTTCCCGTGTATTCGATAACCTAGGTCTACTAGGGAAAAAGAGCTATACTACATCTGTAATCCGGATCGAAGGTATCAACCTTTTTCTGGCGCCGTTGCCGGGGAAGCAATAGCTACCCTGGTGAGGTTTTTAGGAACCTTGCTAGTTTTAATTCATGTTTTTAATTTTGTTAGTTTGCTTTTAGTCTTTATTTGATAAACCAAAAAAATTAGTTAGTCTTTAAATTCTGGTTTTTACTGTTATAATTTTTAATCTAAGAAAACCCAAAAACATAGGAAGTATGGCTAAAAAGAAGCTTGGGGAGTTTGCTACTCCTAATAATGATTATTTGCATACTCCTATTACTTAGCCAACAATTTCTGCTGATGATTATGAAATTAAGCCCCATTACTTAAGTTTGGTTCAACAGAATCAATTTGGAGGCTCTGCTATTGAAGACGCAGGTATGCACTTAAATACCTTCGTTCAAATATGTGATATGATGTGTATAAAAGACGTTGACCCTGATGTGGTCAAATTACGTCTATTTCCTATCTCTCTAAGAGGAAGAGCTAAAGAATGGTTGCTATCTTTGCCTAAAAATACTATTACATCATGGGTGAGATGTACTTCTTTATTTATGACTATATTTTTCCCACCTGCAAAGGCTATGCAACTCCAATCTAATATTACTGGTTTTAGACAGGAAGAGCGTGAGCCACTAGCGCTTGCATGGGAGAGGATGAAAGAATGCCTAAGAAACTGTCCTAGTCATGGGATGGAAGATTGGTTAATCCTCCATTTATTTTGCAATTCTCTTAATCCTGTGTCTAAGTCTATGCTTGATACTACAGCTAGAGGAACATTCATGGGTAAACATATTACCGAAGCAAAGCAGCTGCTAGACAATATGCAAGACAACCATGCCCAATGGCATGGGGAAAGATCAAACACGAAGAAGGTGAACTTTGTCTCACCACAAGAGAACGAAGATCTCAATGCTAAGTTGGATGAGCTCATACTAGCCGTAAAAGGTAAGGAAACTTAGGTAAGAGCCACCCCCGAAACAAATATAGAAGAAATAGACTTCGTAGCTCGTAATGATTATAATCCTGCTTGGAAGAAGAGTTACAATCCTAATTTTCAGAAACATTATGCTAGTCCTATAAATAACTTTAATAATAATATGGGAACTAGTAATGGTAGTCTCCAAGAAATGCTTAAGTCTTTCATAGACTCACAAAATGAACAAAATAATATTCTAGTCAAAATTACGGAGAACCATGATGCTATGCTTGGTAAATTATCTAACCAAGCTATTAGTTTGAGAAATGATTTACAGGCCCTTCAAGAAAGAACAAGGATCATTGAGGCACAACTAGGTAAGATAACCGACAGTCAAACTCTCATTCTAGCTAAATTTGCAGGTAAAGCTAAGCCCAATCCTATTGCAGAACTCAAAATAATGAGAATCCAAAGGGAGGAGCCTAAAGAACTTGATTATAGTAATGCCCCTTCACCAAGCTGCACCATCAAAGATCTCGTAAAGAGGATCAACATCAAAATTCCGGTAAGTGAAGGTAACAACAAAGCCATGTATCAACACTTTGTTGATCAAGTAGCAATTAAGGTACGCGAGCTTGAAGAGGAATACAAGAAAACCGCTGAAAAGTTACTTCTTAAACTAGATGACATATTTGAGCCTACTATTAAGATAAAGATTAGAACCAATGAGATAACTGCACTTTGTGATCTAGGTGCAAGCGTCTCAACAATTCCAAATAGTCTTTTTAACAAGTTAAATCTTGGCTCCTTTGAAATTACTGAATTAAAATTGCATCTAGCAGATTCTACCTACAAACAAGCTATAGGGATTAAGGAGAACACTTTATTTTACATCAAAGGTTGTTGATACGTCATAAACGTATCTATAATTTTTGATGGTCCATGCTTGTTTTATATAAACTTTCTTATGTTTTGTTTACACTTTGAGGTATGTTTATACATTTTCTGGAACTAACCTATTAACAAGATGCCACAGTGCCAGTTGCCTGTTTTCTGTTGTTTTTGGTTGCAGAAAAGCTAGTAAGGAAATATTCTCGGAATTGGACGGGACAAAAGCCAAAGTCAATATTTTACCAGAAGGAACACGGAGTCCGGAGGGCAGCCGAAGAGGGGCCACGTGGTGACCACACCTAGGGCTGGCGCGGCCACCCCTAGGCGCGCCGTCCTATGTTGTGGGCCCCTCGGGCGCCCACCGACCTTGCCCCTTCGCCTATAAAAGTACCCCAATGCAGAAACCCTAAGGACCAGATCAAAAATCCATGAAAGACTCTATAACCGCCGCCATCTCCATCCCTAGATTGGGAGGGATCCGAAGCTATTCCTGCCACCCTGTCGAACGGAGAGATCATCCTGGAGGCCTTCTTCATCACCATGCAAGCCTCCGGAGTGATGCGTGAGTAGTTCACCCTTGGACTATGGGTCCATGTAGTAGCTAGATGGTTGGTTCTCCTCCTTTGTGCTATCATGTTTAGATCTTGTGAGCTCCGTTCATGATCAAGATCATCTATTTGTAATCCTACATGTTGTGTTTGCGGGGATCTGATGGATATTGAGATACTATGTCAGATTGATTATTGATTCTATCATGTCTATGTTATTTGTGATCTTGCATGCTCTCCGTTACTAGTAGCTATCTTGGCCAAGTAGATGCTTGTAACTCCAAGAGGGAGTATTTATGCTCGATAGTAGATTCATGCCTCTAGTAATCTGGGGAAGTGATAGAAATCTCTAAGGTTGTAGATGTGCTGTTGCTACTAGGGAGAAAACAACAATCCTTTGTCCATGGGGCAATTGTATTGTTTACTCTACACACTTTGCTTAATGCAATTATCTGTTGCTTGCAACTTAACACTGGAAGGGTTCGGATGATAACCTGAAGGTGGTTTATTAGTCATAGATGCAGTTGGATTACGGCCTATGTATTATGTTGTAATGCCCAATCAAATCTCATAGGAGTCAAGATGTCTAGTATATGCATTGTTATGCTTTCTCCAATCTATAAATTGCCCCGCTGTAATTTGTTCACCCAACATACTATTTATCTTAAGGAGAAACACCTCTAGTGAACTATGGACCCTAGTCCATTCCTTTACCATTAATATACCATCTACTGTTTACCGTTTACTGTTTACTTTCTGCAAGCAATTACTATCTTCCACACTATACATTTAATCCTTTGTTTTTAGCAAAACCAGTGAGATTGACAACCTCACTGTAAGTTGGGGCAAAGTTCTGTGTTTGTGTTGTGTAGGATTCCAAGTTGCTAGCAACACCTTGCAGTTGTTTCCTTACTCCTACTGGTTTGATAACCTTGGTTTCATAACTGAGGGAAACTTGTTGATGTGCTCATCATACCTTCCTCTTGGGGTTCCCAACGAGCTCTACATATTTTGAGCCATCAAGCACTTTTTCTGGCGCTGTTGCCGGGGAGTTAAGGACAGCTTCAATCTCTTCCTCCTCGTCAATCACTTTTCAGGGAGAAAGAAGATTCTTGCAAGGGGAGTCTCTCACAACCAATCTCTTTACTTTGTTTTTTTTTTGCTTAGTTTATTTTGCTTTGTTTGCTTGTTTCTTCTTATAAAAAACACACAAAAAATTAGGTGTACTGGTTTGCTTCTTTTTATCAAAAACACAAAAAGAATAGTTCTTTCTGTAGTTGTCACCTCGTTCTTAGCTCACCATGTTGATCCCTAAGTTCACCCTGAAAGACCTTTCAATAGGTAGTGGCTCTATAATTGGAAAAGATAGTATTGAAGAATTCTTTAATCATGTTAGCAAGCATGAGGATATTGAGGATAGATCCTTAGCAGAACTTGCTCCAAATTATGAAATTGCTCCAGCTTCTTTAGTTCACATGTTGGAGGCTAGGTTTGTTAACCTCAACCCCATGGTGCAAGTAATGTTTCTTAAACTTAAAGATATTGAGGATACTAAAAAGAGAGATTTTATTCTAGAAACTTTGCTTGAAGAATTCAATGATGTTGTTAAGGAAGCTAGAAAGGTCTTTGATTGTTTTAATATGCTAGGCTCATGTGTAGATGTTATTGGTACACTAGAAAAGTTGGACAAAACCAAACCCAATGGAGAGGAAATTAAAATACCAATACTTTTTAAACTTGTAGGAATGCATGAAGCTTTAGAAAAGAATTTTGAGTGGATTGTTCCTGAAAACCCGTTTGATGAAAGTAGTGAACCCAAGAGTATTGAGAGAGGATCCTCTAGAACTTATTTGGATGAGATACCTTGCCTTGTTGAAGATATTTCTGCTATTGATCTTAATGCTTCTTCATTCGAAAATACTTGAATCTTGCTCCTATGCCTAACTGAAAGGCGTTAAAGAAAAGCACTATTGGGAGATAACCCAAATTATTTTTACTTTCAGTAAGTTTTTCTTTTGCTGTGCTTTGGAAGTTATTGCCTTAGTAATAAGCTCTCCTTATCCTTTTTGTGTGGGTTTTTTTGCCAAGAATAACCTCTAATGAGAGAGAAGTAAGACTTGGGAAAGTTGCTGTCCCGAAACAGATTTTTGTGCTTCACTGTAAACAATCGTGAAAAATCCCTGTATGTCAGATTGAGCTGAAATTTTCTGTGCTTATGCCCCAGGTTATTATGTAACTTTCGCTAGTTTAGAACTTTTCGATTTGAGCAACAGAAGGTCTTCGAAAAAATCGGTTTTTACCTGCTGGTCTGTTTTGATAGATTTCTGCCATTATTTGCATTTGCTTCTTAATCTCTTTCTCTTTGAGTTCTCATTGATAACTTGAACTTTTAGAAGGAATTGCTACAGTAGCTTGTGTTTTAATGGAAGTTTTACTTGTGTTGAAACTAAACCCAAAGACTTATTATCTTGAATACACTAATGTTGCTAATGAAGATTGTGTGAACTTTTGTATAAAGGAAATTTTCAAGTGTAGGGAAGAATAATGTGATGAGATGAAGTATGGACAAAAGCTCAAGCTTGGGGATGCCACCCGTGTCACCCCAAGAAATATTCAAGAGGTACAATCATCAAAGCTTGGGGATGCCCAAGGCATCCCCTTCTTCATCAATAAAAATCTCAGGTTTTCTTTCAAAACACTTCATTTTTATTGTTTCATGCACAATTGTGTTGTTCTTGGAGCGTCTTTGTTTTTATTTTTATTTTTCTTTTGTTTGGTTTGCTTAAATAAATTGGTTGTACCCCCGCATTCATACATTGTTTCAAATAAGTTGATTGGTGTTGGAAAAGAGTAGGAAGCTTCATGCTTATTAGTGGTTGATACGTCGTAAACGTATCTATAATTTTTGATGCTCCATGCTTGTTTTGTATCAACTATCTTATGTTTTGTCTACACTTTGAGATATTTTTATTCATTTTGTGTAACTAACCTATTAACAAGATGTTACAGTGTCAGTTGCCTGTTTTCTGCTATTTTTGGTTTCAGAAAAGCTAGTAAGGAAATATTCTCGGAATTGGATGAAACAAAGCCCAAAGTTCCTATTTTTCCCGACACGAGACGGAGTCCAAAGCAGAGACGGAGGAGGGCCAGGGGCTGGCCACACCATAGGGTGGCACGGGTCCCCCTAGCCGCACCACCAGGTGGTGTGGGCCCCTGGTCCACCCTCTGACATCGCCCTTTTGCCTATAAAAGCCTCTTGGGACGAAAACCCTAAGTACTAGATCAGAATTCCACGAAAAGTTCCGCAGCACCGCCTGTTGGGTCCGCAACATAGAAAACAAAAAATTTCCTACGGTCTGAACTACACGCCAAGATCTATCTACTAGGTACAAAGCAACGGGTGGACATACATCCAATGAGAACTTACCCTCGAAGACAACAAGTTTTGTTAACGAGTAGGAACTCGTGGTTGATGTAGTCGTACACTTGCCGATCTCAAGATCGTGAGGAAGTCCGAGCGCCGCAACTCAGCAGCGCATCCGCACTCGCACACATGTTCAAGCCACCGGACAACCTCCACCTCCTCGCTCCAGCGATCCAACGGAAGCAACAACTCCTTCCAGACGAAATGCCACCGGGAACATGTATCTCGCTAATCCGAGACCATGGGGGAATAATTCTAGAGGGGGAGAGAGATCCTTCACAAGGAGGTGTGTGGATGAAGGAGGGAATGGGTGGCCTTTTATAGGAGGAGGGGGGTGCCCCCTCTCTCCATGGCCGGCGCATGGGGGGGGTGACCCCTCACCCCCCCATTCATGTGGTGGTAACCCAAAATGCCTCTTCACATTCCCTTTTAAAGTCTCCACTTTAAATGCATTAAAATTCTCCAAGTTTAATGCTCTCTCATTTAATAAAACTCTTTTTATTAAATTTATTCAGAATTTTGTTAATTAATTTAATTAACAAACATTCACATATAGCCCCTTGCAATATTTCAATATCACATGCAGAACCACTTTCTGCAATTTCGCCCGAAATAATTTCCGGTTTCTATTGAAACAATTCTTGCGCTTTGCAATTCTTTTGTCTGAAACATATGTGCTCCAAAATGGTGTCCGGTAACTCTTAAGTGTGCCACCCTACGGTTCGCGCATAATGCAGACATGATCGAGACCCTTCTCCGATCAATAATCAGCAGCTGGACCTGGAGATCCGTACTGACTCCTACACATTCAACGATGACTTCTATGATCGTGAGAACCTTTAACGCTTGTAACTAAATCCCTTTGTCTCTTGATATATTATTGCCTCTCAGGGCATATTTCCTTCACCGCCGCCACCAAAGAGGAGATTCGAGGGACAGAAGTCTCTGTTCCGGCACCCTACCGGGATGGGGAAGTGCCCCCAGAGCCATCTCCATCGACTCCATCGCCATCTCCATCATCGTTGCTGACTCCCATGATGAGGAGGGAGTAGTTCTTTCTTGAGGCTAAGGGCTTTGCCGGTAGCTATGTGTTCATCTCTCTCTCTCTATGCGTGATCTTATGATATCATGAGCTTTGTAATCTATAGATATATTCTGCTACTCAAGTGCTTTAATTAATCTTTGCTTATCCCCACGTGTGTGAAGTTGACAGTGTGCATACCGTGTGGCACTTAGGCTAAGGTTACAGAAATACTTATCATGAGTATAATTTGAGTTGGATGTCTCTATGAGATTGTGGTGTTTGTTGGAACCATCTAGCGCTCAAGGTGACAGTGAGGGGTTATCTAGATGGGGAATGCGAACTTTAAGGTGTGATGTTATAGCCCTACATTGTCCAACCGGAGAGTAGTTCATGGTAGCGTCATGAAGAGAAGATATTTATATGAGAGTGTCCACTAGTGAAAGTATGATCCCTAGGCCTTGTTTCTAAGCATTGAAACACCATTTACAATCAGTTATGTTACATGTTTGCTTGCTGCCACTCTTATTTCATATTGCAATTACCACTTATAATCATCCATATTACTTGTATTTCACTATCTCTTCGCCGAACTAGTGCACCTATACACCTGACAAGTGTATTGGGTGTGTTGGGGACACAAGAGACTTCGTGTATCTTGATTGCAGGGTTGCTTGAGAGGGATACCTTTGACCACTTCCTCCCTGAGTTCGATAAACCTTGGGTGATCCACTTAAGGGAAACTTGCTGCTATTCTACAAACCTCTGCACTTGGAGGCCCAACACTGTCTACAAGAATAGAAGCATGCATAGACATCAAGATATTTTTTAGCACCGTTGCCGGAGAGGTGAGGTAAAAGGCACTCACATCCTCTGGCTACTAAGCTATCTTCTAGTACTGTTGCTGGTGTGTGAGTGCTCGAAGTTATTTCCTTTATATTCTGCAATTATATCTTTTTGTTTCTTGTTTTTATTTTCACTAGTTAGGCTTAATGGACAAAAAAATTAGAGAGCTTTTTAGTATTTTTCCTAAGGTAGAACATAAATGGTTTGAAAAGAAAATTTAAAAACCCATGGAACTCTGATTGCATGATAATAGCAATGTTATTAGTATGAATTTTTTGAACACATTTGTTACTAATGCTATGGAAACATCTAAGCTTGGGGAAGTTAGTTTTTATTAAAATGATATTTTTAGTTCCCCGGCTTTAGAGGAGAAAATTTTCTCTGATGATACTTTATCTCCTATATGTGGTAATTCTAATGATACTTGTGATATTTTAAATCCACATACTAAAAGTGTCCCTTTTAAAATACCTATGGAAATTGTTGAATGTGTTATGAATAACTGCTATTTGGGAGATGAAACTGTCCATCCTGGTGATCATTTACTCTTTATACATGAATTATGCGAGTTGTTCAAGTGTGCAGGTATTTCAATGAACCAAGTTAAGAGGAAGCTATTCTCTTTATCGCTTAAGGGCAAAGCAAGGGAGTGGTATGAGCTACTAGACGATCCTCATCATTTAGAGTGGAAGGAACTTGAATCTCTCTTTTACTCTAAATTTTATCCTCCTCATGAAATTCATAAAGATAGGAATTATATTTACAATTTTCATCCTCATGATGGAGAAAGTATTGCTCAAGCATGGGGGAGATTGAAGTCACTAATGCTCAAATGACCCATTCATGAGCTCCCTAGTAATGTTGTTATTAATAATTTTTATGCAAGGCTTTCAGGACATTATAAGGACTATCTAGATACATGTTTAGAGGGATCCTTAACAAGTAAGGAGGTCAAAGCTAAGTGGGATCTTCTTGAAACAATTCAAAGAAATACCGAAGATTGGGATAACGACAAAGGTAAGAACCAGGTATAAAGTATGAGTATGATTGCATTAAGTCTTTCACTGAAACTGCTATTTTTCAAGAGCTTAGTGCTAAATATGGTCTTGATCCTCATATTCTTGTTGATTGTTGTAGAGCCTTTGCTTCTAATATTAATGCTCCTAAAGAAAAATGGGACATGTATCATGAGCCTTTTAAAGAAACTTGCATGAAAAATGAATTTGTTATTAATGATAGCAATAAACATGCTCAAACCTCTGAAAGTACTATTTCTTATAAGCATGTTAATTTTTGTGGAGTACATAGACCTTGTGAAAAGAATCAAATTGAATAAGAATATTGTATCACCCACATGAATGAAAAAACTAGAACGTGGTATATGGATCTAAATAATTTTGGTAAAAAAGTTTGTGCCCTCTATCCTTTCATTTGTGAACTTTGCTTTGAAGTGTGTCATTTCAATTTTCAATGCAGTGTGTCATTTCAATTTTCAATGCTCAGGCCATAATAATAGCCCTTCTAATCCAATGAGTACTGCAAGTTTGTATTGTGATGACATGATCACTCCTAATCAGCATGATGAACTTACATTATTTTTGGGTGTGAAGAGTTATCAAGAAAAACCTTTTTGGTAGATACGAGTGCTTTTGATATGAATAGCATCCTGCATGGTTGTCATCTTTATTGTGTTGATAATTGCCACACAAATACTTACATACAAAATATTATAAAAGATGAGATTTTACCAAAATATGACAAGACTAATATGTGTTTTGTTCTTATCAATGAAAATGAGGAATCCTCCAAAGTTTCTTCTATTGTCTCTAACAATAAACCAGGGTATATGGAGAAGCTTCCTTTCAAGCATCTACCTCCTAAAGAGAAGAAGGAAAAGAAGAAGAGGAAGAGTAAAAGGAGGGAGGAAACAGTATTTCCCCCTAAGCACGTTGCTCCTATTATATTTTTTGATGAGTCTGAACTCGATGATGTTCTTATGCCTGTTACCTATAGTAGTGATCATGATTGGGAAAAGCACACTACTTTTGATATTGAAAATCTCTTTGGTACCAATTCTGAAAACGATGATGTTAATAATTGTTGTACTATTAGTACTATCCATGTTCCTTCCAATGATGATATGTTTACAAATGAACACACTTTGGAAGATAACTATTCTATTGCTTATGATGATACTATACCTCCAATATATGATGATTACAATGATGAATATGATATTTTCAGTCCACCTACTATTGAGGAGAAAATTAATTGCGATTACAATATGCCTCCTATATTTGATGATTATGGTAATGAGAGTAATAATGATAGCTATTTTGTTGAATTTTCTCCCACTACAATTAATAAGAATGACTATGTTTATGTGGGGAGTATTAATTCTTTTATGCATGTGGCTCATGATAAGAATGTTTTATGTGATAGTTATATTGTTAATTTTATTCATGATGCTACTGAAAGTTATTATGAGAGAGAGAAACATGGTTTTATGTATCTCAACAATATTAAGTTTCCCCTCTTTATGTTGAAATTTTTGAAGTTGCACTTGTTTTGCTTTCCTATACTTGTTGCTTTGTGCTTTCATGACTTGTTTCTTTACAAGATTATTTTTCATAGGAAGTGGGTTAGACTTAAATTTGTTCCATATTTGCTTCTTGATGCTCTCTTTTACTTCAATTCATATTTCTTATGTGAGCATCATCGAAATTATCATGCCTATCTTAATGGCTATAAAGAAAGAGCTTTTGGGAGGCAACTCATTATATTTTTACTTTCAGTTTATTTTTGTTTTGTTGAGTCTTGGAAGTTATTACCTCTATAATAACCTCTCCTTATCCTTTTTTGTGGTTTTTGTGCCAATAATAACCTCTAATGAGAGAGAAGTAAGACTTGGAAAAGTTGTTGTCCCGAAACAGATTTTTGTGCTTCACTGTAAAAAATCGTGAAAAATCTCTGAACGTCAGATTGAGCTGTAATTTTTTGTGCTTATGTCCCAGGTTTTTATCTAACTTTCGTTAGTTCAGCACTTTTCGATTGGAGCAACAAAAGGTCTTCGAAAAAATTGGTTTTTACCTTCTGGTCTGTTTTAATAGATTTCTGCCATTATTTGCATTTGCTTCTTAATCTCTTTCTCTTTGAGTTCTCTTTGATCACTTGAGCTTTTAGAAATAATTGCTACAGTAGCTTGTGTTTTAGTGGAAGTTTTACTTGTGATGAAACTAAACCAAAGGACCTATTATCTTGTATACACTAATGTTGCTAATGAGGATTGTGTGAAGTTTTTTATGAAGGAAATTTTCAAGTGTACGGGAAGAATAATGTGATAAGATGAAGTATGGACAAAATCTAAAGCTTGGGGATACCACCAGTGTCACCCCAAGAAATATTCAAGAAGTACAAGCATCAAAGCTAGGGGATGCCCAAGGCATCCCCTTCTTCATCAATAAATATCTTAGTTTTTCTTCCAAAACACTTCATTTTTATTGTTTCATGCATAATTGTGTTGTTCTTGGAGCGTATCCATTATTGCTTTTAGTTTTCTTTTGTTTAGTTTTCTTAAATAAATTGGATGGACCGCTGCATTCATATGATATTTCAAATAAGTTGATTGGTTATTGGAAAAGAGTAGGAACGTTCATACTTATAAGTGGTACAAAAGGAGTTTTGTTTTGACTGTGGCCTAGACTTTATCATGTCATGTTTGATATTGCTTTGACTTTATGCTTAGTAATTATTGCTGTAGCATGACTTGTTCCAATTGAGATTGCATAATGTGCCTTGAAAGAATCATGCGTTGTTCTAGCATACAAAAGCATAATATTGTGGTATTCTCCTTCGATGCTTTATTTGGGTTTGAAGGAAATATGCCCTGAGAGGCAATAATAAAGTTGTTATTATGTATTCCTTGTATATGATAGATGTTTATTTTGCATTCTATAAATGTTTTTATCGGAAACGTTAATACATGTGTGTTTAATAAACAAAAAGGGTTCCTAGTTATGCCTCTCTTATAGACTAGCTTGTTGATTAACAAGATGATCAATGTTTCCTGATCATAGACATTGGATGTTGTTAATAACAAGGTCACAACATTTGTGAAATGATATGATGAACATTCATCCAAAGTATAGCATTACGATCAAGTCATTATGTTTACATTGCTATAAACATCATACAAAGTAATATTTATCCTTAAACCATGAGATCATGTTAATTGCTAACACCAAAAGAGTATCTTGATAATTGATGTGCTCGTCGTTCGACGTAGAGCTCATTGGGAACCCCAAGAGGAAGGCACGACGAGCACAGCCGCAAGTTTTCCGTCAGTTATGAAACCAAGGTTTAATCGAACCAGTAGGAGCAAGGAAACACCCCAAAGGTGTTACTGGCTGAGCTTTGGCAGGGCGCACTTCTGGTGCTAGTAGCAACGTGGAGACCTGCACAACACAACCACAAAACTTTGTCCCCAACTTGCGATGAGGTTGTCAATCTCACCGTGTTTTGCGGAAAACAAAGGATTAAACGTACCGAATGCAAAGAAGTAAAAGTTTGCAGAAAGTAAACACAGAGCAGTAAAAGATTGTAGATTGTATGTAATGAAAAAAGATCGAGATCCATAGTTCACTAGAGGTGGCTCTCCTTAAGATAGATAACATGCTAGGTGAACAAATTACAGCGGGGCAATTGACAAACACCGAGAAAGCAATACATGCATATACTAATCATCTTGACTCCTTTGAGACTTGATTGGGCATTACAACATAATACATAGACCACCATCCAACTTCATCTATGACTAATAATCCACCTTCAGGTTATCATCCGAACCCCCTCCAGTATTAAGTTGCAAGCAACAGATTATTGCTTTACGAACTGCGTGTAAAGTAAACAATATGATTGTTCTATGAACAAAGGATTGTTGTTTTCTCCCTAGTAGCAACAGCACATCTAGTACCTTAGAGATTTCTGTCACTTCCCCAGATTACCAGAGGCATGAACCCACTATCAATCATAAATACTAACTCTTGGAGTTGCTAGCATCTCATTGGCCAAGATAGCTACTAACCACGGAAAGCATGCAAGATCACAAATAACAAAGACATGATATGATCAATAATCAATCTGAAATAGCATCTCAATATCCATCGGATCCCCGCAAACACATAATGCAGAATTACAAATAGATGATCTTGATCATGAACGGAGCTCACAAGATCTAAACATGAAAGAACAAAGGAGGAGAACCAGCCATCTAGCTACTACATGGATCCGTAGTGCAAGGATGAACTACTCACGCATCACACCGGAGGCTTGTATGGTGATGAAGAAGGCCCCCAGGGTGAATTCCCCTCTCCGGCAGGGTGCCGGGAAGAGCTTTAGATCCCTCCCGATCTAGGGATGGAGATGACGGCGACTACAGACTCTTTCATGGAAATTTGATCAGGCACTTAGGGCTTTCGTCCCGAGAGCAATATATAGGCTGAAGGAGAGGCCGAGGGATGCTTAGAGCCACCACACCACCCCCTAGCACGGGCCAGGCCTGGCCGCGCAGCCAGGTGGTGTGGCCGGCCCCTGGCCCTTCTCCGTCTCGTATTCTGGCACTGGATACCTTCCGGAAAAATAGGCACTTCGGCTTTTGTCCCGTCCAATTCTGAGAATATTCATTTTCTGACTTTCTTGGAACCAAAAACAGCAGAAAACGGGCAGCTGGCACTATGGCTCTTGTTAATAGGTTAGTCCAAGAAATCATATGAAAATTACTCCAAAGGGTGAACAAAACACTAGAAAGTGGATAAAACCAATCATGGAACATCAAAAATTATAGATACATTTGCAATGTATCAATAACATCAAACGTCACACCATAACATGGTGACTATAAAGATGGGTTCAGTGCTACAAAGGTGTTATGTTGAGGCTCATGGATCAAGAGTGGAATTTTTCAATCCCAATGACGGATAGATATACTCTGGGCCCTCTCGGTGATATGACATTAAGATAGCTTGCAAGCAAGTGATGTGATCACTAGAATGTTATATCACAGGAACGAGAAAAGAGTGCATGTTGGTAACGAGATCAAACTAGGTATTTGGATACCGATGATCGAATCTCGGACATGTATCATATCATGAGACAAAGGGATTAAGTTACTAGCGTTAAATGTTCTCACAAGGAGCCATAGCCAATGCCAAGGAACTGAGGTCTCACAAGAACTCCAAGCATATTAGTTTCACTCCATCCGCGAGCATGTCAAGGATGGAGATATAAAGATTTGTAAAGTACACACGGACCTAAATGTAGCAGGTTCGTTGACTAAAGTTCTCCCTAGGGCAAAACATGATCAACACCAGAACTCCATGGGTGTTAGATTTATCACTATGTGAACTAGATTATTGTCTCTAGTGCAAGTGGGAGACTGAAGGAAATATGCCCTGAGAGGCAATAATAAAGTTGTTATTATGTATTCCTCGTATATGATAGATGTTTATTTTGCATACTATAATTGTATTGATCGGAAACATCAATACATGTGTGTTTAATAAACAAAAAGGTTTCCTAGTTATGCCTCTCTTATAGACTAGCTTGTTGATTAACAAGATGATCAAGGTTTCCTGATCATAGACATTGGATGTTGTTAATAACAAGGTCACAACATTTGTGAAATGATATGATGAACATTCATCCAAAGTATAGCATTACGATCAAGTCATTATGTTTACATTGCTATAAACATCATACAAAGTAATATTTATCCTTAAACCATGAGATCATGTTAATTGCTAACACCAAAAGAGTATCTTGATAATTGATGTGCTCGTCGTTCGACGTAGAGCTCATTGGGAACCCCAAGAGGAAGGCACGACGAGCACAGCCGCAAGTTTTCCGTCAGTTATGAAACCAAGGTTTAATCGAACCAGTAGGAGCAAGGAAACACCCCAAAGGTGTTACTGGCTGAGCTTTGGCAGGGCGCACTTCTGGTGCTAGTAGCAACGTGGAGACCTGCACAACACAACCACAAAACTTTGTCCCCAACTTGCGATGAGGTTGTCAATCTCACCGTGTTTTGCGGAAAACAAAGGATTAAATGTACCGAATGCAAAGAAGTAAAAGTTTGCAGAAAGTAAACACAGAGCAGTAAAAGATTGTAGATTGTATGTAATGAAAAAAGATCGAGATCCATAGTTCACTAGAGGTGGCTCTCCTTAAGATAGATAACATGCTGGGTGAACAAATTACAGCGGGGCAATTGACAAACACCGAGAAAGCAATACATGCATATACTAATCATCTTGACTCCTTTGAGACTTGATTGGGCATTACAACATAATACATAGACCACCATCCAACTTCATCTATGACTAATAATCCACCTTCAGGTTATCATCCGAACCCCCTCCAGTATTAAGTTGCAAGCAACAGATTATTGCTTTACGAACTGCGTGTAAAGTAAACAATATGATTGTTCTATGAACAAAGGATTGTTGTTTTCTCCCTAGTAGCAACAGCACATCTAGTACCTTAGAGATTTCTGTCACTTCCCCAGATTACCAGAGGCATGAACCCACTATCAATCATAAATACTAACTCTTGGAGTTGCTAGCATCTCATTGGCCAAGATAGCTACTAACCACGGAAAGCATGCAAGATCACAAATAACAAAGACATGATATGATCAATAATCAATCTGAAATAGCATCTCAATATCCATAGGATCCCCGCAAACACATAATGCAGAATTACAAATAGATGATCTTGATCATGAACGGAGCTCACAAGATCTAAACATGAAAGAACAAAGGAGGAGAACCAGCCATCTAGCTACTACATGGATCCGTAGTGCAAGGATGAACTACTCACGCATCACACCGGAGGCTTGTATGGTGATGAAGAAGGCCCCCAGGGTGAATTCCCCTCTCCGGCAGGGTGCCGGGAAGAGCTTTAGATCCCTCCCGATCTAGGGATGGAGATGACGGCGACTACAGACTCTTTCATGGAAATTTGATCAGGCACTTAGGGCTTTCGTCCCGAGAGCAATATATAGGCTGAAGGAGAGGCCGAGGGATGCTTAGAGCCACCACACCACCCCCTGGCACGGGCCAGGCCTGGCCGCGCAGCCAGGTGGTGTGGCCGGCCCCTGGCACTTCTCCGTCTCGTATTCTGGCACTGGATACCTTCCGGAAAAATAGGCACTTCGGCTTTTGTCCCGTCCAATTCTGAGAATATTCATTTTCTGACTTTCTTGGAACCAAAAACAGCAGAAAACGGGCAGCTGGCACTATGGCTCTTGTTAATAGGTTAGTCCAAGAAATCATATGAAAATTACTCCAAAGGGTGAACAAAACACTAGAAAGTGGATAAAACCAATCATGGAACATCAAAAATTATAGATACATTTGCAATGTATCAATAACATCAAACGTCACACCATAACATGGTGACTATAAAGATGGGTTCAGTGCTACAAAGGTGTTATGTTGAGGCTCATGGATCAAGAGTGGAATTTTTCAATCCCAATGACGGATAGATATACTCTGGGCCCTCTCGGTGATATGACATTAAGATAGCTTGCAAGCAAGTGATGTGATCACTAGAATGTTATATCACAGGAACGAGAAAAGAGTGCATGTTGGTAACGAGATCAAACTAGGTATTTGGATACCGATGATCGAATCTCGGACATGTATCACATGAGACAAAGGGATTAAGTTACTAGCGTTAAATGTTCTCACAAGGAGCCATAGCCAATGCCAAGGAACTGAGGTCTCACAAGAACTCCAAGCATATTAGTTTCACTCCATCCGTGAGCATGTCAAGGATGGAGATATAAAGATTTGTAAAGTACACACGGACCTAAATGTAGCAGGTTCGTTGACTAAAGTTCTCCCTAGGGCAAAACATGATCAACACCAGAACTCCATGGGTGTTAGATTTATCACTATGTGAACTAGATTATTGTCTCTAGTGCAAGTGGGAGACTGAAGGAAATATGCCCTGAGAGGCAATAATAAAGTTGTTATTATGTATTCCTCGTATATGATAGATGTTTATTTTGCATACTATAATTGTATTGATCGGAAACATCAATACATGTGTGTTTAATAAACAAAAAGGTTTCCTAGTTATGCCTCTCTTATAGACTAGCTTGTTGATTAACAAGATGATCAAGGTTTCCTGATCATAGACATTGGATGTTGTTAATAACAAGGTCATAGCATTTGCGAAATGATGTGATGAACATTCATCCGAAGTATAGCATTACGATCAAGTCATTATGTTTACATTTCTATAAACATCATACAAAGTAATCTTTATCCTTAGACCATGAGATCATGTTAATTGCTAACACCAGAAGAGTATCTTGATAACATCAAACGTCACACCGTAACAAGGTGACTATAAAGATGGGTTCAGTGCTACGAAGGTGTTATGTTGAGGCTCATGGATCAAGAGTGGAATTTGTCAATCCCGATGACGGATAGATATACTCTGGGCCCTCTCGGTGATATCACATTAAGATAGCTTGCAAGCAAGTGATGTGATCACTAGAATGTTATATCACGGGAACGAGAAAAGAGTGCATGTCAGTAACGAGATCAAACTAGGTATTTGGATACCGATGATCGAATCTCGGACATGTATTATATCATGAGACAAAGGGATTAAGTTACTAGCGTTAAATGTTCTCACGGTCACAGAAGTCATCGTTGAATATGCAGGAGTCAATAGGGATCTCCAGGTCCCGCTTCGTGAACCGTAGGGCGACACACTTAAGAGTTACTGGACACCAGTTTGGAGCACATATGTTTTAGACGAAAGAATTGCAAAGCGTAGGAATTGGTTCGATAGAAACCAAAATTGTCTCGGGTGAAATTGCAGAAAGTGGTTCTGCATGTAATATTGAAATGTTGCAAGGGGTTTTATGTGAACGTTTGTTAATTAAAGTAATTAACAAAATTCTGAATAAATATAATGAAAGAGTTTTATTAAATGAGAGAGCATTAAACTTGTGTCCTTGGGAGAGTTATAATGCTACTGAAAAGTTCTTTAGCTGCATGATGGAGGAGAACAGCTCCATTAGTGAGCACGTACTCAAAATGTCTAGGTACGCCGATAAGCTTGTGTCCTTGGGAATAACGATTCCCATTGACTTAGGCATACATCGTGTTCTCCAATCTCTTCCACCTAGCTACAAGAGCTTCGTGATGAACTATAACATGCAGGGCATGAAGAAGTCTCTTCCCGAGCTTCTGTCAATGCTTAAGACTACAGAAGTGGAGATTAGGAAAGAACATCAAGTGTTGATGATCAATAGGACCACCGGTTTCAAGAAGGACAAGAAAGGCAAGCACAAGGGAAAGAAGGGTGGCAAATCTGTTGCCACACCTGAAAAGAAACCCCGAGCTAGCCCTAAGTGTGAGACAGAGTGTTACTATTGCAAGGGGACTGGCCATTGGAAGCGCAATTGCCCCAAGTATTTGGCGGACAAGAAGGCCGGCAAGGCAAACAAAGGTATATGTGATATACATGTTATTGATGTGTACTTGACTAGTACTCGCAGTAGCACCTGGGTATTTGATACGGGATCGGTTGCTAATATATGTAACTCGGTTCAGGGGCTACAGAACAAGCGACAACTAGCAAGGAATGAGGTCATGATGTGAGTCGGCAATGGATCAAGAGTTGATGTGATTTCCGTCGGGACGCTACCTCTCCATATGCCATCGGGATTTGTTATAAATCTAAATAATTGTTATTTGGTGCCTGCACTGAGCATGACATTGTATCCGGATCATGTTTTATGCAAAGTGGTTATTCCTTTAAATCAGAAAATAATGGTTGTTCAATTTATAAGAATGATATCTTTTATGGTCATGCACCTGTGTTGAATGGTTTATTTCTATTGGATCTCGATAGTAGTATTACGCATATTCATAATGTTGATGCTAAAAGGATTAAACTTGATAATGATATATCTGCATATATGTGGCACTGCCATCTAGGTCATATTGGTGTTAAACGCATGAAGAAACTCCATTCTGATGGACTTTTGGAATCACTTGATTTTGAATCATTTGATACATGTGAGCCATGCCTTATGGGCAAGATGACAAGAATGCCGTTCTATGGTTCAATGGAACGGGCGACAGATTTATTGGAAATCATACATACTGATATGTGTGGACCAATGAGTGTGTCGGCGCGAGGTGGATATCGTTATTTTGTTACTTTCACTGATGATTTGAGTAGATACGGGTATATCTATTTGATGAAACACAAGTCTGAAACCTTTGAAAAGTTCAAAGAATTTCGAAATGAAGTTGAAAATCATCGTAACAGAAAGATCAAATTTCTGCCGTCTGACCGTGGAGGTGAGTATCTAAGTTACGAGTTTAGCACACACATGAAAGAGTGTGGAATAGTTTCACAACTCACGCCTTCCAGAACACCACAATGCAATGGTGTGTCGGAACGTTGTAATCATACTTTATTGGATATGGTTCGATCTATGATGTCTCTGACTGACTTGCCACTGTCATTTTGGGGTTATGCACTGGAAACCGCTGCATTCAATTTAAATCAGGCACCATCTAAATCCGTTGAAATGACACCGTATGAATTATGGTTTGGAAACAAACGTAATTTGTCATTTCTTAAAGTTTGGGGATGCAATGTTTATGTGAAGAAACTTCAGCCGGATAAACTCGAACCCAAAGCGGAAAAATGTGTCTTCATAGGATACCCTAAGGAAACGATTGGGTATACCTTCTATCACAGATCCGAGGGCAAGGTTTTTGTTGCCAAGAATGGATCCTTGATTGACAAGGAGTTTCTCGCGAAAGGTGTGAGTAGTCGAAAGGTAGAACTCGAAGAGGTTATTGAACCTTCTCTTCATGAAATGGCGAGTAGCGCAGCACCGGAAATTGTTTCGGAGTTGACTTCACCTAATGAAGAGAGAGCTAATGATATTGATCATGAAACTCCGAAAGAGGACACTACCGAACCTCGCAGGTCAAGTAGGACACGTGCAGCTCCTGAACTGTACGACAAGCCTGTTGTGAATTTCATGGTTGATGAAATGGATGACCCTACGACGTATGAAGAAGCGATGATGAGCCTGGATTCCAACAAATGTCTAGAAGCCATGAAATCCGAGATGGAATCCATGTACGAAAACCAGGTTTGGACCTTGGTAGACTTACCTCACGATCGAAAGGCCGTTGAGAATAAATGGATTTTCAAAAGAAAAACTGATGCTGATGGTAATGTGACCATCTATAAGGCTCGACTTGTCGCAAAGGGGTTTCGACAAATTCAAGGAGTTTACTACGATGAGACATTCTCTCTCGTAGCAATGCTAAAGTCGGTTAGGACTATGTTAGCAATTGCTGCATATTTCGATTATGAAATATGGCGGATGGATGTCAAAACTGCGTTCCTCAATGCTAATATTGAAGAAGAGTTGTATATGATACAACCTAAGGGTTTTGTCGATCCTAAGGATGCTAATAAGGTATGCAAACTTCAGCGATCCTACTATGGACTGAAGCAAGCATCCCGGAGTTGGAATCTCCGCTTTGATGAGGTGATCAAAGAATTTGGATTTGTCCAAACTTATGGAGAGACTTCTATTTACAAGAAAGTGAGTGGGAGCAATGTGGCATTTCGGATATTATATGTGGATGACATATTATTGATTGGAAATGATATAGATATTTTAAACAGTGTTAAAAGTTATCTAAACAGCATAGTTTCGATGAAAGACCTTGGTGAAGCGTCATATATATTAGGCATTAAAATCTATAGAGATATATCAAGGCGCCTGATTGGGCTATCGCAGAGTACATACCTTGATAAGATATTAAAGAAGTTTAATATGGACGGAAGTAAGAAGGGGTTCTTACCTATGTTGCAAGGCAAGACATTGAGCAAGACTCAAAGTCCGGCTATGGCAGAAGAAAGAGAGATAATGGATAAGATCCCCTATGCCTCGGCCATAGGCTCTATAATGTATGCCATGCTATGTACAAGACCGGATGTGGCACATGCTATTAGTTTGACTAGTAGGTACCAATCTGATCCAGGTTCAGAACACTGGATAGCGGTCAAGAATATCCTTAAGTACTTGAGAAGAACTATGGATAAGTTTCTTGTATACGGAGGTGAAGAAGAGCTAGTCGCTAAGTGTTATGTCGATGCTAGCTTTGACACCGATCCGGATGACTCTATGTCTCAATACGGATACGTATTTCTCTTGAATGGAGTAGCAGTTAGTTGGAGGAGTTCCAAACAACCTGTGGTGGCTGGATCAACAATGGAGGCGGAATATGTTGCTGCTTCAGAACTGGCGCAGGAAGCGGTTTGGATGAAAGAGTTCATAACGGAACTAGGTGTGGTTCCTAGTGCATTGGACCCAATGGTGATCTATTTTGACAACAATGGAGCCATAGCCAATGCCAAGGAACCGAGGTCTCACAAGAACTCCAAGCATATTAGTTTCACTCCATCCGCGAGCATGTCAAGGATGGAGATATAAAGATTTGTAAAGTACACACGGACCTAAATGTAGCAGATTCGTTGACTAAAGTTCTCCCTAGGGAAAAACATGATCAACACTAGAACTCCATGGGTGTTAGATTTATCACTATGTGAACTAGATTATTGTCTCTAGTGCAAGTGGGAGACTAAAGGAAATATGCCCTGAGAGGCAATAATAAAGTTGTTATTATGTATTCCTCGTATATGATAGATGTTTATTTTGCATACTATAATTGTATTGATCGGAAACATCAATACATGTGTGTTTAATAAACAAAAAGGTTTCCTAGTTATGCCTCTCTTATAGACTAGCTTGTTGATTAACAAGATGATCAAGGTTTCCTGATCATAGACATTGGATGTTGTTAATAACAAGGTCATAGCATTTGCGAAATGATGTGATGAACATTCATCCGAAGTATAGCATTACGATCAAGTCATTATGTTTACATTTCTATAAACATCATACGAAGTAATCTTTATCCTTAGACCATGAGATCATGTTAATTGCTAACACCAGAAGAGTATCTTGATAACATCAAACGTCACACCGTAACAAGGTGACTATAAAGATGGGTTCAGTGCTACGAAGGTGTTATGTTGAGGCTCATGGATCAAGAGTGGAATTTTTCAATCCCGATGACGGATAGATATACTTTGGGCCCTCTCGGTGATATCACATTAAGATAGCTTGCAAGCAAGTGATGTGATCACTAGAATGTTATATCACGGGAACGAGAAAAGAGTGCATGTCGGTAACGAGATCAAACTAGGTATTTGGATACCGATGATCGAATCTCGGACATGTATTATGTCATCAGACAAAGGGATTAAGTTGCTAGCATTAAAGGTTCTCACGATCACAGAAGTCATCATTGAATATGCAGGAGTCAGTATGGATCTCTAGGTCCCGCTTCTGACTATTGATCTGAGAGGAGTCTCAATCATGTCTTCATTATTCGTGAACCGTAGGGTGACACACTTAAGAGTTACCGGACACCATTTTGGAGCACATATGTTTCAGACGAAAGAATTGCAAAGCGCAGGAATTGTTTCGATAGAAACCGGAATTGTTTCTGGTGAAATTGCAGAAAGTGGTTATGCATGTAATATTGAAATGTTGCAAGGGGTTTTATGTGAATGTTTGTTAATTAAAGTAATTAACAAAATTCTGAATAAATATAATAAAAGAGTTTTATTAAATGAGAGAGCATTAAACTTAGAGAATTTTAATGCATTTAAAGTGGAGACTTTAAAAGAGAATGTGAAGGGACATTTTAATGTGGAGGAGTTACCACGACATGAATGGGGGAGGTGAGGGGTCACCCCCATGGGGTGCCGGCCATGGGGAGGGGTACCCCCCTCCTCCTATAAAAGGCCCCCCTCTTCCTCCTTCTTCCTCACACCTCCTCGTGAAGGATCTCTCCCTCTAGAATTATTCCCCCATGGTCTCGGATTAGCAAGATACATGTTCCCGGTGGCATTTCGTCTAGAAGGAGTTGCTTCTTCCGCTGGAGCGAGGAGGTGGAGGTTGTCCGGTGGCTTGAACGTGTGTGCGAGGACAGATGCACTGCTGATTTGCAGCGCTCGGACTTCCACACGATCTTGAGATCGGCAAGTGTACGACTACATCAACCACGAGTTCCTACTCGTTAACAAAACTCGTTGTCTTCGAGGGTAAGTTCTCGATGGATGTATGTCCACCCGTTGCTCTGCATCTAGTAGATAGATCTTGGCATATAGTTCTCATCGTAGGAATTTTTTTGTTTTCTATGCTGCGGACCCAACAGGGTTAACTTAGCACATGCTTACTCCATGTTGAGATCATGAACAAGTCACCTTAGCCTCTATGATCATTTAGGTTTTTGACTTGTAATATCACTTTATGCTTTAATTAATTATGTTTGTCGCTTTGCATGATTATGGCCATTAGTGCTCTCCTAGTTGGTCGCTCCCAGTCTTTTCCTAGCCTCCGCATGTACCAAGTATGAGCTCCACTCATGCATCCAACCCCCAAGAAAACCAAGTTATTCCATAGAGTCCACTATAAATTCCTATGCATGGTGTTTTACACTATTCCAAGTATATTCATGTTTTTATCTACCTTCCAAATTAAACTTGTTATGTGAAAATTAGTGATTAAGGCTCTCATGAACTTGATGGCACACTTTACTTTCTTGCACTTAATAAACTTGAACCATTGCGTCCATCTATGTTGCGTATATGCTTGCACTTTATAAGTTGAGAATTAGCAGAACCATGCTGTCATGGGGAACGCTTTCAACATTGCACTTATTATCCAGTTGATATCATGTTCTTTTGTTTATGGATCCCGACGGTGTGAAATAAAAGGGGAGCTTGTAAGCTCATGGAGCTTGTATGTGTGTTATAGAAACGTTTGGGCAGCTAGCCTAAGCCATGCCTAATCATGGTGGAAACTTGTAGCATAACCATAGTGAACATTCTATGAAGCATCCTCAATAAAAACCTATGTAAATAGCAAATAAAAAGATCGTTGAGATGCTCATTATCTGTTGCCTTGTCACTTTGATATGGGATAGCTCATGCATCATGGGGCAAGGGGTACCCCGTTGGCGGTTCTCCATGATACACATGTACTTACAATGACAAGAACTTACTCGTGACTTAAGTTGAGTAGCATGAGGTTTGGGACTCGTAGGCAAGGGGCATGAGATTTTCGGCTTATAACTTGTCAAGCATATTCTCATATTTGTTCACTTTAACCTTAATCACCTAAAGATGCTTATGATAGGGGCAATGAGAGCTAAAAGCTAATAAGTACCATAATTCTTGGAAGATCTTTATGAAACTTGAAATCTCTGCTTCCCTCTTATGAAGGGCCTTTCTTTTTTACTTTTATGTTGAGTCTCCATCTTCTATCTTTATGCACCAACTGAGATAGCATAGTGATCATTCTTAGTTTAATGTGCATTATCCCAAAACTTATTGATTGATTCATAACTTTGCTATTGCCTGTTCTTAAATTATTTGTACCTAGTCACCCTTATGAACTTTGAAGGTGTACTATGCATTTATGTTTTGCTATACCATGAGGGACAAGCTGAATACCAGTCTTATTATGTTTTCTATATGTGAAACAAGCAAACATCTTTTAATGCATTGTTATTCATGAATCTTTTATTTGTACCTCTTCATGTTGCAACATAGTTGCTATGTCTTATTGTTAGAACTCTATCTTTCATGCTCATGTTTAGAGTACTTTGATCCCAGCTATCAATGATTTACAAATACCTTGATCAAGATTGTGATGGTGCATGTCACCTCAAAAATTATTCTTTTTATCACTTACCTACTCGAGGACGAGCATGAGTTAACATTGGGGTCATAAATGTATCTATAACTTTTGATGCTCCACGCTTGTTTTATATCAACTTTCTTATGTTTTGTTTACACTTTGAGGTATTTTTATACATTTTCTGGAACTAACCTATTAACAAGATGCCACAGTGCCAGTTGCTTGTTTTCTATTGTTTTTGCTTTCAGAAAAGCTAGTAAGGAAATATTCTCGGAATTGGACGGGACAAAAGCCAAAGTTAATATTTTACCAGAAGGAACACGGAGTCCAGAGGGCAGCCAAAGTGGGGCCACGAGGTGGCCACACCTAGGGCTGGCGTGGCCACCCCTAGGCGCACCGCCCTATGGTGTGGGCCCCTCGGGCGCCCACCGACCTTGCCCCTTCGCCTATAAAAGTACCCCAATGCAGAAACCCTAAGGACATGATCAAAAATCCATGAAAGAGTCTATAGCCACCACCATCTCCATCCCTAGATTGGGGGGGGGGGTGATGTCTATGCACTTCTATTCTTGTAGACAGTTGTTGGGCCTCCAAGTGCAGAGGTTTGTAGAACAACAGCAAGTTTTCCCTTAAGTGGCTTACCCAAGGTTTATCGAACTCAGGGAGGAAGTGGTCAAAGGTATTCCCTCTCAAGCAATCCTACAATCAAGATACAAGAAGTATCTTGTGTCCCCAACACACCCAATACACTTGTCAGGTGTATAGGTGCACTAGTTCGGCGAAGAGATAGTGAAATACGAGTGGTATGAATAATTCTAAGTGGTAACGGTGATAGAAAATAACTTGATGGCGTGGAAGAGACTAAAGGGAAACTGAAATAAAGATGGAAGCAAGCAAACATGTAACAGATCTAATTGCAAACGGTGTACCAAAGCTTAGAAACAAGGCCTAGGGATCATACTTTCACTAGTGAACACTCTCTCATATAAATATCTTCTCTTTATGAAACTACTCTTAACTACTCTCCGGTTGGACACTCTAATCGATGGTAGGGCTATAACAGCACACCTCAAAGTTCATCTTTCCCATCTAGAAAACCCCACACTGTCACCTTGAGTACTAGATGAGTCCAACAAACACCACAATTTCATAAAGACATCCAACTCCAAATATAACTCATAACAAGTATTTGTAATCTCTAGCCAAAGTGCCACCATGGTGAGCACGCTGTCACTTTCACACACATGGGGAGAGCAGAGATCTATTAAAGCACTTGAGTAGCAGAATAGATCTATAGATTACAAGCTCATGATCACAATATGATCATGCATAGAGAGAGAGATGAACACATAGCTACCGGTAGAACCCTTAGCCTCGAGAGAGGACTACTCCCTCCTCATCATGGGAATCAGCTTCGGTGATGGAGATGGCGGTGGAGATCGATGGAGATGGCTCCGGGGGCACTTCCCTGTCCCGACATGGTGCCAGAACAGAGACTTTCTGTCCCCCGAATCTCCCCTTCGGTGGCGGCGGTGTTGCGGAACTTTTCGTGGATTTCTGATTGACGATTTAGGGTTTACGTCCCGAGGGCATCTTATAGTCGGGGAGGCCGAGGGGGTGCCTGGGCTGGCCACACAACCCCCTGGCGCGGGCCCAACCTGGTCGCGCGGCCAGGTGGTGTGGCCGCCCTCTGGCCCTTCCCCGTCTCGTATTCTAGCACTTGATCACTTCCGAAAAAATAGGCACTTTGGCTTTTGTCCCGTCCATTTCCGAGAATATTCATTTTCTAACTTTCTTGGAACCAAAAACATCAGAAAACAGGCAGCTGGCATTGTGGCTCTTGTTAATAGGTTAGTCCAAGAAATCATATGAAAAGTACTCCAAAGTTGGAACAAAACACAACAAAGTGGATAAAACCAAGCATGGAACATCAAAAATTATTGATACATTTGCAATGTATCAACATCCCCAAGCTTAACTCCTGCTCGTCCTCGAGTAGGTAAGTGATAAAAAGAAAGAATAATTTTTGAGGTGACATGCATCATCAAAGACTTGATCAAAGTATTTGTAAAACATTCAAAGTTGGGATCATAGTACTTCAATCATAACATGAAAGACAAAGTTCTAGCAATAAGCAAAGAAACTATGATGCAACATGAAAATGCACAAACAAAAGATTCATGAATAACAATGCTTTGCAAGACGTTTGTTTGTTTCACATAAAGAAAACATAGCATAATAGTATTCATCTTGTCCCTCATAGAGTAGCAAATATAAATGCATAGGACACCTTCAAAGTTCATAAGAGTGACTAGATACAATAGTTTAAAACAAGCAATATCAAAGTATGCATCAATCAACTAGTCTTGGGACAATGCACATAGAACTAAGAATGGCCACTATGCTCTCAAAGAAGGTGCATAAAGTTAGAAGGTGGAGACTCAATATAATGGTGGAAGAAAGGCCTTTGTAAAAGGAAGTAGGGATTCAAGTCTCATAAAGAGCTTCCAAAAATTATGGTACTTATAGCTTTTAGCTCTCATTGCCCCTATCATAAGCATCGTGAAGTGGTTAAGGTTAAAGTGACACAACTAAGAGGAT
The DNA here is from genome assembly GCA_910589775.1 of Avena eriantha. NCBI lineage: Eukaryota > Viridiplantae > Streptophyta > Magnoliopsida > Poales > Poaceae > Avena > Avena eriantha. The sequence goes on from OU342740.1 coordinate 18,657,170, forward strand.
ATGCTTGACAAGTTATAAACCGAAATCTCATGCCCCTTACTTATGAAGACCTATCCTCATGCTACTCAACTTCAGTCACGAGTAAGCTCTTGTCATTGTAAGTACATGTGTATCATTAAGAACCGCCAACAGGGTACCCCTTGCACATGATATGGGATCTTTCCCATAATCAAAATGACAAGGCAAGCAGACAATGAGCACCTTAGCAATCTTTTTATTTGCTATTTGCATAGGTTTTTATTGAGGATGCTTCATAGAGTGCTCATTATGGTGATGCTGCAAGTTTCCACCATGATTAGGCATGGCTTAGGCTAGCGGCCCAGGCGTTTCTATAACACACATACAAACTCCATGATCTTACAAGTTCCACTTTTATTTCACACCGCCGGGATCCGTAAGCAAAAGAACATGATATCAACGGGGTACAAAGTACAAGTGCAATGTTGAAAGCATTCCCCATGAAACATGGTTCTACTAATTTCAACTTATAAAGCGCAAGCATATACGCAACAAAGAAGGACCCAATGGTTCAATTTTATTAGAAGCAAGTAAAGTAAAGTGTGCCATCGAGTTCGTGAGAGCTTTAATCACTAGTTTTCTCATAACAAGTTTAATTTGGAAGGTAAAAAAAAGCATGAATATACTTGGAATAGCATATGCTAGTAGGTAGGTATGGTTGACTCTTTGGAATAACTTGGTTTAGGGAGTTGGATGCATGAGTGGAACTCATACTTGGTTGTGGAGGCTAGCAAAAGACTGGGAGCGACAAACTAAGAGAGCAATAATGGCCATAATCATGCAGAGCTTAAAAACATCATTGATCAAAGCATAAAGTGATACTACAAGTTGAAAACTAAAGGATCACAAAGGCTATGGTGACTTGAGATAGTCATAACATGGTGTGAGCATGTGCCAAGTCAACCCAAATAAAGCATCAAAGGAGAATACCACTATACTATGCTTTAATATGCTAAAACAACGCAAGATTCATCCAAGGCACATTAAGCAATCTCAATTGTTTATAACAAGTCATGCTACAACAAATACTACTAAGCATAAAGCCAAAACAATATCAAGCATGGCATGACAAAGCATAGGCCACAGTAAAAAAGAGCTCTTTTTACCACATAAGCATGAACTTTCCTACTCTTTTCCAAACCAAACCAAACTATTTGCAAACCAGTGTATGAAAGTGGGGGTCCAACCAATTTATTCAGCAAACTAAGCAAACCAAAGCAAACGAAAAACCAAAACTAAAACGAAAAAGAAGACGCTCCAAGAAAAACACAACTGTGCATGAAACAATAAAAATGAAGCGTTTGGAAGAAACCTGGGATTTTTATTGATGAAGAAGGGGATGCCTTGGGCATCCCCAAGCTTTGACGCTTGTACTTCTTGGATATTTCTTGGGGTGACACGCGTGGCATCCCCAAGCTTGAGCTTTAGTCCATCCTTCATCTCATTACTCATTCCTTCCATACACCTGAAATTTTTCCTTCATACAAAACTTCACACAATCTCATTAGCAACATTAGTGCACTGAAGATAAATAAGTCTTAAGGTTTAGTTGTAACACCAAATAAACTTCCATTAGAACACTAGCTACTGTAGCACTTCCCTCAAAAAGCTCAATTCAACAAAAGAACTAAAAAGAAACCTACAAGAATCAAATGTAGAAAATGGCAGAAATCTGTCAAAACAGACCAGCAGGTAAAGACAAATTTTGTAGAAGACCTTCTGTTGCTCAATTAAACAGTGTTGAAATAATAAAAGTTAGATAACAACCTGGGGCAGAAGCACAAAAAATTACGACTCAATCCGACATACAGAGGTCTCTCACGATTTTTTACGGTGAAGCACAGAAATCTGTTTCGGGACAGCAACTTTCCCGATCATTACTTCTCTCTCATTAGAGGTTATTCTTGGCACAAAAAGCAAATAAAAAGGATAAGGAGAGGTTATTACAGAGGTAATAACTTCCAATACTCATCTAAAACTTTTGGGTTATCTCCCAATAAGTACTTTTCTTTAACGCCTTTAAGTTAGGCATAAGAAGCAAAGAAAGAATCAAGTGTTCTCAAATGAAGAAGCATTAAAACCAACTTTCTTGCCCTTACCTCTCTTACTTTTATTCTTAACCTTGGGGAAAATATGATTGTTTGGTGGAGAAGAAAGGTGCATGGTCCCCTTTCCCACATCTATTATTGCTCCAAGGAGTTCTAATAGGGACCTTCCAAGTGTAATTTGTCCTTTTCCTGCACATTCAATAACAAGATAATCAATAGAAATCGTTTTCCCAAGGATCTTTGTAAACACTCCTTCAGCTATTGCAAGAGGTAATATGGTAGTATTATTAGTAAGAGATATTTCTTTTCCTCCCTCAATGAGCCCCCAAGTATTCAGAAATTTATAAATATCTTTGGGCATAAGGCAAAATTCAGACATGATATCACATCGAGCTTGAAAAGTTTTAGCGTTCATCTCAATATTTACTGTAGGGAACCACTTTGATGGTTCAGAGTTTATTGGGACATAATCGTGATGCTCCCTAAGCATATTATAGCACCCTTCTAATCTAGTGGTGCTAACCTCAAGAGTGTCCAACCTAGCAAATGTTTTTGCGAAAGAAATATCAGTTTGGCTAGGCATGTTGTAAGTGAGTATCAATTTCTTTATAGCATTAATAGCATCATCCTCATTACATTGGAGGAAATCTCCTCCCACAACAGCATCTAAAGCATATCTATAGCAAAGAGCAATCCCAAGGTAAAAACTACTAAGGAACAAGCTTTGAGTCATTTTAGGCTCAGTTTTTTCATGTAGATCAGAGATTCTAGACCAAGATTCCTTAAAACTTTCCTCAATTCCTTGTTTAAAAGTGAAAATCATTTCCTCGAGTGACATAGTGACAGGAGCAAGGCTAGACATAATGAGATAGAAACTAAATTTTTTGTGTTTTTCAAATAATAAAGCAAACAAGTAAAACTATTTTTTTTTGTGTTTCTGAAGAACAAAACAAGCAAACTAAGCAAAAAGAAACTAAGCAAAAAAAAACAACAAAGTAAAGAGATTTGTTATGAGGGACTCCCCTTGTGAAGATGTCCTTGACTCCCCGGCAACGGCGCCAGAAAATCGCTTGATGGCTCAATGCACGGCGCCCAGAAAAGTGCTTGGTGCGTGGTGTGGATGTGGAGCTCGTTGGGAACCCCAAGAGGAAGGTATGATGAGCACAGTAGCAAGTTTCCCTCAGTTATGAAACCAAGGTTTAATCGAACCAGTAGGAGCAAGGAAAACACCTCAAAGGTGTTACTAGCTGAGCTTTGGCAGGGCGCACTACCGGTGCTAGTAGCAACGTGGAGACCTGCACAACACAACCACAGAACTTTGTCCCCAACTTGCAATGAGGTTGTCAATCTCATAGTGTTTTGCGGAAAACAAAGGATTATACGTATCGAATGGAAAGAAGTAAATGTTTGCAGAAAGTAAACACAAAGCAGTAAAAGATTGTAGATTGTATGTAAAGTAAAGGACCGGGATCCATAGTTCACTAGAGGTGGCTCTCCTTAGATAGATAACATGCTAGGTGAACAAATTACAGCGGGGCAATTGACAAACACCGAGAAAGCAATACATGCATATACTAATCATCTTGACTCCTTTGAGACATGATTGGGCATTACAACATTATACATAGACCGCCATCTAACTGCATCTATGACTAATAATCCACCTTCAAGTTATCATCCGAACCCCCTCCAGTATTAAGTTGCAAGCAACAGATTACTGCTTTACGAACTGCGTGTAAAGTAAACAATACAATTGTTCTATGAACAAAGGATTGTTGTTTTCTCCCTAGTAGCAACAACACATCTAGTACCTTTGAGATTTTTGTCTCTTCCCCAGATTACCAGAGGCATGGACCCACTATCGAGCATAAATACTAACTCTTGGAGTTGCTAGCATCTACTTGGCCAAGATAGCTACTAACAACGGAAAGCATGCAAGATCACAAATAACAAAGACATGATAGAATCAAAAATCAATCTGAAATAGCATCTCAATATCCATCGGATCCCCGCAAACACAACATGTAGAATTACAAATAGATGATCTTGATCATGAACGGAGCTCACAAGATCTAAACATGAAAGCACAAAGGAGGAGAACCAGCCATCTAGCTACTACATGGATCCATAGTTCAAGGATGAACTACTCACGCATCACACCAGAGGCTTGCATGGTGATGAAGAAGGCCTCCAGGGTGAATTCCCCTCTCCGGCAGGGTGCCGGGAAGATCTTCAGATCCCTCCCGATCTAGGGATGGAGATGACGGCGGCTAGAGACTCTTTCGTGGATTTGTGATCAGGTACTTAGGGTTTACGTCCCGAGGGCATCTTATAGTCGGAAGGGGAGGCGGAGGGGGTGCCTAGGCTAGCTACACCACCCCCTGGCGCGGGCCCAGCCTGGCCGCGCGGCTAGGTGGTGTGGCCGCCCTCTGGCCCTTCTCCGTCTCGTATTCTGGCACTTGATCACTTCCAGAAAAATAGGCACTTTGGCTTTTGTCCCGTCCAATTCCGAGAATATTCATTTTCTGACTTTCCTGGAACCAAAAAAAGCAGAAAACAGGTAGCTGGCACTGTGGCTCTTGTTAATAGGTTAGTCCAAGAAATCATATGAAAAGTACTCCAAAGTTGTAACAAAACACAAGAAATTGGATAAAACCAAGCATGGAACATCAAAAGTTATTGATACATTTGCAATGTATCAGCACCCTACCGGAGGGGAGAGATCATCATGGAGGCCTTCTTCATCACCATGCAAGCCTCCAGAGTGATGCGTGAGTAGTTCACCCTTGGACTATGGGTCCATGTAGTAGCTATATGGTTTGTTCTCCTCCTTTGTGCTATCATGTTTAGATCTTGTGAGCTCTGTTCATGATCAAGATCATCTATTTATAATCCTACATGTTGTGTTTGCGGGGATCCGATGGATATTGAGATACTATGTCATATTGATTATTGATTCTATCATGTCTATGTTATTTGTGATCTTGCATGCTCTCTGTTACTAGTAGCTATCTTGGCCAAGTAGATGCTTGTAACTCCAAGAGGGAGTATTTATGCTTGATAGTAGGTTCATGCCTCTAGTAATCTAGGGAAGTGATAGAAATCTCTAAGGTTGTAGATGAGCTGTTTCTACTAGGGAGAAAACAACAATCCTTTGTCCATGGGGCACTTGTATTGTTTACTTTACATACTTTGCTTAATACAATTATCTGTTGCTTGCAACTTAATACTGGAAGGGGTTCAGATGATAATCTGAAGGTGGATTATTAGTCATAGATGCAATTGGATTACGATCTATGTATTATGTTGTAATGTCCAATCAAATCTCATAGGAGTCAAGATGTCTAGTATATGCATTGTTATGCTTTCTCAAATCTGTCAATTGCCCCGCTGTAATTTGTTCACCCAACATACTATTTATCTTAAGGAGAAACACCTCTAGTGAACTATGGACCCCAGTCCATTCCTTTACCATTAATATACCATCTATTGTTTACCATTTACTGTTTACTTTCTGCAAGCAATTACTATCTTCGACACTATATGTTTAATCCTTTGTTTTTAGCAAAACTAGCGAGATTGACAACCTCACTGTAAGTTGGGGCAAAGTTCTGTGGTTGTGTTGTGTAGGATTCCAAGTTGCTAGCAACACGTTGGAGTTGTTTCCTTACTCCTACTGGTTCGATAACCTTGGTTTCATAACTGAGGGAAACTTGCTGTTGTGCTCATCATACCTTCCTCTTGGGGATCCCAATGAGCTCTACTTATTTTGAGCCATCAGCTGTCCTGCTCTCATTGATTTTGTTATTGTTGACATGCCGGAAGATACGGTTGCTCCTATAGTACTAGGCCGTCCTTTCTTGAGAACTATAAAGAATTTAATTAACCTTCATGAAGGGAACATGAAGTTTCAATTGCCTTCGCGGGATCCTTTTGTTATTCATTTGCCGAGGAAGTAGAAAGCTACACATGACGAGAAAGAGGCCATCACTTTGAAGACCAATTACTTTGGAGTGGGTGTTCCACTCATATGGCCCAAGTGAGTATCATCAAGGTCAAGCTATTTACCATAAAAGAGCGCTCCATGGGAGGCAACCCATGTTAAATTAAGGTTTGAGTTAAGTTCTTAGTTTTAGTTTAAGTTCATGTTCAATAAAGAGTGCTAGAAAACTCCATTTGAGGAGAAGAAGCTTGGTTGTACTTGAATTTCTGCATTATTCATGCTATTGTTGGTCGATAATATTTTTTGTCAATTTTCTATCAAAAACAAGATATATCGCTAAGTTACAGGAAAAGAAATAGTTTACAAAGAAATAGAAAAAAATTGATGGACACAGACGGTTTAACGACCAACTATATAGCAGGAATAAAAATTCCGGCCGTATAGTTCCGGTCGTATAGTTATCTTTGCCATCAAAATTTTCTTGCAATATGTACTGAGAGTTTAACGACCAACTATACGGCGGGAATAAAATTCTGGCCGTATAGTTCCGGCCATATAGATATCAATGCCTCCGTACAATTTCTCTTCTTATGTACACACAGTTTAACGACCAACTATATGACGGGAATAAAAATTCCGGTCGTATAGTTCCGGTCGTATAGATATCAATGCCTCAATACAAATTCTATTCATATGTACTATGAGTTTAATGACCAACTATATGGCGGGAATAAAAATTCTGGCCGTATAGTTCCGGTCGTATATATATCGAGGCCTTTTGCAAATTTTCTTTCGTAGGGACAGACAGTTTAACGACCAACTATACGGCCAGAACATTTTGTTCCGCCCGTATAGTTGCAGTCGTATAGCTGCGCCGCTAGGAGGAAGATCTAATATTTTGACAGAACGCCAACTATACGGCCGGAACGCATGTTCCGCCGTATAGTTGCGCTCGTATAGTTGCGTCCGACCACAAAGTCGCACGGGAAGGTACTCCCAACTCCAAAACTTCAATCCTTTTTCTTTCTTCTACCTCTAAACTCTCTCAAAACATCAAGGGATCTTCATCTCTACTCAATTTTGTTCGATTTCCTTGCACACAAGTGATCTATGGTACGTTTCTCCTCCAATCCTCCAATTACTTTTTGCAAATTCATCTTCGATCTATTGTCATTATCAATCTAGGGTGAGACCTACTATGAACTGATTGCCATGAGTTTCTTACCTAGATTATTATCTTGAGGAGATTCTTTAGTGTGCTTAGATGAGGAACATATTATACTTACTGTTGTTGGATCAAAAAGTTTTATTTTTGCCTTTCTTCAAATGTTTTAGAAGATGAACACAAGGAGCCAAACTCGTGCTCGTTCCACTGCTAGCGCTTCTCGGGCGATCACCCATGAACGCATGGGGATACGGTTCAGGGATGAGGCTCATTGTGAACGCTTCAACAAGATCAAGAACCGTGAAGTGAAGGCCAGCAAGTGGGCTTTCCCCTTATATTGAACCAACTCGATATTTCTGATGACTTCAATTTACTTTGCAATAGAGCTATCCTGCAAAAATTTGTGTACAATGATGTACCTACTTATCGTCGCTTAACCATTGAATTCCCGAGTTCATTGCAAAGCACTGTTAAACTGTGGCAAGGAGAGGATACTATTTCTTTCCGTCTGATGAACAACAACTACACCTTAACGTTAGATGAATGGTGTGCATGCTTTAATTTGCCAAACAATGATGTTCATGCTCTACGCGCATCCTTTACTGGCTTAATTCCTTCCCCCGATCAATACTATAATGGAATGAGCTTCACTAGTAGAGTGAAACAAGGGGAAGAATATTCAACACCCTGCAATTTGCTATTTGTTCTATGTTATTGCTAACACCTTGCAGGCACGCAATGGGTTCACGAGACTCAACGAGAAGGACATCCTAGTCCTCACCAATGCTGCTTACATCAACTACAACCTGTCACTCAATTTGGGCGCCATCCTTGTGCGCTACCTGGAGCAGCAAGCCTCCCAAAGCCAAGGGCCAATCACAGGAGGAGGCGTCATCACCGTGCTTGCTACTTCCCTAGACATCGATCTAGGTGAGTTGCAACCCATACTAGATGAGACGCGTGTTGGTTTCTCCACCTTGAGGGCCCGTAGAATGCTCACTAGGAGAGGTGGTGTTTATTATCAGCATATTGCTAGAGCTGGGCGTATCTACCCCGCTCCTTTGCCTAATGGTCTTTTCTCTATCAAGGAAGGACTTTCGCTATATGATGTGCAGGTTGAGCAGTACCAACCCGAGGAGGAGATTCCTGAAGAGGATGAGGACCAAGAGGAGGAGCAAGAAGTTCCTCATCAAGAGGAGCAGTCACAAACCCGGTTCGCCACATACCAAGATTTCCAAGGACTTGGAGGGACTGTGGAGAGGATGCACAACCTCTCTTTGAACCTCCAAGAATCAACAAGTAACCTCTCCACTCAATTCGCAAACTGGAGTAACGACTTTTCCCGCCACCATAATGATTCGAAGGGCTTGCAAAAGCCTAAGCTTGGGAAAGTTTCCTCATGTATCTTTATTTGGCGTTTATTTGCTTTTATTTATTTCGAGGTTACATTTTTATTTGAGTTTATTGGTTTTCCCAACGCTTTATCTTTAGTTCTTTCTATTTGCTTCCGAAATTTTCTAGCCGAGCTTTGCCGCCAATTTTCTATTCTTTATTTCCCTCTCTTAAAAATCACAAAAATATTTCTCCATTTTTCCTTATTTTCCCTCTTTCTTTTCTTTCCGCCTCGAGGTCTTCGTATGTTTGCAGGAGAGTGATCGACTTCGAGTTTCTAAGAAACAAATAAAAACGGAAGAGAGAAGTGGAACCAAACGTGAGAGGTATGCCTTATGACTCCCCACTTTTGAAGTTTGAGAAACCCATGCTAGTTATTAGTAAATGTTGAGATATTATATTGGTGGAGTGAGTATTTATATCATAGTAAGATTGTCGTTTGCATGGGTATTTAATTGGGCTCATTTTGTTCCAGCTCTCGTAATTAACCAAGTCTTGCCTAAAAATTGCTAAACAATTGTAATAAGAAAAAGTCTCACAATTGAAGTCTTGGGTGTTGTAGTGTTTAGTCTTGAAGGCTTATTTCTAGAGACACTCGACACCACTGAAAATGTTGATTGACTTAATAGCTCTCTTTGAAAGGATGTGTTCGATTGAATTAATGTTTAGCGGTTTTGTGAGCATGCTAAAGTTTGACTTGTTAATCATAAGAACGATATAGCATTACGCGTGTCAAATTTCATGGGATGCCAACAACTCCGCTAGCCTACGAACGATCTTCATGGAGGAAACTCCTAGATTTTGGCTATGAGTTGATTAAACACTTGTAGCAGCAATGCTATAGTGGGTAAGATTCTTTGCACTCCCGGGTAGCTGTAATCATGATGGAATCACTCCTCTGACTATTATGAGTAATCATTATGAAAAAGAACAAAAACCTTAGTGATGCCACGAGTGTCCATCACAACCCGATAAACTAATAAAAATCTTTGGCATGCTCTCAATTACTTAAAAACTGAAAATTCTTGAAGGACAATGAATATAAAAGTAGTGCTTGCAAAGTCTTGATTCATTGATGTGGGAGAATTTAGATACTCTAGTATATATGCTTTTCATGACAACTCTCACACTCTTAATTTACATGATTATACTTTACTTTTCAAAGGCAAGCCTATGAGTTGATTACTTGACATGAAATAAAATTTACTCATTTGAATCATCCATGCTTACAATAATTTTGCTGCGCTATAAGGATGCATGAAACCCATATGATATGCTTGCCATTACTCTATCTATGCTAAAGTTTTTTAGATTTATGAGGTGGAGGAAACATGGGACTATTAATCATGAGTAAGATCACCATCTTGTTATTTCAGTTTAAATGCTGAGTTCCTTTTTGATTTTGGTTTTCTTGCTCGGGACGATCAAGTTTAAGCTTGGGGAGGTTGATGGCTCTAAAATATAGCCATCTACATCCATATTTAAACTGGATATTAATCATATTTTAATGAAATATCTCTCTAAACCCTGCCACTAATGCTAATATTCAGAGGGGTATGCAATCCTTTGTTCTTGTATTTTCCTATGCAGCTAATGTCATTTAAAGAGGGAATCACTACATTAAAGTTAAAGATACGATATTTCCTTCAACCAGAAGAAACCAGAATCCGTCCAACGAAGGCAGACGCCGTAACGACCAACTATATGGCCGGAGCAAAAAATCCGACCGTATAGCTCTGGTCGTATAGTTAGCGCCACCACCATTAGGTCAAACAGAACAACTTTCATGAAGGGACCCCTATATAAAGAAGCCTCAGGCGACGGGAAACATCTTACGCTCACCTCGCCTCGAAGAAGCCAGGCTCCGCCAAAAAGCCATCTCAGATATCCAAACCCTTCTCCATCTCCATAGCCATCTTTCACCACTTGTAATAGTAGATCTCTTCTCCGACTGGCGATATTGTAAGACCATTTCTACCAATCTTATAATTTTCATTACAATGTTTGTGATTGTTGATCTCATCTCTATGTGTGAGTAATTCTCCTTAGGCTAAGGGCTTTAGCCTAGTCATGTAGTAATTGTGCATGTGATTTACCATAGATGGGATCGTGTATTAGTTTGTATGACATGATGATTATTGTATCCTCTCTTGCCTCAATTCAAGGACTTGTTAGGTATCCAAGACCTCGAGGGTTGAGCCAGGTATAGGGAGTATGAGTGATGACTGATCTGCAGGTTAGGAACCCTAGTGACAGAAGGGGTAGTATGGCTGTATGTGAGGGATTTGCTTGGGATTAACGGTGACATCACTATGCATATCATTAGTTCTCTTTCTTCTATGATGAGACCAGTAGGTTATTGTTATAAGCGGTTGCGGAGGCAATAGAAATTATGGATGCACTGCCCATATATAATTTATCTTGCTCTAACAAGTACACGTATACTTTATTTCTATCTTTTATTTCCATCAGATGTTTTGCACAGCTACAGGTGAAATCGAACGCCCTAGGCCCTCTCTCTCTATCATCGACAACAACAAAAAGATGCAAACTACTGGTCCGGTGAAAACACAAAAGGAATTATAAAACTCCCGAAGGTCCGTTAAAGTAACTTCACTACGCATTCGCTTCCTGTGGATTCGATAACCTAGGTCTACTAGAAAAAAAGAGCTATATTACATCCATAATCCGGATCGAAGGTATCAACTACTCTGTTTCAAGACATTCGTTTCAGTCTCAACGTCGTCGAGCCTACCGTTGACACTGCGGGGATGTTAGAATACAACTCTTGTTAGGTTTAAGAGTCCTAGTCGGTTTGTTATAGGACTAGACCGGTGCACCTAGATCCTCATATATACCTCTTGTAATTACCACAATATTGTTATCGATTATTATTCTATATAATTCTATATTGCCGTTGGCTAGCTTACTATGGTGTCCAATGTGGCAAACATTAAAAACGCTGCATGCCGTCAAGGACGAGGCACTCATTACCACCCTCGCCGAGGACGGAGATTGGGTATGGCGGCTGAAGCGGTGATGGTGTTACATGTGGGTCGACAATTTGTTCGAGCTAACGGCGGCCGAACATTTACTTCTTGCACGGAGACACAACCAGACGTGGGTGTTGCGGCCCTATAGCACGTAGAGTCCATCGTTAACGAGATAGAGATACGGATGTTCACGAACGCCAGCGATATGGACACGCGTATAGGTACGACACCGGTACCGTTCACACACCCGTCCAAGGAAAGTGTGGTTCCATCACGTTGGGCATGAACCAGGCCGTAAGTGGCATTACGGGTGTTAGTAACATGGATTTGTATATTTAAGCAACGTCTCTGTATGTATTACAAAGCAATTTGTTATGTGGTGGTTATCCCCTCGTGTCATCATTTAGCAGCACCTGTTGGCGTATACAAAGCAGTTTGATTATGGTTCCTAGTGATTATAACATTGGACCATGCTATCTAGGGTACGTGCCCCAGTTTACCTTTTCGTGAGCATGAATTAAATCTAGCAACCCAGCCATGCATGCATGCATGTAGTCCGGTTGCTATGTGGGATTCTTTTTGAGTTCCCACTTCAAAATGTTTTATCTCTTGAATCGTAATTCGAAATTCAGATCCGTTTTTATGGTTAGCTTTTTTGTGTCGACATCTTCGAAACTAGATCCCATGTTAATATATTTTGATAACTTTTTTTGACGCTAGTTATCAGATTACTGATTACTGACATTTGGTTACCAGGTAAAGTCAAGCTGGTTACGAGGTTAAAATCAAATGGTTATAGATTTCTGAACATTGTTTCTGAACAATATAAATCTTATATGATGGTAATACATTATTTTACATGTTTATAATAGATTAAATACCTTTCTGTACATATAAATCATTGTTATCATTAGAAACATGTAAAAATTATCTGGTGACCGTGTATTATTTGGCTGGTAACTGTTAACTATCAATCTGATAGCTATAATATAGTAATCTGGCAACTGGTGACGAAAAAAAATATCGTTAAAACATATCAAGATGGGATCTTGTTTTGAAGTACTCATCGAGATGAACCCAGCAGTGAAGACGGATCATCAATTATATTAATGATTTAGAAGATAAATCATTTTGAATTTTCGGATTTGGAAAAAGATTTCCTCCATGCACAATGTAATCACCTCCTCCTCCCTTATAGGCCCAGACACTAGTGACATGGCGCCGGATGGCATATTTTTCTAGGGCACGTTCCTTTATTAGAATAACTATATAATATTTACTTCTCTGGTCAACTACTGACAGTTGGGGCTCGTCTATAAGGACGCAAAAGCTTGCGTTTTGCTGTCTTTTCAATTTTGCCAGATCAGTGTTTACGTGGCTTGTACTATGATCTTTGATACGTATTACCATGCAAAAATATATATATATATATATAAAGACGCATCACGACCAAACCAAACATGTCAAAGAAAAATATAAAAGGCCTATTTCGCAACAACTACAACACCACGTGTCAGCTCCAAAACATGTTTCGACTTGTTTGCTCACATAAGTTTGTGTACCGCGGTGTCCCATTTTTCAACTTATGAGACTAATTTGCATATCTTGCCCAAGTTGTGGTACCACAAGTGTATATAGCTCTTTATTAAAATTTAAATATATTTAGACATTATTTAATAGTACTAGATACATTTAAATTTAGAAAAATGTGATATCGGAGGGAGTATTAATTTGCTTGAGATAGGTTCGTCGCAGCAAATTTTCGTCCAATACTTTTCTGGTCGGCTTTGCCATCCTACCAAACGTCGAATTACTCCGGTGCATCTGATAAGTGAAATACTGATTCGTTTTCTTTCAGAGACGTGTGCGTGCTGCCCGCATCGTTCCATAGCCGAGAGGCGGCGGAGCTGGGGATTAGCGCCCGCTCGAAGGAGGCGGCCATGGCTCGGAATGCGGGTGATGGTGCCTGCATACGCCGAGCAGAGAGATGAGTGATCTTTGTGCTGGCATGGCAGGTCCTCCGCCATGTGCCACGCGCCGCTGTACCTGAGCCCGCCCACGATGCAATTGGTCTCTGATGCGGCCGCTGTGTGATTGCCATCCCTCCCTTCTTTCCTAGTCACACCACGTCCCTCCCTCTTACACTGTAAGATTTGCTCATAAAATCACGATCCTTTTTAGTTTCGATTATGTTCGTGATTTTGTCTCCGAGAGGTCTGCTACATTCGTATATTACTTCACAAGCATTACATACTGTATTTTCTAACTGACATTATAATGAACTAATGATGAATTGTGTCAGATTTCTAGTCTATTGACATATTGTATGTTTTCATATTAAAGTTTGATTTGCATATACCTTGTGCAGATAAATTTACCCAGTATATAAGTTCTAGTCATGTCAACACCATCAGTCTGGATGTTAATAGAAATTACAGGACACGGAGTTGCCTCATGTGCGTGAACCGTAAAGGCACCGTCAGGGAGGCTGTCGAGGTCAAGGAAGAGGGGCCGCCTCACGGGCTAGGGATTGACGAGAGGAGGCATGCGCTCAGGGTAGGTGGAAGACGACAAGGACCTGCAGGTAATGAGTACCGGTGGTCCAGAGGGTGAATTGTAAAATGACCAAGTGCATTTTTGCCGGATTATTTTGGCAGCATTTTCGGTTCACCTGGTCATCCACCGGTTTGAGTTCGTGACAACTTCAAGAACTCCGATCTATTAATTCGATGGGAAATTGGCGAAATTGGGGCTAGAGAACGTAGGAAAACAAAGATCATCACCTAAAGCACCGGATTCATGGACAAAAACCACTAAAAGCTCACCGATTCGAGAGATCAAACCAAAAGCAATTTGGGGCAATTTTTTGGTATTTTCGATTTTAAGGTGGAAACCAATCAACAAAGTCAAAGTCGTGGAAATCGGTAGTGTCAGATACCGTTATGTTGTGGGTTCGTTGGGGATTGATCCATGGGGTGGCCCGATCTTCATGGATTTGGGAGGAAAGTGAGGGGAACACGAGGAACGCGATGAACTCAACACAAAAGGCAAGGTAAAGATAATGCAAAACACACTGTCTGATTTGCTCCCATTGGTTCGAACAACCAATCCAATGGAATCCTGAGGCGAGAAACCTTGCGGTAGAATCACCCGAGGAGAGATTCGCTAGCAAATGGTAGAATCCAAATTAAGAAGAGAGTAGCATAAAGTAGAATCCCAAAGTGAGAGACCAAGCAACTACTACAATCCTTGACTTTTAGAGACCAAGTACTTTAGGAGGGCCTTGATACAACTCATAGATTCAATCTAGCGAGGGGATTCCCATCCAGGGTTATTTGACACATGCCAAGAGTATCAACTCAATTCATCTCTACCTAGATCTGAGCCATAGTAGGATATTTATAGTCACTACAAGAAACGTTGGCTTTTACAACGGACGATTTTCGTGGTTGAAAGCACATTTTTCATGGCCAAAGAGTCTTGCGCGACGGATGGCCTTCGTGGTAAAAGCCTCGTCACAAATGAATTAACCACGGTTTTTGTCGACAGTGACGGATCGTACCCTTCAGCCATGAAAACGTGTTCCGTCATAGATATGTTCGTCAGCCACGCTGACGGCTGACGTCATGCAAAAATGCCACGTGACAGCCGCTGTTAGCGGCAGATTAACGTCGTTAATGGTCATAGAAACAATGGCAGAAGCTAGGTCTAGCCAATGCCTGCTAAATACTAACTGGGCCGGCCCATCAGCGGAGCCCAATAAGAAGATGGCGCGTTACTGTTTTGTCCTGCCCTGTTTGAAATGGCCCCAAAAATGCAGCCAGCAGCGGCCCGCGAACTTTCATGCCCGATTCTGTTTCGTCCTACAGAAGGCCCATGTTGGTCCAACACTGTGCTACCACTTGAGGCATGCACAAATTCGGCCCAGCACTATTCAGGCTTGTTGCCAATCTAGCCTTTTACTGTTCAGTCATGTTACTATTCTAGCCTTTTAGGAATTTCGACCCGTTACTATTTAGGCCCTTTAGTGTTTGGGATTTTGCCTGTTCAGGCAGGAACTGTTTGGCCTGTTACTGTACTGGTTTGACATCATACTGGCCTTTTGCTATTGATACCTTTTACGGTTCCGGCCTTTCACTGTTCCAGCCTTTTCTCTGCTCTGGCATTCTACTGTTCTGGCAATTTACTGTTCTGGTCTTTTACTGTTCTGGCCTCTTACTATTCTGGCCTTTTGCTGTTCTGAACTCTTACTGTTCTGGCCTTTTATTGTTTTGGCCTCTTACTGCTACAGCCTTTTACTGTTCTGCCCTTTTACTATACTGGCCATTTACTGTTTTGACATTCTACTGTTCTGGCCTTTTCCTATTCTAGCCTTTTACTGTTCTGGCATTTTACTGTTCTGGCCTTTTACTGTTCTAGTCGTTTTGGGCCATCCATGCGCATGTTGTTTCAATGTTCGGCATGCTACTGCTCCAGCATATTACTGTTTCGGACTTTTTTGCTAGCGCCTACTTTTCATAGAATAGGTGAATATTGATAACCCACAAGTATAGGGGATCGTGTGTAGACTTTTCGATAAGTAAGAGTGTAAAACCCAATGAGGAGCTAAAGGTAGGATAAATATTCTCTCAAGTTCTATCAACCACTGATACAACTCTACGCACACTAAACGTTTGCATTATCTAGGAAATAAAACTAGGGCAACAATACGAGTAATAGAGATAACTTTGCATGATAATAAATAACAAGAAAGTAAAGCTAGTTGCTCAGTAATAAAATACACTAAACTAACAGAACCATGAGTGTGGAACAGTGGTGGTAATTGTGGTGGCTTTGTCCAAATTTAAATAGCGAATGTATCAGATTCATTATCTTCGATGCAGTTTTCTATGTGGGAGAGGCTAAATATACATGCACTTCACTACTTGGAATTACATGTACTATATGATTGGATTGTTAGCAAACATCTGTAAGTACTAATCAATGCATTAAGGTTTCGCCAACTATAGCCTTAAGTTTAATGGTCCTCTTACTCCCATACGTGCAACATTCCGGTTCGCGTCCTCAGGTTTCTGTCACTCCGGCAGAACTCCCCCTTCCTTTTACACATACTTCAAACCCTATGATGTTTAATCCATGCACGCACAATATAATGGACACCAAAGGACCGTACCATATTAACATACAACTCTAATTAATCAAAGACGTTCAACCATTCAATCTAAGAACAAAGAAACTACACAAACATGACATAGATCATAGGATTATAACTTATAGCATCAAACACCATGTTTACATAGGACGGTACAGAGGTGTGTGGGAGGATGAACCACTGCATACTAGGAGGATTAGGTGATGGAGATGACGGTGAAGATGGTGAAGAAGGCGGTGGCGGCACCGGCGGCGGCGCGGGGGACTCCTTCCCCACCGCCGGTATCATGGGGGAGCACCGCCCCTTAGCACCCCTTCCTTCATGGCTTCTTGGGATCCCTCCCCCATGGAGATGGGATCCACGGGGGAGGCAAAAACGTGGCTTGGTGGCTGTAAATTCGTGGGTGGAGATGCCCTGAGCGAATTAGGTTTCCTCCCTTTATATAGCTTGTCGGATTCCCGTCACCCCATCTTGGGCTGCAGTAAATCGGGCTTAGAAGGTTCGTCCGGACTCGGAATTAGCTAAATTTTATGTCCAGAACGTTTGTCGCGAAATTTCCAACAACTTTGTAGTTGAAGAGTTTTCCATTTTATGCTTTATTAGACCCGAAACGTGACCATATTTGAAAAGAATTCTGAGACAGATTTCTGAAAAAATCCCAATTTGACTCCAACAAGGTTTCCACTTGTATTCTTGGTAATTCCTACACATCAAAATGTAAAACAAGAACATTGTGCATTTTTGCAACTATTAGTAGGTTAGTCTAAATAAATCATAAACTTTATACAAAAAGGAGTATCAAAAGCATATTATTAGCATAAAACCATCAAAAATTATAGATACGTTATGGACGTATCAACATCCCTAAGCTTAGTTTCTGCTCGTCCTCGAGTAAGTAAATGATCAAAACAATATAATTTTTTAGGTGACATGCAGACAACACAATATTGATCATCATTATTGTAAAATCATTGATAGTTGGGATTAAGGTACTCTAAACATAAATCATGAAAGATAGAGTTCTAACAATAAGACATAGCAACTATGTTGTAACATGAAAATGCACAAACAAAAGATTCATGAATAATAATGCTTTTCAAGACGTTTGTTTGTTTCACATAAAGAAAGCATAATGAGAATGGCATTCAGCTTGTCCCTCATAGAGTAGCAAAACATAAATACATAGGACACCTTCAAAGTTCATAAGAGTGACTAGATACAAATAGTTGAGGAACAAGCAATATTAAAGTTATGCATCAAGCAACAAGTCTTGGGACAGTGCATGTAGAACTAAGAATGACAACTGTGCTCTCTTAATTGGTGCATAAAGATAGAAGGTGTAGACTCAATATAAAAGTGGAAGAAAAGCCTTCATAGAAGGAAGCAGGGATTCAAGTCTCATAAAGAGCTTCCAAAAATTATGGTACTTATTAGATTTCAGCTCTCATTGCCCCTATCATAAGTATCTTGAAGTGATTAAGGTTAAAGTGAATAAACTATGGAGTATATGCTTAACAAAGTATAAGTTGGAAATCTCATGTCCCTTGAATACGAGGGCCGCTCCTCATGCTACTCAAGTTTAGTTACCGGTAAGTTCTTGTCATAGTAAGTAC
The DNA here is from genome assembly GCA_910589775.1 of Avena eriantha. Lineage (NCBI taxonomy): Eukaryota > Viridiplantae > Streptophyta > Magnoliopsida > Poales > Poaceae > Avena > Avena eriantha. Next base: position 18,675,494 of record OU342740.1, read on the forward strand.
ATGTGTATCATAGAGAACCTCCAACGGGGTACCCCTTGCCCGATGATACGGAAGAATCCCCATATCAAAATGACAAGGCAAGTAGACAACGAGCATCTCAGCAATCTTCTTATTTACCATGGGAAAATGGTGCTTTTTTCTCTCTTTACTCTTTTCTCATCTCTTTTTTTTCTTTTTTTCTCAATCTCTATCTATTTTTTTATAAGAAGAATGCTTCATAGATTGGTCATTATGGTTACGCTGCAGGTTTCCACCATGATTAGGCATGGATTAGACCGACGGCCCAGGCGTTGCTCTAACACACATACATAACTCCATGGACTTACAAGCTTCCCTTTCATTTCACACCGACGACATCCATAGACAAAAGAGCATGATATCAACAAGGTACAATGTACAAGTACAATGTTGAAAGCGTTCCCCATGACAGCATGGTTCTCCTAATCCCCAACATATAAGTGTAAGCATATATAACATATATGACACAATGATTCAAGTTTATTAGGGGCAAGAAAAGCAAAGTGTGCCATCAAGTTCGTGAGAGCTTTAATCACTAGTTTTCTCATAACAAGTTTAATTCGGAAGGTAGATAAAAGCATGAACATACTTGGAATAGCAAATGCTAATAGGTAGGTATGATGGACTCTTTGAGATAACTTGTTTTTTTGGAGTTGGATGCATGGGTGGAACTCATACTTGGTTATGTAGGCTAGCAAAAGACTGGGAGCGACCAACTAAAAGAGCAATAATGGTCATAATCATGCAAAGCGACAAAACATCATTAATTAAAGCATAAAGTGATATTACAAGTTGAAAACTAAAGGATCATAAAGGCTAAGGTGACTTGGGATAGTCATAACATGGTGTGAGCATGCGCCAAGTCAACCCAAATAAAGCATCAAAGGAGAATACCACAATACTATGCTTTAATATGCTAAAACAACACATGATTCTTTTCAAGGCACATTAAGCAATCTCAATTGTTTATAACATGTCATGCTACAGCAAAAATCACTAAGAATAAAGCCAAAACAATATCAAGCATGACATGACAAAAGCATAGGCCACCGTAAAAAACGAGCTTCTTTTACCACTTAAGCATGAACTTTTCCTACTCTTTTCCAATCCAAACCACACTTATTTGAAAACTAATGTATGAAAGAGGGGAGGGGGTTCAACCAATTTATTCAAGCAAACTAAGCAAACCAAGCAAACAAAAACCAAAAAACAAAAACGAAGACGCTCCAAGAACAACACAACTGTGCATGAAATAATAAAAATGAAGTGTTTCGAAGAACCTAATATTTTTATTGATGAAGAAGGGGATGCATTGGGCATCCCCAAGCTTTGACGCTTGTACTTCTTGGATATTTCTTGGGGTGACACGCGGAGGCATCCCCAAGCTTGAGATTTAGTCCATTCTTCATTTCATTACATCATTCTTTCCTTAACACCTGAAATTTTTCATTCATACAAAACTTCACATAATCTTCATTAGCAACCTTAGTGTACTCAAGATAATAAGTCTTTGGGTTCAGTTTCAACACCAATAAAACTTCCATTAAAATACAAGCTACTGTAGCACTTTCCTTAAAAATCTCAATTCCCCAAAGAGAACCCAAAAATGAATCAACAAGAAGCAAATGCAAATAATGGCAGAAATCTGTCAAAACAGACTAGCAGATATGAACCAATTTTTTTGAAGACCTTATGTTGATAAAATCGGAAAGTGTTAAACTAATAAAAGTTGGATAACAACCTGGGGCAGAAGCACAACAAATTTCAGCTGAAACCTACGTATAGAGATTTTACACGAATTTTTACAGCAAAGCACAAAAATCTGTTTCGGGACAACAACTTTTCTAAGCATTACTTCTCTCTCATTAGAGGTTACTCTTGGCACAAAAAGAAAATAAAAAGGATAAGGAGAGGTTTTTACTGAAGCAATAACTTCCAAGACTCAACTAAAACTTTTGGGTTATCTCCCAATAAGTACTTTTCTTTAACGCCTTTAAGTTAGGCATAGGAGCAAGATTCAAGTATTTTCGAATGAATAAGCATTAAGATCAATACCAGAAATAGCTTTCTTTTTCAAGGCTTCATGCATTCCTACAAGTTTTTAACTTAAAAGCTTCCATAGAAATATTTGTTTTGGTTTCATAGGAATGAACACAAGTGTTTAAGGTCGACCTCCACTTAACCATTACTCATCTTTTCAATCACTTTCCTTTTTGAAAACGTTTTTAGGTAACAAGTACAACTTTTTTTTGTAATTCACATTCCCTATCCATACTAAGATAGAGAACAACTTAAACAGAAAGTAAAACCTACTTAGAGATAAATCAAACAAGTGCACACAAGAATATTCACTCACACACTATTGCTCCCCGGCAACGGCGCCAGAAAAGGTCTTGATAACCCACAAGTATATGGGATCGTGTGTAGCCTTTTCGATAAGTAAAAATGTTGAACCCAACGAGGAGCTAAAGGTAGGATAAATATTCTCTCAAGTTCTATCAACCACTGATACAACTCTACGCACACTAAAGTTTGCATTATCTAGGAAATAAAACTAGAGAAACAATACGAGTAATAGAGATAGCTTTGCATGATAATAAATAACAAGAAAGTAAATCTAGTTGCTACAACAATAAAATACACTAAACTAACAGAACCATGAGTGTGGAATAGTGGTAAAAATTGTGGTGGCTTTTTCCAAGTTTAAATAGCGAATAGATCGGGTTCATTATCTTCAATGCAGTTTTCTATGTGGGAGAGGCTAAATATACATGCGCTTCACTACTTGGAATTATATGTACTATATGATTGGATTGTTAGCAAACACCCGTAAGTACGAATCAATGCATTAAGGTTTCTCCAACCATAGCCTTAAGTTTAATGGTCCTCTTACTCCCATGCGTGCAACGTTCCGGTTTGCGTCCTCAGGTTTCTATCACTCCGGCAGAACTCCCCCTTCCTTTTACACATACTACAAACCCTATGATGTTTAATCCATGCGCGCACAAATATAATGGACACCAAAGGACTGTACCATATTAACATACAACTCTAATTAACCAAAGACGTTCAACCATTCAATCTAAGAACAAAGAAACTACACAAACATGACATAGATCATAGGATTATAACTTATAGCATCAAACACCATGTTTACATAGGACGGTATAGAGGTGTGTGGGAGGATGAACCACTGCATACTAGAAGGATTAGGTGATGGAGATGGTGGTGAAGATGGTGAAGAAGGCGGCGGCGCGGGGGACTCCTTCCCCACCGCTGGTATCATGGGGGAGGACCGCCCCTTAGCCCCCCTTCCTTCATGGCTTCTTGGGAGCCCTCCCCCAAGAATTCGTGGGTGGAGATGTCCTGGGCGAATTAGGTTTCCTCCCTTTATATAGCTTCTTGGATTTCCGTCACCCCATCTTGGGCTGCAGTAAATCGGGCTTAGAAGGTTCGTCCGGACTTGGAATTAGCTAAATTTTATGTCCAGAACGTTTGTCGCAAAATTTCCAACAACTTTGTAGTGGGAGAGTTTTCCATTTGATGCCTTATTAGACCCGAAACGTGACCATCTTTAAAAAGAGTTCTGAGACAGATTTCTAAAAAAATCCCAATTTGACTCCAACAAGGTTTCCACTTGTATTCTTGGTAATTCCTACACATCAAAGTGTAAAACAAGAACATTGTGCATTTTTGCAACTATTAGTAGGTTAGTCCAAATAAATTATAAACTTTATACAAAAAGGAGTATCAAAAGCATATTATTAGCATAAAACCATCAAAAATTATAGATACGTTATGGACGTATCAAATATCAAGACATCAATTAATAAACACACAGAAATTAAAATTACTTATTACACAACAATAAAAGTTTGTTACAAAAGGTTATACAACAAGATCGTAATTCTGATAGATTACAACATGTCAGTACCATGAATAAGAGATCGGTACATGACGATTCTCTTCAATGTATCATCTGTCATCTTCTTCAACATTTCAGCTACAGATCTAAGAGCAGCTATACCCTTTCGTTCTACATGCAATATAGCATTTATATATTTATCACCGGCATGAGTTGTTCTAGGTGGACTGTTAAGTATGTAGTTTTCTTCAGAAATGCAATGAGAGGATGAATGGGACGAGGGATCACAAATTTCAGTCCTGCCTTCCAAGGACTCCTGTTGGGTCTTAACTGCAGTCTGCTAAAATATGGTGAAACGGGTTAAAACAAACAACAAGGGAAACAAGAGTATTATATAAAGTAGAGATCATTTAAAGTAAGTATGAACTTACAGTAGCATGTTCTAGCTGACAGTAGCTCCTTCTTGAGCGGGTGCGACTCCTGGTCAATCTGCCACAAGAATCTGAGCAGAGAAGTTGGAACTCTGGTCCTTGTACTCAATTGTCATTTCTCTGCATAACATTTGGTTTGGAAGGATGAAATCTCTTGAAAAACACAAAAAACATAGCATTAAAAATTACCAGATGTATGTTTCAAACTAGATAGTTGGTTTGGAAGGATGAAAGCAGGTGAAAACACCAGCATATAGAATTAAAAATGACCAGATATATCACCCAAACTAGATGGACATTTTCCGAATTAAGAATTCACACATATATTCAGAATTGAACATAAATGCAAATGTCATGGCAAGTTCTTAGGTAGAATGACTTATTAACTTATTAGGCATGCAGGTTATACAACTAATTAACACGATAAGAAAATGGCCTAAGTAACACAAGGAAACCTCACGATTCAGCCTTGCTGGGTGTCAGATTGTCAGTGTTGGATCCTCTATGAGCTGCTTGCATGACGCATGTGAGCGCTGGGAAAGAATAGAATCTATGAGTTCATGTTGGAAGATGAAACCGATAGTGTGAGTATAAAGAAAGGAAATAAAAGCGAGAAGCTAATGATGTGGATATGACCTACAAGATGAAGGGTGCAAAGGAAATGGCAATAGAATCCAGGATATTGAGCAAGATCTTAACGATTTCGTAGCTTACGAGTACCAAAAATAAAGCAAACGGGCAAGAGAAATTACTGTTGCGCGGCAAGGATGGGTGGGACGGGCAAGTGGGTGGCGGCTCGGCATTTCGGGGTCAGCAACGAATGATTCAGTGAAGTGGCCTCTGTAGGGTAGACGACGGTGTTGGCGAAGCAGATCCGGTGCTACGAGGGAGTCGGTGAAATAGTTCTGGTGAAGAGCGCCTATAGTGGAAGAGCTCCGGTGTGGAAGAGAGGGCCGGCGGTGAAGCAGCTAGAGGAAGGTCGAGGTTGGAGGGTGTCAACACCCGGATTTTTAATCCCAGATGCCTGTTATGTCATACATCGCAATCCCATGATTACCATTTTTGCGAGACATAACAGATTGGATATCACAGTACCTCATCCATTACAAACCATAATAGGGTCTTACATGAATAAAGGATCTCATGATCCAGTCTTAATACAACAAGCAGCAGAATAAATAATAAGCGTAGCGGTAGGGTCCATCTTTAGTGGCACAGGCAATGCTGACTATGGAAGATAGTCCTAGTTATCATAGCCGTCCTGCTGTCCTTCATCTTGGTAGTCTCCTTCATAGTCTGGCCATAGTAATAGCCAGGGACAAAAGCCATGAGTACTCTTTAAGTACTCGCAAACTATCACTAACAAGTAAGGTAGTGCTAGTGGGAAAATGCTAACTCCAGGTTTATTTGTTAAGTTAAGTTTGAAACCTAAGCTGAGTTCAGAAACAAAGAAAGTTAAAATAAAGTTCTAGAATCACTTAAGTTGGGAAGCTAGTGTCATAGTAACAACCCTGTTGTGGTCAAGTCAAGATTCATCATTTATATCATAACTCATTTTGAAAACATCTGACAATGGAATAGTATGGCCACTCCAACTGTCCATAACCGCGAATGCGGCTATTCGAATAGTTTGACACTCTGCAGAGGTGGTACACTTTCACCACAAGATTCGATACGTTTGTCAGGGATAACCCTGAATCATCATACTTAGTATGCAGATAATCAAACATAACCTTTCCTTAACACACCCTAGTATAAGCACCTCTCCTATGAGTATGGCCTCCCAACTATGACCATCTGTCATCTTGGGCACTGCATAGGTGGACAACATTGAGAGGTAGCCTCAGCTCAAACCTCTCCCGCGAGGGAACTAATACTAATGCATATAAACTTCCGGCTAAGCCTTACCCAATTTAGGTATTGTGGTTGTACGGTAAAATTGGAATGGTATCGCATCCGAACCGAACCACCAGTTTTGAAAAAGGGCTAAGGCTCATGCCTCAACATTTTCGTCATCATAAACCATTTGTGTTTCTCAACACATGTCAAAACATCTCAATAGAATGACTCATCATTCCAAGGTTTTCACAAGTCATTTTCACCAAGTATTCCCATCTAAAGTGAATCAAGTTTTGGTTTAGCTCTAAACTACTAAGTTAAGAGTGTTCACTAAGGTGGGATGCTAATCTCAATCTCATGCCATAGAATGACATCTAAGGTTATCTAGATAGGTTAAGCATTATAATTTTTATGCTACCTTCAAACAAGTAAGGACTTTAATAACGTAACGAAAGTAAAAGCTTGGGAAATAAAACTTGGGGTAGGTAGTAGTCAAAGTGGTATAACCAAAGCATGCCTAATGCATCTTGCTTAGTTTATCTAGCTTAATTCTAGCTTCCTAGCAATAGCTTGCTTAGTTTACTTGAAGTGCTAGGCTTGCAAGTAAAACTTGCAAGGGTTAACTTGTATAGTGCTAGCTTTCCTTGTGTAGTGCAGTGGTTGAAGTTTTCTTCCTCCTCCTCTTGGTAGAACTCCTCCTCCTCGAAAGCTTGGTCGGTACTATCGTCTATAAATACATACAGGATACACAATCACCAAACAAAGCTTAACTAGTCTACTTAGCACACTAAGGCACGCATTTGATGATCTATTATCATCACAAGTATCACAAGGTTTAATGAATTAGTTTCATTCTTTTTATTTGAGGAAAGTAATTTCTACTCATTGAAAAATAACTAAGATTTAATATTCTCCAATGAAAATATGGGATCATGTGGACACATGTCATCACCACATATTCTAACATAGGGGAATGTGATTTAAGGGTTGGATCATATGTTAATAAGTTTAAGTTCAATAATTAATGATTTAAAGTGACTAGAAATGCCTATATAGCATTATTTTGGTACTAGTCCAAAGTCACTGCATGTAAACCTTAATATTATGACATATTCAGATAGGTATGGTTAAATGTGATTTTTGAGAGTTGGAATCAACTCAAAAGCTATTATGGTTGATTTTAGAAAAATGTTTGAATGTGCAAACGCTTCTGTTTGTTATTTTTACTAAGAGAGATCTCTAACTCTAGAAGATTTAAATCCAACGGGTTTGGATAGAGATTTAAAGTAGCTTTCCAACAAAATTGGAATCAGTCAATTTGGATTTATAAAACTCTCTAAATTGATTTTTAAACTAAGGGACAGAATTGGTTCTAAATCTAAATAGAAAAATCCTAATTTGAATTAACTGGGTCACGCAAATCAACGACAACTTCTCCTCCTCTACAGTGGCTACCTCCGATGCAATTCCGGCGAACGGCAGCTCGAGCGGCTCCGGTGAGAGAGGAGAAATGGTCAGTGGAGAGAGGGGAGTGGAATGGTGTGAACAGATGGTGCTGGGGTGGCCTCCTTATATAGGCTCGACGACGCGACCGAGAGGTGTGGCGGAGCTCGTCGGTGACGACGACACAGGGGGCTATCGGCGTGGGCGAGGTAGGCGGACGGTGGGCGGTTCCCTGGCGGTCAGCTATGATGCAATGGTGCGGCTAGGGGCGGTGCCTAACTGTCGAGGGCTTCACGCGCTTTGGGAGCAGAGGCGGTGCTCGATGGCGATCACGGCGACTGTGGGTCACGTGGTGATGCACGGCCGTGTTTGGCGGGGTGCTGGTGTCGAGGCGGAGTTGCGTGCGCGATATGGTGTCGAGGCGCCGTCTGCTGCGTGCTGGCGGTGATTGCGCTCTGGCGCGCTCTAGCTCCGCGCAGAGAGAAAGGGCGGCGAGGCTGGGGAGTGGTCCAGGGGCTATCTGCAGCCGTGGGGTGGACCGTGGGTGGCGGTGAGGTCACGCCGTGCTTCCTGGAGCTGCGGAGAGGGGCTGGCGGTTTGCTGTGGCGTGGGCAAGGTTGGCCGGCGAGCATGTCCTCGGGGTGGCGTGGAACTGTTGCCCTAGGCCATTGGGTAGGTCTTTGATGGCTTGGTTGGGTCTGGGGGACACAAAGCACTTGAATTGGGTTCAAATGGCTCGACCAAATTTGATCAAAAACAGTATAAGTTAGGCCATTTTGATTCTGCCTGTCAGGTGTTCGACACAATGGCCGCATGAACAAACTATTTGAATTTTGAGCTGATTTTTGGTGGAGTGATGTAACTTATTCTTTAGTATCTAGGTTTTCTTGGGATTTTGAAATGGAGTTCATTTGAGTGGTTTTTGAATAAGTGTGATCTATACATATGAACTACATTCAATTTTCAATTGTCATTTAAATTTATTGTTTGAAAGTTTTTGGGATGAAACAAAGTGGGCCTTGGTACTTCACTACTTGTACTAGCAAGGGGTGCAAATATCCACAATTGTTTCTGTTAAGATTTGAGTTCTAGGAACAGCCAAAGTAGGCTAGATGATTAAAATGGCAAAAGTGACCATTTGCTTATTTTATTCTTTTTGATTTATTTTTCTTTGGGATTTGTTTGGGAATGATCTAGATAATGTTTAATTCACCTTAGAATCATTTTACAACCAATGGATCACTCAAACATGGCAATTCAAAACAACTCCTAATTTAAATGCACACACATATGAATGCTTAGTTATTTTAAATGGAAAAGTTTTTGTTAACACTAAATTGGGTAGATTTGATCTTGATTAACTTTGGTTTAAGTTTTGGGATGTTACAAACCTTCCCCACTTATACAAAATCTCATCCCGAGATTTACGAAAGAAAACTAGGAACTAAAGAGATCTGGAAACTCTGTCCTAATGTAATCTGCCCGCTCCCATGTGGCTTCTTCTTCGGTATGGTTGCTCCATTGTATCTTGAGAAATTTGATACTTTGGGTCCTGGTAGTTCTGTAAGATTCCTCCAAGATACGGATGGGCACTTCACGATACGTCAGGTCCTTGTTGATCTCAACAGCTCGGCGATCGATGTTCTTGAAAACTTCGGTCTTCTCCGGCACTTCTAGGCATTTGCGAAGTAACAAGATATGGAACACATTGTGGATGGCTAACATCTCTTCTAGCAGTTCCAGTTCTCCTTGGCGATTCAGAATCTTGAAGGGCCCGATATATCTGGGGGCTAACTTTCCTTTCAGACTAAAGCGTTGTGTTCCCTTCAATGGTGAAACTTTGAGATACACGAAATCTCCGACATTGAAATTCAGGTCTCTCCTTCTCTTGTCAGCATAACTCTTCTGTCTGGATTGGGCGGTCTTGCGGTGCTCACAGACTTTGTGAACCTTCTCTTCGGCTTCTCGAAGAATGTCGGGTCCAAAGATCTGACTCTCTCCTACTTGCGTCCAATTCAAAGGGGTACAACACTTTCTTCCGTATAAGAACTCAAATGGTGCCATTTGCAAACTGGCTTGATAACTATTGTTGTATGAGAATTTTGCGAAAGGCAGACAGTCTTCCCATTTTGATTCGTATGCCAACACACAAACTCTCAACATATCTTCTAGGATCTGGTTGACTATTTCAGTCTGTCCATCAGTTTGTCGGTGATAAGCGGTGCTGAAATTCAACTTGGTTCCTAATCCTTCTTGGACTTTCTGCCAAAATCTCGAGGTAAATTGGGTTCCTCTATCTGATACTATGGTCTTAGGGGTTCCATGCAGACTAACAATTCTAGAAATGTACAACTCGGCTAGCTTCGAACTCTGATAGGTAGTCTTGACATGTATAAAGTGAGCTACCTTGGACAGTCTATCAACGATGACCCATATTGAGTCATTTCCCCGACTAGAAGTAGGCAAGCCGGTGATAAAGTCCATTCTAACAGAATCTCATTTCCATTCCGGAATCTGCAATGGTTGCAACAGTCCTACAGGTCTCTGATGCTCTACTTTGACTCTTTGACAGATGTCACACTTGGCGATGTAGCTTCTGATTTCTCTCTTCATCTTGTGCCACCAAAATTGCTCTTTCAAATCTTGATACATCTTTGTTCCTCCGGGGTGGATAGAATAAAGAGTATCATGAGCTTCCTTCATGATAACTTGCTTCAGCTCCGAATCTGCTGGCACCCTGATACGTCCTTTGTACCACAGAACTCCTTCTTCATCTTTAGTGAATCCAGGTACCTTTCCTGTGCCAATACGACGTTTGATTCCGTCGATACTTTCATTTCCCTTCTGGGCTTCCTTGATTTGGCTAATCAAAGTGGGTTGAAGTTCAATGCTAGCTAAAAATCCTTTGCTAACAAGCTCAGTTCTAAATTGCTCCAACTCCTCATACAAACTAGGTTGCTTCTCCTTGATCATGGTGTTTAACCTACACGGCAATCTGCTAAGAGCATCTGCTACCACATTGGCTTTGCCGGGGTGATAGTGAATGTCAAGGTCATAAACCTTGATTAACTCTATCCATCTCCTTTGCCTCGTATTCAGCTCCTTCTGAGTGAAAATATACTTCAAGCTCTTGTGATCTGAGTAAATCTCACAACGATTACCCATAAGATAATGACGCCATGTCTTCAATGCCAAAACTACGGCTGCTAACTCAAGATCATGGGTCGGATAGTTCTCCTCATGCTGCTTCAGTTGTCGAGACAGATAAGCGATGACTTTGCCTTCTTGCATCAATACACATCCGAGGCCAATCTTGGATGCATCACAATATACATCAAACAGCTTCTTGATATCTGGCATGATCAATATTGGGGCTAAAATCAATCTCTTCTCCAGTTCTTGGAAGCTGGCTTCACATTTGTCGGTCCATTCAAACTTCTTGTCCTTGTTCAACAATTGGGTCATGGGTCTTGCTATGCTCGAAAATGCTTCAATGAACTTGCGGTAATATCCCGCTAATCCGAGAAATGCACGGACTTGGGTTTGAGTGGTTGGGGCTTCCCATGCTTTGACATCTCTGATCTTGGTGGGATCAACAGAGACTCCTCCAGCAGACACAATATGTCCTAGGAATCCTATTTCTTTCATCCAAAACTCACATTTGCTGAACTTGGCATATAACCGATGCTCTCTCAGGGTTTCTGGGATGATTCTCAAATGTTGCTCATGCTCTTCTTCTGACTTGGAGTAGATAAGGATATCATCGATAAACACAACGACAAACTTATCTAGGAAATTCATAAAGATCTTATTCATGAGATTCATGAAATAAGCAGGGGCATTGGTTAATCCAAAAGACATCACCGTATACTCATATAATCCATAACAAGTAGTAAAGGCGGTCTTTGGAATATCCGTTGCACGAATCTTAAGTTGGTGATAACCAGTCCTAAGATCAATCTTTGAGAATACTTGGGCACCAATCAACTGATCAAATAGATCCTCTATCTTTGGCAGTGGGTACTTGTTTTTGATGGTGACGTCATTCAGCTTTCTGTAATCGGTGCACAAACGGTTGCCTCCATATTTCTTGTCGATGAATAACACTGGTGATCTCCATGGCGATGCGCTTGCGCTTGGTTGAATCAAGCTTGTTGCTAACATAGCATCCAACTGCTTCTTCAATTCTACTACTCTGAGGTTTCATGCTATAGGGTCTCTAGGATATTGGTCAGGTTCCGGGGATTAGTTTGATAATGAACTCAATATCCCTATCCGGGGGCATGCCTAACAATTCATCTGGAAATACGTCGGGGTATTCACAGACTACTCTGACTTGGTCTATGGTGGGTAGGGCTAGACTCTTGTTGCACTTGAATTGATGGGGTAAGGTTTTAGATATATGCTCTACTGTTACTCCAGAACTACTGGTCATGGTGATGGCTTTCTTAGCACAGTCTATCAGTCCTTTATGCTTTGACATCCAATCCATACCTAGTACTACTTCCAATCCTTTGGTTCCAAGTACTATTATATTAGCATAAAAATCTATTCCATGTATTCTGATAGGCACAACTTTCCAAAATTTTCTAACTTTTGTAGTTGAACCGGGGATTTGAACTATCATGACATGCTTCAAGTTGGTTGGGTGAATCTTACTAGTGCATACAAACTCTTTGGTGACAAATGAGTGCGATGCTCCAGAATCAAACAATACTCTGGCTAAAACTGAGTTGGCAGAAAACACACCCAACACTACATCTGGTGCTTCTTGGGCTTCTTCGGTGTTCATGTGGAAGAGACGGCCGTTGCGGTTGTGAGGGTTCGCTGGGGCAAATCTTCGTCTTGGTTGAACACAACGCTGCTGTTGAGCTGGGGCATTCACATTGGCAGTGGCGGCAGTCTTCTTGGGGCACTCATTTGAATTGTGACCCTTCACTCCACACTCGAAACAAGTGATCTGAGACTTGTCTTTAGCTACGACGAGTACATCATTGCTTCCAGTTCTGGGTGCAGTGTTGTTGTTTTTGTTGTTGTTGTTGCTCTTGGGAGGTGCATGGTTGAAATTGCTGGTGTTGCCGAGGTTGTTGTTGTTTCCTCCGGACTTCACATTGCCTCCGCTATGGTTGGGGTAGCTTGGGCGAGACATTGGGGGTCGATTGTTCCTTGGTGCATATCCCGCAGACGGGTTGGGATGGTACTTCTGGTGACTATTGGATCCAGCTTGGTGCATCATACGATGTTTGCGGTTGTCGTTTTCCTGGTTAATCTTCCCTTCCATCTGAATGGAAGAGTCGACTAGCTCTTCGAGATCCTCGAAGCGGATGTTGACGAGGACAGTCTGCATCTCATCATGCAGTCCGTTCAGGAAGTCTCCTTCTTCTTGGCCTTCGTGTTGATCTCATTAGGTGCATACCTGGCAAGCGACAAGAATCTGTCACGGTACTCCACTACAGTCATTCTACCTTGCTTTAGTTCTCTAAATTCATCCCTCATTCTAGTGACTAGGCCCTGCGGCACGTGGGTACGGCTAAACTTGATTTTGAAGGCTTCCCATGTCATCACTTGACCATGGTTCATCAAGCGGATGCTGTTCCACCAGGCTCTTGCATCTCCTACCAAATAGTGGGTGGCAAAGAGAACTTTCTCGTTGTCATCAACTCTGGCTACTTCCAAATTGTTCTCCATTGTATGCAACCAGTCATCAGCATCTAGTGGGTTCTCTGAAGTGCTAAAGATTGGGGGATTGGTATTCTGGAAGTTTTTCAGCTTAGATCCTTGATGATCCTGATTTCCATGCCCTTGGTTGTTTTGAGCCATCTGGGCTATCTGCTGTAGTGTTGCTAAGTTGGCCTAGCGCTCTGCCCTGCTTGCTTCATGGTCTGCAACCAGCATTTGCATAATCTGCAACATTTGGTCCTGCGATGAGCTGCTCCCTCCGGGGTTTCCACGAGTCATCTTAAGATTGAGATAGATAAAGGGGTAAGAGGCAAAGTTCTAAGGTTCATGGTTTTGGTTTCAAAGCTAAAACTTTGAGTTTGATTCAGGTTTTGCAACTAACTTCTTTTCATTCATTCAAACAAAGCACATGATACAAACACACACCACACATCAAAGGAAAACAGATGGTTTTAAGAACCATTCTGCAAGCTACGATACAATGGGACCAATATTCCTCACTCCACGATAGTGCTCTAGTGCATCTACTCGTCATCGATGAAGTCGGAGACATCATCGTCGGTGAGGAAGTCCACGGCATCATCCTCCAGAAAGTCATCATCATTGCTGAGGTAAGAGTCCATATCTCCCTAGATGTCTTCACTTCCTCTTCTTCTTCCTTTGCTGCAAGCTGAGCTTCTTGCTCCTTGATGGTCTTCTCGAGGTCGGCCACCTTCTTGTGAAGACGGTCGATGGTGCGATCCTTCTTTACGTGCTGGCGGCGAAGAGACTGATGGTCCTTGACAAGTAGTGAGAAAGTCTGGGCCTTCTGGGTGGCAATGGCAAGGTTGTGGTTGGCGAACTCCCTAGCATTGTCCAATTCCTTCTGGCGGTCGTATAGCAGGAAGTCAAGGTTCTCCACTTGACGCTTCAACTCCGGGTGACTTGGCATCTCCATTGGCATTCCCATGAAGTCACGCCTTGCATAGTGAACAAAGCGGGTTCCTTGGATTTTGTTGAAACTTAGGGCACAGACGTGCGAGAGCTTCATGCATTGCCCTGGCTAATCCATCTAGCCGGTTGTTCACTCTTATGGAGAACTGAATCCTCCCGGACGTTGGTGCTTCTATACTTCCTCGAAGATCAGCGGTGACTAGCCATTGTAAGTCTCCTCCTAGGGGTCCAGGAAGTTGAGCTCCAAGAAACTCCGGATGTGGGAATCCCAAGTACTCTGATAGTGCGTCCAGATCCCTCTCGAAGATCAGCTGGCCTCCATTGCCCAAGTGGTAGAACTTGCTGAACTGAGTATCCATCTATAAGAATTAAGGATGAGGAAGTTAGTGAAGTGATAAAGTGTGTCAAATTTTATGTAGTAATGTAAGAATTGGAGGAACATGAATTTTTGAGAGAGAATGAATTCCCAAGGGTAAGAGAGGAAATAGTTTTCATAAATACTCACTTTGGTTTTGAAACTAAGTTTTTTGTTCGGACGTCCATTCTAACTAGGGTCTCCTATGGTCAACCTGGCTTTGATACCAACTTGTCAACACCCGGATATTTAATCCCAGATGCCTATTATGTCATACATCGCAATCCCAGGATTACCATTTTTTCGAGACATAACAGGTTGGATATCACAATACCTCATCCATTACAAACCATAATAAGGTCTTACACGAATAAAGGATCTCATGATCCAGTCTTAATACAAAAGGTAGCAGAATAAATAATAAGCGTAGCGGTGGGGTCCATCTTCAGTGGCACAGGCAATGCTGATAATGGAAGATAGTCCTAGTTATCATAGCCGTCCTGCTGTCCTTCATAATGGTAGTCTCCTTCATAGTCTGGCCATAGTAATATCCAGGGACAAAAGCCATGAGTACTCTTTAAGTACTCGCAAACTATCACTAACAAGTAAGGTAGTGCTAGTGGGAAAATGCTAACTCTAGGTTTATTTGTAAAGTTAAGTTTGAAACCTAAGCTGAGTTCAGAAACTAAGAAAGATAAAATAAAGTTCTAGAATCACTTAAGTTGGGAAGCTAGTGTCATAGTCACAACCCTGTCGTGGCCGAGTCTAGATTCATCATTTATATCATAAGGCATTTTGAAAACATCTGACAACGGAATAGTATGGACACTCCAACTGTCCACAACCGCGGATGCGGCTATTCGAATAGTTTGACACTCTGCAGAGGTGGTACACTTTCACCACAAGATTCGATACATCTGTCAGGGATAACCCAGAATCATCATACTTAGTATGCAGATAATCAAACATAACCTTTCCTTTACACACCCTAGTATAAGCACCTCTCCTATGAGTATGGCCTCCCAACCATGACCATCTGTCATCTTGGGCCCTGCATAGGTGGACAACATTGAGAGGTAGCCTCAGCTTAAACCTATCCACAAAAAGACAAAATTGCAGAATCTAAAGGAAATAACTTCGAGCACTCACACCAGAAAATAGGCGTTTGCCGTGGGAGGTTCTTCTTTAATCCTCCGATGTGAATACCTTTTACCTTACCTCCCCGACAATGGCGCCAGAAAAATAGCTTGATGTCTACGCACTTCTATTCTTGTGGATAGTTGTTGGGCCTACAAGTGCAGAGGTTTGTAGAACAGCAGCAAGTTTTCCCTTAAGTGGATCACCCAAGGTTTATCGAACTCAGGGAGGAAGTGGTCAAAGGTATTCCCTCTTAAGCAATCCTGCAATCAAGATACAAGAAGTCTCTTATGTCCCCAACACACCTCTTAAGCAATCCGGCAGCGCTGCGGAACTTTTTATGGCTGGAGGCTTGATTATTCAGGGTTTATGCCTCAGGAGGCTTCTTATAGGCCAGAGGGCAAGGTCGGTGGGCGGCCAGGGGGCCCACACCATGCCCTGGCGTGACCTAGGGGACCCGCGCCATGGGGTGGTGTGGCCACCCTGTGGCCCCTCTCCGACTCTCCTTATGGCTCCGTGAGTCTTTGGCTTTTGTCTGGTCCAATTCCGAGAATATTGATTTTCTGACTTTCCTGGAACCAAAAACAGCAGAAAACAGGCAACTGGTACAGTGGCACTTGTTAATAGGTTAGTCCAAGAAATCATATGAAAAATACTCCAAAGTTGGAACAAAACACAAGAAAGTAGATAAAACGAAGCATGGAACATCAAAAATTATAGATACATTTGCAATGTATCAATAGGTTAAGTTTTATACTTTTTATGCTACCTTCAAACAAGTAAGGACTTTAATAACGTAACGAAAGTAAAAGCTTGGGAAATAAAACTTGGGGTAGGTGGTAGTCAAAGTGGTATAACCAAAGCATGCCTAATGCATCTTTCTTAGGTTATCTAGCCTAATTCTAGCTTGCTAGCAATAGCTTGCTCAGTTTACTTGAAGTGCTAGGCTTGCAAGTAAAACTTGCAAGGGTTAACTTGTATAGTGCTAGCTTGCCTTGTGTAGTGCAGTGGTTGAAGTTTTCTTCCTCCTCCTCTTGGTAGAACTCCTCCTTCTCGAAAGCTTGGTCGGTACTATCGTCTATAAATACATACGGGATACACAATCACCAAACAAAGCTTAACTAGTCTACTTAGCACAGTAAGGCACACATTTTATGAACTATTATCATCACAAGCATCACAAGGTTTAATGAATTAGTTTCATTCTTTTTATTTGAGGAAAGTAATTTCTACTCATTGAAAAATAACTAAGATTTAATATTCTCCAATGAAAATATGGGATCATGTGGACACATGTCATCACCACATATTCTAACATAGGGGAATGTGATTTAAGGGTTGGATCATATGTTAATAAGTTTAAGTTTAATAATTAATGATTTAAAGTGACTAGAAATGCCTATATAGCATTATTTTGGTACTAGTCCAAAGTCACTGCATGTAAACCTTAATATTATTACATATTCAGAGAGGTATGGTTAAATGTGATTTTTGAGAGTTGGAATCAACTCAAAAGCTATTATGGTTGATTTTAGAAAAATGTTTGAATGTGCAAAAGATTCTATCTTGTTATTTTTACTATGAGAGATCTCTAACTCTAAAAGATTTAAATCCAACGAGCTTGGATAGATATTTAAAGTAGCTTTCCAAAAAAATTGGAATTAGTCAATTTTGATTGATAAAACTCTCTGAATTGATTTTTAAACTAAGGGACATAATTGGTTCTAAATCTAAATAGAAAAATCCTAATTTGAATTAACTGGGTCGCGCGGGAAAGTAAATGTGCTGGCCCAGTGGCGCTCAGCGGCGCAAAGGGCGGCTGACAGGTTGGTCCCGCTTATCAGCGACACATAAAACCCGAAACGGTATGGGGCGATCTGGGTCACACGATTAGAATGCAGATCAACGGCTCACGGTCGTCGTCGACGACGGACTGGTCGCTGGCGAGACCGAACCCTAAACGGCCGGTGGGGGTCTACTGGGGACGTACCAGGGCTCCAGCTAGTGCGGCGAGGCGGGCGATTGAACTGGACGACAACGGCGGGGTCAGGCAAAGTCGCGGCACGGGGTGAGGTGGACGGAATCGACGACAACCTCTCCTCCTCTGCAGCGGTTACCTCTGGTGCAATTCCAACGAACGACGGCTTGAGCGGCTCCGGCGAAATAGGGGAAATGGTCAGTGGAGCGAGGGGAGTGGAATGGTGTGAAGAGATGGTGCTAGGGTGGCCTCCTTATATAGGCTCGGCAGTGAGACCAAGAGGTGTGGGCAGAGCTCGTCGGTGACGACGGCACAGGGGGCTATCGATCGGCGTGGGCGAGGTAGGCGAACGATGGGCGGTTCCCTGGCGGTCAGCTATGGCGCAATGGCGCGGCTAGAGGCGGTGCCTAACTGTCGAGGGCTTCACGCGCTCTGGGAGACAGAGGCGATGATCGACGGCGATAACGACGACTATGGGTCACGCGGCGATGCACGGCCGTGTCTGGCGGGGTGCTGGTGTCGAGGCGAAGCTGCGTGCGCGATATAGTGTCGAGGCGTGGTCTACTGCGTGCTGGCGGTGATCGCGCTCTGGCACGCTCTGGCTGCGCGCAAAGAGAAAGGGCAGTGAGGCTGGGGAGTGGTCCAGGGGCTATCTGCGGCCGTGGGGTGGACCGTGGGCGGCGGTGAGGTCACGATGTGCTTCCTGGAGTGGCGGAGAGGGGCTAGCGGTCTGCTGCGGCGTGGGCAAGGTTGGCCGGGGAGCATGTCCTCGGGGTGGCGTGTTACTGTTGCCCTAGGCCATTGGGTAGGTCTTTAATGGCTTGGTTGGGTCTGGGGAGACAAAGGACTTGAATTGGGTTCAAATGGCTCGATCAAATTTGATCAAAAACAGTATAAGTTAGGCCATTTTGATTCTGCCTGTCAGGTGTTCGACACAATGGCCATAATGGCCAAAGTAGGCTAGATGATTAAAATGGCAAAAGTGACCATTTGCTTATTTTATTCTTTTTGATTTCTTTTTCTTTGGGATTTGTTTGGGAATGATCTAGATGATGTTTAATTCACCTTAGAATCATTTTACAACCAATGGATCACTCAAACATGGCAATTCAAAACAACTCCTAATTTAAATGCACACACATATGAATGCTTAGTTATTTTAAATGGAAAAGTTTTTGTTAACACTAAATTGGGTAGATTTGATCTTGATTAACTTTGGTTTAAGTTTTGGGATGTTACAAACCTTCCCCATTAAACAAAATCTCATCCCGAGATTTACGAAAGAAAACTAGGAACTAAAGAGATCTAGAAACTCTGTCCTAATGTAATCTTCCCGCTCCCATGTGGCTTCTTCTTCGGTATGGTTGCTCCATTGTATCTTGAGAAATTTGATACTTCTGGTCCTGGTAGTTCTGTAAGCTTCCTCCAAGATACGGATAGGCACTTCACGATACGTGAGGTCCTTGTTGATCTCAACAGCTCGATGATCGATGTTCTTGAAAACTTTGGTCTTCTCCGGCACTTCTAGGCATTTGCGAAGTAACGATATATGGAACACATTATGGATGGCTGACATCTCTTCTGGCAGTTCCAGTTGATACGATACTTCTCCTCGGCGACTCAGAATCTTGAAGGGCCCGATATATCTAGGGGCTAACTTTCCTTTTAGACTAAAGCATCATGTTTCCTTCAATGGTGAAACTTTGAGATACACGAAATCTCCGACATTGAAAGTCAGGTCTCTCCTTCTCTTGTCAGCATAACTCTTCTGTCTAGATTGGGCGGTCTTGAGGTGCTCACGGACTTTGTGAACCTTCTCTTCAACTTCTCGAAGAATGTTGGGTCCAAAGATCTGACTCTCTCCTACTTGCGACCAATTCAAAGGGGTATGCCACATTCTTCCATATAAGAACTCAAATGGTGCCATTTGCAAACTGGCTTGATAACTGTTGTTGTATGAGAATTCTGCGAAAGGCAGGAAGTCTTCCCATTTTGATCCATACTCCAACTCACAAGCTCTTAACATATCTTCTAGGATCTGGTTGAATCTTTCAGTCTGTCCATTAGTATGCTTACCGACATATAAATGAGTTTCCACACATTTGCCGAAATTGATAAACATTATATTTTGAAGGCTTTCATACAAGATGACCAAGGTCACGACCATATCTCTGTTATAGTAGATAGCTGCATCTTGGCATTTCAAAAGAAGATTCTAGATTTGATGGACAATGCCCAACTTTCATGAATTTCCAAACTTTCTAGCTAAATCCATGCAATAAAATGACTTTTTGACAATCCGAAGTAAATATGTCTAATTTCAAACAAGAAAGTGTGTGATATACCTTGCTCTTGACTTTTTAAAATAATTAAAAGATATCAAGTAGTCAAATATTGGAGAACCACCAAGGGTTTTGCAAAATTCAACTTTTTGATATGAATGGTAATGACACCTAATTTCGGCCATTTTAAAAAAATACAAAGAAACAAAATATAAAAATAAATGCATCCATTACTTTCTCTCTTCTTGTCTTACTATGTGTACTAGCTAGTTTCCATGGAAAAATATAATCTTGAAATTTGATAACTTCTGAGAAAAAATTGTATCACAATATATGGAGTACCATGTAAGAATAGGCATGGCTTTCAAACCAGATGACCAAGGTCATGGCCACATCTTTTCTATAGTTTATAATAACCTATCCATATTTGTTATGGTTTGTATTCGCATTTAAAATATTATTTACAAAGGAAGCTTCTAAATTGGAAGTTATTTCAATTTTCTAAGGCACAACAATGGCTTTAGTCATGAAGGTACTACAAAACATGGCTTAAAATCCCACTACCCCGGTTTTCACTCAAAGTATATATATCCTAGAGTTAAGTTTAGGGTTCAGGGTTTTACTTTGGGTTGAGGATTTAAGGGTTCATGGTTTATGGTTTAGGATTTTAGGGTTTAGGCTTTTAGGGTTTAGTGGTTTAGGGTTCATGATTTAGGGTTTAGGGTTGTTTAGGGTTTTAGGGTTTATGATTGTTTAGGTTTTAGGGTTTAGGGATTATCAATAATAATGTTCAAGCTTTATATATGGTTATATTCATGGAATAGAATGGCATTATTGCAATTTAATAAAAGTATTTCAAACTTTGATCTATAAGTGCATTATAAATCCTTGGTAAGGGTTTAGGGTTCTAGGGTTAGTAAGTTAGAGTTCTATGGTTAGGAGGTTATTAGGGTTTACGGTTAAGGCTTTTTGATTTTCAATAATGTTCAAGCTTTATGCTTATATTCATGTAATAGAATGGCGTTACCACAATTTAACGAAAGTGTCTCAAATTTTGATCTATAAGTGCACGGTACCTGCTGGTTTAGGGTTTATTGGTCGATGATTTAGGGTTTTACGGTTTAGATTTTATGGGTTGTTTAGGGTTTAGGGATTATAGATTTTTCAATAATGCTCAAAGATTTATGTTTATATTCGTCGAATAGAATGGCGTTACCTGCTTTAATGAAAGTATCACAAATGTTGATCTATAAGTGCATGATACCTGCTTGGTTAGGGTTTTACAGTTTAGGTTTTATAGTTGTATAGGGTTTAGAGTTTAGCTAATTTAGAATAATTCTCAAGCTTTATTGTTATATTCGCCAAATAGAGAATGACATTACCTAATTTATTGAAAGTATCTCAAATTTGATCTATAAAGTGCATGATACCTCCTTGGTTAGTGTTTATGGGTTGAGGGTTTGGGGTTTTATGGTTTAGGTTTTAGGGGTTGTTTAGAGTTTAGGGTTTAGGGAATTTTCAATAATTCTCAAGATTTATGCTTATATTCGTCGAATAAAATGGCGTTACCAAATTAAACGAAAGTTTATCAAATTTTGATCTATAAGTTCATGCTCCGTGCTTGGTAAGGGTTTCGGGTTTTAAGGGTTTTGGGTTTTAGGAATTTCAATAATGTTCAAGTTGCTTTTTGCTTATATTTGTGGAATAGAATAGCATTACATCAATTTATTGAAAGTATCTCAAATTTTGATGTATAAGTGCACGATACCTGCTTTGGTTAGGGTTTATGGGTCGAGGGTTTAGGGTCATAGGTTTTTACGATTTAGTTTTATGGGTTGTTTAGGGTTTAGAGAATTTTCAATAATGCTCAAGATTTATGCTTATATTCGTAGAACTGAATGGATGTTAGCTGATTTAATGAAAGTATCTCAAATTTTGATGAATGTGTGCATGAGACCTGCTTGGTTAGGGTTTATGGCTAAGGGTTTAGGGCTTTAGGGTTTAGGGAATTTTTGATATTACTCAGGATTTATGCTTATATTCGTCAAATAGAATGGCGTTACCCAATTTAATGAAAAATTTTGATCTATAAATGCATGCTACGTGTTTGGTGAGGGTTTATGGGTTTAGGATTTGGGTTTTAGGGGTTTCAGTTACCGGGAATTTTCAATAATGTTCAACCTTTATGCTTATATTCATGGAATAGAATGATGTCACCGAATTTAACGAAACTATCTCAATTTTTGATCTATAGTTGCACGATACCTGCTTGGTCAGGGTTTAGGGGTTTAGATTTTATGGTTTAGGATTCCGTGAATTCTCAATAATATTTTCAAACTTTATGGTTATATATATATATATATTCGTGGAACATAATGGTGTTACCGCAATTTAATGAAAGTATCTCAAAAATTAATCTACAAGTCGATGATACCCTGCTTGTCATATTTTTGGTTAAATAAAATTGAACGTACCCAAGTACTAAAACAAGGGAAAAACACAAAGAGTTCCTTGAGATTTAGGCGATGTTTGGTTGGGCTCTAATTCTAGTTTTTGATTTTTTGACTTATAAAGCTACGAACGTGTTTTTGGCTTTGTTTTTTAGCTTTTACTCTCACATAGTGAATGATAGTATAAGCCAGGTTGGATGATTTTAACGATTTTATCTCGATTTAGCCAAAAATGTTCGAATTTTGAACAACAAGGGATGGGAATCTCTACTTCCCGTAATTCTGGCTCACTGACATGTGGGTCACTTGCATAGTGGGTCCAAAAAGTCAGTGTAGGTCGGAGTGGGCAGGCAGGTAAATATTGAAGAAGGGCTGGGAAACATGGATGGGGTGATGCACTTGGGAGAACGCAAATTTACCACCTATATCCCTCTGTTATTGCAGTGCTCCCTTGGATTCTTGTTTCCGGAGCAGGGATAGAAGAGGAATTTTGCATTCTAGAAAGAGGTGAAGCATGTGTGAATGGATGCGCGAGATATTTTAATGGATGGGTGCGATGTTTGGGCGCCGTACCAAATTTTGAGGTTGAAGCTGCTAGCATACGCTACTCCGGCGTGGGCCTCTCAGACGTGCAGTCATCGTCTAGGCCCACACACCAGCGAGAGTTGCTTCCTAGCATTTAAACGAGTTTCTAGGCATTTGCTGAAATTTTTGAACAATTTAAGGCTTTCAAGAAGATGACCATCATCCAAAAAAGGTGTCCTAGGTCATGGAAATAGTTTATGATGATGTGTCCGTATTTGGTATATCGGTGCATCTTTGCAAATCAACCAATATGTCTGCTTCCAAATTTGAAGTTTGTTTCCGAATATCCAAGTAACAACAATGTGTTTTTTTGTGAAGCAAGCAACTACAAAGATGATGGCTCAAAATGCCACCGCCCCGTTTTTTTCACACAATGTATAACGCCCTTTCAAGCTTCCAGGCTAAATTTGTGCAATAAAATAATTTTTGGCGCTGGATGGGCGGGATGTTTGAATGGGTGGGTAGGATATTTCGGTGCTCTGCCGAAATTTTGAAGTTGAAGCTTCTAAGGTACACTACTCCCACTTGGGATGTTGTCCCCGTTAGATATACCCACATGCATGTATGCTTTCCAGCATTTAATGAGTTTATAGACATATGCCAAAATTAATGAACATTAATTCAAGGCTTTCAAACAAGAGGAGCAAGGTCACAGCCATAGTTTATGTACCTTTTTCATGTTTTGTACTACTCCATTCATTGAAGCATCTTCACCAACCAAGCTTACAAACCTGTCCATATTTGGTAGATCGGTGCATCTTGGCATTTCAAGCAATTGTTTACAAAGGAGATTCCAGGTTTGACGGATACTACCCTACTTTCATGAGTTTCCAAGCTTCCTAGATGAAGATGCTAAAATTAAACAACTTTTTGATGCTTGAAAGTAAGTATGTCTATTTACGAACTAAAAAGTGTGTGATATAGCTTGCCCTTGACTTCTAAAAAATAGTTTAAAGGTACCAAATTAGTAAAATATTGGAGAACCACCGAGAGCTTTGCTAGATTTCAATTTTTTGATATGAATAGTAATGACATCAAATTTGGGCTAGTTTTTTTAAAAAATAAAGAAACAAAATATAAAATGAAATACAACCATTTATTTCTCCGTTGGTGTCTCACTGTGAGCATTGGCTAATTTCCATGAAAATATATAAAATTTGATAACTTTTGAAAAACTCATTTCACAATATGGCGTACCATGTTTGAACATTCATGGCTTTCAAAAACTGGATGACCAATGTCAAGGCCATATGTGTTACCATACTTTATGATAATGTAACCATGTTTGGTAGATTGGTGCATATTGGTATTTCAACATTGTTTAGAAAAAGAGCTTCCATATTTGGAGTTATTTTAAAAGCTCCAGTCGATAATAATGGCTTTAATTTTGTCATACGATATATGGCGTACCATGTATGAATTTGCATGGCTTTCAAACCAGGTGACCAAGGTCATGGATTTATAACAACATGTTTGTATTTGGTAGATTGGTCCATATTATTGGCATTTAAAATATTATTTACAAAGGAAGCTTCTGAAATTGAAGTTATTTTTAATTTTTCAAGCGACGACAATGGCTTTTGTCATAAAGAAACTACAAATAACTATGGCTCAAAATCCCATTGCCCTAGTTTCCACACAAGATATATATAACCTGGGGTTTAGGGTTCGTATTTTTTGGGTTAAGGGTTTAGAGGTTTAGGGTTTATGGTATATGATTTAGGATTTTAGGGTTTAGGGCTTAGGAGTTTAAGGTTGGTATTTAGGGTTTTTGGGTTTAATGTTTTCTAGGTTTTCCGGGTTTATGAATTTTCAATAATATTGTTCAAGCTTATATATATGCTTATATATATTCGTAGAATAGACTGGTGCTATCGCAATTTAATGAAAGTATCTCGGATTTTGATCTATAAGTGCATCATACCTGGTTGGTAAGGGGTTGAGGGGATGAGGGTTTAGGGTTTGGGGGGTTTAGGTGTTTAGGGTTTAGGTTTTTGGGAATTTTCGATAATGTTCAAGCTGCATTATATATGCTTATATTCATGGAATTCAATGGCGTTAACACAATCTGAGGAAAGTTTATCTGAATTTTTGATCTACAAGTGCATGTGATACCTCATTTGCCAATGTCGTTTAGGCGGGGTTGAGGGTTTAGGGTTTTAGGGTTTAGGGTTTAGGGCATTTTCAGTAATGTTCAAACTTTATTTGTTATATTCGTGAAATATAATGGCGTTACCGCAATTTAATGAAAAATCAAATCTCAGATTTTGATCTATAAGTCCATGGTACCTACTTGGTTAGGGTTTATATGGGTTCAGGGTTTAGGGTTTTAGGGTATTATGGTTTAGGTTTCATGGACTGAATAGGGTTTAGGGGGTTTATCGAATTTTCAATAATACTTAAGCTTTATGCTTATATTCTTCGAATAGAATATGGCGTTACCTAACTCATAGAAAGTATCTCAAAATTTGATCTATAAGTGCATGATACCTGATTGGTTAGGGTTTATGGGTTGACGGTTTGGGGTTTTAGGTTTAGGTTTTATTAGGGGTTGTTTAGAGTATTTTCGATAATGCTCAAGATTTATGCTTATATTCATCGAATAGAAAGGAGTTACCAGTTTAATGGAAATATATCAATTTTGATCGATAAGTGCATACTACATGCGGGGTTGAGGGTTTAGGGTTTTAGGGTTTAGGGCATTTCCAATAATGTTCAAACTTTATTGTTATATTCGAGGAATAGAATGGCGTTACCGCAATTTAATGAAAGATCAAATCTCAGATTTTGATCTATAAGTCCATGGTACCTGCTTGGTCAAGTTTTATATGGGTCGAGGGTTTTAGGGTTTTACGGTTTAGGTTTTATCTACTGAATAGGGTTTAGGGGGTTTATCGAATTTTCAATAATACTCAAGCTTTATGCTTATATTCGTCGAATAGAATATGGCATTACGTAACTCATTGAAATGCTTATATTTTTCAAATAGAATGGCGTTACATAATTTAACGAAATTATCTTAAATTTTGATCAATAAGTGCATGCTACATGCTTGGTGAGGGTTTAGGGTTATAGGGTTTAGGGGCTTAAGATTTGGGTTTTAGGGGTTTCGGTTTTCGGGAATTTTCAATAATGTTCAAGCTTTCTGCTTATATTCATGGAATAGAATGGTGTCACCCAATTTAACGAAAGTATCTCAATTTTTATCTATAGTTGCACGATACCTGCTTGGTCAGGGTTTAGGGGTTTAGATTTTATAGTTTTGGATTCCGTGAATTCTCAATAATATTTTCAAACTGTATGGTTATATATATTCATGAAACAAAATGGTGTTACCAAAATTTAATGAAAGTATCTCAAAAATTGATCTACAAGTCGATGATACCCTGCTTGGTCATATTTTTTTGTTAAATAAAATTGAAGGTACCCAAGTACTAAAAAACAAGGGTGAAACACGAAGAGTTCCTTGAGATTGAGGCGCTGTTTGGTTGGGCTCTAATTTTGGTTTTTGATTTTTGGCTTATAAAGCTACGAACGTGTTTTTGGCTTTGTTTTTAGCTTTTACTCTAACATAGTGGAATGATAGTATAAGCCAGGTTGGATGATTTTAAAGATTTTATCTCGGTTTAGCGAAAAATGTTCGAATTTTGAAAACAAGCGATGGGAATCTCTACTTCCTGTAATTCTGGCTCACTGACATGTGGGTCACTTGCATAGTGGGTCCAAATAGTCAGTGTAGGCCGGAGTGGGCGGGCAGGTAAATATTGAAGAAGGGCTGGGAAATGTGGATGGGGTGATGCACTTGGGAGAACGCAAATTTACCACCTATATCCCTCTGTTATTGTAGTGCTCCCTCGGATTTTTGTTTCCGAAGCAAGGATAGAAGAGGAATTTTGCATTCTAGAAAGAGGTGAAGCATGTTTGAATGGATGCACGGGATATTTTAATAGATTGGTGCGATGTTTGGGCACCGTACCAAATTTTGAGGTCGAAGCTTCTACCATACGCTACTCTGGCGTGGGGCCTCTCAGACGTGTTGTCACCGTCTAGGCCCACACGCCAGCGAGAGTTGCTTCCCAGCATTTAAACGAGTTTCTAGGAATTTGCTGAAATTTCCGAACAATTTAAGGCTTTCAAGAAAATGACCATCGTCCAAAAAAAAGGTGACAAAGGTCATGGAAATAGTTTATGATGACGTGTCCGTATTTGGTAGATCGGTGCATCTTTGCAAATCAAGCAATATGTCTGCTTCCAAATTTGATGTTTGTTTTTGAATATCAAAGTAACAACAATGTGTTTTGTTGTGAAGCAAGAAACTACAAAGATGATGGCTCAAAATGCCACCGCCCTTTTTTCACACAATGTATAATGCCCTTTCAAGCTTCCTGGCTAAATTTGTGCAATAAAATAATTTTTGGGGCTAGATGATTGAATGGATGGGCGGGATGTTTGAATGGGTGGGCGGGATATTTCGACGCTCTGCCAAAATTTTGAAGTTGAAGCTTCTAAGGTACGCTAGTGCCACTTGGGATGCTGTCTCCGTCAGATAGACCCATAGGCCTGTATGCTTTCCAGCATTTAATGAGTTTATAGACATCTGCCAAAATTAATAAACATTAATTCAAGGCTTTCAAATAAGAGGAGCAAGGTCACATCCATAGTTTCTGTACCTTTTTCATGTTTTGTACTACTCCGTACATTGAAGCATCTTCGCCAACCAAGCTTACAAACCTGTCCATATTTGGTAGATCGGTGCATCTTGGCATTTCAAGCAATTGTTTACAAACGAGATTCCAGATTTGATGGATACTGCCCTACTTTCATGAGTTTCAAAACTTCCCAGCTGAAGATGCTGAAATTAAGTAACTTTTTGACATAAAGCCATTCGTTCGCAAAGTGCAATGCTATATGCATTAGTTTCCATGGTAAAACATAAACTTGTATTTTGACAAGTTTTGGATCAATTTTGATCTATGGTGACTGGCAGGTGGGCCACGTATATGGTGGTGCCCAAAGCAGGGTAGGTCAGAATTTCCAAAGTTATCCCTCCACATCCCTTCATGCTATGTATTAACTTCCACCCTCCGCCGCCTAGGCATCACCCCTTCACCACAAAACAGACGCGCTTACGACAACTCCTCATCACCAACATGCGCGAAGAAGCTTTCCCTACCCGTCGGTCTTCTTGAGACACACCGGTGGGCACGTCGATCCCACGGCAGTCCTTCTATCTCTAGCTTGATCTGGTTGGCATTTTATTGCCCTTTCAAATACATAGTTTAATTTTTCCTCAATCTGCATGGTCATAGTTTATTCTGTGCTGGATCTATGTTCCTAAATACCTTCGGCGATTTTTGCTGTCAATATGTTTGCTGAAACGCATAGGCATATATAGTTTTGTACTCCATCTATATGTTTCCTGCTTTTCTTTTAATAATAACCAACCTTGTATGTCATAATTAAACAGATGGGCAGATTTTGGATAGATATTGCTCCATTAGGCAACGCTAAACGTATCCTTGATGTTCTACGATTTATGGGATTTGTTAGAGCTCATTGTGACAACTCAAAAGTACATTGCCCCGGCCGGTTGTGTGCGAATTGTAGGGTGCTGCCTCAAAGTATAGTGGAAGACCATATTTTTACATTTGGGATGCTAAGCACATATGTTAGATGGGTATTTCATGGTGAACCGTATGACCATATGAACCGGGGGAAGCACATCTTTATCATCAAGATCAAGTAGGGGAAGCAGATGTTGATCAACTAGATCAACTGATAGAGGCAGCTCCTGAGCATCTAGATCAATGTAACACCCCAAAACTTCTAATCAAGACTATCAAGTTCAAATCACCCAAAATTAGGGTTAACAAAAACTTTTGTTAATAATTTAAATATCAATGCATGTTAGTTTTGCTTTAATGTGTGGTTGTTTGAAAATTCCATGCTTGATTTCTACAAATGATGTGAAATGGTTTAAAGATGAATACTGCATCATCTAGACCAATTACAAACAAAATCAAAAGAAAAAGAAATCAAATATGAATAAATAAAGTAAATGGTCATTTTGAAAAAAGTAAATCACTAGGACACTTTGAGTGTTCCTAGAAGATAATTTCTAACAAAAACATTTCTACTTCTTTTCACCCCTTGCTAGACCAAGTGAAAGTGTATCAAGGCCCACTTTACAAACTTACAAAAACATTCTCCAAATCTATTTAAAAGACATTTGAAAATTGAATCAAGTGTATGTGTTAAGATCACACTTTTTCAAAAACCCATCAAACCAATTCCCCTTGGCAAACCCAAGCAAACATAGACTCTCAAGCTTAACTTAAGATCACTCAAAAAATTTGAATCAAAAATTCCAAACTTTAGTTCTTGCTTACACAAACAAAGCACTACCTAACTCCACTGTTTTGGAGCAGTAATCATCCACCCCTCTGTCCCCTCTTCACTCTCTGGTCTCCCCTAAGTCTAACCAAGAAGTGGACATCACCCCCTTCGCCGTGTGCATAGTGGAGCGCCGCCCGATTTTTGTCATCGTCGGCCGACCACGGCCAGCTCACAGCAGACATCGCCGCAGCCAACCATGATGTCCAGGAAGGACGCCGCACTCCACCGCCACCCCTTGTCCCAGCCTCGACCCGAGCCGAGCCCTGGACCACCCTAGCAACGCCACGCACCGTGCCTCTACACCATGTCCAGAGTGCGCCAGCTCGCCCAGACCGTGCCTCACCCCCGCCTCGCGTCCACTGGCTCGCCATTACCGTAGCAACCCAGTAGACAACCCCGTTTGCCGCCGCGCGACCTGCAGCTGCCGCTCGTCGCCGCAAACACTTCTGCGTCCGCGCGGAGCGCCCTACGCTCCTGACCGAACCACACCACCCTACGCCTCGCCATTACGCCCGTGAGAACCGCGAGGGAACCATGCACCGTCCACCTACCTCAGCCACGACAATAGCCGCCTGTAGCGACGCCACCGTCGATCTCACGCCACACCGTTCGGACCCCTCGCCGCAGTATAAAAGGAGGCCACCCCCGCCTCCATTCTCCACACAACTCCACTCCCCACTCCTCACAGACACTCCCCCACTTCTTCCCGGAGCAAGGAGAGCACCACCACGCCAGAATTTCACCAGAGTCCGCCGCTGGTGGAGGAGAAGGGCGCCGTCGATTTCGACCACCCCAAGCCCTACCATGACCACGCCTCGAACCGCCGTTGTCTACCACGTCGATCGCCCCCGTCGCCAACCCTAGCTGGAGCCCAGGTGAGCCTAGCCGGACCCCCACTGTCGCGCTAGGTCTGATTCCTCACCAGAGTTGTTCGTCGTCGATGATGACTCTCCGCCGTTTATCTGCCTTCTAATTGCACGGCTTAGATTAGCCGATACCGCTTCACGTAGTTTAAGTCGCTGACGAGTGGACCCCCTCTGTCAGCAGCCCGCTGCACTGTGCTGTGCAGTTGGGCCGGCCCGTTTAGCTTTCCCACGCAGCCCAGGGAAATTCAAATATTGATTTTCCATTTTAGTTTAAACTAGTTTCTGTCCATAGATTTAAAAATCAATAAAAAAGAGTTTTACTGAACCAAATTGCATGATTCAAATTTTGCTAGAAAGGTATTTAAGTTATCTATCCAAGACCGTTGGATTTAAATCATTTGGAGCTAGAAATAATATATAGTAAAAATAAGAAGACAGAGACTTTTGCAACTTCAAATTTTTTTCAAAAATCAACCATAATAGATTTTGAGTTGATTCCAACTCTCAAAAATCACATTTGACAATATCTATCTGAATATGTAAAAACATTTAGGTTTGCATGCAGTGACTTTGGACTAGTACCAAAATAATGCTATTAGGGCATTTCTAGTCACTTTAAATCTATTAAAGAATAATCTTAAACTTTATAAAATATGACCAACCCTTTAAATCACATTCCCATGTATTAGAATATGTGGTGATGACATGTGTCCACATGATCCCATATTTTCAATTGGAGAATGTTAAATATTAATTAATTTCACTGAGTAGAAATTACTTTTCTAAAATAAACTAAAGAAGATTAAGTCTTTAATTCATGTGATGATTGTGATGATGCTAGATCATCAAGTGTGAACCTTAGTGTGCTAAATAGAAGTAATTAAGTATTGTTTGATGATTGTGTACCCCGTATTCCTTTATAGACGGTAGTACCGACCAAGGATACGAGGAGGAAGAGTTCTACCCAGAAGACGAAGAAGAAAACTTCAATGACTACACCAGCCAAGGCAAGCTAGCACTATGCAAGTTAACACTTGCCCCTTGATAACTTAAGCAAGATGCATTAGGCATTCTTGGCTACACCATTTTGATTATACCAATCCCAAGTTTTACTTGCAAGCTTTATTATTTTTACTTTACCAAAGTTCTTTACTTTTAATATAGATAGCATAAAGAGTATAAAACTAGGCCTATCTAGTTACACTTAGATGTCATTATATGGCATGAGATTAAAGATTAGCACCCCTCATTAGTGAACACTCTTAACCTTAGTGGCTAAGTGCTAAGTGTAAAACTTGACCACTTTAGATGGGAATACTTGGTGAAAATGATTATGAAAACCTTGGAATGATGATTTATTATATTGATATGTTTTGACATATGTTGAGAAACACAAATGGATTTGATGATGAAAATGTTGAGGCATGAGCCTTAGCCCTTTTACCAAAAACCGATGGTTGGGTTCAGATGCGATACCATTCCAATTTTACCGTACAACCACAATACCTGAATTGGGTAGGGCTTAGCCGGAATTTTATATGTCTTAGTATGGGTTCCCTCGCGGTAGAGGTTTGAGCTTAGGGTACCTCTTGATGTGTGTCCACCTATGCAGTGCCCAGGATGGCAGATGGCCATGGCTGGGAGGCCAATCTCATAAGGGAGGTGCCTATAGTAGAGTGTGTAATTAAAAGGTTATGATTGATTATTGTTGGAGATATGCCCAAGAGGCAATAATAAAAGTGGTTATTATTATATCTTTATGTTTATGATAAATGTTTACATCCCATGCTATAATTGTATTAACCGGAAACATTAATACTTGTGTGTTTTGTAAACATAAAAGAGTCCCTAGTAAGCCTCTTGTTAAACTAGCTTGTTGATTAATTGATGATCATGGTTTCCTGATCATGGACATTGGATGTGATTAATAACAAGGTTATATCATTAGGAGAATGATGTAATGGACACACACCCATAGTAAGCGTAGCATAAGAGCAAGTCATTAAGTTCGTATTGCTGTAAGCTTTCAAATGCATAGTAACCTAATCCTTCGACCATGAGGTTATGTTAATCACCATCACCGGATGGATACTTTGATGACATCAAACACCGCTTCGTAACTGGGTGGTTATAAAGGTGTCATTGGGTATTCTGAAAGTATGTGTTGAAGCGCATGAATCAAGATTGGGATTTGTCCATCCATATGACGGATAGATATGCTCTGGGCCCTCTCGGTGGAATGTCATCTAGTTAGCTTGCAAGCATGTGACTAGGTCACAAGGGATGACATATCACGGAATGAGTAAAGAGTACTTATCAGTAACGAGGTAGAACTAGGTATAGAGATACCGATGATCAAACCTCGGATAAGTAAAGTATCGTGTGACAAAGGGAATTGGTTTCGTATGTAAATGGTGCAATCGATCATGAAGTCATCGTTGAGTATGTGGGAGCCATTATGGATCTCCAGGTCCCGCTGATGGTTATTGATAGGAGATGTGTCTCTGTCATGTCTGCATATTCACGAACCGTAGGGTGACACACTTAAGGTTCGAAGTTGTTTTAAGTAGATATGGAATGTGCGTTGGAGACCGAATGTTGTTCGGAGTCTCGGATTGGATCCGGGACATCACGAGGAGATCCGGAATGGTCCGGAGAATAAGATTCATATATTGGGGATCATTTTCTGAGTTAGGAAATGTTCCGAAGTGTTTGTATGGAGATTCTAGAAGGTTTCGGAATGTTCTGGAAGGTTCTAGAGGATTTCTTGGAGTTTGCTTGAAAACCAAGAAAGGGTCAAAGGAAACCTAGTGGGGCAAGACACGGATTCGTAGGGGAGAAGGACTCCTCCCCCTTTCCCACCGCCGGCCATAGGAGGGGAGTCCTACTAGGACTCCCCCTCCCCAGGCGCGCCTCCCCCCCTTAAATAGAAGGGCAGGGGTGCCCCCTCCTACCCGGCTCTTACAGCTCCCAATTTCTGCCGCCTCTCTCCTCCACCTTTCTTCTGCATAGGCATAGGCGAAGCCCTGCAGAATTCTCTACTCCACCACCACCACCACGCCGTCGTGCTGCTGGGATTCCGTGGAGAAGATCTACTACCTCCGCTGCTCGCTGGAACGGGGAGAGGAAGGTCTGCTTCGACTCCGCACGTGTGACCGACTGCGGAAGCGCTGCCGAAACGCGGTGCCGGAAGGATCGTCCACTTGACCAACTGCGGAAGCGCTGCCGGAGCGCGACGCCGGAAGGATCGTCCACACGATCTTGAGATCGGCAAGTGATCGACTACATCAACCACGAGATCTAATCTCATTAACGCTTTTGGATCTACGAGGGTTAGTTCCTATCTATCTCGTTGCTCATGTCTAATAGATTAGATCTTGGCTTTTATCAAGATTAGATCTGGATTTTGTTCATTCTTGCGGTAGAAATTTTTTGTTTTCCATGCTACGAACCCATCAATTATCCGCATACTAAGTATGATGATTCAGGGTTATCCCTGACGGATGTATCGAATTTTGTGGTGAAAGTGTACCACCTCTGCCAAGTGTCAAACTATTTGAATAACCGCGTCCACGGTCATGGACAGTTTGAGTGGCCATACTGTTCCGTCGTCAGATGTTTTCAAAATGACTTGTGAAATGAATTGTGACTTTGACTTGACCACAACAGGCTTGTGGATATTAAAACTAGATTCCCACTTAAAGTGAATTTAGAACATTAAATTAGCTTTCTTTACTTCTGAACTCAGTTTAGATAAATCTGGCATTTTGCAAATAAACCTAGAGCTTAAGATTCCTACTAGAGCTACCTTACTTGTTAGTGATAGTTTGCGAGTACTTAAAGAGTACTCATGGCTTTGTCCCTAGCTATTCCCGTGGCCAAACTATGAGGAGGACTATCAGGAAGATGGACAGCAGGATGGCTATGACAACTAGGATCATCTCCAATCGTCAGCATTGCCTGTGACCCTAAAGATGGAGCCCACTACTATGCTTTATTATTCCGCTGCTTGATTGTATTAAGACTGGATCATGAGATCCTCTATTTGTGTAAAACCTTATTATGGTTTGTAATGGATGATGTACTGCGATATCCAATCTGTTATGTCTCGCAAAAATGGTAATCCTGAGATTGCGAGGTATGGCATAACAGGCATCTGGGATTAAAAATCCGGGTGTTGACAATCAACTTCGAGAAGGGGGGAGAGAGAAAAGCGCAAGCTGCATGAAACAGGTTTCATTTATGGTACTACCACTATGCTAGATGACAAGGTATATATGTAGAACGACAAATGTTTAGGTTATGTGTCTTTGATGTTTCTCTATAAATGTATCTGTTAATCTACTAATCGCAGAAGCAGACGATCGAAGAGGACTTTGATGGTAATGACGATGACATATTCATTGATGAGCCTGTACCTGAGGTTGTGGATCCGGTACACTGCTTCTGGATGGATTTGACGCAGGGCTGCTGATCATCATGGGTGTACGTTTGGTGCCGTTTGGGTAGTCTCATGACCACTAGCACAACTACAAAACTCTTGGGGTGTAGAGCTATCCGATGATTGGTTCGCTACTGTCCTAGTTCTGTAATATGGAGCTACCTTACTATGAGGCCTTTGTTTGCAGAACTGTAATTGGAAACTATTTCGTATATTAGTATATATGGAGTATATGTGTGTTTGTGTGTGTTTCTAGTTTGAAATCCGAGCTTATCATTTTATTGGTTCCTAAACTGTTTTTGAGGCCCTAGCGCTGGTGCCCTATGCTGCAACTACCGCCGTCTTTTCCACTGCTCTGTGAGACAAACTAGGAAAAGGATAATAAGCTGGGATCAATTTGATTTGAAAAGGGGCGATTTTCTCTGTCCTTGGAGAGGAACCCGAGAGAACTAGTACTGGTACCAAGGGAAGGAGGAAGTTGGGTCGTTCAATTATCTCACCCACTTGATGTGGGACCTGCTTTAACTCACCACTGACATGGGTCCCGCTTGAAATAGCTATAGGCCACCACGTGATAGCTGGGATAAAAAATTCGGGATTCTCTCCCAGCAAAATGTTCCCTCCACTGCCACTTAAAAATACTTACTACAGAAAAAAGTGTACTGCCCAGCCTACTACTACTAGTACCACTACTCCCCTGCCCATGCCTTTCTACCCACAACAAGACAAGAAACCATCACTAGCTAGCTCACATCCAGCAAGCAACTGTTGGAACTGGTGCAACCTCTGATTAGGGAGTTCTTGTTGAAATAGGTGGGTGTATTTGCTCACCTCAAAATCCGGCTTTGCTTAATTTGATTCTGATTGGGCCATTGGGGGTACTATTAGTACTTGGAGTAGTAGTATTCGTTATGCTTGGATTGTGGAGTTCTTTCTTATTGCTCACATCGGAATCACCTAATCAGGATATTTTTCCTCTTCTCTAATCAATTGGGTCATTTGGGTGGGGTGGGGGTGGTGGTGGGGGAGGTGGTACTGATTTCGTATGGGTTTCGGATCAGGGCATGGCCACCGCTGTTCTGATTGGGGCATTTGGTCGGGTTCAGTGTTCTTCACTTCTGTAACCTTTAGTTGCTAATCGTAATGTGCAATGGATTTTGCGTCAGATTCTTTATGGAGAACTATGGGTCAGTGGCGCGCACAGCCACTATGGACAGAGATGGTCCCATCAGTTCCCTTAAAAGTTGCCTAAAAAAGGTAATGTAGCAGTATATTTGTTGCGTTCTTCCATTCTTTCCAATGTTGAAAGTGGTTGGCTGCAACCTGGATGTATCCGTGTGCTAAAAGTTGTCTCTGTCTGCATCCTGTTTTTGTGGAAGCCTCTGTGATACCATCTCTCCTTCATTTACTGTAGCACGGTGGTACATACCTGTGAACGTGCGGTGCTCCAGGTGCGGCAAATAGGATGGTACCCCCACATGCCGCATGATCCGGTGAGTACCACTACTCACCAAACAAGCACAAGGCCACCGACCAGCTGGGAGGGCCTAGCTTAAAGAGAAAGGTATTTGTTCTTATACCCTTATTACCATGGTGCAGTCAGATTTAAGTATTACCCGCTTGGTGTCATGCATGCTTATTAGATGTTCAAAAACATATGTGTGATTTTATTAATTCTAGCACTGTGTTTATGTGAATTTAGATCTGGATCTGCCAGACTGTCTCATACAGTCAGTATATGACTACTATGTACTGTACTCTCTCCGTCCCAAGGCTTAGGACTATATTTTTTGACAAGTAAAGTGACGGAAAGTTTGACCAAACTGTTGAAAAAGTCAAAAACTATCAAGAACTATGATATTATATACATACGACGTGAATATATGTTTCATGATGTATCCAAGGATATATAATTCATATTATAATTTTTTTCTAAAAACATGGTCAAACTTTACATAGTATTGAACTATTGAGCTCTGTTGCTATTTATGCAGATTGAAGGTGTTGCTGCGGAGGCTGAGGCTACTGTAGAGGCTAGTAGATTTTTGATGCCCGCACCAAAAGAGGACATGCTCTAGACAACGAGGAAGCACCAACACAGTACCCAGGCGGAGAGTGACCTCTCTAAGAAGTGGGTATAATTTGGAAATCCACAATTTTACATGTTATGATTTTCCATGTTATTGTTATTAGCTAGTACTATATGTTTGCTCTCATTAGAAGTTCACAAAAATAAAATCTGTTTGCTTTACATGCAATGGTTTTGTCTTATATTATTAGATTTACTTGCTCTTTACATAATTTAACCTTTCCACTTAATTTCAATCAGTACCACGCTCTAGCTGCTCAGCCCTTTCTGCTACCCTCCTCTTGTTAAGCTTGTGGATTGAAAGCGGGCCCCTGTATGCCATTCCAAAGGCAAAGGGATAAAAAATTGTGCATGGCCACCCTTCGCAAAGGGTACTCATGGTATCAGGTATTGATTCCAAGTGGTTTACACCGACTTGATGTAAGATCTTATATCTCACTTTTTTTGCTGCCGCCTTACTTCTCTATCAATTTTCTCATGAAGGCTGTCCCTTGTGTCGCTCGCCCCATTATAAACAACGTTCGGAAACGACAAGTTTCTACCTTTTGTATAGCGAGGGCCCTAAAGGCATGCGGCAACTATATGATGTGGATGTCTCCCAGACGATGGACACCACCTATTTGGGTGGCCGGGTTGGTCCAAGTATGTCCGTGAGAATGGTCTGAAGAAGGGGGATGAGGTATCATTCGATTTTAGCAAGCCTAGGCAGATACTTGCACGCCATCGTACACCTATTGACCGAAGGACCAAGAACAGAGGTAGTACTAATTAATTTGATTCTGTACTCATCACAACCTCTAATGATTTTCTTGTGACTAACTATTCTGCACCATTGTCTTTACTCATCATATGACCCTGACCACTTCTACAGTCCACTTCCCCTTATGTACCACCCAGAAGGGTGCCAACATCAAGTTGCTGGCACCGGCACCAGCACCGGCCCCAGTTCCTGCAACGGCACCTGTTGACCTCAGTAGGAGAAACAATAGAGGTTGTAACTTAATTCGCTTGTATACTCTCATCTCTGTCTAGGAGTTACTGTTGTATAAGAAACCATTTTGCTTGTCCACATCTCATATGCCTCTCTAACCACTCCTGCAGTCCCCTTACCTACCCCTCAGAAGGTAACCAACACAAGCTGCTAGCACCCCCAACAACACTTGCCCTAGTTCCTGCTCCGGCACCTGTTGACCCAAGGAGAAAGAATGGAGGTAGTACCTTAATTTGCTTGTATACTCATCATATCCTCTAATCACTATCTTGTGAGTAACTGTTGGATAAGAGAGCACTTTGCTTGTACACTTCTCATCTGCCTCTACCATCACTGCAGTCATCTTAGCTACCCCTTAGAAGGAATCTAGCATCAAGTTGCTAGCGCCGGCACCGGTTCTGGGCCTTCTGGCTCCTGCACCAGCCCCTCTACAATTAGTGGCACCATCTCCTGCACCAGCACTATCCCTAGCACATGCACCAGCACAAGCTCCTTCATCACCCCGGGCATCACCTTGTCAGACCATATCCTACACATGTGTCATCACAAGGTCGCACTGGATTATGTTTGTGAGTATACGGCGGCAGATAAACTGTTCAGAGTGTCTTCTCAAGTTTCACATGATTCAATGCATTTCTCTTAGTAATTATGCGTCTATCTCTTGCTTTGACTCAGAAATTACCCAAGAGTGCCACAAAGCAACTCCAGGCCAGATGAAAGGGCACAATAGTCTTCACGATGCAGAGCGAAGGATTGCGAATCGAGGGATGCTACGCCATTAACTCAACTGATGGGCGCTTGGCAGCTACTTCTAGGTGGATCAAGTTTTGGAAAGCAGCCAAACTTACTATTGGAAGAACGATCAAGGTCGATGTATCTGGCTGCCCTGAATGCCGCATGCTGTTCATGAACTTCCTAGCTGTCTAGCTCTTTAGCCGCATGCTATTGTAATTAATTATGTGGTTGTTTTATCTCCACTGATCATATATGGGTGGTAAAACTATGATAAAATTTTGCTGGATTGGAGCTATGACTCGTACGGGTTGGTATGGTATATCTGTATCTATATGATGGTTCCCTATATGACCAAATATTATGACAATGATTGTGTTCCAGTGATCGAGTGTGTTTGGAGAAAAGGGCAAACTGGTCACGTGGCATGGTTTTTAGAGCTGAAACAAGAACTGTCTCTCTCTATAGTGATATTGAATTTCAGTGTTTGTATTGCTGAATCAGTCACTTTGAAATGCTTCTGAATTGGTCAAGTGCTGCTGAATATGAACTAGGAATCTGTCGAATTTTTTATGTCTTATTATTCTGCACTCCTTAATCTTTCAAATGGTATTGAATTTGTCAAAAGTTCTGTCGTTGCTGCTGGCTGCTTGCTCTAGAGCTTTTGCCTTTGTGTCATCGGAACCGTTGGATGCATTTTTGACAGAGATGAGAGGGTAAAGATATACATTGTGATTTCACCAAGTGAAGCCATTGGATACCAGCCCTGTTTTGGCGCATGTGGTGTGTGTTCATTAGATATTTTTACATGAATATCTGTCAAAGGAATTATCACTTTTTTCCTCCCTCGAAGAGGTCTGTGTTTGAATCTAGCGAGACACAACCTAGTGAAATATGAGATAGGAGCCCATTGACCATAGCCCAATTTTTTTTAATTTGGCCTTTTTGGCATTGCCCCCCACCTCTAAAAAAATATGCCTACCCATGTTTTAAGAAACTAATCCATTATGTGGCTTTTTTATAAATCGAGGTTCCAGTAGCACTGCTCTTTTATTTTAAGAGGGATAACATGGACACACAAAATATCTTTTAGAAGATTGATACATAAGTTGTAGTACTAATACATGTTTAATAATTCAATTTCTATTAGTATCTTTAGTATAGTGGCAAACACTCAGTTTATGTCTATTTGATTTGATTTGAAGGTCTTTAGTTCAAATCCCCGGTGTGTACATATTTATATATATATATATCTTGGGTTTACTTTTTTTGAGAAAGGGTTTACTTTTTAATATCGCATTACGGAAAGGATGACATCGCAGACCCACCAGCCTGCAGCATCCCTCTTGTTTAATGGTCGGGTTTGAAAAAAAAGTTAAATACTTGTACAGAGAGGCTGGCATCAGGGACCCACCCGCCGGAACATACCAGAGAGGATGACATGAGGGCCTCCGCAGCAACACCATACACGACTGCCACATCGAGCAACGTTGCCAAGGTCAAAACATTGGACGCAGCCAAAAAAAGCATCATACGCAGGTTTGATATACAGAGAGACTAGCATGTGGGACCCAGTAGCGCGGCCTTATATAGGTTCTTCCTCGAGCGACGTTGCCAAGTTCGAAACAGGGAGGCGCGAGCGAGAAAAAAGTCCAGCATGCACACGTTTCTTCTAATGAGAGGCTCACATGGGGGACACAACAGCCTGGAAAAATAGCTGATGCAGCGAGTAACGCTATCAAGTTCGAAACACAGAGGCATGACCGAGAGCAAAAATTCCATCATACACATGTTTCTTCTAATGAGTGGATGATATGTGGGGCCCTGCATCATGATTAAATGGTAGATGCAGCGAGAAACACTATCAAGTTCAGAACACGGAGGCGCAACCGAGGGGAAAAATTCTATCATACACACGCTTCTTCTAATGAGAGGATGACATGTGGGGTCCATGAGTTTGATTAAATGGTAGATGCATCAAGCAGCGCTATCAAGTTCGAAACAGGGTAGCGCGAGCGAAGAAAAAAATTCCATCATACACACGATTTTTATAATGTGAGGCTGACATGGAGGACCCAGCAGCGTGACTAGACGACATATAGATCGAGCAACGTTATCGAGTTGAAATCAGGGAGGCAATAGCCAAGGGAAAAAATCCATTATACTCACGTTTCTTCTAATGAGAGGATGACATGTGGGTCCCACGGGGTTGATTAAATGGTAGATGCATCGAGCGGCGCTATCAACTTTGGAACAGGGTAGCACGAGCGAAGGAAAAAAATTCCATCATACACACGACCCTTCTAATGAGGGGCTGCCATGTGGGACCTAGCAGCCTGACTAAACGACAGGCGCATCGAGCAATGTTATCGAGTTCAAATAAGGGAGGCGCAAAGTATGGTCCACAAGAGACACTGACGTCCGGGACCCACACGCCTCAAAAGACTTCGACGAGTCAACATCGCGAGAGGAAACAAAAATCTTGCGTCTGCCACGCACCAGCCGAGGTTCCTCCATGTTTGTAGCAGATCCGTCATAGTAGAGGGCCGCGAAATCGGAAAAAAAGTTTTCCATCGGCCATGGCCGAGCTGAGAACTTCATCACGGAAGAAGCGCCTTCTACAACGACCGTCGGGCCAAGTCGTTGCGGAAGGAAAATTTTCTTGTAGTGAGTACTAGGGCGAAGGTATAGGTAAGGGAATATTATAGTGCATCAAACCCGTAACTGTGTGTAGACAGGAAATTCTGATGATAAGTTCAGCGGGACAGGGCCTAGGGCCAAAATGGTTCGACGGGCGCCAATTCAGTGTACATAGGAGGTTTTCGACGGGGTGCTGGTTTGTCTCGGTGGAGTCAGGTTTGGTTTCGGTGGCATTTCTTGGTGCACTGGAGCTGGCGCCGGTTCCTTCCAGCGGTGGATCCAATTGGGCCGGAGCTGGCGCCAGTTCTTTTCTTGAGTGTTTTCTTCCATGCTTCTTGCTTGGGTGTCTTGGATCCTTGGGCCTCCTTTGAAGCTCCTCTTGGCATCATGGTCATGGGTAGGGACAAAGGCATGAGAGATGCATTTGGCTCAAGTAGGATCCCATTCAAGTGAGGATTAACGGAGGACAATATATGGAAGGAATTCACCTTAGTAGGAATGTTTAGCGTAGCATGATGTGGTCCAATGGTGATTGCAATATGTTGGGCTGTGTCATCTCCCCACTCTTGAAAAAGAGTCATCCTCGACAATATTCCGTCATCTCCATGTAAGAAAGGAGATATTCTAGTGGCCATGAGCTTGTCTACGGTTGGATCTCCGGTGTCAAAGCCTTATGCATAGTTTTCAAAGAGCTTATAGTTGTTCTTGCCAGCATGTTGTGGTTGGAGATCTTGTAGAGTGTCTTGGAGGTGGTGGCCTATCTTGGTTACCTTGCAAAACCGATAACAAAGAGAAAGAGTTGTATGATGATTAGTGAGCATGGGTCACACTCA
The DNA here is from genome assembly GCA_910589775.1 of Avena eriantha. Classification (NCBI taxonomy): domain Eukaryota; kingdom Viridiplantae; phylum Streptophyta; class Magnoliopsida; order Poales; family Poaceae; genus Avena; species Avena eriantha. The sequence goes on from OU342740.1 coordinate 18,717,477, forward strand.
AAACACTCTTCTCACTTTTGGTGGCAAGCGACGTGGCACTCATGCTCTTTTCACCCAATTAAGGCTTTCTCTCACTCATGTGAAGGTGGTTCGCTCTCTCACCTCTCATCTCACAAGGATCCTTTTCTTTCTTTATCTTGGGTAAGATTGTCACGTTTGAGGCAATGATTTGGCTTGGCATCATCAGTTGGAGCACAAAGGTTTTCTTATTCCACTCAAAGGAGTATTTGTTTGTGGTACCATTAGGGATAACTCCTCTATCATATTGCCCTAGTCTCCCACGAAGCATTTCACACACTGTCATAGGTACTACATCAAACTCAATCGTGTCTCCGTCAGGGCCGATGTTGAAGGAGACATTGACTTTGAATTTTATCTTGAGCGCTCCACTGTCATCAAGCCATTTTACATAAAATGGCCACTCAGAGCTTCAGAAGAAATCTCATCACCCATATCAAATCTGATGATAATTTGATTCCGACTAAGCATGAACTAAAAGCTGCTGCAATCTGGCAATCTTACAAACATAGACTTGGCACAAGTGAAAATATTACTAATGACATCAACCTTGATGAATTGATTGCACCTGGAAGTAACCTTCTACACCTGGATGATCCATTCACAAACGATGAGATTGAATCTGTGATCAAAGACTTTCCCTCTGATAATGCACCTGGTCCTGATGGATTCAATGGTAAATTCCTCAAGAAATGCTGGCATATTATCAAAGAAGATTTTGTAAAACTGGTACAGGAGTTCTATGCTGAATCTGTAAATTTGAGTGCCATCAACACTGCTTTTATTACTCTCATCCCCAAGATAAATGATCCTGTGACCATGAATGACTACAGACCCATATCTCTGGTTAGTCTTCCTCTTAAATTCATCACCAAGATAATGGCTAATAGACTCCAGAAGGTTATCAAACCCATTATACATAATAATCAATATGGATTTATTAAAGGGAAAAATATCCATGATTGCCTGGGATGGGCTTTTGAATATCTTCACATCTGCCATGTGTCAAAGAAGCCAATTATTATTCTGAAGATTGATTATGAGAAAGCATTTGACAAGATTGAATACAATGCAATTATTAATATGCTGAATGCCAAAGGTTTTGGCCCCAAATGGATTTCCCTGGTAAGATCTATAATGTACTTTGCATCCACCTCAGTGCTACTGAACGGTGTCCTAGGGAAAAAAATTTGCTGTAAAAGAGGGGTCAGACAAGGAGATCCCTTGTCCCCCCTTCTATTTGTTTGCACTGCTGAATTACTTCAGGAAATTGTCAATGATGCCTGGCACAGAAATGAAATCAGCCTTCCTCTTGATAATGACTACGGGCAAAAATATCCAATTATTCAATATGCTGATGACACCCTGCTGATTATGCCTGCTGATAGTCTACAACTTAATAACCTCAAGACCAGACTACAACAATTCAGCAACATGACAGGGCTTAAGGTAAATTATGACAAATCTACTCTGGTGCCTATCAATATAACAGTGGAATTTGCATCCCAACTGGCTTCTGATTTTGGATGCAAATTGGAGAAATTGCCTTTCACCTACCTGGGTCTCCCTATTGGTACCACAAGACCATCTATTGATAGCCTGATGCCCATTGTTTCCAAATTTGACAGAAGAATATCTGGACTATCTTCTCTCATGTCATATACAGGAAGACTCACATTACTGAATTCTATATTAAATTCTATGCCCATCCATGCCATGTGCTCTTTCAAAGTCCCATTAACAATTTTTACCCATTTTGAAAAGGGTGGCAGACAGTTCCTCTAGGCAGGAAAAGATATCCACAAAAATGGCAAATGTCTTGCTAAATGGGACTTGATATGTAGACCAAAGATCAAGGAGGTTTAGGAGTCATAAACCTCAGGGTACAGAACCAAGCTCTTTTATTGAAGAATATTCATAAATTCTACAACAGGGCTAATATACCATGGGTTGATCTTATATGGAAAGCTTACTATCAAGTTGACTCTGCCCCACATTCAATGAATCATATTGGTTCTTTCTGGTGGAGAGACTGTATGAATTATGTGGATATTTACAGAGATTTGGCTCACTGCAAAATTGGCAATGGAAAATCTATGCTACTATGGAAGGATCTATGGAAAGGTGAATGCTTTGAAGATAGATACCCACACTTACACTCTTTCTACCACAATGATACTCTGACCATGGCCAAGGCAATCACTGCAGCTGAAAATGATTTCTATGAACTTTTTCAACTCCCCTTATCCATCATTGCTCATGAGGAGTTTACTGTTATGTTGGAAAATATCAAAAGCATAAACCACACAGACGACCATGATTCATGGTACTTTTCCTGGGGAGAGTCTTTCAAAACCAGAAATATCTACAGAGCACTCATTGGGGCACACCCAACACCAAAACCCATTCTGGATATTTGGAAATCATGTTGTCTTCCAAGACACAAATTTTTTGCTTGGCTGCTACTGAATAAGAGGCTAAACACCAAGGATTTAATGACAAGAAAAAACTTCTTTGTGGAATTCAATGATTGTGTTATATGTGACAACTGTCCTCAGGAAACTCTGTTGCGTCTATTTTTTTAATGTAGTTTCAGTCAAGGATTCTGGTGGGCCTTGGGACTTGAATGGAACACAGATATGGAAATTCATCAGATGATCAATGATGCTAGAAGTAGATTCAGTCCCAATTTTCTTATGGAAATTATCATCACTGGATGCTGGAGTATATGGGAGCAAAGAAATGGTTATATTTTTAGGGACCTAAATCCCTCAATCACTAGATGTATTTCTTTTTTTAAAGCAACTTTTACCTTCACTATGCATAGAGCTAAACCTAGTCTCAAGGAAGGTATGCAAGAGTGGCTTGACACACTATGAATGTAAACATCTGTAATAGCATTATTGATTGAGCCTGGCTCAATCTTATGTACATTATAAAATTTATAAAATGACACAGTAGGGGACTTCCCTACTGTTTTTATCAAAAAAAATTACATGACATGGATGGGGATGCTCCATGCATGGCAACTTGACTTTCTCACAAAGTTTAGTGCTCGTGAGGTTGTGACAACTTCCTCCATTAATGATCACTTTTATGGATTTGTCATCAATTTCGGCTCGAGTTTGGAAAATATTAAGGCGTTGGTATTCTCTTGGGATGGAGCTAGTTGTCAAGACTTGGGCAATGACTAGTGAAGGTCTAGAATTATGTCATCATATTTAATGGCATATTCTTTTGCGAGAGCAACTTGTGCCAATGCTTCATATTCTCCTTCACTCACGGGGTATGATTCACCGTTTTTAAATGTAAGCATAACTCTTGTGTTGATTCACTCATATGGTTTGTGGCACTTTCCTCCACACTTGTAGCAAATGACTTCACTGTCCGTTGTTGTCTTGGAGGGGGATGTGATTGGAGTTTTTTCTTGCTTGGATGAGCTGGGTGCTTGATTTGTTGACTTTTGGGGGGGGGGGGCATTTGCATTGATTGAAGCAAAATATGCCTTGGTCTTCTCATAAGCATCCTCGTTCTGTAAGTGGCGCTCAACTTTGTTGGCTTGGTGTAGAAGCTCGATAAGGTTCTTGTAAGGTTGGAAATCAACAATTTTATGTATTGGGCAGCTCAAACCATTGAGGAACCTTGCTATCATTTGTTCCACGAGCTCTTTCACATCAGCTCACATCATTGTGATTTCCATTTCCTTGTAGTACTCTTCAATGAACTTTGCGTCTTGCTTCAAGTTTTGTAGCTTTTCTAACAGGTCTTGCCTATAGTGCTCGGGGATGAACCTTGCATACATTACTTGCTTCATTTCCGTCCAAGTGCTAACTAGTGGCTCATATTTCTTCTCGCGGTGGCTTTGATGGTCTTCCCACCAAACATTGGCATAGTAATCAAACTCAAGAGATGGCATTGCAACTTTATTATCTTCGAAGTGGTTGTGGACTCATAATTTCTTATCAACTTTGAGTTCCCATTCAATATATGCATCATCATGTTCTTCACCTTTTAACTTGAGCATAACGAACTTGAGCTTCCCAAACTTGCCATCATCATGCGTGCGATAGTGGTTGTGGTGTTCTTGTCTCAAACTTGCTTCACTTGGGTCATGCGGTGATGGAGGAGGAGGATCTTGATTTTCTTGAGGTGGCGTTGGAGGAGGAGCTTGATGATCTCTCTCATGGTCCCTTTGATGCCTTTTCTTGGGATCATTTGAATTCATTGCTTGTCGGTGCCAATGGTGGGGTTGTGCATGTCGGTTGTTGTGCTTATCATGTTGCTCATCCTTATCATCATCACTTGGATCCCATGCAAGTTTTTGATTGTGTTGTTGTGGTGCACGATGGTCATGAGGTGGATGGTGGTGCCTATCATTTCAGTGGTCTTCACCATTATGTTTTTTCTTTTGTTGATGTTGCACTTGTATGATTGCTTGGTGTGGTGGACGTGCATGCTCTTCTTGTTGTAGTGGTAAATGATCATGGACCACTTTTTGTGGTTGGGGAGTTTGTGGATCACCCACTTGTGCATGACGGTGACGAGCTTGTCTTTCTCCATTGTGGTGGTGGGGTTTTCCATGCTGGGAGTGTGTACTTGAGGACTCGCCATGGCAACTTGAAGAACGAGTACAAGACGAGCTTAACAAGCTTGAGCGATGATTGCCTAGGTTGACAATAGCTTGGTGAAGAGCTTGGAATTGAGAGTGATGGTCCACTTGACGTTGCTAATCACGGTATTCGAACTCTCGGAATGTGTCATCGAGATGATTCTCAAGCCTATTAAAATGCTCATTGTATTCTTGATGTTGCACCCATAAGGTGTGGCGTGTGACGAAGTCGTCTTGGTTGTGGAAGTTAATGTGGCCATCTCCACTATCTCCGCTTCTCTAGGCACAACCAGAATTGAAAGGAAATGTGATAGTGGTGGAATGGTATTTGCTACCTTGCCTCACCTTGGTCAAAGATTGGAAATATTGTTCACACTCAGTGAAAAGCAGATAGCGGAAACACAAGACACACGCAAAGGCTTATGGTGGAAGGTAAGGAAGGTGGATAGCAAATGGAACAACCAAACGAAAACGTTATTATCAAAAGTGGCTAAAATCCAAAATATCAAAATGCGAAAGGAAACAATCAAAATATGAAGGAAACATATAACTATACACACACGGTGGAGATAAATGTGGTTAGCATGACTATAGAAAATGTGCAACAAACCAAAATTGTCCGAACAACGACTACGCTCAACAAACCAAAATTGTCCTAACGACGACTATGCTAGATGTCGTGCCAACACGATGAGAGACCGTAACTTGTTCGCTATAAGTTGGAGAAGCAACAAATTTGTACGCTTGCCTTGCTCTATCTTTCTCTCTTGCTTACAAGCTTTGGGACTCTTTTATGTTGGGATATTTTCTTTCCATATTTATTTCCTTTTTTCTCCTTTTTTGATATTTGTCTTTATTTCTATGTTGTGAAGTCACCTTTTTTGCTACTACCTATGCGCTATCAATGCAAGAGCAAGCGTACAATGCTTCGGAAAAAACAAAACGAGCTACTCTCGATGGGTAGGTAACATACAAAGAAACAAATGGTTTAACAAGGGTGGTGCAAGTTATACCTTATATTGATGCCGTACTTGCAACCGATTGTGGAGAGCGGTGTTTGAGTTTCATGGTGTCGGAGAGCGCAGATGGGTGTTGTTGCGGAAGCTTGTTGTTAGTATTGCGACACACACAACAAACACAAACAAAACAAGAGAAAAAACATCAAAAATTGGGGCAGGGAAAATTTTGGTGAGCCAGCTGGCGCCGTTAGGTGTTTCTCTGAACTGATTTGGCGGTGATTCTAGCTCGCCATATTTCTCATTAGATCAGTTTAGCGACAGTTCCGGTTCGTCGGGTCGTCCACTCGTTTGAGTTGGTGACGACTTCAAGAACTCTGATCTGTCAATTCGTGGTAATTTGGCCAAACTAGGGCTAGGGAACACATGAAAACAAAGATCATCACATAAAGCAGCAGATTCATGGACAAAAACCTCTAAAAACTCACTGATTCGACAGATCGAACCAAAAGTAGTTTGGGGTAATTTTTGATATTTTCGATTTTATGGAGGAAATCAATGAAAAAAGTCAAATCCGTGGACACTAGAAGCGTATGATACCATTATGTTGCGGGTTGCTTGGGGAATGACCCTTGGGGTGGCCCAATCTTCACGGATTCGGGATGGAAGTGAGGGGAACACGAGGAATGCGATGAACTCAACACAAAAGGCAAGGTAAATATACAAACACACGCAAAACACAGTGTCTGATTTGCCCCCGTTGGTTCGAACAACCAATCCAATAGAATCTCGAGGCGAGAGACCTTGTGGTAGAATCACTGTAGCATCCCATATGTCTAACATATGTAATGCTACATGGTCTAGTAATATAATTGCTACTTCCTACATATAATTGTTGCATCATAATTATATCATGCTCATGTCATCATGCCACCTTGCATTTGAGCATCATATAAAACCCTTTTTCATTTGGTTCTTATCTCATATGCATTAGTAATTGTATTTGGCTCCTGATATATTGTATTTGGTTCTTGATAAATGCTTGATGCCCAAGTTGAGTTGGGGGCATATCTTTAATTCAACTCCACCACCTTTTCCTTGTCACCACCTTATAATTCCACCATCCTAATATCCATGAGCTTTTACATTTTTTCCTTTGGCTTTTAAATCTAGCTCATGTGGGTTGGGATGATCCACTTCTATCTCCACATGCTCTCACACTAACATCATGTTGTTTTCACATTATTGATATGTGGAGTCACCTTTGCATGCATTATGAGTGGTACCCCTTTCTAGCTTCCATACGGAGTGTTTTGGAGTAGTTGCTCATGTTGGAATATTGTTGAGGATATTAAACACCTAGTGGAACATACACACTAGCATGTCCCATTTATATTCAAATATGACCATCTCCATCTACTCCACATGGGACATCCTTTTCAATTCATTTTAGCTTGGCCATAGCTCCATATTTTGGAATGCATGTGAATAAATGCCATGAGATCTTATTATTGTTTTAACAAAATGAGCATGGCATTTATTAATAATGCATGGGCCATGCAAGTCACCACCATTTTGTGCTCCTTTGGTTTTCTTTGTTTTGTTTGAATGTTCTTCTTTTGTGAGCTCCCCCTTTTTCTCTCAACCCTCATCATCTTGTACCTAGTTCCTTCCTATGTGCATCATACCTCACCCTCATCTCCACCTCCTCCATACCCCCATGCACTTGATCTTGAACAAAAACCCTACATTCTAATCTCTCATGCCACCACCCTCATCACCCCACCCTAATCTCTCATGCCACACCTACACATGCATGTGTGCCCACATGTGAGTCTCTCTCTCTCTCTCTCTCTCTCTCTCTCTCTCTCTCTCTCTCTCTCTTTCTCTCTCTCTAATTAACCCAAAACCCAAACCCTAACCTACCCCTTTTCCCTCCTAGCTAGCTCCATGCCGAGCCTCCCCTCCCTTCCTAACCTGGCCACCACCACCTGGCTACACCTCCCATGCCGAGCCATGCCCCTTCACCCTAAACCGAGCCCAACCCTAGATCCATGCCACCCCATGCCGTCTACCCCTCCCCTCTTGATTTCCCTCACTCTCTCTGTCACAAAGCCCCACCCGAGCCAGACCACACTTTTCCGCGCCTGGCCCCAGCTGCAGCCTCCCTGCCTCCCTAACCTACCGTGCACGTGATCGAGAGGAGGAGAGAAAGAAAGGTGGCCGAGCCACCTTCACTTTTTCTCCACCGAGCCCCACGGCCCCTTTTCTCCCTCTACTGCTCTTATCTCCTCCCTCCCCAACGTGCATCAACCCCAGATCCTCCCTAGGGGCCCTGCGCCGCACCTTCCTTCCCCATCTTCCCCTGCCACCACCTCTTCCATCGCCGGCCACCAACCTCGGCATCGGCGTCCACCAGAGATCGAGGAGGCGGGCGTGGTTGTTGGGCGTCGAGGAAGACCAAGTCGATCCCTAGGAGCCTGTCTGCACCCGGAGTCGAGGATGAGAAGGGCTGGAACCACCAGAACCACCACCACATCCACAAAACCCTTGCCCCGCCGTGCGCCAGCAACGCCGCAGATCGACTTCGCCTCGAACCGATCCAACACCACCAAGAACCCCTCGGTGAGCCGCTGGACCTCCCAGACACCTCCCCTCTTGCCCTGGCTTCCTGCTCTCGCCGGACCTTTTGTCGAGCGCGCTCTGTGCGACGGCGTGCGCGTGCTTCTGCTAGCTGTGCGCCGCAATAGGTTCATCTGGCCGCGCCCGCGTTTCCTCTCACCAACCCAGCCCCACCGCAGCGGTAGCCGCCGCCGTGCGCAAACGCCAGGTCGCGAGTTTGAGCCCCCGCGCCGCACCGTTCCTGTCGCGCACCGTCCATCAGTTTTCGTCAGACAAATCCTGGAAGAACAACAGTAGCCGTGGCAGTCTTGCAGATAACCCCCCAAACCTTTTTTTCCCTCAACCCGCAATCCACCAGACCCCACCTGTCATCGTCGCGGGACTTTTTACAAAAAGGGACCCGGGATTACAAAACCTCAACCCGCAGTCCTCCCTCTGCGCCGCGTGGCTAGCCCACTCCCTGCCGCTGTCGCGTGGGCCCCGTTTGGCGCCGGACCCACCGGTCTGTCGCTGCGGCTGTCTTCCATCGCGGTGCAAAAAGATTTCTCCGCGCCGTTTCGCCCAGTCAGCATCGGTCCCACCTGTCTGCGACTGTGGCTAGATCTGCCTAGGTATAAAAAGTGCCTGCGTTTATCTGTCTTTAATAAAACATTTTCAGGAAATGTTTAAATATGATTTAATTCTGTTTTTAATAACTTTTATTTTGTAAATTCAAATAATACAAATGTTATATGTTTTGAATCAGAAAAATGTGAGGATTTCAAATATGCCATTCAAAATATCATTTGAGCACTTTTAATTTTCGAAATTGTTTAAATGTAATAAAAATGCCTTTTCTTAATTAATTAATAAATTCAATTCTACAACTCCAAATTTGACAAATAATATGTCTAAATCGATCAGCGCGACGAGCCCATTCTAACTATACATTCCATGTTCTGAATTGCACCACAGATCATATATATATATATAAAGTATACAGCAACTTATTTGAGAACAAAACATGACTAAAACTCAATAAAAAGCTTTATTCTTGTACCCCACACCTCACCCATGCCATGCTACATTATTGCCATGTAAATTGAGCATCATTCATCATGGCATGCTTGTTTGCTTGTCGCATTTTAATTCATATGATTGTGCACTTTATTTATGTTGGCCCTTGTTTGTTTGGTTCTTCTTTCGAATAGACGCCGAGCAGGGGAAATATCAGGAATCCCAGGAGTACTACCCAGATCCGTCTCTCGCTTCAACTGAGCTGCCAGGCAAGCACTACCACATGCTTGCATACATATAGTACCTGTTGCCTCTATCTTATTCTTGCATCATTGAGTCGTGATTGCATTAAATTGAATCCCAAGTACTGCATAGCCTTTACTTTTAAACCCCACTGAAGCTTGTTCCTCCATCCCATGAGCCATTACTACATGAGTTGTTTGAGCCATGTGAGTCGTAGAACAGCATGTGTAGGGTATGTGAGTGTCTGATGGATAACGAGGTACCTAAACAACTTAACCTGAGTAGTAATGGGATAACTAATGAAAGAGGCACCGGTGGGCAATTTCTGCTATTTGGTTTTTCATGCTCACTTGTGTCCCGTAGGACCCCGAGTACTTGATTCCTGTTCCTTGACTATTCGCACTATCCACATCCGGGAGGCTGTGGACCCCCCCTGAGCCAGAGCTTGATTCAAATCTATTTCTTGGGGCCACAAACTAGTTTGGGGTTTTATTAATATCCAGTACTTATGCCATGCTTTACTGTTTATTTACGATTGTGTGTGGAGCACCTGTACTGTTTTGGATCGTGACACGTTTTCGCTGTATCGACAAGCCCAGACACACTTTCGGGTTCCCAGTCGTTTACCGCCGTCCACACAAACCCTGGGTCCGTTCTGGAGCCGGCCAACTTCGTTGCGGGTAGCTTAGTGGGGTGGCCCCTGAAATATTTCTGAATCCTGTGATCGCTTTCTCGTGAATGCCTCGTTGGGTTTTGATTTGGTTTTTCCGAGGTTGATCGAGTGTGTGTTGCTATTTGTGCACCCCTGCAGGGTAAATCTTTCTGAAAGCCGTGTCCACGGTTATGGACGACTTGGAGCACAGTTTCTCGATCATAGACAAGTATAACTAAAGTACCGCTTTTAATCTGACTAAATACCTGACTAGTAAATAGTGCAATACTCATGGAATGGTTAATAAAACTGCCAACGGAAGGGTTGTTCGTCCGCTTTCTCGTTGGTAAGCGAGAAGGAGGATGGATCTGTTACTTTATACTGTTATAACTGTGGTTACTAATTAACGGACATCCGTCTATCTTTGGTTAGGCGGATGGTTAGCGAGTATCTATAGACTTGTTAGTTATTATCTTTTGCTGCAATTGCGTCACCCCAGGTATATGTCCCCTTTAGAGGCATAAAGACTTGATGAGTACCCCTAGGGTCTCACACGATAAATTGTTTGATTCAGATGAACAGGTGTATTCGCAAGATGGATATTGGGTGGAGGAGATAGATGATGTTGGCAACGATCACTCGGTGTAGAGATTCCGGGGATGGGGATCCGCGAGATCTGTGGGCAGGATGTGTTTATTTATGTGGCATCTTATGCCGATTTGCTTCTTATCCGTACTCGGATCTTCTTTCCGCTTCCGCCTGATACTCTGATGTTTGATGTATGAGGAGCTATCCTAAAATATTATCTCTATCTAGGATATTTGGATCTTGCCGTATGGCGTTGCAATATTTCTATTTCTTTTAGATGGAATGGCTCTGAAAACTGTTGTATGGTAGCTTGCATACATACTCACTTGTGTATGTATTTGATCTCTTCGCATGTTGCCTACGCCGCTCGCTCTTGTCCCGATGTCTTGGAAGTGGTTAGGACGGCCGACGGGTCTACACGTGGGCGGTCCTCTAGGCCCCTGCTGTACTATTTTAACCACTTCCACTTCGTCCAGGCTTGAACTTAGAGCGTAGGGTCCGAGGTAGTTACAATTGGTATTAGAGCCATCCCGCCCTTCAGGGTCTCAGCCAAATGGTCGTTGTCAGTCTAGCAAATATTTTTGGTAGCTATGTATACTAGGGAAAAACAAAAACGTGAGAGTAGGACTGCTTCCATTTTTCTTCTTACACACCCACCCTTTTCTTGTAAGGAAGTGTAACGTTTTCAATCCTCTTCGAAAATTCAAACTAGGATTCACGTGTTCGGGGTTCCGTAGTACCATAGGTTGTGTGTGTGCGTGTGTGTGTGAATTCTTTGTCTATCTATTGCATCCAAATGTTATCACTATCTGCCTTTTGGTTATCAACTGTTGGTACATTCCATACCGACAGTCCTCTGTAAACCGACGCGATCTATCTGATTCATTGTATACCGGCGCGATCTATCTTACTCTTTGTCATCCGACGCTATCTTGTTTGGGGTGTTTGTTTCCGTAGTTGCTAATCTTTAGGTTCATCTTAAGAAGAAGGTGTTGGGATATGTGTTTTACTTATTCATGTGCGGAGTAATGATTTGAGTGCGGGATGGAGTCGCGACCATACCACTACTTTTATCATTCGCTCTTGTATATTGAATCAGTAGAGTTACTAATCTTGATTCGTTAAGTGGTTTTGCGCATATAGTGGTATTTTAATGCCGAAATTTGCGGAATTTTTTTGTTTGTTAGCTTGTGTACCACACTCCTTGTTCAGTCGTGTGCGATATGCTTAATATCTTCTAGGTGCTTTGAACTTTGTTGATATTTTAATATCATCTTAGTGAATTGTATTCTTTAATCTTGGTTAATTCCATTTTGGTACTATTTTGGATTATTATTATTCTCCATTATGGTACTGACTTGAGTTTTACATCAATCACAGGATGGCACCACCACGCCGTTCTGAGGAGGACATACCACCTGAACTGGGGGCTGCGTTGGGAAGTATTGCTCATGCCTTGGGAGCAATGCAGCAGAACCAGCAGCGATTCGAAGAAAGTGTCAGGAGGAATGAGTTTGTTCCGCTACCTCCACCACCCAAGCGAGGAGACATCAAGAGTTTTCTAAAGTTCAACCCACGCCAATTTGAGGTGTCTATTCAGCCACTTGATGCTGATGATTGGTTGCGGGATATGTCAAGGTTGCTGATGACTACGGATGTTCCAGAGCAAGATTGGGTAAAATGTGCCACCCACCTTCTGAAGGGAGATGCAGCTCTGTGGTGGGAGAATTACCTCAAGGCAAACCACTCTGGTTTTCAGCCTACTTGGGAGCAGTTCACTGGAGCTTTCAAAGAGCAATATCTGTCAGAAATTGTCATGGAAAGGATGAAGGAAGTGTTTCTCAACCTCAAGCAGGGCAATGACAATGTCAATACCTATATTAGATACTTCATGAACCTTTCTCGGTATGGTGGCGATGAGATCTCTGATGACAAGAAGAAGCAAAAGAGGTTCAGGCAAGGGCTAAATGCATCTATCAAATATGAATCACTCATGCAAGGCCGGGGTCTTTTCTGGAACTCTAACATATAGCTTTGCAGGAAGAAGCAAGTAGGCAAGTGTTTGAGGAGTCCAAGAAACACAGCCGTGACGCAGCAAGTTCTTCAGCTATGACAGCTCCTTCTAAGCGCCGTGTGTGGTTTCCTAACACCCCACCGTCGCTCCCGGCTCCACCAAGACCGTCAAGCTACGCGGCAAGGCCACCAAACTCCTTCACCGCGGCTCCTAGGGGCTACAACCACAACTACCCTGGAGCGCCTAGCGGAGTCCCTGGCTACGCTGCTCCACGTCCACCTGGTGCCTGTTACACCTATGGGAACACTAGGCATTAACACTGGAATTGTCCAATGAACAACAAAGATCTTCCTCCACCACCTCCAAGACATGCGGCAAGTTCTTCTATGGTTCGTGCACCTCCACCTCGGGCTCTCCACATCAACACCAAGCCCGGGTCTACTGTTGCTCGTGCCAACTGTGTCAACGTCGCTCAAGCTAACATGCACCTGGAGTTGTGATGGGTACGCTTCTCGTTAACTCAGTCCCTGCACGAGTTTTGTTTGATTCTGGTACTTCACATTCTTTTGTTTCTCACAAGTTTGCACATGAGCATGATCTGGCTATGGTTCCCTTATTGCATCGTCTTGTGGTACAATCTCCTGGGTCAAACATGAGGGCTGCTCATATTAGCCATGGCAATCAAATTGAGATTGGTGGCTCTTCGTTCCCGGCTTCCTTAATTATTCTGGGCAATTCTGACATTGATGTTATCTTGGGCATGGATTGGTTAACAGCAAATGCAGCTGTGATTGATTGTGCTGAACGCTCGGTTTCTCTGAAAATTCCTGAAGGCCATATAGTCTATTCCCCAAGTCTGACTCCTACAATTCAGCTTTTCTCTTTGGCGGCTCTAAATGATGATGCTATGGAGGCTATTCAGAGTGTTCCGGTGGTCTGTGAGTTCCCAGATGTTTTTCCTGAAGAGTTGCCGGGTATGCCTCTAGATCAAGAGGTCGGGTTTGTGATTGAACTTGAAGCTGGAACCGCTCCTATCTCCAAGCGGCCTTATAAAATGGGTCCTGCTGAATTGGCTGAACTCAAACGTCAGCTTGATGAACAAGAGAAGTTGGGTTTCATTCAGCACAGTACTTCTTCTTGGGGTAGCCCAACCATCTTTGTGAAGAAGTGAGACAAAACTGATAGACTTTGTGTTGACTATCAGGCTCTCAATGCTAAAACCATCAAGAATAAATATCCCCTTCCGCGGATTAATGATCTCTTCGATCAGCTAGCTGGAGCTGTGGTATTCTCTAAGCTTGATTTGAGAAGTGGGTATCATCAAATCAAGATTCGCAAGGAAGATGTTCCCAAAACAGCTTTCACCACCCGCTATGGCCTGTATGAGTACACGGTCATGTCTTTGGGTCTCACCAACGCACCTGCCACCTTCTCGAGGCTTATGAACTCGGTTTTTATGGAGTATCTTGATAAGTTCGTCGTGGTCTATCTGGATGACATCCTAGTCTATTCTAAGTCAAAGGAAGAACATGAAGAACACCTTCGGTGTGTCCTAAACAAGCTTCGTGAGAACCGCCTGTATGCAAAGTTCTCCAAGTGTGAGTTCTGGCTGCCTGAAGTCACCTATCTTGGTCACGTCATCTCTGCCAAGGGCATTGCCATCAACCCAGAAACTGTTCGAACAATTGTTGAATGGCTTCCACCCAAAAATGTCAAAGAAGTCCGGAGTTTCCTTGGGTTGGCTAGTTACTATCGTCGCTTCGTTCAGAACTTCTCGAAGATTGTGAAGCCTCTTACCGATCTCCTCAAGAAAGGCAAGAAATACCTTTGGTCTCCTGCATGTCAAGCAAGCTTTGAAACACTCAAAGAGAAGCTCACTTCCACACCAGTCCTGATTCCTCTAGATACATCAAAGCCTTTCCAGATATTCTGTGACGCCTCATTGCAAGGATTGGGTGCGGTCCTTATGCAAGAAAAACAAGTTGTTGCTTATGCCTCTCGACAGTTGAAGACGCATGAGATCAACTACCCTACATATGACCTCGAACTCGCAGCATTTGTCTTTGCTTTGAAAGTATGGAGGCACTACTTGCTTGGCAACCGTTGTGAGATCTTTTCTGATCACAAGAGTCTGAAGTATATATTCACACAACCTGATCTCAACCTTCATCAGAGGAGGTGGATTGAAGCAATTAATGATTTCGATTTGACCATCAACTACACTCCTAGCAAAGCTAATGTGATGGACGATGCTCTCAGCCGAAAAGCTTATGTCAACAACCTCATGGTGGAAGAACAACAGCCTCTCTTGTGCGAGGAATTCCGCCAACTCAACCTTGAAATTGTGGATCAAGGGTATCTTCTGAATCTTCTGGCAACCCCTCTCTTGGAAGAAAAGATTCGTGCTAGTCAGCGAGGTGATGCTTACGCCAAAAACATCATCTCTAACATTCAGCTGCCGAGGTATGAGTCCTTCCACGTCGATGATCAAGGAGCTCTATTCTTTGAACACCAGATGTTTGTTCCGAATGACCCGGGATTGAGAGAGCAAGTTCTTAAGGAGGCGCATGATTCTGTTCTTTCTATCCACCCTGGCAGCACTAAGATGTACATGGACTTGAAAACACAATATTGGTGGCCTAGGTTGAAACAATGTTGTGCCAAGTATGTCTCGGAGTGTGATGTCTGTCATAGAGTTAAAGTTGTTCATCAGAAACCTTCTGGTCTTCTACAACCATTGAAGCCTCCGGAATGGAAATGGGAGAAAGTAGAGATGGACTTCATAACTGGTTTTCCAAGGTCGCAGAAGGGCAACAATGCAATCTTTGTTGTCATCTACAGACTTTCTAAAGTGGCTCACTTCTTTCCCGTCAAGGAAACAATTTCTGCAATTCAGTTGGCTGAGCTCTATATCAATAGAATTGTCTCTCTGTATGGGGTTCCTCTTGAGATCAGCTCAGACCGTGGAAGCATCTTCACTTCCAAGTTCTGGGGCAGTTTCCAAAATGCTTTGGGAACAAAATTGAACTTCAGCATAGCTTACCACCCTCAGTCGCAAGGACAAGTTGAAAGGATCAATCAGATTCTGGAAGATATGCTCCGTGCTTGCGTTATCTCTTTTGGCACGAAGTGGGAAGAATGCCTTCCTTATGCTGAATTCTCTTACAACAACACCTTCCAGAAAAGTCTAAGGATGGCACCATTTGAGGTTCTCTATGGTTGCAAATGCAGAACTCCGATTGGTTGGTCGGGCGCAGGTGAAAGAACATTGTTTGGCCCCGACATTGTAACTCAAGCGGAGGAGAAGGTTCACATCATTCTTGAAAACCTGAAGGTTGCTCAAAGTCGCCAGAAGAGAAACTATGACAGAAAGCACACGGACATGGAGTATGTCCCTGGTGATCTCGTTTACCTTCGTGTCACTCCCATGAGAGGCACGCACCGTTTTGGTATCAAAGGAAAGCTGGCTCCTAGATACATCGGTCCTTTCAAAGTTCGTGGAAGAAGAGGAGAAGTCGCTTATGCTCTTGAGCTCCCTGAAAAACTCAAGGTCCATGATGTTTTCCATATCTCTCAACTAAAGATGTTCTTCAAGGATCCCGGCAGGACCGTGGACCATGAACTCATCAATCTCCAAGAAGATCTGTCTTATCAAGAACACCCCATAAAAATTCTAGAAGACGCAAAAAAAGGACTCGCAACAAGTCCATCAAGTTCTGCAAGGTGTAGTGGTCGCACCATTCCGTTGATGAAGCCACTTGGGAACGCGAGGACGAGCTCCGTGCCAAGTATCCTACCCTCTTCGTGTCTTTTTCTTCTTCTTCCTAGAATCTCGGGGCGAGATTCCTGTTTAGTGGGGGAGAGTTGTAGCATCCCATCTGTCTAACATATGTAATGCTACATGGTCTAGTAATATAATTTCTACTTCCGACATATAATTATTGCATCATAATTATATCATGCTCATGTCATCATGCCACCTTGCATTTGAGCATCATATAAAACCCTTTTTCATTTGGTTCTTATCTCATATGCATTAGTAATTGTATTTGGCTCTTGATATATTGTATTTGGTTCTTGATAAATGCTTGATGCCCAAGTTGAGTTGGGGGCATATCTTTTATTCAACTCCACCACCTTTTCCTTGTCACCACCTTATAATTCCACCATCCTAATTATCCATGAGCTTTTACATTTTTTCCTTTGGCTTTTAAATCTAGCTCATGTGGGTTGGGATGATCCACTTCTATCTCCACATGCTCTCACACTAACTGATGGGTTCGTAGCATGGAAAACAAAAAATTTCTACCGCAAGAACGAACAAAACCCAGATCTAATCTAGATAAAAGCCAAGATCTAATCTATTATACATGTGCAACGAGATAGATAGGAACTAACCCTCGTAGATCCGAAAAGCGTTAACGAGATTAGATCTCGTGGTTGATGTAGTCGATCACTTGCCGATCTCAAGATCGTGTGGATGATCCTTCCGGCGTCGCGTTCCAGTAGCGCTTCCGTAGTCGGTCAAGTGGACGATCCTTTCGGCGCCGCGATTCAGCGGCGCTTCCGCAGTCGGTCACACGTGCGGAGTCGAAGCAGACCTTCCTCTCCCCGTTCTAGCGAGCAGCGGAGGTAGTAGATCTTCTCCACGGAATCCCAGCAGCACGACGGCGTGGTGGTGGTGGTGGAGTAGAGAATTCTGCAGGGCTTCGCCTATGCCTGTGCAGAAGAAAGGTGGAGGAGAGAGGCGGCGGAGATTGGGTGTTATGGGAGCGAGCTAGGAGGGGGCGCCCCTGCCCTTCTATTTAAGGGGGGGAGGCGCGCCTGGGGAGGGGGAGTCCTAGTAGGACTCCCCTCCTATGGCCGGCGGTGGGAAGGGGGGAGGAGTCCTCCTCCCCCACGAATCCGTGTCTTGCCCCACTAGGTTTCCTTTGACCCTTTCTTGGTTTTCAAGCAAACTCCAAGAAATCCTCTAGAACCTTCCGGAACATTCTGAAACCTTCTAGAATCTCCATACAAACACTCCGGAACATTTCCTAACTTAGAAAATGATCCCCAATATATGAATCTTATTTTCCGGACCATTCTGGATCTCCTCGTGATGTCCCGGATCCATTCCGAGACTCCGAACAACATTCGGTCTCCAACGCACATTCCATATCTACTTAAACAACTTCGAACCTTAAGTGTGTCACCCTACGGTTCGTGAATATGTAGAAATGACAGAGACACATCTCCTATCAATAACCATCAGCGGGACCTAGAGATCCATAATGGCTCCCACATACTCAACGATGACTTCGTGATCGATTGAACCATTTACATACGAAACCAATTCCTTTTGTCACGCGATACCATACTTATCCGAGGTTTGATCGTCAGCATCTCCATACCTAGTTCTACCTCGTTACTGATAAGTACTCTTTACTCGTTCCGTGATATGTCATCCCTTGTGACCCAGTCACATGCTTGCAGGCTACCTAGATGACATTCCACCAAGAGGGCCCAGAGCATATCTATCCGTCATATGGATGGACAAATCCCAATCTTGGTCCATGCGCTTCAACACATACTTTCAGAATACCCAATGACACCTTTATGACTATCCAGTTACGAAGCAGTGTTTGATGTCATAAAAGTATCCATCCGGTGATGGTGATTAACATAACCTCATGGTCGAAGGATTAGGTTACTATGTATTTGAAAGCTTACAGCAATACGAACTTAATGACTTGATCTTATGCCACGCTTACTATGGGTGTGTGTCCATTACATCATTCTCCTAATGATATAACCTTGTTATTAATCACATCCAATGTCCATGATCAGGAAACCATGATCATCAATTAATCAACAAGCTAGTTCAACAAGAGGCTTACTAGGGACTCTTTTATGTTTACAAAACACACATGTATTAGTGTTTCCTAATAATACAATTATAGCATGGGATGTAAACATTTATGATAAACATAAAGATATAATAATAACCACTTTATTATTGCCTCTTGGGCATATCTCTAACAGTCTCCCACTTGCACTAGAGTCAATAATCTAGTTAAAAAATTGTGCATTCAACACCTATGGCTTTCTGGTGTTGTATAGACACTATTGCTAGTGGTAAACATAATCTTCGGATCTGATACTTCCAGGTCTGTGTGTATTTGCATGTCCTTGCGTCTCTACGCATTACTCATTCTCCAATGAGATGGCATTGTATAAATTTGGTCCTTTGGTGAGACCTTTAGTTCCTTCGGCTCAAAATATGTTGATATTATCGTCACACAATATATCTTCATAGTATTAGCCCACTTTGAACCACACCTAGTTTGATAACAAACTACTTAACACAAATGCCCTCCTTTGCTGCTACTATAGCAGTTTATATACTTAGCCTTTTGTTGTAGTATCTGTCACAATGTTTTAACTTTGGTACTCAACCAAATCCGTTATGGAACTTCCTTTCATTACATTGTGCCACCCATAGTTTAAATTGAGATAAACTTATTTTGCATCCTGTGACAAAAATAGTATCAATGTAACACTTTACAATGAACTACCTTTAACTGTTTGTCACTTATACATGATATATTCTTAGTTCTTCCAAAGCTCATAAGAATATCTTTACTATTGTCCAATAATCATCTTATGAATCATTCTGGTATATGCTCATAACATTTAGAGCATAGGACATATCTGGATGTGTACATCTCAAAGAATGATTGATCAAAATATTCTTGTGATTTCATCGAGTGTCAAAACACTTGAATCTCGTGTCAACACACTCGAATCTTGATTCAGTCCTTTCCGTGCGTCAAGAACCTTTCTTGTTGTTTCCATATTGAACTCATTCAACGTCTTATCTATGTACATTTGGCAAAACCATATTAGCGCCTCAATCTATTCATATAGACATTGATGCCTAATTCTTGGGTTATGCCTAAGTCTTTCATCAAAATGAAATTCTTAACCTGTGTCAATACAAGATACATCATTTCCAATCAACAATATGTCCTCAACATAATGTATTAGAAATATGTCTCAGTTCTCCCACTTAATTTCTTGCAAATGCAAGCATCTTCATCATCTCCGATGAATTTAAACTCTTTTAACAGTTTCATCTTGGTGACGATTCCAACTCCGCTATGCTTACTTCAACTATTGAAGTTTAGCATACTCTTTTAGCATCCTTTGAATTAACAAAACCCTTTGGATCGTGTCATGTACACGTCCTAGGTAACCATTCTATTAGAAGAACTTGTTTTGTTTGTTCAACTACCATATACCAAAATATATATAGTGGTTGCTACATTAATCCGTCCAGACTAAATATTGCTATGAAAGATGAAATCTTATCATAGTCAATTCCTTGAACATTGTCGTAAACTCTTTCCGACATGTCGACTATTTCATAGATTTGAAACATCCATGTCTATTTCTTTATAGATCCAAACACGACCAATAGGCTTCACGCCTTTCCGGAGGGTCTTCCAAGTTTAGAAACTTGATTTCTTGTGTATGGACACTATCACGGATTCTATGACTTCTAGTCATTTTATGGAGTCAGGGCCCATCATCGCCTCTTTGCATGTAGTCGGTTTATCATTGTCAAAACAATAACGATTTGTTTATCAAATCTTACTATTTGATTCTTACCGACCCATACGGTTCTATAGGAACTCTAATCTCCGAGATCACACCTTTTGTAATCACGAGAGCCATGAGCATTGTGGCCGTCACCGGGACACTTTCCGGCGCTGCGCTACTTAGCACATATAGCTAAGGTTCAACAACCTTATCAAAGTTCTATTGTCCTCCCACTTAACTTTTCACGAAAAATTCCTTCTCAAGAAACTTGACGTTCCAAGTGACAAAATCTTTTGTCCTCGGTGTTATGGAGAAATTCCCAACAAATTCTTTGGAATAACCTACAAAGACGTGCTTATCCGACTTTGGTTGTAAACATTTTACTTATGCATAGCATACCAAAATTTAAGAAAAGACAATTCGGGTTTAATCCCAAACCATGACTTATATGGTGTCATTTCAACGGATCACGATGGAGCTCTTTTCAGTGTAAAAGCGGTAGTCACTAAAGCTTTAATCTTTAATATATAATGGCAGTTTTATAAATGACACCTTTGATCTTACCATGCCAAACAAGGTTTCATTACATATCTTGAACACTCCATACTCCTATGGTGTTTTGGGAAATGCAAATTCATGGAACGATTCCTCAAATCTTAGGTGTTTTGCTAAACTTGTAACTCAAACATCTTTCTTTATGATCGAATCATAAACTCTTTATTTTCTTGTTACTATGATTTTCAACTTCATCTTGAAAGTCTTTGAACAACTTTCAAATGTTTTCAGACTTCCTCCTTATTAAGTAAATATACAGATATATTCACTCAAATTTTCGGAGAAAGCATATGAAGCAAAAAGATCCATCGCATATGGCTACACATAATGGACTATGCACATCAGTATGCTCAATTTCCAATAAGCTAGTCATCCGTTCCTCTCTGGCCCATGGACGGAGTTTCAATTATCTCGAGGAAAGTCTCACATGCGTCAATTGATCAAAATCAAAAGACTCCAAAATTCCATCAACATGGAGTTTCTTCATGTTTTCTTTCAAATATAATTTAAACAGCGATGTCACTTCATAAGTGATCTTTCAATCATTTGTCTTGCGACATTTTAGCAATAGTGTTTATGGATGTGATTTCTCCCACCAGACTTGTAAAAGTTCATCCATCCTTTATGGAATACGGTAATTATTTGAACAACCATTGTTCTCGTAATACCGGAACAAAATAACAATTATTAAAACAAATCTTGAAGGCTAGGTTTGATGTCAACGAAAAACACAATAATATTTTATTTGTTTTCGATGAACATCATCACTCATTCTCTTGCTAGTTACTTAGGCCATTGTAGTTCATGAATTGTGTTGTCCTGTATGACACTTCATACCAGCTAATTCGGTATCCAATACCGGAGAACAACATTGTTTAACAAGCAAGGAATACAACCATAACATGTATATCTTCTATATGCCTAAGTTGGACATCTCCAACCTTTTATTTTCTGCCAAATATTTTATAGATTCTCTTTCAGCAATTCCTTTTCCTTTTAAAAGAATCTATCAACATCAATAGTGGTGTCATCAACATGACACATGGTACAAAGCGTATATAGTCAAATACCAATACCTTTGGACTTGCACTTTGAGGTGGATCACCATCATCAAATGTTTGGTGTTCTTTCAAAAATCCATTCTTTAGTAATATTTTAGTGTAGTAAACATTTTTCTTACATCTTCTATTCATCCTTATCATGACAACTTTCATGATCAAGCTGCTATAGCTTATAAAGGTGAATTGCGAGTATAATGTTTCTTTTTCAAAACCTTTTGGAGGATTAGGACGACTAGCGTCTCCAACCTTCATAAATTCTCATCAAATATGAGGACATATACTCTATCATGTTGTAAGCAACACATTGTTTTAGATATCGCAATACCTTTCACATATGATGGTTTCTGAAACATTCCTTTCAGCTCTTAGATAAACTTGATATTAAAAACAATCTTTTGAGTATCAAGAATCATGGAGGCAAACATGATACATTAGATACTAACACTGGAATTGTTACTCTTGATTTAATACTACTTATTAAACTTCACGGAGCAAATAGAGTTTGCTGAAAGTTTGCAATAGGACTTATAAACTTTAATTTGACATTCAAAACAATACGATACCAGTTCGTAAAGTAAATATCCAGAATTTCTATAGTTCCACTATCTCAACTATAACTAAGCGTAAGGTGGTGAACGGATGCCAATGACTACAAAAAACTATGCAAATTCACTTTGATTGTGTTTATGATAAATTGAGTTCGACTAATACAAATTACAAATGAACTCCCACTCAAAACAACATCCCTCAAGTTGTTTTAGTGATTACATGAACCAAATCCACTACACCAAGTCCGATCATCACGTGAGATGATGTAGCTTTAAAGGCGAACAATCAACATGTTCATCATATCATCCATATGACTCAATCTTTACCTTTCGGTATTCTGTGTTCCGAGACCATGTCTGTACATGCTAGGCTCGTTAAGGTTAACCTTAGTTTCTGCATGTGCAAATCTGGCTTGCACCCGTTGTATGCACACGTAGAGTCTATCACACCCGATCATCACGAGATGCTTCGAAACGATGAGTCTTAGCAACGGTGCCAACTAAGGGCGAACACTTTATTACTTGATATTTAGTGAGAGGGATCATCTTATAATGCTACCGTCGCGATCTAAGCAATACAAGATGCATAAAGGATTAACATCACAGGCAATTCATAATATGTGATATGATATGGCATTTCTTCTTGTGCCTTTGATCTCCATCTCCAAAGCATGGACAAGATCTCCATCATCACCAGCGTGGTGTCAAGGTCCATGGCGCCGCTTCATGGTTGTCCATCACCACCAACAACTATTACAACTATTTGGAATAAAGCTATTACATGATGAATAGACACGCAGGTCTTAAACAAAATTTAAAGACAACCATTAGGCTCCTGCCGGTTGCCATATTACAATAAGGATCATTGCATACATCAAATATAATCACAATCACATAATGGCCATATCACATCACAAAAACCCTGCAAAAACGAGTTAGACACCTCTAATTTTCTTTGCATGTTTTACGTGGCTTGGGGCTTTCGAATAAGAACGGATCTTACCTACGAACATGAACCACAACGTTGATACAAGTGTTGTCAGATGCTCATTGTAAATTGAATCTTAACTATGGTGGGAGAGACAGACACCCGCAAAGCCACTTGTGCAAAGCAAGTTGCACGTCAAGCGTGGAGCAAGTCTCATGTGCGATGACATGTAATGTTAGCCCGAGCCGCTTCATCCCACCATGCCGCAAGATGCAAAGTACACGCTAAGACACCGACAACAAAAGCATCAATGCCCACAAAAACATTGTGTTCTACTCGTGCAACAGATCTACGCATAGATACGGCTCTGATACCACTGATGGGTTCGTAGCATGGAAAACAAAAAATTTCTACCGCAAGAACGAACAAAACCCAGATCTAATCTAGATAAAAGCCAAGATCTAATCTATTAAACATGTGCAACGAGATAGATAAGAACTAACCCTTGTAGATCCGAAAAGCGTTAACGAGATTAGATCTCGTGGTTGATGTAGTCGATCACTTGCCGATCTCAAGATCGTGTGGATGATCCTTCCGGCGTCGCGTTCCAGCAGCGCTTCCGCAGTCGGTCAAGTGGACGATCCTTTCGGCGCTGCGATTCGACGGCGCTTCCGCAGTCGGTCACACGTGCGGAGTCGAAGCATACCTTCCTCTCCCCGTTCTAGCGAGCAGCAGAGATAGTAGATCTTCTCCACGGAATCCTAGCAGCACGACGGCGTAGTGGTGGTGGTGGAGTAGAGAATTCTGCAGGGCTTCGCCTATGCCTGTGCAGAAGAAACGTGGAGGAGAGAGGCGGCAAAGATTGGGTGTTATGGGAGCGAGCTAGGAGGGGGCGCCCCTGCCCTTCTATTTAAGGGGGGGAGGCGCGCCTGGGGAGGGGGAGTCCTAGTAGGACTCCCCTCCTATGGCCGGCGGTGGGAAGGGGGGAGGAGTCCTCCTCCCCCATGAATCCATGTCTTGCCCCACTAGGTTTCCTTTGACCCTTTCTTGGTTTTCAAGCAAACTCCAATAAATCCTCTAGAACCTTCCAGAACATTCCGAAACCTTCTAGCATCTCCATACAAACACTCCGGAACATTTCCTAACTTAGAAAATGATCCCCAATATATGAATCTTATTTTCCGGACCATTCTGGATCTCCTCGTGATGTCTCGGATCCATTCCGAGACTCCGAACAACATTCGGTCTCCAACGCACATTCCATATCTACATAAAACAACTTCGAACCTTAAGTGTGTCACCCTACGGTTCGTGAATATGTAGACATGACAGAGACACATCTCCTATCAATAACCATCAGCGGGACCTGGAGATCCATAATGGCTCCCACATACTCAACGATGACTTCGTGATCGATTGAACCATTTACATACGAAACCAATTCCTTTTGTCACGCGATACCATACTTATCCGAGGTTTGATCGTCAGCATCTCCATACCTAGTTCTACCTTGTTACTGATAAGTACTCTTTACTCTTTCCGTGATATGTCATCCCTTGTGACCCAGTCACATGCTTGCAAGCTAACTAGATGACATTCCACCGAGAGGGCCCAGAGCATATCTATCCGTCATATGGATGGACAAATCCCAATCTTGGTCCATGCGATTCAACACATACTTTCAGAATACCCAATGACACCTTTATGACCATCCAGTTACGAAGCGGTGTTTGATGTCATCAAAGTATCCATCCGGTGATGGTGATTAACATAACCTCATGGTCGAAGGATTAGGTTACTATGTATTTGAAAGCTTACAGCAATACGAACTTAATGACTTGATCTTATGCTACGCTTACTATGGGTGTGTGTCCATTACATCATTCTCCTAATGATATAACCTTGTTATTAATCACATCCAATGTCCATGATCAGGAAACCATGATCATCAATTAATCAACAAGCTAGTTCAACAAGAGGCTTACTAGGGACTCTTTTATGTTTACAAAACACACATGTATTAGTGTTTCCTAATAATACAATTATAGCATGGGATGTAAACATTTATGATAAACATAAAGATATAATAATAACCACTTTATTATTGCCTCTTGGGCATATCTCCAACACTAACATCATGTTGTTTTCACATTATTGATATGTGGAGTCACCTTTGCATGCATTATGAGTGGTACCCCTTTCTAGCTTCCATATGGAGTGTTTTGGAGTAGTTGCTCATGTTGGAATATTGTTGAGAATATTAAACACCTAGTGGAACATACACACTAGCATGTCCCATTTATATTCAAATATGACTATCTCCATCTACTCCACATGGCACATCCTTTTCAATTCATTTTAGCTTGGCCATAGCTCCATATTTTGGAATGCATGTGAATAAATGCCATGAGACCTTATTATTGGTTTAACAAAATGAGCGTGGCATTTATTAATAATGCATGGGCCATGCAAGTCACCACCATTTTGTGCTCCTTTGGTTTTCTTTGTTTTGTTTGAATGTTCTTCTTTTGTGAGCGCCCCCTTTTTCTCTCAACCCTCATCATCCTGTACCTAGTTCCTTCCTATGTGCATCATACCTCACCCTCATCTCCACCTCCTCCATACCCCCATGCACTTGATCTTGAACAAAAACCCTACATTCTAATCTCTCATGCCACCACCCTCATCACCCCACCCTAATCTCTCATGCCACACCTACACATGCATGTGTGCCCACATGTGAGTCTATCTCTCTCTCTCTCTCTCTCTCTCTCTTTCTCTCTCTCTAATTAACCCAAAACCCAAACCCTAACCTACCCCTTTTCCCTCCTAGCTAGCTCCATGCTGAGCCTCCCCTCCCTTCCTAACCTGGCCACCACCACCTGGCTACACCCCCCATGCCGAGTCATGCCCCTTCACCCTAAACCGAGCCCAACCCTAGATCCATGCCACCCCATGCCGTCTACCCCTCCCCTCTCGATTTCCCTCTCTCTCTGTCACAAAGCCCCACCCGAGCCAGACCACACTTTTCCGCGCCTGGCCCTAGCTGCAGCCTCCCTGCCTCCCTAACCTACCGTGCACGTGATCGAGAGGAGGAGAGAAAGAAAGGTGGCCGAGCCACCTCCAGTTTTTCTCCACCGTGCCCCACGGCCCCTTTTCTCCCTCTGCTGCCCTTATCTCCTCCCTCCGCAACATGCAGCAACCCCAGATCCTCCCCAGGGGCCCTGCGCCGCACCTTCCTTCCCCATCTTCCCCTGCCACCACCTCTTCCATCGCCGACCACCAACCTCGGCATCGGCGTCCACCACAGATCAAGGAGGCGGGCGTGGTTGTTGGGCGTCGAGGAAGACCAAGTCGATCCCCAGGATCCTGTCTGCACCTGGAGTCGAGGAGGAGAAGGGCTGGAACCACCAGAACCACCGCCACATCCACAAAACCCTTGCCCCGCCGTGCGCCAGCAACGCCGCAGATCGACTTCGCCTCGAACCGATCCAACACCACCAAGAACCCCTTGGTGAGCCGCTGGACCTCCTAGACACCTCCCCTCTTGCCCTGGCTTCCTGCTCTCGCCGGACCTTTTGTCGAGCGCGCTCTGTGCGACGGCGTGCGCGTGCTTCTGCTAGCTGTGCGTCGCAGTAGGTTCATCTGGCCGCGCCCGCGTTTCCTCTCACCAACCCAGCCCCACCGCAGCGGTAGCCGCCGCCGTGCGCAAACGCCAGGTCGCGAGTTTGAGCCCCCGCGCTGCACCGTTCCTGTCGCGCACCGTCCGTCAGTTTTCGTCAGACAAATCCTGGAAGAACAACAGTAGCCGTGGCAGACTTGCAGATAACCCCCCAACCCTTTTTTCCCTCAACCCGCAATCCACCAGACCCCACCTGTCATCGTCGCGGGACTTTTTACAAAAAGGGACCCGGGATTACAAAACCTCAACCCGCAGTCCTCCCTCTGCGCCGCGTGGCCAGCCCACTCCCTGCCGCTGTCGCGTGGGCCCCGTTTGGCGCCGGACCCACCGGTCTGTCGGTGCGGCTGTCTTCCATCGTGGTGCAAAAAGATTTCGCCCCGCCGTTTCGCCCAGTCAGCATCGGTCCCACCTGCTGCGACTGTGGCTAGATCTGCCTAGGTATAAAAAGTGCCTGCGTTTTTCTGTCTTTAATAAAACATTTTCAGGAAATGTTTAAATATGATTTAATTCTGTTTTTAATAACTTTTATTTTGTAAATTCAAATAATATAAATGATATATGTTTTGAATCAGAAAAATGTGAGGATTTCAAATATGCCATTCAAAATATCATTTGAGAACTTTTAATTTTCGAAATTGTTTAAATGTAATAAAAATGCCTTTTCTTAATTAATTAATAACTTCAATTCTACAACTCCAAATTTGACAAATAATATGTCTAAATCGATCAGAGCGACGAGCCCATTCTAACTATACATTCCATGTTCTGAATTGCAGCACGCATCATATAAATATAAAGTATAGAGCAACTTATTTGAGAACAAAACATGACTAAAACTCAATAAAATGCTTTATTCTTATACCCCACACCTCACCCATGCCATGCTACATTATTGCCATGTAAGTTGAGCATCATTCATCATGGCATGCTTGTTTGCTTGTCACATTTTAATTCATATGATTGTGCACTTTATTTATGTTGGCCCTTGTTTGTTTGGTTCTTCTTTCGAATAGACGCCGAGCAGGGGAAATATCAGGAATCCCAGGAGTACTACCCAGATCCGTCTCTCGCTTCAACTGAGCTGCCAGGAAAGCACTACCACATGCTTGCATACATATAGTACCTATTGTATCTATCTTATTCTTGCATCATTGAGTCGCGATTGCATTAAAATGAATCCCAAGTCCTGCATAGCATTTACTTTTAAACCCCACCGAAGCTTGTTCCTCCATTCCATGAGCCATTACTATAGGAGTTGTTTGAGCCATGCGAGTCGTAGAACAGCATGTGTAGGGTATGTGAGTGTCTGATGGATAACGAGGTACCTAAACAACTTAACCTGAGTAGTAATGGGATAACTAATGAAAGAGGCACCGGTGGGCAATATCTGCTATTTGGCTTTTCATGCTCACTTGTGTCCCGTAGGACCCCGAGTACTTGATTCCTCTTCCTTGACTATTCGCACTATCCACATCCGGGAGGCCGTGGACCCCCCCTGAGCCAGAGCTTGATTCAAATCTATTTCTTGGGGCCACAAACTAGTTTGGGGTTTTATTAATATCCTGTACTTATGCCATGCTTTATTGTTTATTTATGATTGTGCGTGGAGCACCTGTACTGTTTTGGATCGTGACACGTTTTCGCTGTATCGACAAGCCCAGACACACTTTCGGGTTCCCAGTCGTTTATCGTCATCCACACAAACCCTGGGTCCGTTCCGGAGCTGGCCAACTTCGTTGTGGGTAGCTTAGTGGGGTGGCCCCCTGAAATATTTCTGAATCCTGTGATCGCTTTGTCGTGAATGCCTCGTTGTGTTTTGATTTGGTTTTTCCGAGGTTGATCGAGTGTGTGTTGCTATTTGTGCACCCCTGTAGGGTAAATCTTTCTGAAAGCCGTGTCCGCGGTTATGGACGACTTGGAGCACAGTTTCTCGATCATAGACAAGTATAACTAAAGTACCACTTTTAATCTGACTAAATACCTGACTAGTAAATAGTGCAATACTCATGGAATGGTTAATAAAACTGCCAACGGAAGGGTTGTTCGTCGGCTTTCTCGTTGGTAAGCGAGGGGGAGGATGGATCTGTTACTTTATACTGTTATAACTGTTGTTACTAATTAACGGACATCCGTCTATCTTTGGTTAGGCGGATGGTTAGCGAGTATCTGTAGACTTGTTAGTTATTATCTTTTGCTGCAATTGCGTCACCCCAGGTATATGTCCCCTTTAGAGGCATAAAGACTTGTTGAGTACCCCTAGGGTCTCACACGATAAATTGTTTGATTCAGATGAACAGGTGTATTCGCAAGATGGATACTGGGTGGAGGAGACAGATGATGTTGGCAACGATCACTCGGTGTAGAGATTCTAAGGATGGGGATCCGCGAGATCTGTGGGCGGGATGTGTTTATTTATGTGGCATCTTATGCCGATTTGCTTCTTATCCGTACTCGGATCTTGTTTCCGCTTCCGCCTGATACTCTGATGTTTGATGTATGAGGAGCTATCCTAAACTATTATCTCTATCTAGGATATTTGGATCTTGCCATATGGCGTTGCAATATTTCTATTTATTTTAGATGGAATGGCTCTGAAAACTGTTGTATGGTAGCTTGCATACATACTCACTTGTGTATGTATTTGATCTCTTCGCCTGTTGCTTACGCCGCTCGCTCTTGTCCCGATGTCTTGGAAGTGGTTCGGACGGCCGACGGGTCTACACGTGGGCGGTCCTCTGGGCCCCCGCTGTACTATTTTAACCACTTCCGCTTCGTCCAGGCTTGAACTTAGAGCGTAGGGTCCGAGGTAGTTACAATCACCCAAGGTGAGATTGGCAAGCAAATGAATCCAAATCAAGGAGAGAGTAGCACAAAGTAGAATCCCAAAGGGAGAGGCCAAGAAACTACTAGAATCCTTAACTTAGAGAGACAAAGTACTTCAGGATGGCCTTGATACAACTTATAGATTCAATCAAGAGAGGGGATTCCCATCTAGGGTTCTTCGACACATGCTAAGAGTCTAAACTCAATTCATATCTACCTAGATCTGGACCACATGAGGCTATTTATAGTATTAGGGGCGAAGGGGTCGATAAGAGAATATTTCAAGGCATCAAACCCGTAACTATGACAAGAGATTTCGGCGGTAAGTTTGGCAGGACTGGTCCTAATGCTGAAATGGTTCGGCGGGCGCTGGATGGATTGGATGAGCGCCAGTTTGATGTACAAAAGATGTTTTTGGTGGGGCGACAGTTTGGTTTTGGTGGCGTTTCCGGCGTGCCGGAGATGGCGCTAGTTCCTTCTGGCGGTGGATCCGACTGGGTTGGAGCTGGCGCCGGTTCCTTTCTTCCGTCTTTTGTTCCATGTTTCTTGCTTGGGAGGCTTGGCATATTGGGCCTCCTTTACAGCTCCTCTTGGCATCATGGGTGTCAACACCAGGATTTTTAATCCCAGATGCCTGTTATGCCATACCTCAAAATCCCAGGATTACCATTTTTGCGAGACATAACAGATTGGATATCACAGTACATCATCCATTACAAACCATAATAAGGTTTTACACAAATAAAGGATCTCATGATCCAGTCTTAATACAAACAAGCAGCAGAATAATAAGCGTAGTAGTGGGCTCCATCTTCAGTGTCACAGGGAATGCTGACGATGGGAGATGATCCTAGTTGTCGTAGCCGTCCTATTGTCCATCTTCCTGATAGTCCCCCTCATAGTCTAGCCACAAGAATAGCCAAGGACAAAGCCATGAGTACTCTTTAAGTACTCGCAAACTATCACTAAACAAGTAAGGTAGTTCTAGTAGGAATACTAAGCTCTAGGTTTATTTGCAAAAGCTAGATTTATCTTCAGCTGAGTTTAGAAGTAAAGAAAACTAATTTAATGTTCTAAATCACCTAAGTGGGAACTTAGTTTTCATATTCACAACCCTGTTATGTTCAAGTCAAGGTCACCATTCATTTCACAAGTCATTTTGAAAACATCTGACGACGGAACAGTATGGCCACTCCAACTGTCCATGACCGGGGACGCGGCTATTTGAATAGTTTGACACTCTGCATAGGTGGTACACTTTCACCACAAAATTCGATACATCCGTCAGGGATAACCCTGAATCATCATACTTAGTGTGTAGATAACCAATCATAACCTTTCAATTACACACTCTAGTCTAGGCACCTCCCCTATGAGCTTGGTCTCCCAGCCATGGCCATCTGCCATCCTGGTCACTGCATAGGTGGACACACATCAAGAGGTAGCCCCATCTCAAACCTCTCCCGCAAGGGAACCCATACTAATGCATATAAACTTCTGACTAAGCCTTACCCAATTAAGGTATTGTGGTTGTACGGTAAAATTGGAATGGTATCGCATCCGAACCCAACCATCAGTTTTTTTTAAAGGGCTAGGGGTCATGCCTCAACATTTACATCATCAAATCCTTTGGTGTTTCTCAAAACATGTCAAAACATCTCAATAGAATGAAGCATCATTCCAAGGTTTTCATAATCATTTTCACCAAGTATTCCCAACTAAAGTGATCAAGTTTTATGCTTAGCACTAGCCACTAAGGTTAAGAGTGTTCACTAATGAGGGGTGTTAATCTTCAATCTCATGCCATAGGATGACATCTAAGTGTAACTAGATAGGCCTAGTTTTATACTCTTTATGCTATCTATACTAAAAGTAAAGAACTTTGGTAAAGTAAAAGAAAGTAAAGCTTGCAAGTAAAACTTGGGATTGGTATAACCAAAGCATGCCTAATGCATTTTGCTTAGGTTCTCAAGCTTGCAAGTATTAGCTTGCATTGTTAATGATGGCTTGCATGGTTAACTTGTATAATGCTAGCTTGCCAATAATAGCTTGCCTTGATTGGTGCAGTGATTGAAGTTTTCTTCATCTTCTTCGGGGTAAAACTCCTCCTCCTCGTAGACTTGGTCGGTACTATCGTCTATAAATAAAATACGGGGCACACAATCACCAAACAATACTTAACTAAGTCTATTTAGCACACTAAGGCTCACACTTGATGATCTAGTATCATCACAAACATCACATGAAATAAGGAACTACTTTTATTGCTTTTATTTTAGAAAAGTAATTTCTACTCATTGAAATTAATTAAGATTTAATATTCTCCAATTAAAATAGGGGATCATGTTGACACATGTCATCACCACATATTCTAATACATGGGAATGTGATTTAAAGTGTAGGTCACATTTTGTAAAGTTTAAGTTTATCATTTAATACATTTAAAGTGACTAGAAATGCCCTAATAGCATTCTTTTGGTACTAGTCCAATGTCACTGCATGCAAACCTCAATGTTTTTACATATTCAGATAGATATTGTCAAATGTGATTTTTGAGAGTTGGAATCAACTCAAAATCTATTATGGTTGATTTTTGAAAAATATTTGAAGTTGCAAACGTCTTTCTCTTGTTATTTTTACTATAGATTATCTCTAACTCCAATTGATTTAAATCTAACGGGCTTGGATAGATATTTTAATTTTCTTTCTAACAAAATTTGGATCATGTCATTTGGTTCACTGAAACTCTCTGAATTGATTTTTGAATCTAGGCATAGAATAGGATTTCAACTAAATTGGAAAATCAATATTTGAATTTCCAGGCCTAAGCGGGAACGTTAAACGGGCCGGCCCAACTGCACAGCACAGCGCAGCGCACGGCTGATAGAGGGGGTCCACTGGTAATTGACTCAGTCTATGCGAAACGGTATCTTTCAATCTAGGCGCTACGATCTAATTCTAATCCAACGGCTGAGGGTCGTCGTCGACGACGAATAGCTCCGACGACGAGCTAAACCTAACATGGCGGTAGGGGTCTCTCGGGGCTCACCTGGGCTCCAACTAGGCTCGACGATGGGGGAAAACGACGTGATAGACAACGGCGAGGCGAGGCGCGGTCATGGTGGAGCTTGGCGTGGTCGGAATCACTGGCGCCCTTCTCCTCCAGCAGCGGCGGACTCCGGTGCAATTCCGGCGCGGTGGTGCTCGCCTTCCTCCGGGAAGAAGTGGGGAAGGTCAGTGAGGAGTGGGGAGTCGAATGGTGTGAGGAATGGAGGCTGGGGTGGCCTCCTTTTATAGCTCGGCGAGGGGACCGAGCGGTGCGGCAGTGAGCTCGACAGTGGCATCGCTACAGGCAGCTAACAGCATGGGCGAGGGCGTAGGACAGTGCCGTTCTCCCTAGCGGTTCTCACGGACTTAATGGCGCGGCATGCGGCGGCTTGGTTTGGTCTGGCGTGTGCGGTGCTCTGAGCGGAGGTAGTGGTGTTTGCGGCGGCGGGCGGCAGCTGCGGGCGGCGGCGAACGGGGGTGTCTGCCGGGGTGGGTTGATCATGGCGAGGCTGCGCGTGCACGGTGAGGGCAAAGCGTGAGCTAGCAAGGCTAGTCGGGCACGGCGCACTGCATGCTCTAGACACGGCGCAGAGAGGCGGTGCGCGGCGCGACTAGTGTGGTCCACTACTCGGCTGGGGCTGTGGCCTGGACAGGGGGTGGCGGTAGAGTGCGGCGAGGCTAGTGGACATGCTGGATGGGTGCGGGGTTGTCTAGTGCAAGCTGGTCGTGGTCGGCCGGCGATGACCACAAACCAGCGGCGCTCCACTGTGCAAATGATGGAGGGGGTTCTGATCTTGGCTGGGTTGGACTGAGAGGGGACCAGAGGAGTTAAGGGGAGGTCAATTGGTCGATGATCACTGTACAAAACAGTGAAGTTAGGCTAGAGATTATTTTGTGCATGCCAAGTGTTTGATGAAATGGCCGCATGAAATTTACTTTTGAATTTTTGATTCAAATTTTTTGAATGATGTTAGATTAAGCTTGAGAGACTAGGTTTGCTTGGATAGGTCGAGGTGAATTCATTTGATGGGTTTTTGAAGAAGTGTGATCTTAACACATACACTTGATTCAATTTTCAAATGTCCATGAAATTGCTTTGCTAGATGTTTTTGTAAGTTTGTAAAGTGGGCCTTGATACACTTTTACTTGGTCTAGCAAGGGGTGAAAAGAAATAGAATTGTTTCTATTGCAAATCTTCTTCTAGGAACACCTAAAGTGGCCCAGTGGTTTAAAATGATCAAAATGACCATTTGCTTTATTTATTCTCATTTGATTTCTTTCTTTGGATTTTGTTTGTAAAAGGTCTAGATGATGTGGCATTCACCTTTGAACCATTTCACAACATTTAGAACAATCAAGCATGGCATATACACTCAATTCTATACAAATGCAAACACACATGCATTCACATTCATTTTCTTAATAAAAGTTTTTGTTAACCCTAAATTGGGTGATTAGATCTTGATAACCTTGATTAAAGTTTTGGGATGTTACAAACCTTCCCTCCTTAAACAAAATATCATCCCGGGATTTACGAAAAACTAGGAACTAAAGAGATCTGGAAACTCAGTCCTAATGTAATCTTCTCGCTCCCAAGTAGCTTCTTCTTCGGTATGGTTGCTTCACTAGATCTGGAGAAACTTGATACTTTGGGTCCTGGTGGTTCTGAAAGCTTCTTCCAAAACACGGATCGGGACTTCACGATACGTCAGATCCTTGTTCATATCTATGGCTCGGTGATCGATGTTCTTGAACACTTCGGTCTTCTTCGGCACTTCTAGGCATTTGTGAAGTAACGAGATATGGAACACATTATGGATGGCTGACATCTCCTCTGGCAGTTCCAGTTGATATGATACTTCTCCTCAGCGATTCAGAATCTTGAAGGGTCCAATATATCTGGGGGCTAACTTTCCTTTCAGTTGAAAACGTTGCATTCCCTTCAAAGGCGACACTTTGAGATATACAAAATATCCGACATTGAAAGGCAGGTCTCTACGTCTCTTATCAGCATAACTCTTCTACTTGGATTGGGTGGTCCTAAGGTGCTCACGGACTTTGTGAACTTTCTCTTCAGCTTCTCGTAGGATGTCGGGTCTGAAAATCTGACTCTCTCCTACTTGCGACCAATTCAAGGGGGTACGGCACTTCCTTCCATACAGAAATTCAAATGGGGCCATTTGCAAACTGGCTTGATAACTATTGTTGTATGAGAATTCTACGAAAGGCAGACAATCTTCCCATTTTGATCCATCCTCTAGAACATAATCTCTCAACATATCTTCTAAGACTTGGTTGGCTCTTTCAGTCTGTCCATCGGTTTGCGGGTGGTAAGTTGTGCTGAAATTCAATTTGGTTCCTAATCCTTCTTGGACTTTCTGCCAAAATCTTGAGGTAAATTGGGTTCCTCGATCCGACACTATGGTCTTGGGGGTTCCATGCAAACTGACGATTCTAGAAATGTACAACTCTGCTAGCTTCGAACTCTGGTAGGTTATCTTGATAGGTCTCAAATGGGCTACCTTAGACAGTCTATCCACTATGACCCTAATAGAGTCATTTCCCCTACTAGAAGTAGGCAAACCGGTGATAAAATCCATTCCAATAGAATCCCATTTCCATTACAGAATTTGCAATGGTTGCAACAGTCCTGCGGGTCTCTAATGTTCTGCCTTGACTCTTTGACAGAGATCACACTTGGCGATGTAGCTTCCGATTTCTCTCTTCATCTTGTGCCACCAAAATTGCTCTTTCAAATCCTGATACATCTTCATTCCTCTGGGATGGATAGAATAAAGAGTATCATGAGCTTCTTGCACGATAACTTGTTTTAGCTCGAAATTTGCTGGCACGCCGATACGTCCTTTGTACTACAAAACTCCTTCTTCATCTTCGGTGAATCCGGGTACCTTTCCTGTACTTGTACGACGCTTGATTCCGTCGATACTTGCATTTCCTTTCTGGCCTTCCTTGATCTTACTAATCAAAGTGGGTTGAAGTTCTATGCTAGCTAAAAATCCTTTGCTAACTAGCTCCATTCTAAATTGCTCCAACTCTTCATGTAAACTTGGCTAAGCTTCTTTGATCATGGTGTTTAATCTACACGGCAATCTGCTAAGAGCATCTGCTACCACGTTGGCTTTGTCGGGGTGATAGTGAATGTCAAGGTCATAATCCTTGATTAACTCTATCCATCTCCTTTGCCTCATATTCAGCTCCTTCTAGGTGAAAATACACTTCAAGCTCTTGTGATCTGAATAAATCTCACAGTGGTGACCCATGAGGTAATGACACCATGTCTTCAATGCTAAAACTACAACTGCTAGTTCATGATCATGGGTAGGGTAGTTTTGCTGATGCTGCTTCAGTTGTCGGGATAAATATGTTATGGCTTTGCCTTCTTGCATCAACACACATCCGAGACCAATCTTGGATGCATCACAATACACATCAAAAGTCTTATTGATATCTGGCATAATCAAGATTGGGGCTGAAATCAATCTCTTCTTGAGCTTTTGAAAACTTGCTTCACATTTGTCGGTCCATTCAAACTTCTTATCTTTCTTCAACAGTTGGGTCATTCGTCTTGCGATGCCCGAAAATCCTTCAACAAACTTGCGGTAATATCCCGCTAATCCGATAAATGCACGGACTTGGGTTTGAGTGGTTGGGGCTTTCCATGCTTCAACATCTCTAATCTTGGCGGGATCAACAGCGACTCCTCCTGCCGACACAATATGTCAGAGGAATCCTACTTCTTTCAACCAAAACTCACATTTGCTAAACTTGGCATACAACTGATGTTCTCCAAGGGTTTCAAGGATGGTTCTCAGATGTAGCTCATGGTCTTCTTCTAACTTTGAATAGATTAGAATATCATCGATAAAAACAACGCCAAACTTATCCAAGAAATTCATAAAGATCTTATTCATGAGATTCATGAAATAAGCGGGGGCATTGGTTAATCCAAAAGACATGACCGTATACTCATACAATCCATATCTGGTGGTAAAGGCGGTCTTTGGAATATCCGTTGCACGATTCTTGAGTTGATGATAACCAGTCCTAAGATCCATCTTAGAAAACACTCTGGCACCAGTCAACTGTAACATCCCAAAACTTTAATCAAGGTTATTAATATCCAAATCACCCAATTTAGGGTTAACAAAAACTTTTTATTATTTAAAACATTTAAGCATGCATATGTGTGTTGCATTAATATGGAATTGTTTTGAATTGCCATGTTTGCTTGTTCTAATGGTTGTAAAATGATTCTAAGGTGAATGCCACATCATTTAGATCATTCCAAAGCAAAATCCAAAGAAAAAGAAATCAAATAAGATTAATAAAGGCAAATGGTCACTTTTGCCATTTTAATCCACTAGGCCACTTTGGGTGTTCCTAGAACTCAAGGTCCAACAGAAACAATTCCAACTCTTTGCACCTCTTGCTAGCACAAGTAATGATCTACCAAGGCCCACTTTGAAATCTTACAAAAACATTTGAACTCTAAATTTAAATGACATTTGAAATGGAATCAAGTGCAGGTACATAGATCACACTTTTTCAAAAACCACTCAAATGAGCTCAACTTGACAATCCCAAGCAACCAAAGATGCTTAAGCATGTGACCAGCAACTCCACCAAAAATCTTTTCAAAATTCAAAGTTTGATTTCTTTCGGCCATTTTGAAAAACACCTTCTGTGCACAAATCTGCCAAAATCCACAAACACTATTGTGAGCAGGGTTCTGGCCAAACTGGTCTCCCATTTTGCAACCAAAGTGCTCCTAGTACACCTCCCACCATGTACCTGCACGGCCACCCACTGTGCACATGACCAAATGGTCATGGCCACCATGGCCGAGCACATTTATCACCCCCACCGTCGACAACACCACCCAAGCACCGCCAGCCTCGCCTACCATGTCTAGCACGTCGCTCGTGCTCCACTTCCCCCTCTAGGCCAGCCCCAGCTCAATGACAGAGAGAGGAGAAGTCAGGAACGCCGTGCCCGGGCCGTGTCTGCCATGCCGATGCCGCACCCGCCGTTCACGCCTGTCCCTGCTCCACCCAACCTCGCCTCGCTCCCGCCGCCAGCCTACATGATCACCAGTGTCCCAGGAGACCCAAGGACATGCCCGTTCCCTCGACCGTGCCCCGTAGCCGCTGAACGCCGTGAAATTCGCCGTCGACCGAGACAGCGTGCGCGCGGCGACGCCCACTTCTCCCGACCACGTTGCACTGCGCGAGCATCTCCGTGACGATCGCTAGGGAATCGCCCACCGTCCGACCCCCCGAACCATACCTCTAGCTCGCTGTGTCGCCGACCCCGTCGAGCTCCGACCATGCCGTGATGCCACCCTCGCCCCTCTATAAAATGGGGGCCTCCCGACACCAACTCTTCACACCATCCCCCTCCACTCCACCTCAGAGGCCTCCCAGAGCCCCACCAGAGCAAGCCGCTGCCTGTAGCTCTCCAATTTCACCGGAGACCGCCGCGGAGGGAGGAGAAGGGCGCCACTGATCCAAGCCATCCCCAAGGACGCCGCCGGTACTAGGAGAACCGCAGTCCTCGACACGTCCAGTTACCCGCCTCACCGACCCTCGCCGGAGCTCCGGTAAGCCTCCCCGACCCTCAATGACCTTGCTAGGGTTTCTCCCCGTCGTGTCCTGTTCCAGTGAGGAAGAGGGCTGTGAGTCGTTGATCCAGGATCTAATCCTGCGGTCACCCTCCTCCGATACCTGTTCGGCATCCCCTGTCCCACTGACAGGTGGGGCCAACCCTTAAGTCAGTTCGGCTGCTGCGCGGAACGCAGTGGGCCGGCCCATTTCTTTCCCGCGCAACCCCGTAGATTCAAATAAATCTTTTTCAATTTTTGACTTAAACTCATTCTGTCCACTAGTTTAAAAATCAACCCAGAGAGTTCTGGTTAACCAAATGACATGATTCAAATTTTGCTAGAAAGATAATTAAAATCTCTATCCAAGGCCGTTCGGTTTAAATCAATTAGTGTTATAGATCACATACAGAAAAATAACAAGACAGAGACTTTTCCACATTCAAACATTTTTCAAAAATCAACAATAATAGATTTTGAGTTGATTCCAAGTCTCAAAAATCACATTTGAAAATACTTGTCTGAATATGTAATAATATTCAGGTTTGCATGCAGTGACTTTGGACTAGTACCAGAATAATGCTATATAGGCATTTCTAGTCACTTTAAATCATTAAAATAATGAACTTAAACTTATTGAAATGTGATCCAACATTTAAATCACATTCCCATGCATTATAATATGTGCTGATCACATGTGTACACATGATCCCATATTTTAATTATAGAATATTAAATATTAGTATTTTCAATTAGTAGAAATTACTTTTCTCAAATAAAATAAATGAAACTAGTTCATTAAATCTTGTGATGTATGTGATGATACTAGATCATCAAGTGTGTGCATTAGTGTACTAAATAGACTAGTTAAGTATTGTTTGGTGATTGTGTATTCCGTATGTATTTATAGACGATAGTACCGACCAAGTCTATGAAGAGGAGGAATTCTACCCCGGGAAAGAAGAGGAGAATTTCAACCACTACACCAATCAAGGCAAGCTATTATTTGCAAGCTAATACTTGCAATCCATCATTAACAATGCAAGCTAACCCTTGCAAGCTTGATAACTTAAGCAAATGCATTAGGCATGCTTTGGTTATACAATTTGACTTATACTTACCCCAAGTTTTACTTACAAGCTTTACTTTATTTTACTTTACCAAAGTTCTTTACTTTGTTTATAAGTAGAATAAAGAGTATAAAACTTAGCCTAGCTAGTTAGACTTAGATGTCATTCTATGGCATGATATTGATATTAACATCCCACATTAGTGAACACTCTTAACTTAGTGATTAGAGCCAAACCAAGAACTTGATCACTTTAGATGGGAAGACTTGGTGAAAATGATTATGAAAACCTTGGGATGATGAGTAATTCTATTGAGATGTTTTGACATGTGTTGAGAAACACAATTGGTTTATGATGATGATGAAAATGTTGAGGCAAGACCCTTAGCCCCTTTATAAAAACTGATGGTTGGGTTCGGATGTGATACCATTCCAATTTTACCATACTTCCACAATACCTGAATTGGGTAAGGCTTAGCCGGAAGTTTATATGCATTAGTATGAGTTCCCTCGCGGGAGAAGTTTGAGCTGAGGCTACCTCTCAATGTTGCCCACCTATGTAGTACCCAGGATGGCAGATGGCCATGGCTGGGAGGCCAAGCTCATAGGAGAGGTGCTTGTACTAGAGTGTGTAAAGGAAAGGTTATGTTTGATTATCTGCATACTAAGTATGACGATTCAGGGTTATCCCTGACAGATGTATCGGATTTTGTGGTGAATGTGTACCACCTATGCAGAGTGTCAAACTATTCGAATAGTCGCGTCCGCGGTTATGGACAGTTGGAGTGGCCATACTGTTCCGTTGTCAGATGTTTTCAAAATGAATTGTGACATGACTTGACCACGACAGAGTTGTGACTATGACAACTAAGTTCCCACTTAGGTGATTTAGAATTTTATTCTATCTTTCTTTGTTTCTGAACTCAGCTTAGGTTTCAAACTTAACCTTGCAAATAAACTTAGAGTTTAGCTTTCCTACTAGAACTACCTTACTTTTTAGTGATAGTTTGCGAGTACTTAAAGAGTACTCATGGCTTTGTCCCTGGCTATTCCTGTGGCCAGACTATGAAGAAGACTACCAAGAGGAAGGACAGCAGGACGGCTACGACAACTAGGACTATCTCCCATCGTCAGCATTGCCTATGACACTGAAGATGGACCCCACCGCTACGCTATTTATTCCGCTACTTGGTTGTACTAAGACTGGATCATGAGATCCTTTATTTGTGTAAGACCTTATTATGGTTTGTAATGGATGATGTACTGTGATATCCAATCTGTTATGTCTCACAAAAATGGTAATCCTAGGATTGTGATGTATGGCATAACAGGCATCTGGGATTAAAAATCCGGGTGTTACAAGTTGGTATCAGAGCCATCTTGACCATAGGAGACCCTAGTTAGAATGGACGTCCGGACAAAAACTTAGTTTCAAAAAAACAAAGAAGTGAGTATTTATGAAAAACTATCTCCACTCTTATCCTTGGGATTCTTTCTCTCAAAAAATACATGTTCCTAAAAAATTCTTACATTATTACCTAAAATTTGACACACTTGATCACTTCACAACTTACTCATCCTAAATTCTTATAGATGGAAGTTCAGTACTACAAGTTCTACCAGTTGGGCAACGGAGGACAACCGATCTTCGAGAGGGATCTTGATGCACTGTCTGAGTACTTGGAGCGCCCACATCTGGAATTCTTTGGAGCTCAACTCAATGGTCCCCTAGGAGGAGATTTACAATGGCTAGTAGTTGCTGATCTTCGAGGCAAGCTGGAAGCACCTCTTTCCGAGAAGATTCAATTCACTGTGAGAGAGAACAATTGGCTAGATGGATTAGCCAGGGCAATGCATGAAGCTCTCGCTTGTCTTTGCGCCCAGAATCTCAACTAGATCCAAGGAACCCGCTTTGCTCACTAAGCAAGGCATGATTCCATGGGAATGCCTCTGGAGATGCCAAGTCACCCGGAGTTGAAGCGCCAAGTAGAGAACCTTGACTTCCTAATGTATGACAGATAGAAGGAATTGGACAATGCTCGATATTTTGCCAACCACAACCTTTCCATTGCCGCCCAGAAGGCCCAGACTTTCTCACTGCTCGTCAAGGATCGTCAATCACTTCGTCGTCAACGCGCAAAGAAGGATTGCACCATCAACTGTCTTTGCAAGAAGATAGCCGACCTCGAGAAGACCATCAAGGAGCAAGAAGTTCAGCTTGCAGCCAAAGAAGAAGAGGAGGAAGGTGAAGACATCCAAGGGGATATTCACTCATACCTCAGCAATGATGATGACTACTTGGAGTATGATGACATGGACTTCTACATCGACGATGATGACTCCGACTTCATCGATGATGAGTAGATGCACTAGAGCACTATCGTATGAATGAGATGTATTGGTCCCATTGTATCTTAGCTGACAGAATGGTTCTTAAAACCATCTGTTTTCCTTTCCTGTTGTGGTGTGTGTGTTTGTATCGTGTGCTTTGATTCAATGAATGAAAAGAAGTTAGTTTGCAAAACCTGAGTCAAACTCAAAGTCTTAGCTTTGAAAACAAAACCATATACCATAGAACTTTCCCTATTACCCCATTATCTATCTCAATCTTCAGCTGACTCGTGGAAACCAAGGAGGGAGCAGCTCATCGTAGAACCCAATGCTGCAGATTCTATAGATGCTAATTGCAGACCGTGAAGCTAGAAGGGCAGAGGGCCAAGCAAATCTAGCCACCCTGCAGCTGATCGCCCAGATGGCTCACAACAACCAGGGCCATGGAAATCACGATCATCATGGATCCAAACTCAAAAACTTCCAGAATACCAATCCCCCTATCTTTAGTAAGTCTCAAGACCCGCTGGATGCCGATGATTGGTTAAAAGACCATGGAGAATAACTTAGAAGTCGCTGGAGTGGATGCCAACGAGAAAGTTCTGTTTTCCACCCACTATCTGGTAGGAGATGCAAGAGCATGGTGGAACAACACCCGTAACATGAACCACGGTCAAGTGATGACGTGGGAAGCCTTCAAAGTCAAGTTCAGCCGCACCCATGTGCCGCACGGTTTAGTCACCCGAATGAGAGATGAATTCAGAGAACTAAAGCAAGGCAGAATGACTGTAGTCGAGTACCGTGACAGATTCTTGTCCCTAGCCAGGTATGCACCTGATGAGATCAACACTACAGCTAAGAAGAAGGAGAGATTCCTGAATAGACTGCATGATGAGATGTAGACGGTACTAGTCAACATCCATTTTGAGGATCTCGAAGAGCTAGTCGACTCTGCCATTCAGATGGAAGGGAAGATCAACCAAGCGAATGACAACCGCAAGTGTCGGATGATGCACCAAGCTGGATCCAACAGTCACCAGAAGTATCCCCCCAATCCATCTGCCGGATATGCCCCGCAGAACAATCGACCCCCAATGTCTCGTCCAAGCTACCCCAACCATAGTGAAGGAAATCTAAAGTCCGGAGCAACAACAACAACCACCCTAGCAACTCCAACAACTTCAACCGTGCACCGCCCAAGTCCAACAACGACAACAACATTGCCCCGAGGACTGTAAGGAATGTCGTGCCGGTGGCAGCAAAAGACAAGTCTTAGATGACTTGTTTTGAGTGTGGAGTGAAGGGTCACTACTCCAACGAGTATCCCAAGAAGATTGCAGCCACCACCAATGTGAATGCCCCAGCTCAACAGCAGCACCGTGTTCAGCCCAGAAGAAGATTCGCCCCAGGGAACCCTCACAACCGCAACGGGCGTCTCTTCCACATGAACGCCGAAGAAGCCCAAGAAGCGCCAGATGTTGTGCTGGGTATGTTTTCTGTAAACTCCGTTTAGCAAGAGTGTTGTTTGATTCTGGAGCATCGCACTCGTTTGTCACCAAAGAATTTGCATGCACTAGTAAGATTCACCCAACCAACCTGAAGCATGTCATGATAGTTCAAATACCTGGTTCAACCACAAAAGCTAGAAAAATTTGCAAAGTTGTACCTATCAGAATACATGGGATAGATTTTTATGCTAATCTAATAGTACTTGGAACCAAAGGTTCGGAAGTAGTACTAGGAATGGATTGGATGTCAAAGCATAAAGGATTGATAGACTGTGCCAAGAAAGCCATCACCATGACCAGTAGCTCTGGAGTACCAGTAGAGCATATATCTAAAACCTTGCCCCATCAATTCAAGTGCAACAAGAGTCTAGCCCTACCCACCATAGACCAAGTCAAAGTAGTCTGTGAATACCCCGACGTATTCCCAGATGAATTGCCTGGTATGCCCTCGGATCGGGATATT
The DNA here is from genome assembly GCA_910589775.1 of Avena eriantha. Classification (NCBI taxonomy): domain Eukaryota; kingdom Viridiplantae; phylum Streptophyta; class Magnoliopsida; order Poales; family Poaceae; genus Avena; species Avena eriantha. Next base: position 18,761,395 of record OU342740.1, read on the forward strand.
GAGTTCATTATTGAACTAATCCCTGGAACCGGACCCATAGCTCAGAGACCCTATAGCATGAACCCCTCAGAGTTAGTAGAGCTGAAGAAGCAATTGGATGCCATGCTGGAAAAAGGCTTGATTCAACCAAGCGCATTGCCATGGAGATCGCCCGTGTTGCTCGTTAACAAGAAAGATGGAGGCAACTGTTTGTGCACAGATTACAGGAAGCTGAATGATGTCACCATCAAGAACAAGTACCCATTGCCGAAGATAGAGGATCTATTTCATCAGTTGATGTCAACACCCGGATTTGTTCACGATGATTAGTATATGCATGTATTGCTTTCTCGGTGTTTGTCAATTGCCCCGTTGTAATTTGTTCACCCAGCATGTTATCTATCTTAAGGAGAGCCACCTCTAGTGAACTATGGATCCCGGTCCTTTGTCTTTACATACAATCTACAATCTTTTACTGCTTTGTGTTTACTTTCTGCAAAATATTACTTCTTTCCATCCGATACGTTTAATCCTTTGTTTTCTGCAAAACACGGTGAGATTGACAACCTCATCGGAATTTGGGGACAAAGTTCTGTGGTTGTGTTGTGCAGGTCTCCACATTGCTACTAGCACCGGTAGTGCGCCCTGCCAAAGCTCAGCTAGTAACACCTTTGGGGTGTTTCCTTGCTCCTACTGGTTCGATTAAACCTTGGTTTCATAACTGAGGGAAAACTTACTGCTGTTCTCATCATACCTTCCTCTTGGGGTTCCCAACAAGCGCTACATCGAAAGTCGAGTACATCACATCCCCTGTCCCACTGACAGGTGGGGCCATCGCTTAAGTCAGTTCGGGTGCTGCGCGGAACGCAGTGGGCCGGCCCATTTCTTTCCCGCGCAACCCCGTAGATTCAAATAAATCTTTTTCAATTTTTGACTTAAACTCATTCTGTCCACTAGTTTAAAAACCAACCCAGAGAGTTCTGCTTAACCAAATGACATGATTCAAATTTTGCTAGAAAGATAATTAAAATCTCTATCCAAGACCGTTGGATTTAAATCAATTAGAGTTATAGATCACATATAGAAAAAATAACAAGACAGAGACTTTTCCACATTCAAACAGTTTTGAAAATCAACCATAATAGCTTTTGAGTTGATTCCAACTCTCAAAAATCACATTTTAACATACCTATTTGAATATGTAATAATATTCAGGTTTGCATGCAGTGACTTCGGACTAGTACCAAAATAATGCTATATAGGCATTTCTAGTCACTTTAAATCATTAAAATAATGAACTTAAACTTATGGAAATGTGATCCAACATTTAAATCACATTCCCATGCATTAGAATATGTGTTGATGACATGTGTCCGCATGATCCCATATTTTAATTAGAGAATATTAAATCTTAGTATTTTCAATGAGTAGAAATTACTTTTCTCAAATAAAATAGATGAAACTAGTTCATTAAATCTTGTGATGTATGTGATGATACTAGATCATCAAGTGTGTGCATTAGTGTACTAAATATACTTGTTAAGTATGGTTTGGTGATTGTGTATTCCGTATGTATTTATAGACGATAGTACCGACCAAGTCTACAAAGAGGAGGAATTCTACCCTTAGGAAGAAGAGGAGAATTTCAACCACTGCACCAATCAAGGCAAGCTATTATTGGCAAGCTAATACTTGCAATCCATCATTAACAATGCAAGCTAACCCTTGCAAGCTTGATAACTTAAGCAAATGCATTAGGCATGCTTTGGTTATACAATTTGACTTATACCTACCCCAAGTTTTACTTACAAGATTTACTTTCTTTTACTTTACCAAAGTTCTTTACTTTGTTTATAAGTAGAATAAAGAGTATAAAACTTGGCCTAGCTAGTTAGACTTATATGTCATTTTATGGCATGAGATTGATATTAGCATCCCACATTAGTGAACACTCTTAACTTAGTGATTAGAGCCAAACCAAAAACATGGTCACTTTAGATGAGAAGACTTGGTGAAAATGATTATGAAAACCTTGGGATGATGAGTCCTTCTATTGAGATGTTTTGACATGTGTTGAGAAACACAATTGGTTTATGATGATGATGATGAAAATGTTGAGGCGTGACCCTTAGCCCCTTTATAAAAACTGATGGTTGGGTTCGGATGCGATACCATTCCAATTTTACCGTACAACCACAATACCTAAATTGGGTAAGGCTTAGCCAAAAGTTTATATGCATTAGTATGAGTTCCCTCGTGGGAGAGGTTTGAGCTGAGGCTACCTCTCAATGTTGTCCAACCATGCAGTGCCTAGGATGGCAGATGGCCATGGCTGGGAGGCCAAGCTCATAGGAGAGGTTCTTGTACTAGAGTGTGTAAAGGAAAGGTTATGTTTGATTATCTGCATACTAAGTATGACAATTTAGGGTTATCCCTGACAGATGTATCGAATTTTGTGGTGAAAGTGTACCACCTCTGCAGAGTGTCAAACTATTCGAATAGCCGCGTCTGCGGTTATAGACAGTTGGAGTGGCCATACTGTTCCGTTGTCAGATGTTTTCAAAATGACTTATGAAATGAATTGTGACATGACTTAACCACAACAGAGTTGTGACTATGACAACTAAGTTCCCACTTAGGTGATTTAGAATTTTATTGAACGCATCTTAGGTTTCAAACTTAACCTTGCAAATAAACTTAGAGTTTAGCTTTCATACTAGAACTACCTTACTTGTTAGTGATAGTTTGCGAGTACTTAAAGAGTACTCATGGCTTTGTCCCTGGCTATTCCCGTGGCCGGACTATGAAGAAGACTACCAAGAGGAAGGACATCAAGACAACTATGACAACTAGGACTATCTCCCATTGTCAGCATTGCATGTGACACTGAAGATGGACCCCACCGCTACGCTATTTATTCCGCTACTTGGATGTACTAAGACTGGATCATGAGATCCTTTATTTGTGTAAGACCTTATTATGGTTTGTAATGGATGATGTACTGTGATATCCAATCTACTATATCTCGCAAAAATGGTAATCCTGGGATTGCGATGTATGGCATAACGGGCATCTAGGATTAAAAATCCGGGTGTTGACATCAACTGATCAAACAGATACTCTATCTTGGGCAGCGGGTACTTGTTCTTGATGGTGACATCATTCAGCTTCCTGTAATCTGTGCACAAACAGTTGCCTCCATCTTTCTTGTTGACGAACAACACGGGCGATCTCCATGGCAATGCGCTTGGTTGAATCAAGCCTTTTGCTAGCATGGCATCCAATTGCTTCTTCAGCTCTACTAACTCTGAGGGGTTCATGCTATAGGGTCTCTGAGCTATGGGTCCGGTTCCAGGGATTAGTTCAATAATGAACTCAATATCCCGATCCGAGGGCATACTAGGCAATTCATCTAGGAATACGTCGGGGTATTCACAGACTACTCTGACTTGGTCTATGGGGGGTAGGGCTAGACTCTTGTTGCACTTGAATTGATGGGGCAAGGTTTCAGATATATGCTCTACTGGTACTCCAGAGCTATTGGTCATGGTTATGGCTTTCTTGGCACAGTCTATCAATCCTTTATGCTTTGACATCCAATCCATTCCTAGTACTACTTCCGAACCTTTGGTTCCAAGTACTATTAGATTGGCATAAAAATCTATCCCATGTATTCTGATAGGTACAACTTTGCAAATTTTTCGAGCTTTTGTGGTTGAACCAGGTATTTGAACTATCATGACATGCTTCAGGTTGGTTGGGTGAATCTTACTAGTGCGTGCAAATTCTTTGGTGACAAACGAGTGCGATGCTCCAGAATCAAACAACACTCTTGCTAATACTGAGTTAACAGAAAACATACCCAGCACGACATCTAGCGCTTCCTGGGCCTCTTCAGCATTCATGTGGAACAGACGGCCGTTGCGGTTGAGCAAGTTCCCTAGGGCAAATCTTCTTCTAGGCTGAACACGGCGCTGCTGCTGAGTAGGGGCATTCACATTGGTGGCAGCTGCAAGCTTCTTGGGACACTTGTTGCAGTAGTGACCCTTGACTCCACATTCAAAGCAAGTAATTTGAGACTTGTCTTTGGCTGCAACAGGCACAACATTGCTTTGAATCCTTGGGGCGGTATTGTTGTTATTTTTGTTGGACTTGGGCGGTGCACGGTTGAATTTGTTGGAGTTGCGGGGGTTGTTGTGATTTCCTCCAGACTTCAAGTTTCCTCCGCTACGATTGGGGTAGCTTGGACAGTTCATCGGGGGTCTATTGTTTCTCGGGGCATATCCTACAGACGGGTTGGGGTGATACTTCTGGGCATGGTTGGATCCACTCTGGTGCATCATTCTGTGCTTGCGGTTGTCATTGTCTTGGTTGATCTTCCCTTCCATATAGATGGCGGAATCTACAAGCTCTTCTAGTCTTCAAAACGGATGTTGACTAAGACAATCTGCATCTCATCATGCAATTCGTTCAGAAATCTCTCCTTCTTCTTGGCTTCGCTGTTGATCTCATCAGGGGCATATCTATCTAAGGACAAAAATTTGTCACGGTACTCAACTACCGTCATCCTGCCTTGCTTCAGTTCTCTGAACTCATCTCTCATTCTGGTGACCAAACCTTGGGGCACATGGGAGCGGCTGAACTTGATCTTGAATGCTTCCCAAGTCATCATATGTCCGTCCTTCATGGTACATGTGCTATTCCACCAGGCTCTTGCATCTCCTGCCAGATAATGGGTGGCAAATAGTACTTTCTCATTGGCTTCAACTCCTGCGACCTCCAGGTTGTTCTCCATGGTTTGCAGCCAGTCATCCGCATCTAAGGGATCCTCAAACTTACTAAAGATAGGTGGGTTGGTATTCTGAAAGTTCTTGAGCTTGAATCCATGATGATCTTGGGTCCCATGGCCTTGATTATTATGGGCCATCTGAGATATATGTTGTAGAGTGTCTAGGTCGGCTTGGCGCTTGGCTCTACTAGCTTCACGGTTGGAAACTAGCATCTACAGAATCTGCAGCATTGGGTCCTAGGATGAGCTGCTTCCTCTGGGGTTTCCACGAGTTATCTGAAGATTGAGATAGATAATGAGATAAGAGGGAATTTCTAAGGTTCATGATTTTGTTTTCAAAAGCTATAAACTTTGAGTTTGACTCAGGTTTTGCAAACTAACTTCTTCTCTCATTCATTCATTCAAGGCACCATACAAACACACACCACACACAAATGAAAAACAGATGGTTTTAAGAACCATTCTATGAAACTACGATACAATGGGACCGATACAGTTCATTCCTACGGTAGTGATAAAGTGCATCCACTCATCATCAATGAAGTCAGAATCATCATCATCGGTGTAGAAATCCATGGCATCATCCTCCAGGTAGTCATTGTCATCACTGAGGTACGAGTGAAGATCTCCCTGGATGTCTTCACCTTCTTCATCTTCCTTCGCTTCCAGTTGGATTTCCTGCTCACAGATGGTCTTCTCGAGGTCGGCCACCTTCTTGCGAAGACGAGCGTCGCGTTAACGCCAAAGTGATTTGCAATCCTTGACGAGCATGGTGAGAGTCTGGTCCTTCTGGGCGGCAATGGCGAGGTTGGGGTTGGCGTAGGCTCGAGCATTGTCCAATTCCTTCTGTCTATCATACAGCAGGAAGTCAAGGTTTTCCACCTGGCGCTTCATCTCTGGGTGACTTGGCATCTCTAATGGCATTCCCATAGAATCACGCCTTGCGAAGTGCACAAAGCGAGTTCCCTGGATCAAGTTGATGTTTTGCCCACACAGACGGGCAAGAGCTTCATGCATTTCCCTGGCTAATCCATCTAGCCACTTGTTCTCTCGCACGGTGAATTGAATCTTCTCAGAAAGGGGTGCTTCCATCTTGCCTCTAAGATCTGCAACTATCAACCATTGTAGATCTCCTCTTGGGTGATCATTAAGTTGGGCTCCGAAGAATTCCAAATGCGGGCGCTCAAGATACTTCGATAGTGCATCAAGATCCCTCTCAAAGATCAGTTGGCCTCCGTTGCCCAATTGGTAGAACTTGCATACTGAACTTACATCTATAAGAATGTAGGATGAGTAAGTTAGGAGGTGATCAAGTGTGTCAAATTTTATGTAGGAATGTAAGAATTTTGAGGAACATATTTTTTTTGAAAGAACCTCAAGGATAAGAGTGGGAATACGTTTTAATAAATACTCACTTCTTGGGTTTTGAAACTAATTTTGTGTTCGGACGTCCATTCTAACTAGGGTCTCCAATGGTCGGGATGGCTCTGATACCAACTTGTCAACACCCGGATTTTTAATCCCAGATGCCTATTATGTCATACCTCGCAATCCCAGGATTACCATTTTTGTGAGACATAACAAATTGGATATCACAGTACATCATCCATTACAAACCATAATAAGGTTTTACACAAATAAAGGATCTCATGATCCAGTCTTAATACAAACAAGCAGCGGAATAATAAGCGTAGTAGTGGGCTCCATCTTCAGTGTCACAGGCAATGCTGACAATGGGAGATGATCCTAGTTGTCGTAGCCGTCATGTTGTCCATCTTCCTGATAGTCCTCCTCATAGTCTGGCCACGGGAATAGCCAGGGACAAAGCCATGAGTACTCTTTAAGTACTCGCAAACTATCACTAAACAAGTAAGGTAGTTCTAGTAGGAATACTAAGCTCTAGGTTTATTTGCAAAAGCTAGATTTATCTTAAGTTGAGTTTAGAAGTAAAGAAATCTAATTTAATGTTCTAAATCACCTAAGTGGGAACTTAGTTTTCATAGTCACAACCCTGTTGTGGTCAAGTCAAGGTCACCATTCATTTCATAAGTCATTTTGAAAACATCTGACGACGGAACAGTATGGCCACTCCAACTGTCCATGACCGTGGACGCGGCTATTCGAATAGTTTGACACTCTGCAGAGGTGGTATACTTTCACCACAAAATTTGATTCATCCGTCAGGGGTAACCCTGAATCATCATACTTAGTATGCGGATAATCAGTCATAACCTTTCAATTACACGCTCTAGTATAGGCACCTCCCCTATGAGCTTGGCCTCCCAGCCATGGCCATCTGCCATCCTGGGCACTGCATAGGTGGACACACATCAAGAGGTAGCCTCAGCTCAAACCTCTCCCACGAGGGAACCCATACTAATGCATATAAACTTCCGGCTAAGCCTTACCCAATTCAGGTATTGTGGTTGTACGGTAAAATTGGAATGGTATCGTATCCGAACCCAACCATCAGTTTTTTAAAAGGGCTAAAGCTCATGCCTCAACATTTTCATCATCAAATCCTTTGGTGTTTCTCAACACATGTCAAAACATCTCAATAGAATGAAGCATCATTTCAAGGTTTTCATAATCATTTTCACCAAGTATTCCCATCTAAAGTGATCAAGTTTTATGCTTAGCACTAGCCACTAAGGTTAAGAGTGTTCACTAATGAGGGGTGCTAATCTTCAATCTCATGCCATAGAATGACATCTAAGTGTAACTAGATAGGCCTAGTTTTATACTCTTTATGCTATCTATACTAAAAGTAAAGAACTTTGGTAAAGTAAAAGAAAGTAAAGCTTGCAAGTAAAACTTGGGATTGGTATAATCAAAATGGTATAACCAAAGCATGCCTCATGCATTTTCTTAGGTTCTCAAGCTTGCAAGTATTAGCTTGAATTGTTAATGATGGCTTGCATGGTTAACTTGTATAATGCTAGCTTGCCAATAATAGCTTGCATTGATTGGTGTAGTGATTGAAAATTTCTTCGTCTTCTTTGGGGTAGAACTCCTCCTCCTCGTAGACTTGATCGGTACTATCGTCTATAAATAAAATACGGGATACACAATCACCAAACTATACTTAACTAAGTCTATTTAGCACACTAAGGCTCACACTTGATGATCTAGTATCATCACAAACATCACATGAAATAAGGAACTAGTTTTATTCCTTTTATTTTAGAAAAGTAATTTCTACTCATTGAAATTAATTAAGATTTAATATTCTCCGATTAAAATATGGGATCATGTTGACACATGTCATCGCCACATATTCTAATACATGGGAATGTGATTTAAAGTGTTGGTTACATTTTGTAAAGTTTAAGTTTATCATTTAATAGATTTAAAGTGACTAGAAATGCCCTAATAGCATTCTTTTGGTACTAGTCCAATGTCACTGCATGCAAACCTAAATATTTTTAAATATTCAGATAGATATTGTCAAATGTGATTTTTGAGAGTTGGAATCAACTCAAAAGCTATTATGGTTAATTTTTGAAAAATGTTTGAAGTTGCAAAAGTCTTTGTCTTGTTATTTTTACTATATATTATCTCTAACTCCAATTGATTTAAATCTAACGGGCTTGGATAGATATTTTAATTATCTTTCTAAAAAAATTAAATCATGTCATTTGGTTTAGTGAAACTCTCTGAATTGATTTTTGAATCTAGGCACATAATAGGATTTCAACTAAATTGGAAAATCAATATTTGAATTTCCAGGCTTGGGCGGGAACGTTAAACGGGTCGGCCCAACTACATAGCACAGTGCAGCGCGCGGCTGACACACGGGGTCCACTGGTCATTGACTCACTCTACGCGGAAGGGTATCTTTCAATATGGGCGCTACCAATGGTGATGAAATCGGTACTCGTTAACTTCTCGGTCGGCTTGGGAGTAACGGTAAATCAGAATTCGAATGATTAACTAATTTAATCGGTCGGCTATTAATCGGTGCAAACTACACAAATTATCAACTAAAACATGTGTATATAAGAAAGAAATAGTGTACGGGTCTTTATATGGCCAATCCTACTTATCCATTCAAAGACATACGCTTCTCCTCTCTGACCTCATATTCAAGGTCACGAGCGACTTAGGATCCACCAGTCGGTACCATGTGCCCTCCTTCCATTTATCCTCGTCTGACCTCTGAAGTTGCTCTTCTCCTACCACCGACCCAGGGTACTGGTTGGTGACGGCGGGAATCGAGCTCTTGAGGCGAGAATCAAGAAGGATATTCACAAAACCTACTTCATTGGGGTGGGCTAGCGGTTGGAAGGGCGATATGCCTTGAAAATTTTGCAACTTTTTTGACCAAGTATAGTAGTTAATCGGGAATATACCTAGTAATCGGTTTGTCAGAGCTATTAGTCGGGCTAAAGGATTAACACAACCGATTAGTGATAATCGACATGGTTAGGTCCCTATTAGCGATTAATCGGCCTATTAATCATTGATTCGGACGATTTTTTGAACAGTGGGCGCTACGATCTAATTCTAATCCAACGGCTGAGGGTCGTCATCGATGACGAACAGCTCCGGCGACGAGCTAAACCTAACGCGACAGTGGGGGTCTCTCGGGGCTCACCTGGGCTCCAGTTAGGCTCGGCGACAGGGGAAAACGACGTGGTAGACGACGGCGAGGCGAGGCATGGTCACGGCGGAGCTTGGGGTGGTCGGAATCGCTGGCGCCCTTCTCCTCCAGCTGCGGCGGACTCCGGTGCAATTCCGGCACCGTGGTGCTCGCCTTGCTCTGGGAAGAAGTGGGGAAGGTCAGTAAGGAGTGGGGAGTCAAATGGTGTGAGGAATGGAGGCTGGGGTGGCCTCCTTTTATAGCTCGGTGAGGGTACCGAGCGGTGCGGCAGTGAGCTCGATGGTGGCATTCCTACAGGAAGCTAACGGCATAGGCAAGGGCGTAGGACGGTGCGGTGCTCTGTAACTACCTCGGTGAATTACGCTCTTAGTTACATGCCTGGATGAACGAAAGTGGTTAAAATAGTACGGTGGGGCCCGGGGCCACTCACCGTAGACCTTTCAGCCGTCCTAACCACTTTCAGAACATCGGGACAAGAACGAGCGGCGTAATCGGCAGGCGAAGGCATCAACTACATACACAAGTGAGTATGTATGCAAGCCACATACAACAGTCCTCAGAGCCATTCCATCTAAAAGAAATAGAAATATTGCAACGCCATACGGCAAGATCCAAATATCCTAGATAGATATAATAGTTTCGGATAGCTCCTCATACATCAAACGTCAGAGTATCAGGCAGAAGCGGAAAACAAGATCCGAGTACGGATAAGAAGCAAATCGGCATAAGATGCCACATAAATAAACACATCCCGCCCACAGATCTCACGGATCCCCGTTCCCGGAATCTCTACACCGAGTGATCGTTGCCAACATCATCCGTCTCCTCCACCCAGTATCCATCTTGCGAGTACACATGTTCATCTGAATCAAACAATTTATCGTGTGAGACCCTAGGGGTACTCAGCAAGTCTTTATGCCTCTAAAGGGGACATAACCTGGGTGACGCAATTGCAGCAAAAGAGAATAACTAACAAGCCTATAGATACTCGCTAACCATCCGCCTAACCAATGATAGACGGATGTACGTGAATTAAGAACAACAGTTATAACAGTATAATTAACAAATCCATCCTCGTCCTCGCTTACTAACGAGGAAGCGGACGAACAACCCCCATCCATTGGCAGTTTTATTAACCATTTCATGAGTATTGCACTATTTACTAGTCAGGTACTTAGTCAATTTAAAAGCGGTACTTTAGTTACACTTGTCTATGATCGAGAAACTGTGCTCCAAGTCATCCATAACCGCGGACACGGCTTTCAGAAAGATTTACCCTGCAGGGGTGCACAAATAGTAACAGACACTCGATCAACCTCGGAAAAACAACCTCAAAACCCAACGAGGCATTCACGACAAAGCGATCACATGATTCAGTAATATTTCAGGGGGCCACCCCATTAAGCTACCTGCAACGAACTGACTCCGAGACGGACTCAAGGTTTGCGTCAATGGCTGTAAATGACTGGGAACCCGAAAGTGTGACTGGGCTTGTCGATACCGCGAAAACACTCCGCATCCAAAACAGTACAGGTGCTCCACGCACAATATTAAATAAAACAGTAAGCATGGCATACGTACGGAATAGTAACAAAGCCCCAAACTACTTTGTGGCCCAAAGAAATAAGAATGAATCAAGCTCTGGCTCAGGGGGGTCCATAAGGCCTCCCGGATGTGGATAGTGCGAATAGTCAAGGAACAGGAATCAAGTACTCGGGGTCCTACGGAACACAAGTGAGCATGAAAAACCAAATAGCAGATATTGCTCACCGGTGCCTCTTTCATTAGTTATCCCATTACTACTCAGGTTAAGTTGTTTAGGTACCTCGTTATCCATCAGACACTCATATACCCTACACATGCTTTTCTACGACTCGCATGGCTCAAACAACTCCTGTAGTAATGGCTCATGGGATGGAGGAACAAGCTTCGGTGGGGTTTAAATGTAAAGGCTATGCAGTACTTGGGATTCAATTTAATGCAATCACGACTCAATGATGCAAGAATAAGATAGAGGAAATAGGTACTATATGTATGCAAGCAAGTGGTAGTGCTTGCCTGGCAGCTCAGTTGAAGCGAGAGATGGATCTGGGTAGAACTCCTGTGATTCCTGATAATTCTCCTGCTGGGCGTCTATTCGAAGAAGAACCAAACAAACAAGGGCCAACATAAATAAAGTGCACAAGCATATGAATTAAAATGCGACAAGCAAACAAGCATGCCATGATTAATGATGCACAATTTACATGGCATTAAAGTAGCATGGCAAGGGTGAGGTATAGGTACAAGAATAGTGCATTTTATTTTTATTTAGTCAAATTTTATTGCCATAAACAGGTCTTATTTGTAATAATGACATGATGCATGCTTCAATTCAGAACAAGGAATGCATAGATAGAACGGGCTCGTCGCGCTGATCGATTTAGACATATTATTTGTTGAATTTGGAGTTATAGAATTAAAGTTATTAATTTATTAATAAAAGGGCATTTTATTGTAATTTTAATCATCTCGAAAATTTAAAGTGCTCAAACATTATTTTCAATGGCATATTTGGATTCCTCACATTTTTCTGATTCAAAAACATATATCACTTGTTTTATTTGGATTTATAATTTAAAAGTTATTTAAAAATAGATTTGAAATCTTATTTGAACATTTCTGAATTTGTTTTAGTAAACAGGTAAACGGAAAACTTTTTATACTCAGCCCGAGCTAGCCCCAGTCGCTGACGAGTGGGACCAAAACTGACTGAGCGGAAAATGGTGCATAGAACTTTCCTCACCGCGAGCTTCTCTACCCTATGCGAATGACAGGTGGGGCCAGCGGGCTTGCAGGCCCACACGACGGCGAGCGAACCAGGGGGTGACACGTAGGGGGATCTAGGGGACTGCGGGTTAGGGTTTCCGAAACCGCGAGGGCTTATCTGCAAAAATGTTAAAGGGGCTGACTGGTGGGGTCGGAGGGGAGCGTGGGTTGAGCAGATTAAAAAGCTGGGGGGTTTTACGCAAAGTGACAGTGCTTATTGTGGATCTTCCTCTGTCGAACTGATGACAGACGGAAATCAGCACGCGGCGACAGAGAGCACGGCGCGGGGGTTGAACCGGTGACCTAGGGCTCGCGCTCGAAGGCGGTAGCCACTGTGGTAGGTGGGGGTTGCTGACAGGACGGGGGAGCGCGGCTAGAAGTGCTCCCGCGATACGACGGTGTGGAAACGAACGCGAACGCCGACGCGCAGAGAGCATTCGACGGAACGACCGGCGTGACCAGGAAACAGCGGCGACTGCGAGGATGTCTGGGAGAGACGGGAACTCACCGCGAGGTCGTCGACGGTGGAGGATCGGCCGGAGAAGCAGCGGATCGGTGGTGAAGAAGACGGCCGGAGCTAGGGTTTCTGTCGGCGTGCGGCGGTGGTTCTGGTAGACCTGGGTCTCCTCCTCCTTATTGCTGTGTTCAGGGATGATGCAGAGGGATGGCTGGTTCTTCCTCGACGCCCAACACCACACCCGCCGCCGTGTGTCGTAGAGGGGAGGTGGAAGCCGAGGTGGTGGTCGGAGTAGCTATGGGGTAGAAGGGGAGGAAGAGGAAGTAGGGCACGGCGCGAGGCCAGGGGGATCTGGGACACGGCAGAGACGGTAGGGGTTTGGAGATAAGGATGGGAGAGAGAGGGAGATGCCGTGGGGGCTTGGGGTGGAAAAAGGTGGCTTCGGCCACCTTTCCTTCTCCCTCACGCTCATGTGCGGCATGGCTAGGCAGGGCAGGGGTAGGGCTGCCAGGTGGGCCAGAGAGAGAGGGTAGCTCGGGTGGCTCTCTGTGGCAGAGAGAAAAGAGAGAGAAAGGAGAGGGGAGGCTCGGGCTTATCTAGGTTAGCCTCGGCATGGAGCTAGGGTTAGGATTAGCCCAGGGGTTAGGTTAGCTGGGGTGGTTCGGCCTGGTGGGGTCCCTTTGGCAGCGAGAGACAGAGAGGGAAGGTCTCGGGTGGGTTAAGGGGGTGACATGGGGTGGCATGGAGAGGAGGTGGGGTTAGGGTAAGGGGTTAGGGTTTATACTAGAGCTAGGGTTAGAGAGAGGGGTTAGAAAAGGTTAGGGTTTGAAGAGAGAGAGAAACAAATGTTAAGGGGTTTTTAACATGGTCATATGCAAGATCAAGCCAAGAGGTGAAAAGGGATGGAGAGGTGGTTTTGTTGAAGCATGATCAAGTGCATGATCAAGATTATGAGGTTTAGCAAGAGCCATAGAATAGAGCTACAAGAAAAGAATCCCAAAGGACCAAGCTCCACTCCAAAATCCAAGTAAAACCCAAATGTTAGAATTGTGGTGATTTGCATGGCCCATGCATGGGCATTAAATACCATGTTTTATTCTTGTGAAAACAATAATAATGTACCATGGTATTATTCCCATGCATTCCCCAAAAGGTGGAGTAAAAGCCAAGCAAAAGAATTTAAATGAAGGTTCCAAGTGGAGTAGATGGAGATGATCACATTTGATTATAATGGGGACTTGCTAGTGTGTATATTCCACTAGATGTTTAATAGTCCCAAAGATATCCCAACATGAGCATAAATCCATAATAATCCATTTGAAAGCTATGAAAAGGGGCACCACTCATAATGCATGCAAAGGTGGCTCCACATATCAATAATGTGAAAACAACATGATGCTAATATGAGAGCATGTGGAAATAGAATTGGATCCATCCCAACCCACATGAGCTAGATTAAATGCCCAAAAGAAAAGATAATAGCTCATGGATAATTGGGGTGGTGGAGTTATAAGGTGGTGACAAAGAAAGGAAATGGAGTTGAATAAAAGGTATGCCCCCAACTCAACTTGGGCATCTAGCATTTATCAAGAACCAAATACAATGTATCAAGAGTCAAATACAATTAATAATGCATATGAGAGAAGAACCAAATGGATAAGGGTTTTATATGATGCTCGAATGCAAGGTGGCATGATGACATGAGCATGATATAATTATGATGCCACAATTATATGTATGAAGTAGCCATTATATTACTAGACCAAGTAGCGTTACAATTGTTAGACAATTGGGATGCTACAAATCTCCCCCACTAAACAGGAATCTCGCCCCGAGATTCTAGGAAGAAGAAGAAGACACGAAGAGGTTAGGATACTTGGCACGGAGCTCATCTTCACGTTCCCAAGTGGCTTCATCAACGGAATGATGCGACCACTGCACCTTGCAGAACTTGATGGACTTGTTGCGAGTCCTTCTTTCTGCGACTTCAAGAATTTTTGTGGGGTGTTCTTGATAAGACAGATCTTCTTGGAGATTGATGAGTTCATGGTCCACGGTCCTGCCGGGATCCTTGAAGCACTTCTTGAGTTGAGAGATATGGAAGACATCATGGACCTTGAGTTTTTCAGGGAGCTCAAGAGCATAAGCAACTTCTCCTCTTCTTCCACGAATTTTCAAAGGACCGATGTATCTAGGAGCCAGCTTTCCTTTGATACCAAAGCGGTGCGTGCCTCTCATGGGAGTGACACGAAGGTAAACGAGATCACCAGGGACATACTCCATGTCCGTGTGCTTTCTGTCATAGTTGCTCTTCTGGTGACTTTGAGCAACCTTTAGATTTTCAAGTATGATGTGAACCTTCTCCTCCGCTTGAGTTACAATGTCGGGGCCAAACAATATCCCTTCACCTGCGCCCGACCAACCAATCGAAGTTCTACATTTGCGACCATAGAGAGCCTCAAAAGGTGCCATCTTTAGACTTTTCTGGAAGCTGTTGTTGTAAGAGAATTCAGCATAAGGAAGACATTCTTCCCACTTCATGCCGAAAGAGATAACGCAAGCACGGAGCATATCTTCCAGAATCTGATTGATCCTTTCAACTTGTCCTTGCGACTGAGGATGGTAAGTTGTGCTGAAGTTCAATTTTGTTCCCAAAGCATTTTGGAAACTTCCCCAGAACTTGGAAGTGAAGATGCTTCCACGGTCTGAGCTGATCTCAAGAGGAACCCCATACAGAGAGACAATTCTGTTGATATAGAGCTCAGCCAACTGAATTGCAGAAATTGTTTCCTTGACTGGTAAGAAGTGAGCCACTTTAGAAAGCCTGTCGATGACAACAAAGATTGCATCGTTGCCCTTCTGCGACCTTGGAAAACCAGTGATGAAGTCCATCTCTACTTTCTCCCATTTCCATTCCGGAGGCTTCAATGGCTGTAGAAGATCGGAAGGTTTCTGATGAACAGCTTTAACTCTGCGGCAGACATCACACTCTGAGACATACTTGGCACAATATCGTTTCAACCTAGGCCACCAATATTGTGTTTTCAAATCCATGTACATCTTAGTGCTGCCAGGGTGGATAGAAAGAACAGAATCATGCGCCTCCTTAAGAAATTGCTCTCTTAAACCCGGGTAGTTCGGAACAAACATCCGGTGTTCAAAGAAAAGAGTGCCTTGGTCGTCGATGTGGAAAGACTCATACTTCGGAAGCTGAATGTTGGAGATGATATTTTTAGTGTAAGGATCACCAAGTTGAATGGAGCGGACATTTTCTTCCAAGAGAGGTGTTTTTAGAATATTCAGAAGATACCCTTGATCCACAATTTCAAGGTTGAGCTTGCGGAATTCCTTGCACAAGAGAGGCTGTTGTTCTTCCATAATGAGGTTGTTGACATAAGCTTTTCGGCTGAGAGCATCGGCCATGACATTAGCTTTGCCCGGAGTGTAGTTGATGGTCAAATCGAAATCATTGATTGCTTCAATCCACCTCCTCTGACGAAGGTTGAGATCAGGCTGTATGAAGATATACTTCTGACTCTTGTGATCAGAAAAGATCTCACAACGGTTGCCAAGCAAGTAATGCCTCCATACTTTCAAAGCAAAGACAACTGCTACGAGTTCGAGATCATGTGTAGGATAGTTGACCTCATGCGTCTTCAACTGTCGGGAGGCATAAGCAACAACTTGTTTTTCTTGCATAAGGACCGCACCCAATCCTTGCAATGAGGCGTCACAGAATATCTGGAAAGGCTTTGATGTATCTGGAGGAACCAAGACTGGTGTGGAAGTGAGCTTCTCTTTGAGTGTTTCAAATCTTGATTGACATGCAGGAGTCCAAAGGTATTTCTTGCCTTTCTTGAGGAGATCGGTAAGAGGCTTCGCAATCTTCGAGAAGTTTTGAACGAAGCGACAGCAGTAACTGGCCAAACCAAGGAAACTCCGGACTTCTTTTACATTTATGGGTGGAAGCCAGTCAAATTGTCTTAATAGTTTCTGGATTGCCAGCATGCCCTTGGCAGAGATGACGTGACCAAGGTAGGTGACTTGAGGCAGCCAGAACTCACACTTGGAGAACTTTGCATACAGGCGGTTCTCACGAAGCTTTTTTAGGACACACCGAAGGTGTTCTTCATGTTCTTCCTTCGACTTAGAATAGACTAGAATGTCATCCAGATAGACCACAACGAACTTATCAAGATACTCCATGAAAACTGAGTTCATAAGCCTCGAGAAGGTGGCAGGTGCATTGGTGAGACCGAAATACATGACTGTGTACTCGTACAGGCCATAGCGGGTGGTGAAAGCTGTTTTAGGAACATCTTCCTTGCGAATCTTGATTTGATGATATCCACTTCTCAAATCAAGCTTAGAGAATACCACAGCTCCAGCTAGCTGATCGAAGAGATCATTAATCCGTGGAAGGGGGTATTTATTCTTGATTGTTTTAGCATTGAGAGCCCGATAGTCAACACAAAGTCTATCAGTTTTGTGTCGCTTTTTCACAAAGATGGTTGGGCTACCCCAAGAAGAAGTACTGTGCTGAATGAAACCCAACTTCTCTTGTTCATCCAGCTGACGTTTGAGTTCGGCCAACTCAGCAGGACCCATTTTATAAGGTCGCTTGGAGATAGGAGCGGTACCAGGTTCAAGTTCAATCACAAACTCGACCTCACGATCTGGAGGCATACCTGGCAACTCTTCAGGAAAAACATCTGGGAACTCACAGACCATCGGAACACTCTGAATACCTTCCATAGCATTATCATTCAGAGCCGCCAAAGAGTAAAGCTGAATTGCAGGAGTCAGACTTGGAGAATAGACTATATGGCCTTCAGGAATTTTCAGAGAAACCGAGCGTTCAGCACAATCAATCACAGCTGCATTTGCTGTCAACCAATCCATGCCCAAGATAACATCAATGTCAGAATTGCCCAGAATAATTAAGGAAGCCAGAAACGAAGAGCCACCAATCTCAATTTGATTGCCATGGCTGATTTTAGAAGATGCCATTGTTGCTCCAGGAGAAAGGATCATTAAACGCTTAGGGAGAGGATCCATTGCTAACTCATTCTCATTTGCAAACTTGTGAGAAACAAAAGAATGCGATGCGCCAGAATCAAACAAAACTCGAGCAGGAATTGACTTAACGGGAAGCGTACCCATCACAACTCCAGGTGCATGCTCAGCTTGAGCGACGTTGACACAGTTGGCACGAGCAACCGTAGACCCGGGCTTGGTGTTGATGTTGAGAGCCCTAGGTGGAGGTGCACGAACCATAGAAGAACTTGCCGCAGGTCTTGGAGGTGGTGGTGGAAGAGCTTTGTTGTTCATAGGACAATTCCAGTGCTGATGCCCAGTGTTTCCACAAGTGTAGCAAGCACCAGGTGGACGTGGAGCAACGTAGCCAGGGACTCCGCCAGGCGCTCTAGGGTAGTTGTGGTTGTAGCCCCTGGGAGCCGCAGTGAAGGAGTTTGGTGACCTTGCCGCGTAGCTTGACGGTCTTGGTGGAGCCGGGAGCGACGGTGGGGTGTTAGGAACCCAGACACGACGCTTAGAAGGAGCTATCATAGCTGAAGAGCTTGCTGCATCGCGGCTGTGTTTCTTTGACTCCTCAAACACTTGCCTACTTGCTTCTTCCTGCAGAGCTGTGTGTTGTAGTTCCAGAAAAGACCCCGGCCTTGCATGAGTGATTGCATATTTAATTGATGCATTGAGCCCTTGCCTGAACCTCTTTTGCTTCTTCTTGTCATTAGAGATCTCATCGCCACCATACCGAGAAAGGTTCATGAAGTTTCTGATGTAGGTATTGACATTGTCATTGCCTTGCTTCAGGTTGAGAAACACTTCCTTCATCCTTTCCATGTCAATTTCTGACAGATATTGCTCTTTGAAAGCCCCAGTGAATTTCTCCCAAGTAGGCTGAAAACCAGAGAGGTCTGCCTTGAGGTAATTTTCCCACCACAGAGCTGCATCTCCCTTCAGAAGGTGAGTGGTACATTTGACCATTCTTGCTCAGGAACATCCACAGTCATCAACAACCTTGATATTTCATGCAGCCAGTCATCCGCATCAAGTGACTGATCGGACACCTCAAATTGGTGTGGGTTGAACTTCAGAAAACTCTTGATGTCTCCTCGCTTGGGAGGTAGAGGTAGCGGAACAAACTCATTCCTCCTCACGCTTTCATCGAAGCGCTGCTGGTTCTGCTGCATAGTGCCCAAGGCATTTGCAATACTTGCCAAAGCAGCCCCCAGTTCAGGTGGTATGTCCTCCTCAGAACGGCGTGGTGGTGCCATCCTGTGATTGATATAAAACACAAGTCAGTACTATAATGGAGAATAATAATAATCCAAAATAGTACCAAAAT
Source organism: Avena eriantha (assembly GCA_910589775.1). NCBI lineage: Eukaryota > Viridiplantae > Streptophyta > Magnoliopsida > Poales > Poaceae > Avena > Avena eriantha. Next base: position 18,780,398 of record OU342740.1, read on the forward strand.
GGAATTAACTAGGATTAAAGGATACAATTCACTAAGATGATATTAAAATATCAACAAAGTTCAAAGCACCTAGACGATATTAAGCATAACGCACACGACTGAACAAGGAGTGTGGTACACAAACTAACAAAGAAAAAATTTCCGCAAATTTCGGCATTAAAATACCACTATATGCGCAAAACCACTTAACGAATCAAGATTAGTAACTCTACCAATTCAACATACAACAGCGAATGATAAAAGTAGTGGTATGGTCGCGACTCCATCCCGCACTCAAATCATTACTCCGCACATGAATCAGTAAAACACATATCCCAACACCTTCTTCTTAAGATGAACCTAAAGATTAGTAACTACGGAAACGAACACCCCAAACAAGATAACGTCGGATAACAAAGAGTAAGACAGATCGCACCGGTATACAACGAATCACATAGATCGCGTCGGTTTACAAAGGCCTGTCGATATGGAATGTACCAACAGTTGATAACCAAAAGGAAGATAGCGATAACATTTAGATGCAACAGATAGACAAAGAATTCACACACACACACACACACACAACCTATGGTACTACGGAACCCAGAACACGTGAATCCTAGTTTGAATTTTAGAAGAGGATTGAAAACGTTACACTTCCTTACCAGAAAAAGGGTGGGTGGGTGGGTAAGAAGAAAAATGGAAGCAGTCCTACTCTCACGTTTTGTTTTTCCCTAGTATACATATCTACCAAAAATATTTGCTAGACTGACAACGACCATTTTGGCTGAGACCCTGAAGGGCGGGATGGCTCTGATACCAATTGTAACTACCTCGGTGAATTACGCTCTTAGTTACATGCCTGGATGAACGAAAGTGGTTAAAATAGTAAGGTGGGGCCCGAGGCCACTCATGGTAGACCTTTCGGCCGTCCTAACCACTTTCAGAACATCAGGACAAGAACGAGCGGCGTAATCGGCAGGCGAAGGGATCAACTACATACACAAGTGAGTATGTATGCAAGCCACATACAACAGTCCTCAGAGCCATTCCATCTAAAGAAATAGAAATATTTCAACGCCATACGGCAAGATCCAAATATCCTAGATAGATATAATAGTTTCGGATAGCTCCTCATACATCAAACATCAAAGTATCAGGCAGAAGCGGAAAACAAGATCCGAGTACGGATAAGAAGCAAATCGGCATAAGATGCCACATAAATAAACACATCCCGCCCACAGATCTCACGGATCCCCGTTCCCGGAATCTCTACACCGAGTGATCGTTGCCAACATCATCAGTGTCCTCCACCCAGTATCCATCTTGTGAGTACACCTGTTCATCTGAATCAAACAATTTATCGTGTGACACCCTAGGGGTACTCAGCAAGTCTTTATGCCTCTAAAGGGGACATAACCTGGGTGACGCAATTGCAGCAAAAGAGAATAACTAACAAGCCTATAGATACTCGCTAACCATCCGCCTAACCAATGATAGACGGATGTACGTGAATTAAGAACAATAGTTATAACAGTATAATTAACAGATTCATCCTCCTCCTTGCTTACCAACGAGGAAGCGGACGAACAACCCCCATCCGTTGGCAGTTTTATTAACCATTCCATGAGTATTACACTATTTACTAGTCAGGTACTTAGTCAATTTAAAAGCGGTACTTTAGTTACACTTGTCTATGATCGATAAACTGTGCTCCAAGTCATCCATAACCGTGGACATGGCTTTCAAAAAGATTTACCCTACAGGGATGCACAAATAGCAACACACACTCGATCAACCTCGGAAAAACCAACTCAAAACCCAACGAGGCATTCACGACAAAGCGATCACAGGATTCAGTAATATTTCAGGGGGCCACCCCATTAAGATACCCGCAACGAAGCTAGCTGACTCCGAGACGGACTCAAGGTTTGCGTCAATGGCTGTAAACGACTAGGAACCCAAAAGTGTGACTGGGCTTGTCGATACCGCCAAAACACTCCGCATCCAAAATAGTACAGGTGCTCCACGCACAATATTAAATAAAACAGTAAGCATGGAATAAGTACGAAATAGTAACAAAGCCCCAAACTACTTTGTGGCCCCAAGAAATAAGAATGAATCAAGCTCTGGCTCAGGGGGGGTCCATAAGGCCTCCCGGATGTGGATAGTGCGAATAGTCAAGGAACAGGAATCAAGTACTCGGGGTCCTACGGGACACAAGTGAGCATGAAAAACCAAATAGCAGATATTGCTCACCGGTGCCTCTTTCATTAGTTATCCCATTACTGCTCAGGTTAAGTTGTTTAGGTACCTCGTTATCCATCAGACACTCATATACCCTACACATGCTTTTCTATGACTCGCATGGCTCAAATAACTCCTGTAGTAATGGCTCATGGGATGGACGAACAAGCTTCGGTGGGGTTTAAAAGTAAAGGCTATGCAGTACTTGGGATTCAATTTAATGCAATCGCGACTCAATGATGCAAGAATAAGATAGAGACAATAGGTACTATATGTATGCAAGCATGTGGTAGTGCTTGCCTGGCAGCTCAGTTGAAGCGAGAGATGGATTTGGGTAGAACTCCTGTGATTTCTGATAATTCTCCTGCTGGGCGTCTATTCGAAGAAGAACCAAACAAACAAGGGCCAACATAAATAAAGTGCACAAGCATATGAATTAAAATGCGACAAGCAAACAAGCATGCCATGATGAATGATGCACAATTTACATGGCATTAAAGTAGCATGGCAAGGGTGAGGTATAGGTACAAGAATAGTGTATTTTATTATTTATTTAGTCAAATTTTATTGCCATAAACAGTTCTGATTTGTAATAATGACATGATGCATGCTTCAATTCAGAACAAGGAATGCATAGATAGAACGGGCTCGTCGCGCTGATCGATTTAGACATATTATTTGTTGAATTTGGAGTTATAGAATTAAAGTTATTAATTTATTAAGAAAAGGGCATTTTATTTTAATTTTAATCATCTCGAAAATTTAAAGTGCTCAAACATTATTTTGAATGGCATATTTGGATTCCTCACATTTTTCTAATTCAAAAACATATATCACTTGTTTTATTTGGATTTATAATTTAAAAGTTAATTAAAAACAGATTTGAAATCTTATTTGAACATTTCTGAATTTTTTTTAGTAAACAGGTAAACGGAAAACTTTTTATACTCAGCCCGAGCTAGCCCCAGTCGCTGACGAGTGGGGCCAAAACTGACTGAGCGGAAAACGGCGCACAGAACTTTCCTCACCGCGAGCTTCTCTACCCTATGCGAATGACAGGTGGGGCCAGCGGGCTCGCAGGAACACACGACGGCGAGTGAACTAGGGGGTGACACGTAGGGGGGGTCTAGGGGACTGCGGGTTAGGGTTTCCGAAAATGCGAGGGCTTATCTACAAAAATGTTAAAGGGGCTGACCGGTGGGGTCGGAGGGGAGCGCGGGTTGAGCAGATTAAAAAGCTGGGGGGTTTTACACAAAGTGACAGCGGCTACTGTGGATCTTCCTCTGTCGAACTAACGACAGACAGAAATCAGCGCGCGGCGACAGAGCGCACGGCGCGGGGGTCGAACCGGTGACCTGGGGCTCGCCCTCGGAGGTGGTAGCCACTGTGGTAGGTGGGGGTTGCTGACAGGACGGGGGAGCGCGGCTAGAAGTGCTCCCGCGATGCGACGGTGTGGAAACAAACGCGAACGCCGACGCGCAGAGTGCGTTCGATGGAACGACCGGCACGACCAGGAAACAGCGGCGACTGGGAGGATGTCTGGGAGAGACGGGAACTCACCGCGAGGTCGTCGACGGTGGAGGATCGGCCGGAGAAGCAGCGGATTAGCGGTGAAGCAGACGGCCAGAGCTAGGGTTTCTGTCGGCGTGCGGTGGTGGTTCTGGTAGACCTGGGTCTCCTCCTCCTCGTTGCTGTGTTCAGGGACGATGCAGAGGGACGGCTGGTTCTTCCTCGACGCCCAACACCACACCCGCCGCCGTGTGTCGTAGAGGGGAGGTGGAAGCCGAGGTGGTGGTCGGAGTGGCTATGGGGTAGAAGGGGAGGAAGAGGAGGTAGGGCACGGCGTGAGGCCAGGGGGATCTGGGACACGGTAGAGACGGTAGGGGTTTGAAGATAAGGACGGGAGAGAGAGGGAGATGCCGTGAGGGCTTGGGGTGGAAAAAGGTGGATTCGGCCACCTTTCCTTCTCCCTCACGCTCACATGCGGCATGGCTAGGCAGGGCAGGGGTAGGGCTGCCAGGTGGGCCAGAGAGAGGGTAGCTCGGGTAGCCCTTTGTGGCAGAGAGAAAAGAGAGAGAAAGGATAGGGGAGGCTCGGGCTTAGCTAGGTTAGCCTCGGCATGGATCTAGGGTTAGGTTTAGCCCAGGGGTTAGGTTAGCTAGGGTGGTTCGGCCTGGTGGGGTCCCTTTGGCAGCGAGAGATAGAGAGGGAAGGTCTCGGGTGGGTTAAGGGGGTGACATGGGGTGGCATGGAGAGGAGGTGGGGTTAGGGTTAGGGGTTAGGGTTTATACTAGAGCTAGGGTTAGAGAGAGGGGTTAGAAAAGGTTAGGGTTTGAAGAGAGAGAGAGAGAGAGAAACAAATGTTAAGGGGTTTTTAACATGGTCATATGGAAGATCAAGCCAAGAGGTGAAAAGGGATGGAGAGGTGGTTTTGTTGAAGCATGATCAAGTGCATGATCAAGATTATGAGGTTTAGCAAGAGCCATAGAATAGAGCTACAAGAAAAGAATCCCAAAGGACCAAGCTCCACTCCAAAAATCCAAGTAAAACCCAAAGGTTAGAATTGTGGTGATTTGCATGGCCCATGCATGGGCATTAAATACCATGTTTTATTCTTGTGAAAACAATAATAATGTACCATGGTATTATTCCCATGCATTCCCCAAAAGGTGGAGTAAAAGCCAAGAAAAAGAACTTAAATGAAGGTTCCAAGTGGAGTAGATGGAGATGATCACATTTGATTATAATGGGGACTTGCTAGTGTGTATATTCCACTAGGTGTTTAATAGTCCCAAAGATATCCCAACATGAGCATAAATCCATAATAATCCATTTGAAAGCTATGAAAAGGAGCACCACTCATAATGCATGCAAAGGTGGCTCCACATATCAATAATGTGAAAACAACATGATGCTAATATGAGAGCATGTGGAAATAGAATTGGATCCATCCCAACCCACATGAGCTAGATTAAATGCCCAAAAGAAAAGATAATAGCTCATGGATAATTGGGGTGGTGGAGTTATAAGGTGGTGACAAAGAAAGGTGATGGAGTTGAATAAAAGATATGCCCCCAACTCAACTTGGGCATCTAGCATTTATCAAGAACCAAATACAATGTATAAAGAGTCAAATACAATTAATAATGCATATGAGAGAAGAACCAAATGGATAAGGGTTTTATATGATGCTCAAATGCAAGGTGGCATGATAACATGAGCATGATATAATTATGATGCCACAATTATATGTATGAAGTAGCCATTATATTACTAGACCAAGTAGCATTACAATTGTTAGACAATTGGGATGCTACATGCTCCCTGGCGGTTCTCACAGACTTAATGGTGCGGCGTGGGGCGGCTTGGTTTAATCTGCCGCATGCGGCGCTCTGAGCGGAGGCAGTGGTGTTTGTGGCGGCGTGCGGCAGCTGCGGGTTGCGCAGCGGTGAACGGGGGTGTCTGCCGGGGTGGGGTGATCATGGCGAGGCTGTACGTGCGCGGTGAAGGCAAGGCGCGAGCTGGCGGGGCTGGTCGGGCACGGCGCGCTCTGGACACGGCGCGGAGAGGCGGTTTGCGGCGCGACTAGGGTGGTCCATAGCTCGGCTGGGGTTGTGGCCTTTACATGGGGTGGTGGTAGAGTGCGGCGAGGCTAGTGGACATGCTAGATGGGCGCAGGACAGTCTGGTGCGAGCTGGCCGTGGTCGGCCGGTGATGACCACAAACCGGCGGCGCTCCACTTTGCAAACGGTGGAGGGGGAGCTTGTCTAGGCTGGGTTAGACTCAGAGGGGACCAGAGGAGTTAAGGGGAGGTCAATTGGTCGATGATCACTGTACAAAACAGTGAAGTTAGGCTAGATATTATTCTGTGCATGCCAAGTGTTTGATGAAATGGCCGCATGAAATTTACTTTTGAATTTTTGATTCAAATTTTTTGAGTGATCTTAGATTAAGCTTGAGAGACTAGGTTTGCTTGGATAGGTCAAGGTGAATTCATTTGATGGGTTTTTGAAGAAGTGTGATCTTAACACATACACTTGATTCAATTTTCAAATGTCCATGAAATTGCTTTGCTAGATGTTTTTGTGAGTTTGTAAAGTGGGTCTTGATACACTTTTACTTAGCAAGGGGTGAAAAGAAATAGAATTGTTTCTATTGGAAATCTTCTTCTAGGAACACCTAAAGTGGCCTAGTGGTTTAAAATGATCAAAATGACCATTTTCTTTATTTATTCTTATTTGATTTCTTTTTCTTTGGATTTTGTTTGTAAAAGGTCTAGATGATGTGGCATTCACCTTTGAACCATTTCACAATATTTAGAACAATCAAGCATGAGATATACACTCAATTCTATACAAATGCAAACACATATGCATTCACATTCATTTTCTTAATAAAAGTTTTGGGATGTTACAATGGGTGATTAGATCTTGATAACCTCGATTAAAGTTTTGGGATGTTACAATGGATAGGGACCTAGGCATAATACATGAATTTGGCTCAAGTAGGATCCCATTCAAGTGAGGAGTACCGAGGACAAGAGATGAAAGAAATTCACCCTAGAAGGATTGGTTGGCGTAGCATGATGTAATCCAATGATGGTTGCTAAAACATCTTATATTTTAAAACGGAGGGAGTATAAGTTGAACCGCATCCGTCGGTATTGGAGGTGGGTACTCCCAGCCCCACGCACGCATGCACACTGTTAGAGTATACGTGTACAATTCGGTTAGTCTAGGATAGAGATATGATTTATGTCTTGTCTTGCACTCCAAGATGATCCCTGTACGCCTATATATACTCGCCCATGAGGCTCAATAATACATCCATCATATTCTGCCAATCTCTCTCCCTCTCTATCGTTCCACATGGTATCAGAGCGGCAAGATCCTTGACCTTGCTGCCGCCGCATCTGCCTAGCATCGCCGCTGCCACACCCCAAACCCTAGCGACGTCGCCCCCATGGCGCCGCGCTAGCCGAGCAACACGCTTCCGCCGCGCTGCCTCCGGGGAGGTCGATCTCCATGATCTCCGCCGGGGGCTGCGCAACCCGTACGCAAGGTTTGTCCGCTGATCCGTAATTGGCTGCCCTGTAAGTCTTTTTTCCCGATCTCCTGATTGATTTTCTTTTTTGGTTTACCGATCTTAGATCGGATTGAGTCGCCCACCGTCGTCGTCATCACCATGCCTCCACTCCGACCATCGGCATCGAGGATCTACGTGCGCCTGCCTCCTTCGCTGTCCCACATGCCTCGGTAGGCTGTTGTGGTCTCACGGCATGCTGCCGCGCACCAGGGATGGCTGCTACGCCTTCCCTGGAAGGCTGTTGCGCCCACCCCGCGGATCGTCTTTGTCGTCATCGTTCGGGACTTCACCGACAACACCACCATCGACTCTGATATACGCGTCGCCCACGCCATGGAGCCTACGGTGGTCTCCCAGCCGCTGTACCGACTTGCGCCCTGCAACTATGCCACCCCCTCGGGTCGTAGCGTCGCTGCACGCAGTCTACTTGGTCGTCCCCATGCATCCACGTCCTTGGCTTTCACCGCGCCATCTCCTACTGCGCGGATCGCAGCCGTCTGCACATGGTCTTCGTCACGTCGCCGGGTTCTTCCTCGTCTACTTTGAGCACCGCCGCCGCGCTTCACAAGGTAACCTGCAGGGCGACATCTCGTTGTCGCAGGTCCCGCCGACTACCCCATCGCCACTCTAGGCATCTAGCATGACCACCCAAGTCGTCGCTGGCTTCGCCGCCCTCTACGTCTTCGTCCACTACAACTCTGTCGCTAGCGTCATCGCTTCATCCCCGACTACACCACTTGCTTTTCTACCTCGACAACCGCGGACAACATCGGCATCTCTCCCTTCGCCGCTCTGCGACTCACAACCGCTCTGGATGTCTTCTCTGTTAGTCTCTCTGACATGGTGACAAGTTTATGATGGTCCCTGCTCCTCGCACGCCTGGTACTGGCAACACCGCGGCGTTCCAGTTATTCACTACAACTCCGCGACGTTTCAGTTGTTCACGACGCTATCGCTACGACTACGGGATGTTAGAGTATACGTGTATGGTTTGGTTACTTTAGGATAGAGATATGATTTATGTCTTGTCTTGCACTCTAAGTTGATCTCTATATACTCGCCCATGAGACTTAATAATACATCCATCGTATTCCGACAATCTCTCCCCGTCCCTATCGTTCTATGTGTGTGATAGAAATGGAGTGCTGGGTTAGTTTTTTTTTGCAGGGAAGAGTGCTGGGTTAGTTGGGCGTGGACAAAAAAAAACTGACCTCATCATCAGTAGTAGTATAATTTTGTTCAAAGATGAATGGTAATGATTAAGGGTACGGCTTATGATTGATAAACATCACTGAACAAATCTGTAGCATCGGCTATAACAACCGTGTGACCCATGTTATTTGGATCCACCGCGACTTTTTAGCAAGTTGTTTTAGCTTTCTAAAAAGAATTATATTGTGGAAAGGGAGTAGTTGGTTATACATAATGAATAGATTTGTATGGTCCACCGACTTTAATTAGCCTTGGACAACTCCCGTGGCTTAATATGATGACAAGTTGACAACTCTGTTTGGTGGAATCTCTTAATCTCGTGCGAGAACATCGACGGCAACTCATTTACCCTGATCGATCATCTATCGTGTTGTTCCCGCTCCCGATACCAGGAACCTCCGCGACGTCCTTCTTCCTCTGTACGAGCTCCGTGACATAGCGAACCATGCTCGTCAGGTCGCTGTCCGACGACCCGCCCTCCGCCATTGCCTCTTTCGCCATCACGGAGAGCTCCTTCGCCCTTGCCCGCATCACCGCTCCCTCATCCATCAGCGTGGCCACCGCTCTCTCTACGTCCTCCCGCCCGACCTGAACTTTCGACATCTCGGGGTTCATGACCACGTGCGTGATGGGCACCATGACGCCTGAACGGACGCCGGCGCCGAGCACGTCCACGACCAGCATCTCGGTCAGGAACTGGTCGGCGAACTGCGGCCAGGTCAGGAGCGGCACGCCGTGTGAGAGCGACTCGAGCGCCGAGTTCCACCCGCAGTGCGTGAGGAAGCCGCCGACGGAAGGGTGCGACAGGATGGTCATCTGCGGCGCCCAGCCACGAATGATAAGGCCGCGGCCTTCCACCCGCGCGTCGAATCCGGGGTCGAGGCCGTCGGTCTCCTTAGCCACCCAGACGAACGGCCGGTTCGACGCCTCCAGGCCGGCGGCGAGCTCGGCGACCTGCGGCGGGAACAGGTGCACGACGCTGCCGAAGCTGACGTAGATCACGGACTGGGCTGGCCTCGCGTCCAGCCATGCCACAACCAGGCTGGCATCAACGGCGGCGGGGTTCCCTCTCACGGCCGTGGTTTCGGCATCGGAGTCCTGGAGGCAGAGCGGCCCGACGGCCCAAACCTTCTTGCCGAGCGCTTCAGCGTACCGCTCCACGAACGCGCCCTCGAAAGCCGCGCACGTGTTGAGGACCAGGCCGTCTGCGGTGGCCTCGGCGTCGAGTATGTCGCGCCGGTGTCGCTCCAGCCCAGGCGTCTGGAAGAAACCGAGCGACGTCGCCCTGTTCAGCACGGCGCGCACGGGGAAGCCCGGCACCTCGAACGGCTCGAAGTCGTCGGCGACGCGGTCGTACACGCCGTTCTTGGCCAGGTTATGCACGGCGAGGACGAAGAAGGCTGAGGGGCCGTGGAACACCATCCGCGGGACGCCGAGCCGCCGCGCGACGTCGGCCGGGTAGGGGCTGCACGAGTCGGCGACGATGCAGTCCGGCTGCCGCGGCAGCGCCCGGAGGTACGCCTCGAGCGGCTCGGCGAGCAGGGACATGGCGTCACAGAACAGCCTGAAGTGGGAGTACTCCCTGATCATGTCGTGGCTCTCGCATCCCTCGGGTAGGCCCAGCGCGGGCCCCGGGAACTCGAGCACCGCGAAGTCGATGGCGAGCCCCGCGCGGCTGGCGTGCTCCAAGACGGCCTTGCTGCGCGCGGCATGGACGGGTGTCAGGACCACCGTGACGCGCGCGCCGCCGCGGCCGGCGATGAGGCGCGCCATGTCCATTATGGGGATCACGTGGCCCTGCGCGAGGAGTGGCACCAGCACGAAGTGGAGCGGCAGGGTCGCCATGAACGCACCGTCGGTACAGAAGACGTGGCGCGCAGCCTGCAACGGCAAGGATCAATGTTGCTGCTACAGTCCACTCATGTACTCCGGCCTGCGGGCTAGCTTATGTACTGCGGCCTGCGAGCTAGGTTATGTACGATCGACATTAAGATGGGAGAGGTGTGGGTAGAAAAGCCACGGGATCATGCGGGTAAATGCTCTGTGAGCAGGGCCGCACGCCCTATACAGTCAATCAAGCTTTCATGGCGATGGCGACTTGGTGAGTACTAGTCGAGTACGCACAATTACTACACGCGAGATGGCACCACCATTCTGTTCATCAATAATTCGCTTGTCGAAACGAGGAAAAATCCGTTCGAGACGTCAAATGGTAGCGATCTGTACTATTGTACTGTACTAGTACTAATAATTCAGGACTAATATATTGAGGGTCCTGGTGAACTGTGAAATCCAAATAATATTGCTACGCGAGTGTCAGCAATCTGAACTAACTTGTTTCTGTGCGTGCTGCGTGGCTATTCTTGGGCTTTTTAATAAAAAGTAGCCCTAAGCCTCTTGACAAATAGAAATTCGATTTCCTCCCTGGATTAGATGCTTGGCTCACTTCCCTCCCAAATTAACTACACTTTATGTCCACTTAATCTTTTTAGTTCTTACTGTAAGATCATTAGCATCATCTAGCTCAAGATTAAGTCACACAAAAGACGATCGGAAGTACGTACCTTGATCCGGAGATCCAGCAATGACCTTCTTTTTCTCCACTTCACCTGAATCTGTTTGATATACTTGTGAGTGGATCTTCCTAGTGATGTGAGTGCTTGCTTGATCAGTGAGGAGAGGATAAGAGAGAGTGAGAGCACAGATGTGTGAGAGAGTGTCCGTAACTCAAACCCTAGAGCCCATTTTATAGCAGCACCTGCACTAGGGGAACCAACGTCCTAAATGGACGGCCAGAATGCCCTTGATCAAGGCATCCAATGCCTGTAATTAACAACCCCTAAAATAACCTTAGTTTGACTTATATTGATCATAATTAGCTATAATCCAACATTCTTTCCCGTGATCATAAGGATAAACTTATAAGCCTATTTCTCAACAAAACGGTATACGAGACAAAATGATTGAGTACCGCAGAACCCAGTTACTACAATACACCACTTCATCTAAAAAATTGAACTTCTTTAACTTGGGAGCTCCATAAACTTATACTTATCCTATGAGCTCAACTCTTTGTTGAAACTTTTACAGAGATAATAAATTGCAACAGTCAGTTAAGTATCATTGATCTAATTGACTACAGTACATCATCCTATCGAAGAGAAGAACCATTCTTAGGCTTATGGAGATATGGTGTCATAATGGTCTCAATCCTAGCATCAAAAGCTTTCTGCCAATCCCATGCTAGCAACGTGCTCTTTAAACACACGGGGTAGCAAGCCTTTTGTAAGTGGATCCGCTAACATTACGTTAGTCCTTATTGATGAAAATATGTCCTAGAGGCAATAATAAATGTATTATTATTTACATTTCTCTTTCATAATTAAGTTTATTGTTCTGTGCTATAATTGTATTAGTTCCAAATAACGTGTATTTGGAGGAAAATCCTAATACATGTGTGGAATAATAAATACCAATAATGATATTCGTAGTCATACCTCTGAGACTACTATGTATGTTCACGATAGTTTCGGTTTCCTAACTATGGAAAATTACAATGTGATTATGGTGTTGCGGGTGACATATGTGATCGGAGTTGTTGGAGAACAACGACGATGGATAGACCTAAACATGAGATACCGTGAAACCAAGGACGGTCCAAAGATTTTGGGGGCCCTAGGGCAACACGACACCAAAGACCCCTCATTTAAAGTGACAAAGTTTCATTGAGTCGGGCCAAGGGGGGGAGGGGAATGGCCCCTCTATTTTAGAAAATTGGTTAAATATATCTTTATTTTTTATGATATTTTTTTTAGTATTACTTAATTTTAAGCACGATTAGCGTTCCTAGGCCTCTACACAGTTATATAATCCGTACATCTAATAGATCCATGATCTTTTGATTTCGGTGAAGATATTCAAAACTACTCATTTCTATTGATCGAGCAAACTATTTACCGTGATACTTATTCCTATCTATTTCTCTTGTGTACATGTGTATATACATATGTACCTCTAGAATTAATCATAGAACAAAATTATAGAAGTAGCATATTCATATGCATGGGGAAAAAATGAGTAGAAGAGTAGACATATTAGACACTGAATTAATAAGTGGAAGAAATAATCTCTACAACATGGATGATGGGAACAAGTACTACCGTTGGGAATCAAAGGAGAGCTTCCTGCAGAATATTATAGTTATGTGATTGTGTTGTTAGTCTACATTGATGAATACTGACAACTTTGTAGAGGCATATGAGGGCAGAACTGCACATTTTGAGAGACCACATAAATGGTGGCATCAAAATAAATATTCAGAAATACTGGAGTATTCGTTGGGGTGATGTTGGTGTTGCTTCCTACGATCGAAACTGGATGATGTATGTCTATGGATTTCTTAAATGGAACTTGCGCTTTCCTCTTTTATATATAAAATTTTGGAGTATTTTTTCGGGAAAGAGAAGTTAGAGTAGAGACATAGCAGGCTACCATTTAGGCCATCTATATTTTCTAGAATTATTCAACTCTATTGGGTATCGAGAGTATAAGAAAAATATAGGTACACATAAGTCTTAAACAAGGGCCCATACCTCCTTGAGGCCCTGGGCGACTGCCCCTCTGCCCCACCCTATGGGCCGGCCCTGCGTGAAACGCGTCGTCAATATTTGTTATCAGTATTTTCTTACAAACAATGTATTGCCTTTACTAGAGATTATTGGACCACGAGACATATATGAACTTGGGTACAATATGGACGTGGCAAGATTCTCCAAACGTTGCTCTTAATGGAGTAATTATAAAGTTGATGCTTGTTTGTATCGGATGGTTCCCCAATTAATCACATGGGTGCTTATGAGAATTGATGCTCTTGACAATGGAGAGATACACTCTGGGCCCACTCATGTGCTATGATGTTCGTCATCGTCTGGACGAACACGTGATCAAGTTGTTGAACACAGGAACATCTATTGTGCGGGATGAGTAAAGAGTACATGCTAGGTAACGAGAATAACCTAGTATTTCATATCGGGATCAATACGATATGTATCAGACTCAATACTATGGTTCACACGATAAAGATCTCCGTGTTATTTGTGGGGGTTGCTACTTGTATCAAGACACTAATAGTAATCATCACAGAATGAGTTCCGGACATGTCCGCAAATATCCAAACCCATAGGGTCACACACTTAAGTCGTTTTCGGCATTTTAGAATGTGAGTGCGAATAAGATTGTTGAATGAATGTGAGACCTTGGCGCATGGTTTAATAGGATTGATAGGATACCCATATCAACAAGTTGCAACTTCTTTTTCGTAAGCTCATCTGAAAATAACTTCAAGGTTAAGTGTGCTTAGCCTAGAGCAATCTAAGGATGGATGACCAACCGAGAAGTGGGTACTGGGTGCACACGAGTGAGGACAAAGTGTACAGAAAAGACTAGTGTTGGTCTGTGGGACCAGTCTAGATATCCTATTAAGCTGCAGGAGTGATAGCCCATGCACGGAGAGTCTGGGGTGTTATAAGTGGTATCAGAACCGATCCTCGTGGTTACACGGGCGTGTGCGGGTCAGTGGAGGGCGCCGATCTTCTAAGGGTGGGTGTATGTGAGACCCTGGCGCATGGCTTAATAGGATTGATAGGATATCCATATTAACAAGTTGCAACTTATTCTTCATAAGCTCATCTGAAAATAATTTCAAGGTTAAGCGTGCTTAGTCTAGAGCAATCTAAGGATGGGTGACCGACCGGGAAGTGGGTACCGGATGCACACGAGTGAGGACAAAGTGCATAGAAAAGACTAGTGTTGGTCTGTGGGGCTAGTGTAGATATCCTATTAAGCTGTCAGCATTGACAGCCCGGGCACAGAGAGTCGGGGTGTTACAACGAAGTAATCCCAGCCTCATCGTTAAGTTCCTCGTCTATTTCATCATCACCAGATTCTTGATCCTCTATAGTGCCTTCTTCTTCATCCGATTCAGAATCCTAGTCATCGTCTCTAATGCCTAGTACTGCACACATCATATTGACTCCCATTGGTGGGGCTGCACCATCGTCTCCACCCGGATGGACCGGAACATTGCCCCAATCCACCTCACCAGCAACTCTGTTTTCTCCAAGACACTCGGTTGGTTCTGCTACAACCACATGGGGTGGTCTTACGTTTGCATGCATCCCAGGTACTTCTGTAGACAAACAGTAGTCAGAATAAATTTCATCTTGACTGTACAGAACCCTCTTACTCTTTCTGTGTATATCCTCCTTCCTGATGTAATCTTTCCTCATGGTATAAGTAGGGCTTGACATCTAAGTTCCATTCCCCATCAAATTAGGCTTTTTGCTGCCGCTCTTGGGTGTGATCTCCTTCCTGCCTCCCCTCACGGGTGTTGGCTCTAGGGTGCTGGCATTATTACCTGACCTCAACAACATGTTCTTCTTCGAATTAGCCCTTTTGCTGCTACTATTGGGCATGTTCTCCTTCGTGCTGGCATTATTGCCTGACCTCAGCGGCGTGTTCCGCTCCAAATTAGCCCTTTTGCTGCTACTATTGAGCATGTTCTCCTTCGTGCTGGCATTATTGCTTGACCTCAGCGGCGTGTTTCGCTCCAAATTAGTATTTTTTCTGCTCACACTAGGTGTGGTAGCCTTCGTGCTGGCCATCTTCGCCTCTTTGCTACCACTTCTGGGAGTGTTCACCACCATGCTAGACCTCTTAGCGTTTTTGCTGCTACCGTTCGGTGTGGCATTTTGACTGGATCTCAGGGGTGTACTTTGCGGCATTGTGCCTTTTTTTGTGTGACTCTTGGGCGTCCTCTTCTCTGGCGTGGTCTCCTTGGTGACGTTCTTCTTCGGGGTGCCCTTTCTGGGGATTCTCTTCCTGCTCCTCTTTATGACGCTCTTGTGTAAGACTCTCCTCTGTTCGAAGCTACCCTCAGTCGCACCAGCCCCAGTGATACCATGGATCAGGCCTTCTAAAAGTTCATCATCTCTATTGTCGAGATCCAATTTCTCTCCAACCATTTGCACTATCAAGTGGAAGTACACTTCACCTCTATAATGTTTTCTTGTAAACGGTACGACAAAATCTCTGGTATCTTTCACTTCGATAGCCTTTTTGCTCCCATAACCAAAATAAAACAAACGTGCTTCCTGGGAGGACCCCCACAACACCTTCACACGTAATGATGCCATCAGGTCAGATAACTCTACCACTTCAGGATCGTATCTACAAAGGATTACATCAAACTCGTCATACAAATTTTCTATGCCATCATCTAATTTTGCAGTATAATCTGCGATACCGATACGAACGATTACTTTGCCATCATCAGGTTCTGCAGGATAGAAACCTCCGAGAGGTTCGAGAGGTGGAGCGACACCATCAGACCCAGCCACAATGCCAGTGTCGCCATCACCAGCGTCATCGATAGTTGGATCAACCTCAGTGGAAGTACTAGGACCAGGAGGAAGGCGAGGGCCCTTAGCAGTGGGATATACATTACATGGTTGATAGGCAGGGCCCCTTCTAACGACAACCACGATAGGATCAGCTGTTGCCATGCCACATTGACGATCAAGAGTAGTTCTCACAACAACAGTGTCTCGAGTGCTAGCAGAGTCCAGACCATGAGCTAGCTCTAGACCAGCAGCTCACTGAACCTGAGCACGGGTTCGAGGAGGACACAAGGCAACAGTCTTTGCAACAACAGTGGGGCAGCCTCCGGAAGCCTCAGTTTGCTCAACAACGGCATGGATTGGGTCAACAGCGGCCAGATCTACAACAACACGAGGACGACCAGCACCAGCAGATTCCAGAGCACGGGTTCGCACAACTTGAGGATGGTTTCGAGGAGGAGCAGCACACAAGGCAACGGTCTTGGCAACAACAGCGAGGCAGCCTCCAGAAGCCTTAGTTTGCTCAACAACGGCATGGATTGGGTCATCAGCAGTGGGACGACCAGTATCAGCAGATTCCAGAGCATAGTTTTTCACAATGGTAATACAGGGACTCCTACGAGGAGGTTGCTTGACAGAAGCATGTCGCGGACGAGGAACCACATTTTGCTCAACAACAATAGTGGTTCGAGTTAGACCACCCTGTCCAATAATAGCTGGGCGACTCCCAGTAGCAGGAGCTTCCACATCCAGTATGTTACAAATCAGCATAACCATGCGAAGCCCAGCATACTGTTTCATCAACCCAATTAGCTGACTGTCACACACTATAGGAACCTTGAAGCCTCGTTCATCGATGAAGCTGAACCGTGCAGTCTGCTTCGGCCCCATTTCAGCAAGTTCACGCACAACAACAATCATACCAGGGATAGTGCATAACTGCACATGCGCTACTTCCATCTTCAGACAGCTAGCTTCATTACACTTGCTCTTCCCATCTACTAATTTAAAGTGGTAGCGGAGAGGGTGACCATAATCGTGTATTTGGGTTCAGCGGAGATCCTACTGGACAGAAAATTGGGGACAAAAGATAAGAATTGTTTATCAGCTTCGTGCTAGCAAACAATTTTATGTTCGATCTATCTCTGTAATGTCAATAGCCAGCTAGCAGTTATAGGTAGTGCGAATAGCAAAGAGAAGAGTAGCTCACCCGCAATTAGCCAGAAGTACTTCTTCCTCTGCAAATGGATTTGTCATCCTTCGCGCTGCTCAACTCGTCGACGGTAGAGGCGGGCTAGATCGTCGCAACGGCTGGCACGACATTTGGCATTAGAGCTTGGTAGCAGCGAGTAGGCGCAGCAGCTTAGCGCCGGAAGTCAAATGTCCGAAGAGATCATTCTGGTTGGAGAGGGAATTTCGACGCCGCCGGTGCTAGGGTTCATGCGAAAGGAGGGAGGGAGTGGATTTGTGAATTTGGTCAACGCACCATGCTCCTTTAGTCCCTCGTTTCGCCTACATGGTTGTCGCGTTGGTGCTCGCGTCACGGAAATATTACTGACATGAGGGTCCCGACCGTCTACTTCACAGGGCAGTTTCACGTTGAGTCATGAGTATAAATGAAATTTGTTTTTTCTGTAAGGAAATTAATGCACGTAATAGTCTTATTTCTATTATTATAGACAGAAATTCGAATCATTTTCTCGAGCCGTATGAGGAGAAAACCTCCTATACGTTTCTAGGGGGGGGGGGGGGGCGTTGTTTATCTACATCTATCCCAATAAGCTGTCTATCGAATCGTTGCAATTGATGTTCGATCTCGAAGAGAGGGAAGAGATCTTCGAAAAGTGGGTTTTTATGATCCGATAAAAAATCTTTTCCTCCGAGACGACCCGCAATTTTGACTTTGACTCCCCTTATATCCGCTTTTTTAGTTAATTCAATGGCTTTTTTCATTGCCTTTCGGAATGAAACTCTATTTTTTAATTGAAAAGCTATATATTCTGCAAGAATGTTAGGTTCTCTATAAGGCTCTTTAACTTTTTCGATAGAAATATTAAGTCTTTGGTTTACAGAGTGAATTTCCTTTTGTAGATCTTTCTCTAATTCTTCGATTGCTCCTTTTTTCTTTAATAAATTAGCATCGATTCCCAATCTCCAGTGAAAATCGAGGATATCTATCCATTTATAATCCCCCTTTAGTTTGTTTAGATTTGGTAGTTGTAAGCTGAGTTTGCATCGAAATGGCTCCTCTCGGTAGTTGGCGGTCCAATATTTCGAAACGCGGCAATTTGAGAAACTTTGGTACCGGCAAATGAACAAGCCGGTTCTTTCTGCTTCTAGATTCCTTTCCCTGCCCAGGTAGCTGTCTGCGCCTATGCTGATACAATTTGCTTTCATGGTTGCGCGTGTGCTGATATAGTTTACTTTTTGTTTGCACTTGTAGAAAACATGCTGGTTTCTGGTACTAATCGAAAATCGGGGACGAATTTTTTATAAAAAAATACTGTACTAAATCCTTGGCCGGCGAGAGCTGTGCTCTTCTCAACAGTTACCGGTCCTCCTTCCTTTGTGTGAGCTCGCTGGCAACATGGCGAACCATGCCCGCCATGTCCATGTCAGACGACCCTCCTGGTGACATCGCGTCCCTCGCCTTCGCGGCGAGCTCCATCGCCCTCGACCGCATCGCCGCCCCCTCATCCATTAGCTTCACTACCGCTTTCTTCACGTCCTCCCTCCCGACCTGAAATTTCGACACGTCGGGGTCGGGGTAAATTAGTGGCGCCTTGATGCCGGCACGGACGCCTGCGCCGAGCACGTCCACGACGAGTACCTCGTTCAGGAACTGATCGGCGAAGTGCGGCCAGGTAAGGAGCGGCACGCCGTGCGAGAGGGATTCCAGCGTCGAGTTCCAGCCGCAGTGCGTGAGGAATCCTCCGACCGAAGGGTGCGACAGGATGGTCATCTGTGGCGCCCACCCGCGGATGACAAGGCCGCGGCCCGCCACCCGATCGTCGAAGCCGGAGTCGAGGCCGTCGGTCTCCTTCGCCACCCAGATGAACGGCCGGTTCGACGCCTCCAGGCCAGCGGCAAGCTCCGCGACCTGCTGCGGCAGCAGGCGGGCGATGCTCCCGAAGCTAACGTAGAGCACCGAGTGCTTAGGTCTCGTGTCGAGCCACGAGACAACGTGGCCGGCGTCGGCGGCCGCACCGTCGTTGCCTCTCCCGGACATCGTCTTGGCGTCGGAGGCTAGGAGACAGAGCGGCCCGACCGCCCAAACCTTCTTGCCGAGGGCCTCGCCGTACCGCTCGATGAATTCCCCCTCGAAGGCCGCGCACGTGTTGATGACCAGGCCGTCGGCGCTGGCCTCGGCGTCCAGAATGTCGCGCCGGTACCTCTCGAACCCCGGCAACTGGAGCAGCCCGAGCGACGTCGCCCTGCTCACCACGGCGCGCACGGGGAAGTCCGGCACCTCGAACGGCTCGAGGACGTCGGCCACGCGGTCATGCAGGCCATGCTTGTCCACGTTATGCACCGCCAGAAGGAAGAACGTCGATGGGAAGTGGAAGACGAGCCGAGCGATGCCCAGCCTCCGCGCGACGTCGGCCGTCCACGGGCACATTGAGTCGGCGACGAGGCAGTCGGGCGGCCGCGGCAGCGCCCGGAGGTACGACTCGAGCGGGCCGGCGAGCAGCCACGCGGCCTCGTAGAAACGCGCCATATGGGAGAAGTCGGTGATCATGTCGAGGCTCTCACAGCCGTGAGGGAACCCCACAGCCGGCCCCGGGAACTCGAGCTCGGCGAAGTTGATGGCGAGCCCCGCGCAGCAGGCGTGCTCCAGGACGGCCCTGCTGCGGACCGCGTGGACCGGTGTCAGGACGACCGTGACGCGCGCGCCGCCGCGGCCGGCGATGAGGCGCGCCACGTCCATCATCGGGATCACGTGGCCCTGCGCAAGGAGCGGTACCAGCACGAAGTGGAGTGGCGCCGCCATGGTCCGTGTGGTGCTGCTGGAAGACCTCACCTGGCTGGCATAAATGTGTGTATCCGTCCAAGGGGTGCAGTGAGGACGGTAGAGCATCTCCACCTATAGGTGGATGTATAGCTCGGCGACAGCAAGAAAACATCACCCAGGGGACGTGGACGTCCGGCATGGGTGGACGAAGCAGGCCGCAGTTGGACACTGAAAGTCCATAAAGTTACTGCCTTCCAGAAGCGTTCTACTGTACTTCTACGTTGGTGACCCAGGAACCTGGCAATCGGCACTGCTGGCCGTGCAGGAACGTCCAAGATGACAGGCACCACTCACACGCAATCAGCTACTGTCTGCCCATCACTCGTACAGCACTTTGCAAAATCTGGTATCTTCCGAGTGAAAGCAATAAAGGCGATGTGGCTACCTAGTGTGCACAAGCCAAATTGTATTGAGCTAACGTTCTGTATCTGTTTCGATTTCTTTTGAAAGAGAAGGACTGATCGTATTCTGAACTTTCAGCATCTCTCTGTCTATCCATGAATATCTAACTTTTGAATGATTGAATTTAGTACTAGTAAAAAGACTGTATCAAGAGGTCGGGGTTATACTGCCCTTTCGAAAAAAAAAGAACATCTAACTGATTACAGTAATAGCTAATATTTTTTAAATAATACATTTTTAATCAATTTCTAAAATAATACACGAAATTTGTAATTTCGGATTTTATCATGGCTGCGAGACACACGGTGTGTCGATAACAACTAATCGGGCACATGGTGTGGCAACAGGACTAATCGGCATAGCGTATGCCCATAGGGCTACCTAGCTAAGCATGCATGCTACACTATTTATTTTAGGAATTGATTAAAAAAATTATTTTAAAAAATTTAGCGCAGTAGCACACTTCTATTTTTTTAAATCTATACCACAATGCATTTATGACAAAATCTTAGCCTTACATTTTTCGACAAAGAAAATATGTTAATATCACGAAGATACAAACTGAATTTGTTGGCACTAGTCAACCTAAAGTGCATACCAAATTGGCCCTATCATCTGCAACAACGTAGTGCCCTAACTGTAATAGCGGATGCATGCATTAAATAATAAATAAAGAAGAATTAGGAGAAAAGTCTCACTACAATGATATATTTCTTGTAACAACAGACCAAACACCACCAAGATAGCACTAGAAATCCAACTTCTCCAAAATCAACGTCTCCAAAAAAAAAACATGGCACAAGCGTCGTGTCGGTCGATCATAGATCATATGTTTCACCCTGAAGAAAATAATGCCTTCGACAGGTACATTGTCACACACAACCAATTAAGCTCATACCTTGGTTTTTACCCTGAAAGATTAGACACTAAACTCCTCTTCCGCTATCGTCGCCAGTGACTGATGTCGCTACTACAATCACTACTAGAAATATGCTCATCGGTGGCGTGCGATTTCTATACTGGTAGCACGCCGCTACACGCTGCTGATCTTACACCACTGCTAATGGTTACTGGTAGCGTGCGCCCGCACGCTACCAGTATATGCAGTTATCTCTGAAGGAGATATGCCCTAGAAATAAATAATAAAAGGGTTTTATTGACATATCTTATTAGTTCATAATAGTTTTATATTATGCTATAACTGTATCAAGCGGAAACATTAATACATGTGTGGTATATAAACAAATCCAGGTCCCTAGTAGCCTCTATTCAACTAGTTCATTGGTCAGATGATGATCAAGGTTTCCTTATCATGGGGCTATGAAACAAAAGCCAACTAGCAATAAAGTCATATCATCTGGAATGATATGATGGACATTTACCACCAATGATTGTTGAAACACAATCATGTCACTTAGTTCACGTTGCAATTATCATAAACAGAGTGTCATAATCCTTAGACCATGAGATCATATCAATCACTATCACCTGACAATACTTAGATATCATCAAACGTCACTCGGTTAAACGGTGATCATAAATGTGTATTTAGGTATCCAAAGGGCATGTAGAGGCATTATGTATCAAGATCGGGATTTGTTCTCCTGTGTGACGGGAGATACAACTGGGTCCACTCGATGAATTACATCCATGTTGCGCAACACATGACTAGGTCATGGGGATGAAATTTCACGGGAACGAGTAAAACAGTACTTGTTGAAAACGATGTTGAACACGGTATCGTGATACCGATGATCGAATCTCGGAAAAGTCTTGTATCGTGTAACAAAGGGAATTGGACATATCATTTCAGGTTCGACACAATGGAGATTCGTGGAGTGCATAAGGGTCAACATGGGCATCCCGGTCCGGCTGATGATCATTGATAGAGATCGTGTCTATGACATTCATGAACCGTAGGGAAACACGCTTAAGGGCGATACGACACTTGGAGATCCTCCTATAATATGGAATCATGAAAGGGAGAGAAACCAGAATTGTTCTAAGAAGATCCAAAGTTGTTCGGACAAAGAAGGAAAGGAAAAGGCCGAAAGAAATTTCGAATAAATGGCAATTTACAATATGCATTTACTATATGTTAATTGTGAATTAACTTATACTAAATAAATATTTAATATAATATTTGTGGGAATCTTCCACTATAGGGCTAATTCCCCAGAGGAAATGAGCCCAAATAGGGAAAATACCCAAGAAAGATAGAAAACAGCACAACAATCGCAACTAGGTCGCTTTGGCCGGCCCAAGCGGGCGAGGTGTAACATCCCAAAACTCTAATCCAAGGTTATTAAGATCTAAATCCTCAAAATTAGGGTTAACAAAAACTTTTCCCTTTAAAAATATTTATGTATTCATATGTGTGTGCATTTAAAATAGGAGTTGTTTTGAATTGCCATGTTTAAGTGATCCATTGATTGTAAAATGATTCTAAGGTGAATTAAACATCATCTAGATAATTCCCAAACAAATCCCGAAGAAAAACAAATCAAAATGAATAAAAGAAGAAAATAGTCATTTGTGCCATTTTAACTACCATGCCTACTTTGGCTATTTCTAGAACTCAAATCCTAACAGAAACAAATATGGATCTTTGCACCCCTTGCTAGTACAAGTAGTGATGTACTAAGGCCCACTTTGTGATCTACCAAAAACTTTCAAACACTAAATTTAAATGGCATTTGAAAATTGAATCTAGTGTAGGTATTAAGATCACACTATTTCAAAAACCACTCAAATGAACTCCATTTTCAAATCCCAAGCAACCAGAGATGCTCAAGCATGTGATCAACAACTCCACCAAAATTCAGCTAAAAATTCAAAAACTTTTCTCATGCGGCCATTGTGTCGAACACCTTGCAGATAGAATCAAATTAGCCTAACTATTACTGTTTCTGATCAAATCTTGTCGAGCCATTTGCGTTGCATTGATCATTCTTGTCTCCACCCCATGGCCACTGCCAGCCATTGGACAACTCCCCATCCTCGCCGCCCTTTCTCTCTACGCGCAGCCAGAGCGCGCCAGAGCGCCCTCACCGCCAGCACGCCGCAGACCACGCCTCGAGCCAATACCGTGCACGCCGCTCCGCCTTGACCCTAGCACCCCGCCAGACACGGCCGTGCACCGTCGCGCGACCCACAATCACCGTGCACCGCGTCGAGCACCGCCTCTACCGCGCAGAGCGCCAGCCTCGCCCGACTAAACGCCACCGCCCCTAGTGTTGCCTTTACCACGTAGATGACCGCCAGGAGGCATGCCACCGTCCGCCTACCCAGCCCATGCCTCTAGCAGCCTGTATCAACGTCACCGACGAGCTCACCGTCGTGCCGCACGGTCCCCTCGTCGACCTATATAAGGAGGCCACCCCAGCACAAACTCCCCACACCATCTCACTCCCCTCTCTCCAGTGAGCCTTCCCCACCTCTCGTCGGAGCCACTCGAGCCATAGTTCGCCAGAATTGCACCGGAGGAGCCCGCTGCAGAGGAGGAGAAGCTGCCGTCGATTCCGTCCACTGCAGCCCCTGCCGCGACTTTGCCTAGAACCGCCGTCGTCCACCAGCTCGATCGCCCCCATCGCCACGACTAGATGGAACCCTAGTAAGCCCCCACGTACCCCCACCGAGCCGCTAGGGTTAGCTCTTGCCGACGACCTGTTCGCCGGGGACGACGATCCTCAACCGTTGATCCACCTTTTAATCGTAGCGCTGAGAGTGCCCCGTACCGCTTCACATTTGATGTGTCGCTGACCTGCGGGACCCCCTGTCAGTTGTCATACGCGCCACGGAGCGCCACTGGGCCAGCCCGTTAGTTTTCCCGCGCGACCTAGTTAGCTCAAATATAGATTTTTCTATTTAAGTTTGAACTCACTTCTGTCCCTTAGTTCAAAAATCAATTCAGAGAGTTTTATAAATCCAAATTGAGTGATTCCAATTTTGTTTGAAAGCTTCTGAAAAGATCTATCCAAGCCCGTTGGATTTAATTCATTTAGACTTAGAGATCTCGCCTAGTAAAAATAACAAGACAGAAGCATTTGCACATTCAAACATTTTTCTAAAATCAACCATAATAGCTTTTGAGTTGATTCCAACTCCCAAAAATCACATTTAACCAGACCTATCTGAATATGTAATAATATTAAGGTTTGCATGCAGTGACTTTGGACTAGTACCAAATTAGTGCTATATAGGCATTTCTAGTCACTTTAAATCATTAAATTTTAAACCTAAACTTATTAAAATATGATCCAACCTTTAAATGACAGTCCCATATGTTAGAATATGTGGTGATGACATGTGTCCACATGATCCCATATTTTAATTGGAGAATATTAAATCTTAGTTAATTTCAATGAGTAGAAATTACTTTTCTCAAATAAAAAGAATGAAACTAGTTAATAAAACCTTGTGATGCGTGTGATGATAATAGATCATCCAATGTGTGCCTTAGAGTGCTAAGTAGACTAGTTAAGTATTATTTGGTGATTGTGTACTCCATATGTATTGATAGACGATAGTACCAACCAAGCTTACGAGGAGGAGGAGTTCTACCCGGAGGAAGAGGAAGAAAACTTCAACCACTACACCAACCAAGCCAAGCTATTGCTAGCAAGTAGACTAAGCTAGATAACCTAAGCAGATGCATTAGGAATGCTTTGGTTATACCACTTTGAATATTACCTACCCCAAGTTTTATTTCCAAGCTTTACGTTCTTTACTTTACCAAAGTCCCTTACTTGTTTGAAGGTAACATAAAAAGTATAAAACTTGACCTATCTAGATAACCTTAGATGTCATTCTAGGACATGAGTTTGAGATTAGCATTCCACCTTAGTGAACACTCATAACTTAGTAGCTTAGAGCTAAATCCAAAACTTGAGTCACTTTAGATGGGAATACTTGGTGAAAGTGAATTGTGAAAACCTTGGAATGATGAGTCATTCTATTGAAATGTTTTGACATGTGTTGAGAAACACAAATGGTTTATGATGGTGAAAATGTTGAGGCATGAGCCTTACCCCCTTTTTTACAAAACTGATGGTTGGATTCAGATGCGATGCCATTCCAATTTTACCGTACAACCACAATACCTGAATTGGGTAAGGTTTAGCCGGAAATTTACATGCATTAGTATTAGTTCCCTCGCAGGAGAGGTTTGAGCTGAGGCTACCTCTCAATGTTGTCCACCTATGCAGTGCCCAAGATGACAGATGGTCATGGTTGGGAGGCCATACTCATAGGAGAGGTGCTTATACTAGGGTGTGTAAAGGAAAGGTTATGTTTGATTATCTTCATACTAAGTATGATGATTCAGGGTTATCCCTGACCGATGTATCAAATCTTGTGGTGAAAGTGTACCACCTCTGTAGAGTGTCAAACTATTCGAATAGCCGCGTCCGCGGTTATGGACAGTTGGAGTGGCCATACTGTTTCGTTGTCAGATGTTTTTAAAATGACTTATCAAAGGAATGATGAATCTTGACTTGACCACAACAGAGTTGTGACTATGACACTAGCTTCCCAACCTAAGTGATTCTAGAACTTTATTTTATCTTTCTTTGTTTCTGAACTCAGCTTAGGTTTCAAAGTTAACTTTACAAAGAAACATAGAGTTAGCTCTCCCACTAGAACTACCTTACTTATTAGTGATAGTTCGCGAGTACTTAAAGAGTACTCATGGCTTTTGTCCCTGGCTATTCCTATGGCCAAACTATGATGGAAACTACCAAGATGAAGGACAGCAGGACGGCTATGATAACTAGGACTATCTGCCTTCATCAGCATTGCCCGTGCCATCACGAGTACTTAAAGAGTACTCATGGCTTTTGTCCCTGGCTATTCCTATGGCCAGACTATGAAGGAAACTACCAAGATGAAGGACAGCAGGACGTCTCTGATAACTAGGACTATCTGGCTTTTGTTGTATTAAGACTGGATCATGAGATCCTTTATTCGTGTAAGACCTTATTATGGTTTGTAATGGATGATGTACTGTGATATCCAATCTGTTATGTCTCGCAAAAATGGTAATCGTGGGATTGCGAGGTATGGCATAATAGGCATCTGGGATTAAAAATCCGGGTGTTGACAAGTTGGTATCAGAGCCATCCTGACCATAGGAGACCCTAGTTAGAATGGACGTCTAAACCAAAAACTTAGTTTCAAAAACCAAAGTGAGTATTTATGAAAAACTATTTCCTCTCTTACCCTGGGGAATTCATTCTTCTCTCTCAAAAAAAATTCATGTTGTCGTCGGATTAAGGACAAGTACGCCATGAAGGGGTCCTCGAGGCGTGCGGAAGAGAGGGGTGTGAGACGTACGGTATTCTGGGACGGTGAGCACACAAGTTTACCCAGGTTCGAATCCGCCAGCTTTGGACGAATCCTACTCCTGCTAGCAATCCAGTAATACGGCAGAGCCGGAATATGGGTTACAAGGGTTTCGCCTGTGCGAGTTGAGATTGTAGACTATTGTGTTGTAAGGTGTTTTCCCTAAAGGCTCTACCTAGGACGGTTTATATAGATATCCAGCCTAGGGTTTACATGAGAGATCAATCCGGCTACGACTAAGAGTTGGTTACAGAGTACATCTTGAACTACAATTAACATTATGGGCCTAAGTTGGTAAGTCTTCTAGGCCTTCCCGTAGCCGGATTGGACTCCGTCTTCTCTCCTGACTGGGCCGCCCGTGAAGCAAAGCTCTAACCCGAAGTGGGCCACCCTGGTCAGTGAGGAACTGTGAGGATACCCGGAAAGTATATCCCCAACAGTAGCCCCCGGAGGCCTCCAAGATCCAAAGTCGGATTTTATCATCGTTTAGCTTGGTCTTCGGCTTGCAGAATCTTGAAGGGTTCCTGAAACTTCACAAAAAATATGATCCGGGTCTTAAAAATAAGTCGGACCTATCAATTAGTTACTCGGATTTTCCAGCTCGATTTTAAACTAAGCTGGAACTTGGTTTCTACGCCACCTAACACAAGCATGGTCAAGTCACGTCATCTAACAGGCGTGCCGTCAGCACGACCGTTGGTGGGTTCGCGGTTCGCGGAACCGAGGCGCCATTTCAATGCGAGCGTCGAGATCGAGGAGACGCAATCATCGCGTGGGTCCTTCCTCGTTCTTTCCATGACGCGTGGCAGTTACACTGTAGCATTTGCACGAATCTTGGCACAGTTAGGTGGATATAAGGGGTTTGGATTTCTCCTTCTCCTTTCCACCAGTCTTTGCCGTTTCCTTTCCTCCCAATCCTCAGAGCTCTCTCGTCCTTCCCCCCACAGAAACTCCCAGCGCTGCCACTTTCAGGTCATCTTCTCACCAGAGAAATGGCTTCATCGTCTTCTTCCTCCGGTTTGGCGGCAGCAGCGGCGACAGCGACGGCGGAAGCAGCAGCGGAGAAGGAAAGCTTCCGGGGAATCTGGATCCCCTGCGCCCTTGACGAGGACGGCCTCAAGAACGTGGAGAAGGAGGGGCTTCTCGCTGCCGGCGACTGGCGGAGCGGCTCCGGCGAAACCGTCCCCAACCCACGCGAGGGCGAGCATGTCCACTTCGGCACCCATCTGGACCGAGGCCTGTCTTTTCCTCCCTCGGAGTTCTTCTCCGAGGTGATAGATCACTATGGAGTTCAACTCCACAATCTTCCTGCCAACTCTCTCTCAGAGATGAGTGCGTTTGCATCACTTTGCGAGGGCTTTCTCGGCATTAGGCCGAGTTTGCTTCTCTTCTGGTACTATTTCCATGTCCGGAGAAATTCCATCACTGCCGGTGTTCCTTTCATCACCGACACTATTAGCTTTTCACTTAGACGTGACCGGGCATATCCCAAAGTTTCTGCCAGTGACTCGGTCAAACAATGGCCAGCCACTTTTTTCTACCATAGGGATATTCCGGCTCCTGGCAAAGCTACTGCTTTGCCGGCTTTTGTCGACGGAGCCGCCACAGCCCAGCCTTCCTGGGACAAGGCTGCTCTGGCTCTCACCGATGATCTGATCCTAGCTAAGAGGCGGATCGAATATCTGATCAAACACATGGGTCTGAAGGGATCCGACTTGGTCCAGTGCTGGGTCTCATGTCGGATCCAGCTACTTCAGTACCACAGGGATAGACTGATGCACTCCATCACGTCTTCCAAAAAAGACGCCCTCCGCATCAGCCCCAAATCCTACACCACTCAAGGCTACATCAGCCAGATCAAGTGGCTGATCAAGGAGCGGATCGAGAGGAGGATTCCGGAGATTTCTCTGAATATGTACATAGTGGAAAACCCCGTGGTGTCGGTAAGCTTCCATCAATACACCTTTTATGTGTTTCAATCTCTAAGTTATATACTGCAATGCTGATATGTTTTCTTGTTTTCAGCTTGCTGACCTCCCCGAGTCGGAGCTTGCTCCACTCGAAGGATATCCTCCTGAGTTTTCTCAGGAGACTGAAGTGGTCCCATTGCTGGACCTTGCGCTCAAGAAGCGCAAAGCTCCGACAGTGGCTGTTGGCACAAAGGAAGTGCCTGTTGTGAAGAGGTAACTTTCATTCACAATTTCCGCCTTTGTACCTTTCTTGAATTTCTTTCTGAGATGTAATGTTTCCGACTTTACTACATTCTCAGAGCAAAGCCTCTCATCAAGGTTAAGGGGAAAGGGATTCCTGCGAAGCCCCTATGACAGACGAAGCTCACCATAGGTTCTCCTGCCGTGGCTCCTCCAACTCCTGCCCCTCAACTCCGGCGATCATTCCTTCTCCGGTGGTCGCAGAAGATCCGGCTCCTCCAACGGAGCCTGCGATCCTTGGGTTGCAGACTGACGTCACTGTGGGTGCGTCAGCTCAAGATAAGGGTGAACCCTCTTCGGGTAATGATCCCTCGGCTGAAGTCTTTGCCGAAAACCTCCTCAGCAATCCGGGACTTGCCAAGTTTGGCCTATCCTGGAAATCTGCAGAGGAAATCCAGCGGCTGGCCAGGCAAGTCCTGGACAAAAGCCATCTATCCCCCGAGGAGGAAGCGCAAGAAGCAGAGGACGTCAAGTTCTCTGACCTTCTCGCTCAAGTCTGCCTTCGCGACGAGAGGATCAGGAATGGCGAGCTTCCAACAGCCCCAGTAATCCCTCTTACCCTCACCAAGAAGGTGGCAGCTGAAGTGAACGCGGGTTTAGACAAACTCACCCGCGAGCAAGACGTAAGTCAGAATTCCAACTCTTGTTTTTTACATTATGTTATATCATATCCTCTAGCCCCCAAGCATGAAGTAGGATATAGAATCCGAGTTTATGCTTCATTAGGATGCCAAAGAATGAACTAGTGTAGCCCCCAAGGCTCGTGCTGATATTTAGCAAAAAATATTAGCCCGAGTCTTAAGTAGCTTTCTAACTTTGGGTATTCTGACTTACAGAAAGTATGTTCCTATAACCAGGAATTATTATCCAATGTCTGTGATAAGCGGAGAGAGATCAAAGCTCTCCGGCTTAAAAATGCTAAGCTCAAGGTAGCCAAGGATGAAGCCGAAGGTAAACATTTCGAGATTCAAACCTTGTCTTTTGCTTTTTCAATGTCGAATTTTTCTGAACTTTTGTTCTTTTTGACTTATAGCGTTGGTGAAACAATCCATCGTTATGATTGAAGAGGCCGAGAACCTCAAGACCCTAGTGGTGGAGAACAAGGGACTTCGCCAAGAGCTGGATAAGCTCAAGGCGGATCATGAAACGAGCATAGCTCAAGTCCTGGAATCCTCCTCCATGGCCACTGAAGAGCGCGATCGCAAGATTGCCGCTCAAGATAAAGTTATCTCGGACCTCAAGAATGAGCTTGGCAGAGAGAAGGACATCTCCCAGGCGCTCCGGGCTGAACTCCAGAGTCTCTGGGAGGAGAAGACCAAGATTGACGACGTCATTCTTGGTACGTTCCATCTGTCTGACTTATCATTTCTTCAACTTTCATCAATGTCGGATTTTTATTGACTTGTTTTGTGTATAGGTCCTCTGAACTTGACGGACTCTTCCTCCTCCGAGCCCCGCACCCACCGGCTTACTCAAGTCGGTGATCTTCTGCATGACTTCCGCCAGTCTATTGAAGACATTGGCAAGTCTCTCAGGATTCCGGACATGCCAAGCATGTCGGATTTTCAGGTGCGGGACAAGGCCAAGGAGATGCCGCAGCTTATTCGGGACTGGAACATGTCCTACGCGCGGACTGCTGCGCATAACGCTCTCACCATGGTCATGAGCCACCATGGAAACATGGAGATATGGCAAGTGACCACAGGGTACTGCAAGGTAGACGAAGACGGCCAGGAGCAAGACCTTCAAGCCATCATGCACTCCTGCGCCGGATACGGGTGCCACGTAGCTGATCTGACCAGCTATGAGATCCCCTTCTTCACCCGCGTAGATACTCCGCCGCCTCCTCCAGAAGAAACCGAAGAAGTTTCCGACGATGAACGGACCACCTCGGATCCGGACATCTCGGAACGATATCAAGGCGGAGTAACCAGCGAGCCGACAGCTCCTTCATCTCCTCCTGCATCATAAACCAGAAAACTATGTATTATTCCAGAAAGACATGATGCGTTTTGTAAATATTAAGTACTATTGACTTTTGCTAGTGCTAAGCTTTTAATCTATTCATCACTTTTTGGCTTTTGAAATTTTTGCGTGCCTGAAATGTTCACATAAACACTTGAAATTTTCCGTCTCTACTTATCGTTTATCTAGCTTTCCGCCTCGTCCCTTTCGTGAGCCGGCTAAACCTTCAGCCGGAAACTTTGCCGAGCAACGGAGCTCAATTGCTAAACCAGTTTAAACTCGGAAACAAAGCCGGCTTCCAGTACCAACAATTCACTACTCGGAAAATACCTGCATCCAGCAATGAGACAAATAACCCAAGTAAAGACTAGAATTTTTAGAGTTATACCCGAAGGTAGCAGTTTTAGAATCGGAAATGTAAACCAGAACGAACATGAGCATAAAGTACTTTCAAGCATTCTGGGATTTTCGACTATGACATGATCATTAGGAAATAAGATGGTAAAAACTTCTCAGAAAAACTTTGAGGTAACCAAAACTTTTATTTCTCACAGAACATGTACATATGTATGATTACAAAGAAGGATAAACTAAGAATAAAATGGACGTAGCTGAGCAATATTCCACGGTCTGTCTAACTCATCCAGATTTGTACTGCCTCCAACTCTCTTTCTCTTCTTAGTAGCAGGTCTTTCTTTGACTGGCCTCATGTCAGTTAAGTAGTACGATCCATTGTGCAATACTCGACTAACTAAAAAGGGCCCTTCCCATACTGGGGAAAGTTTGTGCTTTCTTTGTTGCACAAGCCGGAGAACCAAATCACCTTTATTGAAAGATCTAGTTCGGACTCTCTGGCTATGATACTTGCGTAACTTCTGCTGATAGGCTGTAGATCTCATTTCAGCAACGACGCAAACTTCTTCGACTAAGTCGAGATCATTTTGTCGAGAAATCTCGGCATCCTCTTCAATATACGCGGCCACTCTAGGAGAAGTATGAATTAAATCGATAGGAAGAACTGCTTCTGCGCCATAGACCAAGAAGAAAGGTGTGTATCCTGTTGACCTGTTCGGAGTTGTTCGTAAACTCCAAATTACAGAGGGTAATTCCTCTGCCTAAGCCCCCGCAGCACGTCGTAGTGGTGCTTTGAGTCTTGGTTTCAAGCCTTGTAGAATTAAACCATTTGCTCTTTCGACTTGTCCATTAGCCTGTGGATGTGCGACTGAGACAATGTCAAGCCGGATATTTTGCTCATCGCAGAATTCAGCCAATTCTCCCATGGAAAAGTTACTCCCGTTGTCCATGATAATACTATGCGGATAACCATACCGGATTATAACATCCTCGACAAATCTTTTGGCTGTTGCTCCATCACAACTAGTGACAGGTTTAGCCTCGATCCACTTTGTGAATTTGTCCACCATCACTAAGAGGTGAGTGAATCCACTTGGGGCTTGTTTAAAAGGTCCTACCATATCAAGCCCCAGACCGCAAAGGGCCATGTTATAGGTATTGTTCGCAGCTGATCAACCGGAACATGAGCTTGCTTGGCGTACTTTTGGCAGCCTTTGCATGTCTTGACTAATCGTTCGGCATCTGCCTGAGCTGTAAGCCAAAAAATCCATGTCAAAAAGCTTTTGCCACTAAAGATTTGGCTGCAGCGTGGTGACCACACTCGCCTTCGTGGATTTCCCTTAAGATTTCCACTCCTTCTTCCGAAGATACACAACGCTGAAAAACCTAAGAAACACTCCGTTTATGGAGCTCACCTTTAACAATAGTATAGGATTTTGCTCGTCGGATAATCTGTCGGCTCAGTACCTCGTCTTCGGGTAATTTGCCATCTACCAGATAATCGAGGGAGGGTTGAGTCCAGCTGGGGATTACAGCCAGAACTGCTATCAAAGGTGAGTCGGATTTGGTCGGATATTCCTCATCTACTCCCATTATCGAGGGAACTTTGAGGTGCTCTAAAAATGCGCCATCTGGGACCTCTTTCTGCGCAGAGCCTATTCGAGATAGTGCATCTGCTTCCTCATTTTATGCTCGAGGGATGTGTTGAACTTCAAACCCCTCGAACGATTTAGATAGATCATCCACGACAGCTTTATATGCTGCCATGTGCTTATTTGCATTACAAATATCCGAGACTTGCTGAGCAACAAGATCCAAATCTCCGTAACACATCAAACGTCGGATGCCAATATCCTTAGAAATCCGGATTCCATGCAGCAGTGCTTCATACTCGGCAATGTTGTTTGTCCCTGTGAAGTGGATCTGCAGCACGTATAAAAGTTTATCTCCTTGGGGTGATTTGAGCACCACGCCAGCCCCTGAGCCCCCTGGAGCCTTAGACCCATCGAAAAAGAGGGTCCAATATTCCGACTCAGGGAGGACCATGTTCTCGTTGGTCTCTGTCCAATCAGCGACAAAGTCAGCAAGGATCTGGGATTTGATTGCTGTCCGGGGTTTGTACTCAATATCGAAAGCTGCAAGCTCTATGCCCCATTCGGCGACGCGTCCTGTGGCATCGCTATTATTGATTATATCTCTCATGGGAGCTTTTCTTACCACGGTAATTGGATGCTCCTGAAAATAGTGTCGTAACTTACGAGATGCTAGAAAAACACCGTAAGCCAACTTTTGATAGTGTGGATACCGCTGTTTTGATTCTGTCAGGACCTCATTGACAAAGTACGTCGAACGCTGCACCACGTGTTCCTGATTTTCTTCTGGTCTCTCCACTACCATAACGATTCTGACAACCTTATTTGTCCCAGCAATGTAGAGCAACATCGGTTCCTGAGGTTCCGGCGCTGCAAGGATAGGAGCAGATGAGAGTACTTTCTTCAGGCCTTGTAGTGCAGCTTCAGCTTCGTCAGTCCAGACAAAATCCTTGGTCTTCTTCAGGAGTTTTTATAATGGTGCGGCTCTTTCACAAAGCTGGCTTACAAATCGACTGACCGCAGCAATGCAACCAGTGAATCTTTGTACGTCCTTCAGGCGAGTTGGCCTAGAAATATTGAGAATAGCCTTGATCTTGTCGCGGTTCACCTCTATGCCTCTTTGAGACACGATGAAACCTAACAATTTTCCGGCTGGTATTCCAAAGAAGCATTTCTTCGGGTTAAGCATGATGTTGTATTTTCGTAGATTGGCGAACGTCTCCTCCAAGTCGGAAATCAACGTTTCCTTCTTTTTGGACATGACCGCGATATCATCCACGTATGCATGTACATTGCGTCCGAGTTGATCATGGAGGCAACGCTGCATCGTGCGCTGGTACGTAGCTCCTGCGTTCTTCAGCCCAAAGGGCATCGTAACAAAACAGAAGGTTCCGAAGGGGGTTATGAATGAAGTCTTGACTTTGTCAGATTCCTTCATCCGGATTTGGTGATAACCGGAATATGCGTCGAGAAAATAGAGGAGTTCCAAACCTGCCGTAGAATCGATAACTTGATCAATTCTAGGCAGAGCGAACGGATCTTTTGGACAAGCCTTGTTCAAGGCAGTATAATCAACACACATCCTTAAATCAGTGGTGTCCTTTTTAGGGACCATTACAGGGTTGGCCAACCAATCAGTATGGATGACCTCTTCTATGAATCCGGCTAGCTCGAGCCACGCTAGTTCCTTAGCTATTGCCTTACGGTTTTCATCGCCAAACCATCGTAAGGACTGTTTGACGGGTTGAGCGTTCGGGTTTACATTTAGAGAGTGCTCGGCAAGTTCCCTAGGTACTCCGGTCATGTCAAATGGCTGCCATGCGAAGATATCTTGATTTGCTTGGAGGAACTTGACGAGCGCGCTTTCCTATGCGCTATTTAGGCCTACGCCTATCTGGGTCACCTTGGAGGGGTCATCATCCTTCAACGGTGTCGTCTTCGTCTCTTCTGATGCTTTGAACTCCGGATTTGGCTTTGTGACCTCCTTCTTCGTTGCGGGCATCTCGGACGGATCTATGCTCTTCTTGATCTCCTGGTACTCCTGGGCGTGCAGCATGGCTTCGGCAAAGGTGGCATTTCCATCTTCACACTCTCGCGCCTTCTTCGGGTATCCCCTGATGGTGATCACGCCGTTGGGACCTGGAATTTTCATCATATTGTAAATGTAACATGGACGAGCCATAAAAGCCCAGTAAGCCGGACGTCCGAATATAGCGTGGTATGCGCTCTTGAACGGGACTACTTCGAAGGAAAGTGCCCCCGTCCGATAATTCTTTGGAGTTCCAAAAGTAACATCCAAAGTGATCTCTCCCAGGGAATTAGCTTGTCTTCCTGGAACAACTCCATGAAAGATCACAGAGCTATGGTTTAGCTGTGTTTCCGAGATCTTCATCTGGCATAGCGTTTCGACATATAGAATATTGATGCTGCTACCACCGTCCATGAGGGTCTTGGAGAAACCATAACCGCCAATAAGTGGATTGACGATTAAGGCGTATTTTCCTCGCCTGTGTAGTTTAGGTGGATGATCAGCACGGTCAAACGTGATTGCCACTTCCGACCAGTCCAGATACTGAGGGACAGCCGGAACTATTGCATTGAGCTCGTGGAGAAATGCCTTCTTGACCTTTGCTGGTTGAGATCCGAGGAAGGTGACGTAAGTGTCCTTCTTGGTGGGAAAAATCTTCTTCCCTTCCGGCTTGGGATTTGAAGCATCAGCTTCCTCCATGTCGGAATCTTCCTTGGTCTCCTTGTCTTTTTAGGGATTTTTCTTTCCCTTCTTCCGCTTAGCTTTGTAGCCCGCGGTATCATGTCTCTTGATGTCTTCATTAAAACGACATTCAGTGTTGGTGTGGGACGAGCCCCCATTGGCATCTAAGTGATGCACACATGGGTTATTGGCAATGTCGGCCCAAGTGTAGGTTTTGCCTGGTTGTTGCTCTCCTTTGCCTTGGACCCTTGACGTCCCACGGGCACGCCCACGGCCTCCGCCGGGTCCTCCTCGTCGTCCAGACCCGGAAACAGTAGTGACCACTGCTGTCTCCGTGTTGGGTTATTCTTCTGAGGTACTTTTGCGCTTCTGAGCTTGTTGCTTTGGTTGTTTTGCCGACTGAGGCACAACCAGGACATTGAGTAATCCCTCTGCATCGTCATCAGCATCTGCATACTTGCTCGCTGTTTCTATCATCTCTCCCAGTTTGATCGTTTACTCCTTCGTAGGAGTTCTTTGTGTCGATCCCTCGTCCGAGATAATCCCGGCAAGTTTCTCCGGCTTTCTGGGTGCAACGCTGTAGGTCTCCAACCGTACAGGGCCTCCGATATGTGCCTTCGAAATTCCAAAAGAACGCACTTTGTAAGTCATACCAGTTGTGGATGGTGTTTGCCGGAAGTTCATTGAGCCATGATCATGCTGTCTTCCACAACATAAGTGGGAGATATCGGGTTGCGACCAGGCTGTTTCCGCCTTTAGCGATGCAGCAAGCTTGGAAGAAATCCTGTAACTAGGTGTCTGGCCGAGCAATGCCGTCGTAGGCTTGGATATGTCTTGAGATAGCAAATCCTTCCGGGAATTTTGTAGCTCTAATGCGTGGTCCGAAGCACTTTGGGCCCACGTACACGTCATCGTTTTCATAGCGCCGAGCCTCTATGTTGGAGTTGATCATGTGCCTTGCGTCGTTCAGGGATAGAGATCGTCTCGAATGTCGGCTGCGGTTGTAGTGCCCTAGAGTCGGACTTTGGCTTCTACCACCACCTCCTCCGCCATGTCGTCCTCCTTGACCTCCTTGGGGGCTGTTGTGATAACTGTGTGGTGGAGAGGGTGGTGCAGCTGGATAGTTTCCGGCTGATCGCCAGCCTCCGTCCGGAGCGTCATTATTCCGGTTCCGGGGAGGTTCTTGACTTTGACGAGCCCCCTTCCGGCTTGTTCCAGCGTGGTTTCCGTCGTTCCTTCGTCCATCGTTCCCACCATGGTGAGGCTCAGCCGGACGGCTCTCATGTCTAGGAGGTGGCATTCTCTGACGATCCTCCTCCTGACGTTTCTCCTTATCTTCTCCCTTTCGATCGTTGAATTATCGTCGGGGAGGATTCCTCGGATTCAGTGCAGCGATCGCGTCTTTCTCGGCTGCTAGAGTGACATTGCTCCAGTTATGTGTAGCTCTGTGATGCTGTCCCGACGATCCGGTTCTTGAATAATTGTCTTCCCTGCGTTCGGGGTGATGGTACTGCGCCCGAATGTAATGGGATCTTACGTCAGCCCATGCCGGATCTGTGCGACATTGGTCAGAATCCGAGACCAGTTTTTGACTTTCGGACAGGACGACCTTCTGCTGCTCCAGTCCCTTGTTGAGTAGCTTGATACCCAAGCGTATCTCCTCTGGCCCTGGATTAGCTGATAGAATTTCACGAGCTGCCACGGTATTTTGCACTAGTGTTGGGTATACCCAATCTCCGTTGCTATCCTTCCGTGGCTTTCCCATCTCATCTCCGAAAAGGACGGCATGGACACATGGGAATTGGTTGTCATCTATGTGACGCTTCCGTGTCTTCTGATGTAGATGGGACATGTACTCCTTGTTTGACATGCGCTTCTTCTCCACCTCGATGTTTTTGGCTTCATCGAGGAGTTGTTGACGACGCGCTTCTAGGGCCTGTGCCCTTTCGTCCAGCTCATCTGCAGTAAGTTCTGCAGCTGTAGGGATAGGTGTGGTTAAAGCGGCATCGATGAGTTTACGCACACCTTCAGTGATCACGTGTCCATGCACCGATGCTTCTTTTTTCAGCTCGTCTGGGATAAGTGCTCCATCCGAGTCTTCTTCGTATTCCTCGGCGATTACCTCCTATGCGAGGGGGTCTTTTGCCGAGGTCTTGTTCTTCTTGTTCTTCTTCTTTGCCTTCTTGGCGGCGCCGGTAGCAAAAACGGCTTTGGGTCCGTTTCCCGGAGTCAAGCTTTGATCGATACTTTTGGACATCTGGAATTCGGGATTATCTCCGACGTCCATGTCATCCTGCGCTTTGGGAGAGTGTTCCCCGGATCCTTCATCCATGGCTTCTCCTTCTTCTGCAGCTTTGGAGTTGTACTCCTCTTCATATTCCGTGAAGAACTTTCAGAAATATGCCGACGTCATGGACTCATCCGAGGATGCGGGAACGTCGGCGTTTGTTCCAATTGCCTCCAGCACCGAGTCGGTGTTTTCTCCAGCATCGGCAAAGCCGGATCCGGATCCGACATACCCGACGAAGTGCGATGCGTGCTTCCTGAGGTACCTGCGGCTTTCACGATCAGCCATATCGAAACTTTTAATGGTTTCGAGGATTGCATCTGCGCTAGCGCCTTGCAGTATCATACGTCTTAGTGTGTACCTGAGGAAAGGTCTGTCTGTCCCGGCATCGTCAGAGCCGGAATCAGTGTCGTTGATATGCTCCTCCTAGATTTCGACTTCCACGGGTGGGTCGATCTGGGATCTGGCTTCTCTAGGGAGATCCACTCCAGATTTGACTTGGACCATGAGGTCTTCTTCAGGCTCAGATTTCTCCACTATCTCCGCAACTGGTGCGGGCTGGGTGGGATTAGGGTTTTCTGAGATCCGGAACTCTTCCGCCTCTCTGGACAAAGGGGACCCAGAAGATTCTTCTGCTTCTATCATCACCGCTGGGGTGGGTTGGGCAGGTTCAGCGAAACCGATGTAAACATCGATCTCGCCAAAAGACATGATTGTATAAGCAGTCACAGTCTCCCTAGTCGAAATCCAAGTCTCGTCGAGAACGATGAGAGGGACGTTGTTGGCGTAGAGGATGCGACCGACGACGATGGTCTCGCCGATTCCGATTCTTGCAGATTCCACTTGGAATGCAGATCCGAAGCTCACTTGCCCCACGGTGGGCGTTAACTATCATCGGATTGAGGACAAGTACGCCATGAGGGGGTCCTCGAGGCGTGCGGAAGAGAGGGGTGTGAGACGTACGGTATTCCGGGACGGTGAGCACACAAGTTTACCCAGGTTCGAATCCGCCAGCTTTGGACGAATCCTACTCCTGCTAGCAATCCAGTAATACGGCAGAGCCAGAATATGGGTTACAAGGGTTTTGCCTGTGCGAGTTGAGATTGTAGACTATTGTGCTGTAAGGTGTTCACCCTAAAGGCTCTCCCTAGGACGGTTTATATAGATATCCGGCCTAGGGTTTACATGAGAGATGAATCCGGCTATGACTAAGAGTTGGTTACAGAGTACATCTTGAACTACAAGTAACATTATGGGCCTAAGTCGATAAGTGTTCTGGGCCTTCCCGTAGCCGGATTGGATTCCGTCTTCTCTCCTGACTGGGCCGCCCGTGAAGCAAAGCTCTAACCCGAAGTGGGCCACCCTGGTCAGTGAGGAACTGTGAGGATACCCGGAAAGTATATCCCCAACACATGTTCCTTCAAATTCTTACATTACTACCTAAAATTTGACACACTTGATCACTTCATTAACTTCCTCATCCTTAATTCTTGTAGATGGAGTCTCAGTTCAGCAAGTTCTACCAGTTGGGAAACGAAGGTCAGCTGATCTTCGAGAGGGATCTGGATTCACTGTCAGAACTCTTGGGACGCCCGCATCCAGAGTTTCTTGGAGCTCAACTTCCTAGACCCCTAGGAGGAGATTTGCAATGGCTTGTCACCACTGATCTTCGAGGAAGTATCGAAGCACCAATGTCCGGGAGAATCTAGTTCTCCGTCAGAGAGAACAACTGGCTAGATGGATTAGCTAGGGCAATGCACGAAGCTCTCGCACGTCTGTGTGCCCTCAGTGTAAACCAAATCCAAGGAACCCGCTTTGCGCACTATGCAAGGCGTGACTTCATGGGGATGCCAATGGAGATGCCAAGTCACCCAGAATTGAGGCGTCAAGTGGAGAACCTTGACTTCTTGCTGCACGATAGACAGCAGGAACTAGGACAATGCTAGGGAGTTGGCCAACCACAACCGTGCCATTGCCGACCAGAAGGCCTAGACTTTCTCACTGCTTGTCAAGGACCGTCAGTCTCTTCGCCGCCAGTGCGAGAAGAAGTATCGCACCATCGCCTGTCTTCACAAGAAGGTGGCCGACCTCGAGAAGACCGTCAAGGAGCAAGAAGCTCAGCTTGCAGCAAAGGAGGAAGAAGAGGAGGGTGAAGACATCCATGGAGACATGGATTCTTACCTCAGCAATGATGATGACTTTCTGGAGGAGGATGTCGTGGACTTCTACACCGACGATGAGGACTCCGACTTCATTGATGATGAGTAGATGCACTAGAGCACTATCGTAGCATGAGATGTATTGGTCCCAATGTACCGTAGCTTGCAGAATGGTTCTTAAAACCATCTATTTTCCTTGTTGTGGTGTGTGTGTGTGTGTGTGTGTGTTTGTATCGTGTGCCTTGTTTGAATGAATGAAATGAAGTTAGTTACAAAACCTGAGTCAAACTCAAAGTTTTAGCTTTGAAACCAAAACCATGAACCTTAGAACTTTCCCACTTACCCTTTTATCTATCTCAATCTTCAGATGACTCGTGGAAACCCCGGAGGGAGCAGCTCATCGCAGGACCCAATGCTGCAGCTTATGTAGATGTTAGTTGCAGACCGTGAAGCAAGTAGGGTAGAGCGCCAAGCTAACTTAGCAACACTGCAGTAGATAGCCCAGATGGCCCAAAACAACCAAGGGCATGGAAATCAGGATCATCAAGGATCCAATCTGAAGAACTTCTAGAATACCAATCCCCCAATCTTTAGCACTTCACAGAACCCATTAGATGCTGATGACTGGTTGCAGACGATGGAGAACAATTTGGAAGTAGCCAGAGTTGATGACAACAAGAAAGTTCTCTTTGCCACCCACTATCTAGCAGGAGATGCAAGAGCTTGGTGGAACATCATCCGCCTGATAAACCATGGTCAAGTGATGACATGGGAAGCCTTCAAAATCAAGTTCAGCCACACCCACGTGCCGCAGGGCTAGTCACCCGAATGAAGGATGAATTTAGAGAATTGAAGAAAGGCAGAATGACTGTGGTGAAGTACCATGACAGATTCCTGTCGCCCTCTAGGTACGCACCCGATGAGACCAACACGGAGGCCAAGAAGAAGGAGAGATTCTTGAACGGACTGCATGATGAGATGCAGACTGTCCTTGTCAACATTCGCTTCGAGGATCTCGAAGAGCTAGTTGACTCTGCCATTCAGATGGAAGGAAAGATTAACCAGGCAAACGACAACCACAAACGTCGTATGATGTAGCAATATGGATCCAACAGTCACCAGAAGTACCGTCCCAACCCATCTGCAGGGTATGCACCAAGAAACAACCGACTCCCAACGTCTCGCCCAAGCTACCCCAACCGTAGCGGAGGCAATGTGAAGTCCGGAGGAAACAACAACAACCCCGGCAACACTAGAAATTTCAACCGTGTACCTCCCAAGAGCAACAACAACAGCAACAACAACAATACTACACCCAGAACTGGAAGCAATGTTGTGCCTGTCACAGCAAAAGACAAGTCCTAGATAACTTGCTTCGAGTGTAGAGTGAAGGGTCACTATTCCAATGAGTGTCCCAAGAAGACTGCCGCCACTGCCAATGTGAATGCCCTAGCTCAACAACAACATCGTGTTCAACCAGGGAGAAGATTTTCCCCAGGGAACCCTCACAACCGCAACGGCCGTCTCTTCGACATGAACGCCGAGGAAGCCCAAGAAGCGCCAGATGTAGTGCTGGGTATGTTTTCTGTCAACTCAGTTTTAGCAAGAGTGTTGTTTGATTTGGGAGCATCGCACTCATTTGTCACCGAAGAATTTGCATGCACTAGTAAGATTCATCCAACCAACTTGAAGCATGTCATGATAGTTCAAATCCCCGGTTCAACTACAAAAGCTAGAAAAATTTGCAAAGCTATGCCTATCAGAATACATGGGATAGATTTTTATGCCAACCTAATCATACTCGGAACCAAATGATTGGAAGTAGTACTAGGTATGGATTGGATGTCAAAGCATAAAGGAATGATAGACTGTGCTAAGAAAGCCATCACCATGACCAGTAGCTCTGGAGTAACAATAGAGCATATATCTGAAACCTTACCTCATCAATTCAGGTGCAACAAGAGTCTAGCCCTACCCACCATAGACCAAGTCAGAGTAGTCTGTGAATACCCCGACGTATTCCTAGATGAATTGCCCGGTATGCCCCCGAATAGGGATATAGAGTTCATTATTGAACTAATCCCTGGAACCGGACCCATAGCCCAGAGACCATATAGCATGAACCCCTCAGAGTTAGTAGAGTTGAAGAAGCAGTTGGATGCTATGTAAGCAACATGCTTGATTCAACCAAGCGCATCACCATGGAGATCACCAGTGTTATTCGTCGACAAGAAAGATGGAGGCAACCGCTTGTGCACCGATTACAGAAAGCTGAATGACGTCACCATCAAAAACAAGTACCCACTGCAAAAGATAGAAGATCTGTTTGATCAGTTGACTGGTGCCCAAGTATTCTCAAAGATTGATCTTAGGACTGGTTATCACCAACTTAAGATTCGTGCAACCGATATTCCGAAGACCGCCTTTACTACTCGCTATGGTTTATACGAGTATACGGTTATGTCTTTTGGATTAACCAATGCCTCTACTTATTTCATGAATCTCATGAATAAGATCTTTATGAATTTCCTAGATAAGTTTGTCGTTGTGTTTATCGACGATATCCTTATCTACTCCAAGTAAGAAGAAGAGCATGAGCAACATCTGAGAATCATCCTAGAAACCCTGAGAGAGCATCGGCTATATGCCAAATTCAGCAAATGTGAGTTTTGGCTGAAAGAAGTAGGATTCCTAGGACATATTGTGTCTGCCGGAGGACTCTCTGTTGATCCCGCCAAGATCAAGGATGTCGAAGAATGGGAAGCCCCAACCACTCAAACCCAAGTCCGTGCATTTCTCGGATTAGCGGGATATTACCGCAAGTTCGTCGAGGGATTCTCGAGCATCTCCAGACCCATGACCCAATTGTTGAAGAAGGACAAGAAGTTTGAATGGACCGACAAATGAAGCCAGTTTCCAAGAATCGAAGAAGATATTGATTTCAGCCCCAATATTGATCATGCTAGATATCAAGAAGCCGTTTGATGTGTATTGTGACGCATCCAAGATTGGTCTCGGATGTGTATTGATGCAAGAAGGCAAAGTCATTGCATATCTGTCTCGACAACTAAAGTAGCACGAGCAGAACTATCTGACCCATGATCTGAAAGTAG
The DNA here is from genome assembly GCA_910589775.1 of Avena eriantha. NCBI lineage: Eukaryota > Viridiplantae > Streptophyta > Magnoliopsida > Poales > Poaceae > Avena > Avena eriantha. Next base: position 18,823,464 of record OU342740.1, read on the forward strand.
CAGCTGTAGTTCTAGCATTGAAGACATGGCGTCATTATCTTATGGGTAACCGCTGTGAGATTTACTCAGATCACAAGAGCTTGAAGTATATTTTCACTCAGAAGGAGCTAAATATGAGGCAAAGGAGATGGATAGAGTTAATCAAGGATTATGACCTTGACATTCACTATCACCCCGGCAAAGCCAATGTGGTAGCAGATGCTCTTAGCAGATTGCCGTGTAGACTAAACACCATGATCAAGGAGAAACAACCAAGTTTGTATGAGGAGTTGGAGCAGTTTAGAACTGAGCTAGTTAGCAAAGGATTTTTAGCTAGCATTGAACTTCAACCCACATTAATCAGCCAAATCAAGGAAGCCAAGAAGGGAAATGGAAGTATCGACAGAATCAAACATCGTACTGGTACAGGAAAGGTACCTGGATTCACCGAAGATGAAGAAGGAGTTCTGTGGTACAAAGGACGTATATGTGTGCCAGCAGATTTGGAGCTGAAGCAAGTTATCATGGATGAAGCTCATGATACTCTTTATTCTATCCACCCCGGAAGAACAAAGATGTATCAAGATTTGAAAGAGCAATTTTGGTGGCACAAGATGAAGAGAGAAATCAGAAGCTACATCGCCAAGTGTGAGATCTGTCAAAGAGTCAAAGTAGAGCATCAGAGACCCGCAGGACTGTTGCAACCATTGCAGATTACGGAATGGAAATGGGATTCTATCAGAATGGACTTTATCACCGGTTTGCGTACTTCTAGTAGGGGAAATGACTCAATCTGGGTCATCGTTGATAGATTGTCCAAGGTAGCTCACTTTATACCTGTCAAGACAACCTACCAGAGTTCGAAGCTAGCAGAGCTGTACATTGCTAGAATTGTTAGTCTGCATGGAACCCCCAAGACCATAGTATCAGATCGAGGAACCCAATTTACCTCGAGATTTTGGCAGAAAGTCCAGGAAGGATTAGGAACCAAGTTGAACTTCAACACCGCTTATCACCCGCAAACTAACGGAGAGACTGAGAGAGTCAACCAGATCCTAGAGGATATGTTGAGAGCTTGTGTGTTAGAATACGGATCAAAATGGGAAGACTGCCTGCCTTTCGCAGAATTCTCATATAACAACAGTTATCAAGCTAGTTTGCAAATGGCACCATTTGAGTTCCTATACGGAAGAAAGTGCTGTAACCCTTTGAATTAGTCGCAAGTAGGAGAGAGTTAGATCTTTGGACCCGACATTCTCTGAGAAGCCGAAGAGAAGGTTCACAAAGTCCGTGAGCACCTCAAGACTGCCCAATCCAGACAGAAGAGTTATGCTGACAAGAGAAGGAGAGACCTGACTTTCAATGTCGGAGATTTCGTGTATCTCAAGGTTTCACCATTGAAGGGAATGCAACGCTTTAGTCTGAAAGGAAAGTTAGCCCCCAGATATATCAGAACCTTCAAGATTCTGAACCGCCGAGGAGAAGTATCGTATCAATTGGAACTGCCTGAAGAGATGTCTGCCATCCACAATGTGTTCCATATATCGTTACTTCGCAAATGCTTAGAAGTGCCGGAGAAGACTGAAGTATTCAAGAACATCGATCACCGAGCTGTTAAAATCAACAAGGACCTGACGTATTGTGAAGTACCCATCCGTATCTTAGAGGAAGCCTACAGAACCACCAGGAATAGAAATATCAAATTTCTCAAGATTCAATGGAGCAACCATAACGAAGAAGAAGCCACTTGGGAGCGAGAAGATTACATTAGGACTGAGTTCCCAGACCTCTTTAGTTCCTAGTCTTCTTTCGTAAATCTCGGGACAAGATTTTGTTTAAGGGGGAAGGTTTGTAACATCACAAAACTCTAATCATGGGTTATTAAGATCTAAATCCTCAAAATTAGGGTTAACAAAAACTTTTCCCTTCAAAAATATTTATGCATTCATATGTGTGTGCATTTAAAATAGGAGTTGTTTTGAATTGCCATGTTTAAGTGATCCATTGATTGTAAAATGATTGTAAGGTGAATTAAACATCATCTAGATCGTTCCCAAACAAATCCCAAAGAAAAACAAATGAAAATGAATAAAAGAAGGAAATGGTCATTTGTGCCATTTTAACAACCATGCCTACTTTGGCTATTCCTAGAACTCAAATCCTAACAGAAACAAATGTGGATCTTTGCACCCCTTGCTAGTACAAGTAGTGATGTACTAAGGCCCACTTTGTGATCTACCAAAAAATTTCAAACACTAAATTTAAATGGAATTTGAAAATTGAATCTAGTGTAGGTATTAAGATCACACTATTTCAAAAACCACTCAAATGAACTCTATTTTTAAATCCCAAACAACTAGAGATGCTCAAGCATGTGATGAACAACTCCACCAAAATTCAGCTAAAAATTCAAAAAATTTTCTCATGCAGCCATTGTGTCGAACACCTTGCAGACAGAATCAAATTAGCCTAACTATTACTATTTTTGATCAAATCTTGTCGAGCCATTTGAGTTGCATTGATCATTCTTGTCTCCCTGAGTCCAACCAGACCAAAACCCACCCTAGTTCTAGCCCCTGGCGCTAGTGCTACGCCGCCCCGACACCATGCTCGCCGGCCAACGTTGCCAACGCAGCAGCAAACCGCTAGCCCCTCTCCGCCGCTCCAGGAAGCTAGGCGCCACCCTACCACCACCCACGGTCCACCCCATGGCCACTGGACCACTCCCCAGCCTCGCCGCCCTTTCTCTTTGCGCGCAGCCAGAGCGCGCCAGAGCGCCCTGACCGCCAGCACGCCACAGACCGCGCCTCGACCCAATACCATGCACGCCGCTCCGCCTCGACCTCAGCACCCTGCCAGACATGACCGTGCACCGCCGCGTGACCCATAGTCGCCGTGCACCACGTCGAGCATCGCCTCTGCCGCGCAGAGTGCTAGCCTCGCCCGACCAAACGACACTGCCCCTAGCGTTGCCTTTACCACGTAGATGACCTCCAGGAGGCATGCCATCGTTCGCCTACCCAGCCCATGCCTCTAGCAGCCTATATCAACATCACCGACGAGCTCACCGTTGTGCCGCAGGGTCCCCTCGTCGACCTATATAAGGAGGCCACCCCAGCACAAACTCCTCACACCATCTCACTCCACTCTCTCCACTGAGCCTTCCCCACCTCTCACTGGAGCCGCTCGAGCCATAGTTCACCGGAATTGCACCGGAGGAGCCCGCTGGAGAGGAGGAGAAGCTGCCGTCGATTCCATCCACCGCAGCCCCTGCCGTGACTTCGCCTAGAACAGCCATCGTCCGCCAGCTCGATCGCCCCCATCGCTATGACTATCTGGAGCCCTAGTAAGCCCCCACGTACCCCCACCGAGCTGCTAGGGTTAGCTCTCGCCTGCGACCTATTCGCCGGGGACGACGATCCTCAGCCGTTGATCCACCTTTTAATCGTAGCGCTGAGAGTGCCCCGTACCGCTTCGCGTTTGATGTGTCGCTGACCTGCGGGACCCCCTGTCAGTTGTCATCCGCGCCGTGGAGCGCCATTGGGCCGTCCCGTTAGTTTTCCCGCGCGACCCAGTTAGTTCAAATATAGAATTTTCTATTTAAGTTTGAACTCACTTCTGTCCCTTAGTTCAAAAATCAATTCAGAGGGTTTTATAAATCCAAATTGAGTGATTCCAATTTTGTTGGAAAGATTCTGACAAGATCTATCCAAGGCCATTGGATTTAGTTCATTTCGAGTTAGAGATCTCTCCTGGTAAAAATAACAAGACAGAAACATTTGCACATTCAAACATTTTTCTAAAATCAACCATAATAGCTTTTGAGTTGATTCCAACTCTCAAAAATCACATTTAACCATAGCTATATGAATATGTAATCATATTAAGGTTTGCATGTAGTGACTTTGGACTAGTACCAAATTAGTGCTATATAGGCATTTCTAGTCACTTTAAATCATTAAATTTTAAACCTAAACTTATTAAAATGTGATCCAACCTTTAAATCACATTCCCATATGTTAGAATATGTGGTGATGGCATGTGTCCACATGATCCCATATTTTAATTGGAGAATATTAAATCTTAGTTAATTTCAATGAGTAGAAATTACTTTTCTCAAATAAAAAGAATGAAACTAGTTAATAAAACCTTGTGATGATAATATATCATCCAATGTGTGCCTTAGAGTGCTAAGTAGACTAGTTAAGTATTGTTTGGTGATTGTGTACTCCATATGTATTGATAGACGATAGTACCGACCAAGCTTACGAGGAGGAGGAGTTCTACCCGGAGGAAGAGGAAGAAAACTTCAACCACTACACCAACCAAGCCAAGCTATTGTTAGCAAGTAGACTAAGCTAGATAACCTAAGAAGATGCATTAGGCATGCTTTGGTTATACCACTTTGAATATTACCTACCCCAAGTTTTATTTCCAAGCTTTACCTTCTTTACTTTACCAAAGTCCCTTACTTGTTTGAAGGTAGCATAAAAAGTATAAAACTTGACCTATCTAAATAACCTTAGATGTCATTCTAGGGCGTGAGTTTGAGATTAGCATTCCACCTTAGTGAACACTCTTAACTTAGTAGCTTAGAGCTAAATCCAAAACTTGAGTCACTTTAGATGGGAATACTTGGTGAAAATGAATTGTGAAAACCTTGGAATGATGAGTCATTCTATTGAAATGTTTTGACATGTGTTGAGAAACACAAATGGTTTATGATGGTGAAAATGTTGAGGCATGAGCCTTACCCCCTTTTTTACTAAAGTAATGGTTGGATTCGGATGCGATACCATTCCAATTTTACCGTACAACCACAATACCTGAATTGTGTAAGGCTTAGCCGGAAATTTATTTGCATTAGTATTAGTTCCCTCGCGGGAGAGGTTTGATCTGAGGCTACCTCTCAATGTTGTCCACCTATGCAGTGCCCAAGATGACAGTCATGGTTGGGAGGCCATACTCATAGGAGAGGTGCTTATACTAGGGTGTGTAAAGGAAAGGTTATGTTTGATTATCTTCATACTAAGTATGATGATTCAGGGTTATCCCTGACAAATGTATCGAATCTTGTGGTGAAAGTGTACCACCTCTATAGAGTGTTAAACTATTTGAATAGCCACGTCCGTGGTTATGGACAGTTGGAGTGGCCGTACTGTTTCGTTGTCAGATGTTTTCAAAATGACTTATGAAAGGAATGATGAATCTTGACTTGACCACAACAGAGTTGTGACTATGACACTAGCTTCCGAACTTAAGTGATTCTAGAACTTTATTTTATCTTTCTTTGTTTCTGAACTCAGCTTAGGTTTCAAACTTACCTTTACAAATAAACATAGAGTTAGCTCTCCCACTAGAACTACCTTACTTATTAGTGATAGTTTGCGAGTACTTAAAGAGTACTCATGGCTTTTGTCCCTGGCTATTCCTATGGCCAGACTATGATGGAAACTACCAAGATGAAGGACAACAGGACAGCTATGATAACTAGGACTATCTGCCTTCGTCAGCATTGCCTATGCCACCGCTACGCTTATTATTTATTCCGCTGCTTGTTGTATTAAGACTGGATCATGAGATCCTTTATTCGTGTAAGACCTTATTATCGTTTGTAATGGATGATGTACTGTGATGTCCAATCTATTATGTCTCGCAAAAATGGTAATCCTGGGATTGCAAGGTATGGCATAACATGCATCTGGGTTTAAAAATCCGGGTGTTGACACGAGGCGACTCTACGCGCCGCACAGGGGCGGGCAGCAGCACCAGCCGCCACTTCCACGTCTATGGGCCACACCCTCCCTCTATCCCAACACGGGAGCCGGGGGTCACAAGCAGATGAGCGACATGAGGTGGGCCGTGCAAGGGCCCACCTGGTCACTGCTCCTCTTCGTCCCGGACAGCCAGCCGCGCCAGGCCGCCGATGTGGGCTAGGCCACACACAAGGGAGGGCAAGCCCACCCGGGCTACCAGGCATCTGGTGCTAGGCCGCGGGGGTCGCTAGCCCACCCGGCGACCCACTACAGGCTGCCGAGCTCCGCCTGCTATTGCACGTCTATAGGCTATTGTGTTGTGCTGGCACGGTAGGGTGGCCCACCCGACCACCCAATGGCCCAGCCGCCTGGTAGCCCTGTTTTTGCGTTTTCTTTTGTCTTTTAAGTCCCACATGGGACACCCAAAGGGGAGGGCACACCCTCCCTATGCCTTTATAAAGGGGTGCCCATGGGTGGGATTAAAACACACCAAAACAGATATTCTCTAAGGCCTTCTTCCTTAGAGAAAATCCCCTCTCTCTTAGTTGCCTTTAGCATGGCACTGTCCCAAGAAAGAACTAACCGCGCAAAGTCAACGCATTTGTGGCATGTCGTTGTGATGTAGGGATTCCGCCAGGAGGTCTACTTCCGCAACCTCGGTAGGGATCAGGAAGTTTGGGAGTCCTTGTATTGCACTGTATGTGTGTGATGACTGGGGGGAGCTGCACTTGTAGCGACCGACCATTGTGCAACGACCTGGACAAGGGATGACGTGCGAGGAGCTTCGCGACCTTGAGATCGAACGGGTATGACTACATCATCCACGCTCCTGCATGAGCGTAACGCTCTCTCGGCATTCAAGGGTACGTTACCACCGTCTTCCTACATTACTGCATTACTTCTCGATAGATCCTTGTGCCGCGCCCTCCCTCTGGCCCAACAAGGGAGCCGGGGGTCACAGACAGATGAGCGAGCATGAGGTGGGCCATGCAAGGGCCTACCCTACTGCTGCTCCTCTGCGCCCTAGACAGCCCGCGCTAGGCCACTACTACGGGCTGGGCCATGCACAAGGGGGGCAAGACCACCCGGGCTACCGGGCATCTGGTGCTGGGCCATGGGGGTCGCCAGCCCATCCGGCCACCCACTGCAGGCCTTCGTGCTCCGCCTGCAGGCTACTGTGATGTGCTGGGCCCAACGGGGTGGCCCACCCGGCCACCCAATGGCCCAACCAGCTGGTAGCCCTATTTTTGCCTTTTCTTTTATCTTTTAGTCCCACATGGGACACCCAAAGGGGAGGTCACACCCCCCTTCCACCTATATAAAGGGGTGCCCATGTGTGGGATTAAAACACACCAAAACAGATATTCTCTGTGGCCTTCTTCCTTAGAGAAAGTCCCTCTCTCTCTTAGTTGCCATTAAGGTGGCACGGTCCCAAGAAAGGAATGACCTCATAAAGTCAACTAATCTTTGGCACGCCGTTGTGCTGCAAGGATTCCACCAGGAGTTCTCCTTTCGCAACCTCGGCAGGGATCAAGAAGTTTGGGAGTCATTGTATTACACCGTATGTGTGTGATAACTCGGGGGAGCTGCACTTGTAGCGACCGACCATCGTGCAAGGACCTGGACAAGGGGTGACGTACGAGGAGCTTCACGACTTTGAGGTTGGACGGGTACGACTCCATCATCCACGCTCCTACATGAGCGTAACGCTTTCTCTGTCTTCTTGGGTATGTTACCACTAACTTCCTCCGTTATTGCATTACTTCTAGATAGATCCTTGGGCATTCGGGTGGTTCACGTAGTAAATTTTTGTTATCTGCTACGAAAACCCTACAACCTCTAGCATGCATATGACACACTACCATTAGTTAAGTTACATTCAACGTGCCAATGAAACGCGACTGCAAGTTACATATACCTATGGCGTTCATCTACTCTGCACGCTTCCAGTATTTATTTCATGGATTTAATATTTTAGCATATTTCGGCGTATTTTGGCTGACGTGGTAGCGTATGTATACATAGTATAGTTCATAGATAGTATTCAGACATTAGAATCCATATATAGTTTGCAAATAGTATCAAATATGACATTAATACAAGTCTCTGTCTAGTAGGATAGAGGTTTCATCATCTATAGATGCATGTTAATGAAGAAGTAGTTAGGTCATGATCTAAACAATGATGACTTACAAGAGAAAGGAAATCACGATAAGCAACACGAATATTATGATAAGCAACATGGATATTATGAAGTTCTTCATCCCGTCCTTTTTCCTCTCTCCCTCTAGCAAGAACTTCAAGTCGTTCTTCATCCTCTCTTCCGCTAGCAACTTGAAGTCATTCTGCTTATTCCTCTCTTCCAGTAGCAAGAACTTGAAGTAACTACTGTGCATGTATTTCTCACTCTGAAACGCCTTCTGGCTGTTCCTGGAGAAACCATTCACTTGCTCCTGAACCTCCGACCAGTAGTTGTAGACTCTTGGAAACTTCCTTTTGTACACGACATACCACGTCATAAACAATACCCAACAAAGATGCGTCATAAGCAAGTTCATAGATAATATGCAACATAGTATTAGGAAACTAAAAGCGTAAGTGGGCAAATTAATGTTAGCAACAAATGCAACATAATTAAGTAAGCATGCATGATTGATTAATAACGGAAACACATCACAAGTTCATCATTCGAAATAGAGCTACGCGAGTTTAGGAATAAATTTCTACACCACAAGTTCAAGATACCAAACAAGAGTTGGGCAAGTTCCAAAAGAACATTTACATGCATCACCAAGTTCGTCATACAAAATAACCAATAAACTACTCAAGCCTGAGATCTCGTCACTGGGAACGAGCAATAGCCATTGAGCATGATGAATATCCTTATTTCACCATGTATCTCTAAGAGATCTTCTATCTTAGCCTTATCTAGTGCGCCGCCATAGAACAACCCCTGGGGTTGGCAGACTTCCTTGTAGATGACTAACACAAGCATGTAGATATCAAATTTGCATCGAGGATTGCATCGTTCCATCTAAATCTTGTCTTCATCTGTAGAAGATTGAGCGTGGCACTCAAGCGGGTCTCCATGAGATGGAAATCAGCATACAATGGAGTTTGTGAGTCTAGATCCAGTTGCACCAGCTTGGATTCCTCTCTAGAAGCTAGTCTGGAGGTAGTCGTCTTCTTGCGAAGAAACTCTCGGACATGAGGGTCCTCCATGACTGAAGTTACCGATGGCCTCTGCGTGTCAGTCATGTCTTCTCCATGTTCAAACTCTTATTCATGTTCCGCCTCTTCTTCATGTTCGGGAGCCTCTCTGTTCCATCTTCTTTTGCCCCCTCGTCGTTGTTGGCTTCCCCTTCTAGATCTTTTGTGTAACATCCCAATTTCAGCAACCCTGATTAGTTGCCTAGAATGCAAAAATCAGGGGGAACAAAAAAAATTCTTGTTTAATGATGAAGTGTCTGCCTGTTGTTTGAATATGGTATGCTTATGAATGTGCATTAGTAGATATACTCCTTACCTCAACACCAGTTGACCAAGTCTATATTGCAAAACTGTCTTGGCTTATTTTCCATATTCTGACATTCAAAACTTGAGCCAAGATACCTTTACAAAACCAATTATGTTAGTAACTTCTATTAACCAAACTATGGAGAACTATATACTACAATATCCTTATGTTTTCTAGATAGAACCTTCAACTAATCTTCTCTCTAGGTTTTCCAAAACATCTTCATAAAGTCTTCGAAATCTACTCTTGGTAGAAATACCAAGGACCCTCATCTTATTCAAACTCCAACCTTTTTAAAAATGCCCAACCTTACCTCAAGTCAGAATTGATGGTAACCCCAGTAGTGGATTTTCCTAGTTTATGAGATGAGTTGCCTTGATCTGATGTCTGATGGGTTGCCTTGATCTGCTGTCGGCTGAATAGCCTTGATCTGCTGCTTGATTTGTCTGCTTAAGAGATAGTATGAGCTACTCAAGGAGCTCATCCCTAGGATCAAGATGTTCCCAATTCACCACACCCTAAGCAATAATACAAAGCGGGATCTGATCTCTAGATACTGGGTGATCATCTAAAACCCTTAACCAGACCAATTCTGAAGATATCCCTTCTAGAAGCTTCCAAGACAATTAAGACCACTATCAAGCATGGATCCTTTCTACTCAATCTAAACCTCAACATCATCCACTTGATGATGCTTTGGTACCTTGCAACCCCTCAAAATCATTACCACCAACATTCTAGTAAAAAACCCTAAGTTTGCCAAATTTGGCTAGTCTGGAAAACTATTTCCAACACCACCTTTTTGAATGCCTCCCTTTCTCAAACCATGTGCATTTTTGGAAATGCATTTGAACCATCTTATTAACCATCCTAAGGACTACCAAGGCCCACTCTTGACCTTGGTTAGATCATATTCTAAGCCACTTGTTCTTGATGGTTTTGCAGGCAAGCAAATAACTATTCCTGCAAATCTAGTCAACATGCCTATTTTGACAGAAGCTCACACCATCATCCAACCTTCTATGGACCAACTATTTGCATGGTTGTGTTATACTCATATAGGTCTATCAATACCCATTTCACATGTTTCCAATGGATCTTTGTGCTTCTTAAACCCACAAGGTTTTGAAGGCTAGTTGATAATCTGCCTTGGTAGGCTTATTTTATTCAAAGTTTGAAAGCATGTCTTGGTGAGCTCAAGCAGGATCAAGCTCAAACCTATAAAACATTGAGATCTAAATCACTTGGTCTATCCATCAATATATCCCATGCCCCAAGGGGAGCCTTGAGCTCCAAGATCCAACAATGTTTTGGTGGCATGAAAACAATCTGACCCAAGATCCCTAAATCTCTAGTTTTCACCAAAATCAACTTGGATTCTCCAATCCCAAGGTTGAAAATGCTTGTTACACCTTGTCTACATTATCTAACTTGATCATCAAGATTTATCGAATTTTATTCCTACTTATTATGGACCAAATCTATTTAATTCCTTTAATAGACAAAATCTCCAAAACTCCTTTCCCAATGGAAAGTTTGGTTTTTGCCAAAACACTTCTCCAACCTTTTGCTCAATTGAAGTCCATATATCATACCATACATTCCCATCTCAAAAATAAATATTTTTGAGATCCTTGATTATTCCTTTTTGCCCTTTTTTCTCAAATGGCAGAAATGGAATAGTAATTGTTTTAAATACTTTTAAGCCACAATAAATCTTGGGAAAATTCCCCTAAGTGTGTATTCACATTTGGGACCATCTCTCATCAAAAAATCCACATATCCAATTCAAAAACACCAAATAAATTCCTAAAAACCATTTCTGTAGTATGTGAATAATTTATATAAAGTGCATCTAGAATTCTCTGAAAAATCCCAAATAAATCTCTGAGATGCATCTTAACCTTACCCATCTACCAGCATCCTTATCTCAGTTGGTCAAGATCAAAAATCAAGACATACCACTTGATCATCCTTTATGGCTGATTTGAACATTTAACCTTTTCGTACCCAAAAACCAAATCAAACCTCATCCAATCTTCTCCAACAAGCCTCCACAGCACCACCCCTCCTCTGGTCGACCATCACTGTAGCACGAACACTGTAGCTTCCCCCTCCTTTGTCTCTTGTGTTTGGAAGAGGAGTGGAGAGAAGAGAGACAACCACAATATGACGAAGATCTCTTCAAACTTGCTACAGCAGCTGTCCCTACCTCTCCCAGCCCTGGTGCACGACCCTATACCCATCTCACCCCTCTCCACCACCCCTTAGGCCAATCCCAAGCCAGCCCTACCCCTCCTCCATGCCCAAAGTGGACAATTCCACCATGGGTCTCTCCCTCTCGGTATACAAGGCTAGAGGCCACCCCGTGCCACTACTGCTCCCTCTCTGCTCCCTGAGCTCCCCTACCATCTCCTTCCCTCTCCACCGACTCCTAGGGGAAGAACCACCCTCCTTAGCCATTGTTGAGCTTGAGCTCGAGGCACCATCACCTCTGCTCCCCTCCACTTGCATGTGGCCTCACTGAAACCCCCTACCCCTGATCTACCTTTCCCAAGCTCTAGATATCCTTCCAGCACCTGTCTCGACTTGGAGAAGGAAAGTTTATCTTTCTGGGTTTTCGTCAAGATCTCGAGGTGGTGGTCTTCTCCCTGCCTTTCTTCTTCCTCTGCATGCATACATACCATCAACTAGCTCCCCCTCACTAATACTACCCTTCGCTGTCGTCGGATTGAGGACAAGTACACCATGAGGGGGTCCTCGAGGCGTGCGGAAGAGAGGGGTGTGAGACGTACGGTGTTCCGGGATGGTGAGCACACAAGTTTACCCAGGTTCGAGTCCGCCAGCTTTGGACGGATCCTACTCCTGCTAGCAATCCAGTAATACGGCAGAGCCAGAATATGGGTTACAGTGGTTTCTCCTGTGCGAGTTGAGGGTCTAAAGTATTGGGTTGTGCCCTAAAGACTCTCCCTAGGATGGCTTATATAGATATCCGGCCTAGGGTTTACAGGAGAGATCTATCCTGCTATGATTAAGAGTCGGTTACAGAGTACATCTTGAACTACAAGTAATATTATGGGCCGAAGTCGGTAAGTCTTCTGGGCCTTCCCGTAGCTGGATTGGACTCCGTCTTTCTCCCTGACTAGGCCGCCCATGAAGCAAAGCTCTAACCCGAAGTGGGCCACCCTGGTCAGTGAGGAACTGTGAGGATACCCGGAAAGTATATCCCCAACAGCAGCCCCCGGAGGCCTCCAACATCCAAAGTCGGATTTATCATCCTCTAGCTTGATCTTCGGCTTGCAGAATCTTGAAGGGTTCCTGAAACTTCACAACAAAAAATACGATCCGGGTCTTAAAAAATAAGTCGGACCTATCAACAGGTTACTCGGATTTTCCAGCTTGATTTCAAACTAAGCCGGAACTTGGTTTCTAACGCCACCTGACACAAGTCATGGTCAAGTCACGTTAGCTGACAGGCATGCCGTCAGCACGACCGTTGGTGGGTCCGCGGTTCGTGGAACTGAGGCACCGTTTTAATGCGTGCGTGGAGATCGAGGTGACGCAATCATCGCGTGGGTCCTTCCCAGTTCCTTCCATGACGCGTGGCGGTTACACTGTAGAATTTGCACGAATCTTGGCGCAGTTAGGTGGATATAAGGGGTTAGGATTTTCTCCTTCTCCTTCCACCAGTCTTTGCCTTTTCCTTTCCTCCCAATCTTCCTGTGCGCACAGAGCTCCTCGTTCCTCCCCCACAGAACTCCCAGTGTCGCCCCTTTTAGGTCATCTTCTCGCCAGAGAAATGGCTTCATCTTCTTCCTCCGGCTTGGCGGCAGCGGCGGTGGCGGCAACGGCGGAAGCGGTGGCGGAGAAAGAGAGCTTCCGCGAGATCTGGATTCCCTGCGCACTCAACGAGGAGGGCCTCAAGAGCATGGAGAAGGAGGGGCTTCTCGCCGCCGACAACTGGCGGAGAGGCTTCGAGGATACCGCCCCAACCCGCACGACGGCGAGCGGGTCAACTTCGGCACCCACCTCGATAGAGGTTTGTCGTTTCCTCCCTTGGAGTTATTCTCCGAGGTGATTGATCATTATGGAGTTCAACTCCATAACCTTCCTCCCAACTCTCTTTTAGAGATGAGCGCATATGCTTCGTTGTGTGAGGGATTTCTCGGCATTAGGCCGAGTTTGACTCTTTTCTGGTACTATTTTCATGTCCAGAGAAACTCCATTACCGCCGGTGTTCCTTACATTACCGACACTATTAGTTTTTCGCTTAGACGCGAGCACGCATATCCCGAAATTCTAGCTAGTGACTCGGTCAAACAATGGCCAGCCACATTTTTCTATCATAAGGATATTCCGGCTCCCGGCAAAGCCACTGCTTTGCCGACTTTTGTTGACGGAGCTGCCACGGCCAAACCTTCTTGGGACAAGGCTGCTCCGGCTCTTTCTGACGATCTGAGCCTCCCTAAGAGGCGGATCAAATATTTGATCAAACACAAGGGTCTAAAGGGATCCAACTTGGTCCAATGTGGGGTCTCACGTCGGATCCAGCCCCTTCAGTACCACGGGGATCGACTGATGCACTCCATCACGTCATCCAAGAAAGATTCCCTGCGCATCAGCCCTAAAGCCTACACCACGCAGGGCTATATAAGCCAGATTAAGTGGCTGATCAAGGAGCGGATCGAGAGGAAAATCCTGGAGGTTTCTCTGGATATGCACACGGCGGAAAATCCCATGGTGCCGGTAAGTTTCTACAGTACACCTTTTATGTGTTACAATCTTTGAGTTACATTGCAATGCTGATATGTTTTCTTATTTTCAGCTCGCTGACCTCCCCGAGTCGGAACTTGCTCCGCTCGAAGGATATCCTCCTGAGTTCTCTCAGGAGACAGAGGTGGTCCCATTGCCAGACCTTGCGCTCAAGAAGCGCAAAGCTCCGACAGTGGCTGTTGGAACAAAGGAGGTGCCTGTTGTGAAGAGGTAACTTTCAGTCACAATTTCCGCCTTTGTACTTTACTCGAATTTCTTTCCGAGATGTAATGTTTCCGACTTTATTACATTCTCAGAGCAAAGCCGCTCGTCAAGGGCAAAGGGAAAGGGATTCCTTCGAAGCTACCGCGGCAGACAAAGCTTACCATAGCTTCTCCTGCCGTGGCTCCTCTGACTCCTGCCCCTCAACCTTCCACAACACCGGTGATCTCCCCGGTCGCCGCAGAAGATCTGGCTCCTTCATCGGATCCTGCGAACCTTGAGTCGCAAACTGACGTCACCGTGGGTGAGTCAGATTTAGATAAGGGTGAACCCTCTTTGGGTAATGGTCCCTCGGCAGAAACCTTCGTCGAGAACCTTCTCAGCAATCCGGGACTTGCCAAATTTGGCCTATCCCGGAAATCTGTAGAAGAGATCCAGCAGCTAGCCATGCAGTGCCTGGAGAAGAGAAATTTATCTGCAGAAGAAGAAGCGCAAGAGGCAGAGGACGTCAAGTTCTCCGACCTTCTTGCCCAGGTGCGCCTCCGCGATGAGAGGATAAGGACTGGTGAGCTTCCAACAACACCAGTGATTCCTCTAACTCTCGCCGAGAAGGTGGCTACTGAAGTGAACGCGGGCTTGGATAAACTCACCCTCGAGCAATATGTAAGTTGGAATTCCAACTCCTGTTTTTTCCTTTATTTTATATCATATCCTCTAGCCCCCAAGCATGAAGTAGGATATATAATCCGGGTTTATGCTTTATTAGGATGCCAAAGAACGAACTAGTGTAGCCCCCAAGGCTCATGCTGATATTAGCAAAAATATTAGCCCGAGTCTTAAGTAGCTTTCTGACTTTGGGTATTCTGACTTACAGAAAGTATGTTCCTATAACCAGGATTTATTGAAGAATGTTTGCGATAAGCGGAGAGAGATCAAAGCTCTCCGGCTAAAAAATGCTGAGCTAAAAGTAGCCAAGGATGAAGCCAAAGGTAAACTTTTCGAGATTCAAACCTTGCCTTTGTATTTCAATGTCGAATTTTTCTGAACTGTTGTTCTTTTTGACTTACAGCGCTGGTGAAACAATCCTACGCCATGATTGAAGAGGCCGAGAACCTCAAGACCTTGGTTGTGGAGAACAAGGAGCTTTGCCAAGAGCTGAACCAGCTCAAGGCAGATCATGAAAAGAGCATAGCTCAAGTCCTTGAATCCTCCTCCATGGCTACTAAAGAGCGTGATCGCAAGATCGCTGCTCAAGATAAAATAATCTCGGACCTCAAGAATGAGCTAAGAAAAGAGAGGGACCTTTCCCAGGCGCTTCGGGATGAACTCCAAAGTCTCCGGGAGGAGAAGACCAAAATCGACGACGTCATTTTCGGTACGTTCCATCTGTCCGACTTACCTTTTCTTCGAATTTCTTCAATGTCGGATATTTCTTAACTTGTTTTGTATACAGGTCCTCTGAACTTGACGGAATCTTCCTCCACCGAGCCCCGCACCCACCGGCTTACCCAAGTCGGTGACCTGCTTCATGACTTCCGCCAATCCCTTGAGGACATCGGCGAAGCTCTCAAGATTCCGGACATGCATCGCATGTCGGATTTTCAGGTGCGGGACAAGGCAAAGGAGATGCCGCATCTCGTCCAGGATTGGAACATGTCCTATGCGCGATCAGCAGCGCAAAACGCTCTCACCATGGTCATGAGCCACCATGGAAACATGGAGATATGGCAAGTGACAAGAGGGTATTCTAAAGTGGACAAAGATGGCCAGGAGCAGGACATCAAAGCCATTATGGACTCCTGTGCCGGATATGGGTGTCATGTAGCTGACTTGACTAGCTACGATACTCCATTCTTCAACCGCGTGGACACTCCGCCTCCGCCTCTAGAAGAAACAGCAGAAATTTCTGACGACGAACGCACCACCTCGGATGTGGACATCTCAGAAAGATATCAAGGCGACGTATCCAGCGAGCCGGCAGCTCCTGCATCTCCTCCTGCATCATAGATTAGAAATTTTTGTATTATTCCAGAAAAAATGATGCGTCTGTAAATATGCAATACTTTAACTTTGCTAGTGCTAAGATTTTGATCTATTCAACACTTTTTGGCTTTAAGTTTTTTTTTGTGTGCCTGAAATGTTTACATAAGCACTTTTATTTTTCCGTCTCTACTTATCCTTTATCTGGCTTTCCGCCTCGTCCCTTTCGTGAGCCGGCTAAACCTTCCGCCGGAAACTTTGCCGAGCAACGGAGCTCAACTGCTAAACCAGTTTAAACTCAGAAACAAAGCCAGCTTCCAGTACCAACAATTCACTACTCGGAAAATGCCCGCATCCAGCAATCAGACAAATAACCAAAGTAAAGACCAGAAATTTTAGAGTTATACCTGAAGGTAGCAATTTTAGAATCGGAAATCTAAACCAGAACGAACATGAGCATAAAGTACTTTCAAGCATTCTGGGATTTTCGACTATGACATGATCATTTGGAAATAAGATGGTAAAAACTTCTCAGAAAAACTTGAGGCAACCAAAACTTTTATTTCTCACAGAACATGTACATATGTATGATTACAAAGAAGGATAAACTAAGAATAAAAGGGACATAACTGAGCAATATTCCATGGTCTGTCTAACTCATCCGGATTTGTACTGCCTCCAGTTCTCTTTCTCTTCTTAGTAGCAGGTCTTTCTTTGACTGGCCTCATGTCAGTTAAATAGTACGATCCATTGTGCAATACTCGACTAACCAAGAAGGGCCCTTCCCATACTGGGGAAAGTTTGTGCTTTCTTTGTTGCACAAGCCGGAGAACCAAGTCACCTTTATTGAAAGATCTATCTCAGACTCTCTGGCTATGATACTTGCATAACTTCTGCTGATAGGCTGTAGATCTCATTTCAGCAACAACGCGAACTTCTTCGACTAAGTCATGATCATTTTGTTGAGAAATCTCGGCATCCTTTTTGATATACGCGGCCACTCTAGGAGAAGTATGAATCAAATCACTAGGAAGAACTGCTTCTGCGCCATAGACCAAGAAGAAAGGTGTGTATCCTGTTGACCTGTTTGGAGTTGTTCGTAAACTCCAAATTACAGAGGGAAATTCCTCTGCCCAAGCCCCCATAGCACGTCGTAGTGGTGCTTCGAGTCTCAGTTCTAGGCCTTGTAGGATTAAACCATTTGCTCTTTCGACTTGTCCGTTAGCTTGTGGATGTGCGACTAACGCAATGTCAAGCCGGATATTTTGCTCGTTGTAGAATTCAGCCAATTCTCCCATAGAGAAGTTACTCCCGTTGTTCGTGATAATCCAATGCGGATAACCATACCGGATTATAACATCCTCGACAAATCTTTTGGCTATTGCTCCATCACAACTAGTGACAGGTTTAGCCTCAATCCATTTGGTGAATTTATCCACCATCACTAGGAGGTGAGTAAATCCACTTGGAGCTCGCTTAAATGGTCCTACCATATCAAGCCCCCAGACCGCAAAGGGCCATGTTATAGGTATTGTTCGCAGCTGATCAGCCGGAACATGAGCTTGCTTGGCGTACTTTTGGCAGCCTTTGCACGTCTTGACTAATCGTTCAGCATCTGCCTAAGCTGTAAGCCAGAAAAATCCGTGTCTAAAAGCTTTTGCCACTAAAGATTTGATTGCAGCGTGGTGACCACACTCGCCTTCGTGGATTTCTCTTAAGATTTCCACTCCTTCTTCCGGAGATACACAGCGCTGAAAAACCCTAGAAACACTCCGCTTATGGAGCTCACCTTTAACAATAGTATAGGATTTTGCTCGTCTGATAATCTGCCGGCTCAGCACCTCGTCTTCGGGTAATTTGCCATCTACCAAATAATCGAGGTAGTGTTGAGTCCAGCTAGGAATTACAGCTAGAACTGCTATCAAAGGTGAGTCGGATTTGGTCGGATATTCCTCATCTACTCCCTTTATTGAGGGAACTTTGAGGTGCTCTAGAAATGCGCCATCCGGGAGCTCTTTTCGCGTAGAACCTATCCGAGATAGTGCGTCTGCTTCCTCATTTTCTGCTCGAGGGATGTGTTGAACTTCAAACCCTTCGAACAATTTAGATAGATCACCCACGACAGCTTTATATACTGCCATGTGTTTATTTGCATTACAAATATCCGACACTTATTGAGCAACAAGATCCGAATCTCCGTAACACATCAAACTTCGGATGCCAATATCCTTAGCATCCGGATTCCATGCAGTAGTGCTTCATACTCGGCATATTGTTTGTCGTTGTGAAGTGGATATGCAACACGTATAAAAGTTTGTCTCCTTGGGGTGATTTGAGTACCACGCCAGCCCCCTCGAGCCTTAGACCCGTCGAAAAAGAGGGTCCAATATTCCGACTCAGGGAGGATCATATTCTCCTTCGTCTCTGTCCAATCAGCGACAAAGTCAGCAAGGATCTGGGATTTGATTGCTGTCCGAGGTTTATACTCAATATCGAAAGCTAAAAGCTCTATGCCCCATTTGGCGACGCATCCTGTGGCGTCACTATTGTTGATTATATCTCTCATGGGATATGTGCTCACCACGGTAATTGGATGTTCCTGAAAATAGTGTCGTAACTTACGAGATGCTAGAAAAATACCGTAACCCAACTTTTGATAGTGCGGATACCGCTGTTTTGATTCCGTCAGGACCTCGCTGATAAAGTAAGTCGGACGCTGCACCAGGTGTTCCCGATTTTCCTCTGGTCTCTCCACTACCATGATGATACTAACGACCTTACTTGTCGTAGCAAGGTAGAGCAACATCGGTTCCTTAGGTTCCGGCGCTGCAAGGATAGGAGCAGATGAGAGTACTCTCTTCAGATCTTGTAGTGCAGCTTCAGCTTCGCCAGTCCAAACAAAATCCTTAGTCTTTTTCAGGAGTTTGTATAATGGTGCGGCTCTTTCACCAAGCCGGCTTACAAATCGACTGACCGCAGCAATGCAACCAGTTAATCTTTGTACCTCCTTCAGGCGAGTTGGCCTGGAAATATTGAGTATAGCCTTGATTTTGTCTCGGTTCACCTCTATGCCTCTTTGAGACACGATGAAATCTAACAATTTTCCGGCTGGTATTCCAAAGAAGCATTTCTTCGGGTTAAGCATGATGTTTATTTTCGTAGATTGGAAAATGTCTCCTCCTAGTCGGAAATCAGTGTTTCCTTCTTTTTGGACATCACCGCGATATCATCCACGTATGCATGTACATTGCGTCCGAGTTGGTCATGGAGGCAACGCTGCATCGTGCGCTGGTACGTAGCTCCTGCGTTCTTCAGCCCAAAGGGCATCGTAACAAAACAAAAGGTTCCAAAAGGGGTTATGAATGAAGTTTTGACTTTGTCAGATTCCTTCATCCGGATTTGGTTATAGCCGGAATATGCGTCGAGAAAACAGAGGAGTTCCGAGCCTGCCGTAGAATCGATAACTTGATCAATTCTAGGAAGAGCGAACGGATCTTTTGGACAAGCCTTGTTCAAGGCAGTATAATTAACACACATCCTTAAATCAGTGGTGTCCTTTTTAGGGACCATTACACGATTGGCCGACCACTCAGTGTGGATGACCTCCTCTATGAATCCGGCTAACTCGAGACGTGCTAGTTCCTTAGCTATTGCCTTACGCTATTCATCGCCAAACCGTCGTAGGGACTGTTTGACGGGTTTAGCGTTCGGGTTTACATTTAGAGAGTGCTCGGCAAGTTCCCTAGGTACTCCGGTCATGTTAGATGGCTGCCATGCGAAGATATCTTGATTTGCTTGGAGGAACTTGACGAGCGCGCTTTCCTATGCGCTACTTAGGCCTACGCCTATCTGGGTCACCTTGGAGGGGTCATCATCCTTCAATGGTGCTTTCTTCGTCTCTTCCGATGCCTTGAACTCCGGATTTGGCTTTGTCACCTCCTTCTTCGTTGCGGGCATCTCGGATGGATCTATGCTCTTCTTGATCTCCTGGTACTCTACAAAGGCGGCATTTCCATCCTCGCACTCTCGCATTTTCTTCTGGTCTCCCTTGATGGTGGTCACACTGTTGGGACCTGGAATTTTCATCATATTGTAAATGTAACACGGACGAGTCATAAAAGCCCAGTAAGCCAGACGTCCAAATATAGCGTGGTATGCGCTCTTGAACGGGACCACTTTGAAAGAAAGTGCCTCCGTCTGATAGTTCTTTGGAGTTCCAAAGGTAACATCCAAAGTAATCTCTCCCAGGGAATTACCTTGTCTTCCTGGGACAACTCCGTGAAAGATCACAGAGCTATGGTTAAGCTGGGTTTCCGAGATCTTCATCCGGCATAGTGTTTCGACATAGAGAATATTGATGCTACTACCACCGTCCATGAGGGTCTTGGAGAAACCATAACCGTCAATAAGTGGGTTGACGATTAAGGCGTATTTTCCTCGCCTGTGCAATTTAGGCGGATGATCAGCGCGGTCAATTGTGATTGCCACTTCCGACCAGTCCAGATATTGAGGGACAACCGGCACTATTGCATTGAGCTCATGGAGAACTGCTTTCTTGACCTTTGCTGGTTGAGATCCGAGGAAGGTGATGTAAGTGTCCTTATTGGTGGGAAAAGTTTTCTTCCCTTCTGGCTTGGGATTTGAAGTATCAGCTTCCTCCATGTCGGAATCTTCCTTGGTCTCTTTATCTTTTTCGGGATTTTTCTTTCCCTTCTTCCGCTTAGCTTTATAGCCTGCGGTATCATCTCTCTTGATGTCGTCATTAAAGCGACATTCAGCGTTGGTGTGGGATGAGCCCCCATTGGCGTCTAAGTGATGCACACATGAGTTATTGGCAATGTCAGCCCCAGAGTAGGTTATGCCTGGTTGCTGTTCTCCTCTACCTTGGACCCTTGAAGTCCCACGGCCACGCCCGCGGCCTCTGCCACGTCCTCCTCGTCCTCTAGACCCGGAAACAGTAGTAACCACCGCTGTTTCCGCGTTAGGTTTTTCCTCCGAGGTATTTTTGCGCTTCTGAGCTTGTTGCTTTGGTTGTCTTGCTGACTGAGTCATAGCTAGGACATTGAGTAACCCCTCTGCATCGTCGTCAGCATCTGCATACTTGCTCACTGTTTCTATCATCTCTCCCAAATCAGTGACCTTATCACACTTCAAGCGGTGACGTAGTAGACCAATTGGGAGCCCCGCGATGAAAGCTTCAATCGCAGTTTGATCGTTTACTCCTTCACAAGAGTTCTTGGTGTCGATCCATCGTCTGATGTAATCCCGGCAAGTTTCTCCGGCTTTCTGGGTGCAACGCTGTAGGTCTCCGACCAAACAGGGCCTCCGATATGTGCCTTCGAAATTCCAAAAGAACGCACTTTGCATGTCATACCAGTTATGGATGGTGTTCTCCGGAAGTTCATTGAGCCATGATCGCGCCGTCTTCCATAACATAAGCGGGAGATATCGGGTTGCGACCAGGCTGTTTCCGCCTTTGGCGATGCAGCAAGTTTGGAAAAAATCATGTAGCCAAGTATCTGGCCGAGTAATACCGTCGTAGGCTTCGATGTGCCTTGAGATAGCAAATCCTTCCGGGAATCTTGTAGCTCTGATGCGTGGTCCGAAGCACTTTGGGCCCACGTACATGTCATCGTTTTCATAGCGCCGCGCCTCTATGTTGGAATTGATCCTATGCCTTGCGTCGCTCGGGGATAGAGATCGTCCCGAATGTCGGCTGTGGCTGCCACCACCTCCTTGATGTCTACGCACTTCTATTTTTGTAGACAGATGTTGGGCCTCCAAGTGTAGAGGTTTGTAGAACAACACCAAGTTTTCCCTTAAGTGGATCACCCAAGGTTTATCGAACTCAGGGAGGAAGTGGTCAAAGGTATTCCCTCTCAAGCAACCCTGCAATCAAGATACAAGAAGTCTCTTGTGTCCCCAACACACCCAATACACTTGTCAGGTGTATAGGTGCACTAGTTCGGTGAAGAGATAGTGAAATACAAGTGGTATGGATGATTATAAGTGGTAATGGTGATAGAAAATAGATTGTTGGCGTGGAAAAGACTAAAGGCAAACTGAAATAAAGATGGAAGCACGCAAACATGTAACAGATCTAAATGCAAACGGTGTATCAATGCTTAGAAACAAGGCCTAGGGATCATACTTTCACTAGTGAACACTCTCATATAAATATCTTCTCTTTATGATACTACTCTTAACTACTCTCCGATTGAACACTCTAATCGATGGTAGGGGTATAACAGCACACCTCAAAGTAAGCCTTTCCCATCTAGAAAACCCCACACTGTCACCTTGAGTACTAGATGAGTCCAACAAACACCACAATTTCATAAAGACATCCAACTCCAAATATAACTCATAATAAGTATTTGTAATCTCTAGCCTAAGTGCCACCATGGTGAGCACACTGTCACTTTCACACACATGGGGAGAGCAGAGATTCATTAAAGCACTTGAGTAGCAAGATAGATCTATAGATTACAAGCTCATGATCTCAATAAGATCATGCATAGAGAGAGAGATGAACACATAGCTACCGGTAGAACCCTTAGCCTCGAGAGGGAACTACTCCCTCATCATCATGTGAATCAGCAATGGCGATGGAGATGGTGGTGAAGATGGTGAAGAGGCGGCGGCAGCGCCGGCGGCGGCGTGGAGGACTCCTTCCCCGCGGCCGGTATCACAGGGGAGTACCGCCCCTTAGGACCCTTCCTTCATGGCTTCTTGGGAGCCCTTCCCCATGGATATGGGATCTATAGGAGAGGCAAAAACGTGGCTTTGGTGGCTGCAAATTCGTGGGTGGAGGGGTCTCCCACGAATTAGGTTTCCTCCCTTTATATAGCTTCTCGGATTTCCGTCACCCCATCTTAGGCTGCAGTAAATCGGGTCTATCGGGCCCGTCCGGACTCGGAATCAGCTAAATTTTATGTCCAGAACATTTGTCGCGAAATTTCCAACAACTTTGTAGTTGAAGAGTTTTCCGTTTGACGCCGTATTCGACCCGAAACGTGACCATCTTCAAAAAGATTTCTGAGACAGATTTCTGCAAAATCCCAATTTGACTCCAACAAGGTTTTCACTTGTATTCTTGGTAATTCCTACACATCAAAGTGTAAAACAAGAAAAACGTGCACTTTTGCAACTATTAGTAGGTTAGTCCAAATAAATCATAAACTTTATATAAAAAGGAGTATCAAAAGCATATTAATAGCATAAAACCATCAAAAATTATAGATACGTTATGGACGTATCACTCCTCCGCCACGTCGTCCTCCTTGTCCCCCTTGGGAGCCGTTGTTATGACTGCTTGGTGGAGAGGGTGGAGCAGCTGAATTGTTTCCGGCTGATCGCCGGCCTCCGTCCGGAGCGTCATTATTCCGGTTCCGGAGAGGATCTTGACTACGACGAGCCCCCTGCCGGCTTGTGCCAGCATGGTTTCCGTCGTTCCTTCGTCCGTTGTTCCCACCATGATGAGGCTCAGCCGGACGGCTTGCATATTTAGGAGGTGGCATTTTTTGACGATCCTCCTCCCGTCGTTTCTCTTTATCTTCTCCCCTTTGATCGTTAGACTCTCGTCGGGGAGGGTTCCTCGGATTCAGTGCAGCGATGGCCTCTTTCTCGGCCTCTGGAGCGACGTTGCTCCAGTTACGCGTAGTTTTGTTATGCTGTCCTGATGATCCGGTTCTTGAATAATTGTCTTCCCCTCGTTCGGGGTTATGGTACTGCGCCCGAACGTAATGGGATCTTACGCCAGCCCATGCCGGATCTGTGCGGCACTGGTTGGAATCCGAGACCAGTTTTTGACTACCGGACAGGGCCACCTTTTGCTGCTCCAGTCCCTTGTTGAGTAGTTTGATACCCAAATGGATCTCCTTCGGTCTTGCATTAGCCGATAGAATTTCTCGGGCCGCCACGGTATTCTATACTGGGGTTGGGTAAACCCAATCTCCATTGCTATCTTTCTGTGGCTTCCCCATCTCATCTCCAAAAAGGACGGCACGGACACGTGGGAATTGGTCGTCATTGGTGTGACGCTTCCGTGTCTTCTGATGCAACCTAGACATGTAGTCCTTAGTTGACATGCGTTTCTTCTCCATCTCGATGTTTTTGGCTTCATCGAGGAGTTGTTGACGATGCACTTCTAGGGCTTGCGCCCTTTCGTCCAGCTCATCCGCAGTAAGTTCTGCGGCTGTAGGGATAGGTGTGGTTAATGCAGCATCGATGAGTTTACGCGCACCTTTGGTGATCACGTGTCCATCCACCGATGCTTGTTTTTTCGGCTCTTCTGGGATAAGTTTTCCATCCGAGTGTTCCTCGTATTCCTCGGCAATCACCTCCTCTGTCAGAGGGTCTTGTTCTTCTTGTTCCTCTTCTTTGCCTTCTTGGCAACGCCGGTAGCAAAGACGACTTTGGGTCTGTTTCCCGGAGTCAAGATCTGATCGGTACTTTCGGACATCTGGACTTCGGGATTATCTCCGACGTCCATGTCATCCTGCGCTTTGGGAGAGTGTTCCCCGGATCCTTCATCCATGGCTTCTCCTTCTTCTGCAGCTTTGGAGTTGTACTCCTCTTCATATTCCGCGGAGAACTTTCGAAAATCTGCCGACGTCATAGATTCATCTGAGGATGCGGGAACGTCGGTGTTTGTTCCAATTGCCTCCAGCATAGAGTCGGTGTTTTCTCTAGCATCGGCAGAGCCGGATCCGGATCCTACGTATCCGACGAAGTGCGACGCGTGCTTCCTGAGGTACCCACGGCTTTCGAGATCAGCCATGTCGAAACTTTTGATGGTCTCGAGGATTGCATCTGTGCTTTCGCCTTGCAGTATCATACGTCTTAGTGTGTACCTAAGGAAAGGTCTGTCTGTCCCGGCATCGTCAGAGCCGGAATCAGTGTCGTTGTTATGCGCCTCCTGAATTTCGACTTCCACGGGTGGGTCGATCTGGGATCCGGCTTCTCTAGGGAGATCCACTCCAGATTCAACTTGGGGCGCTAGGTTTTCTTCAGGCTCGGATTTCTCCACTATCTCCACAACTGGTGCGGGCTGGGTGGGATTAGGGTTTTCTGAGAACCGGAACTCTGCCGCCTCCGCGGACAAAGGGGACCCAGAAAATTCTTCTGCCTCTATCATCACCGCTGGGGTGGGTTGGGCAGGTTCAGCGAAACCGATGTAAACATCGATCTCGCCAAAAGACATGATTGTGTAGGCAGTCACAGCCTTCCTAGCCGGAATCCAAGTCTCGTCGAGAACGATGAGAGGGATGTCGCTAGCGTAGAGGATGCGACCGACGGCGATAGTCTCGCCGATTCCGATTTTTGCAGATTCCGCTCGAAACGTAGATCCGAAGCTCACTTGCCCCATGGTGGGCGCCAACTGTCGTCGGATTGAGGACAAGTACGCCATGAGGGGGTCCTCGGCGCGTGCGAAAGAGAGGGGTGTGAGACGTACGGTGTTTCGAGACGGTGAGCACACAAGTTTACCTAGGTTCGAATCCGCTGGCTTTGGACGGATCCTACTCCTGCTAGCAATCCAGTAATACGGCAGAGCCGGAATATGGGTTACAATGGTTTCGCCTGTGCGAGTTGAGGGTCTAAAGTATTGGGCTGTGCCCTAAAGGCTCTCCCTAGGACGGCTTATATAGATATCCGGCCTAGGGTTTACAGGAGAGATCTATCCGTCTACGATTAAGAGTCGGTTACCGAGTACATCTTGAACTACAAGTAACATTATGGGCCTAAGTCGGTAAGTCTTCTGGGCCTTCCCATAGCCGGATTGGACTCCGTCTTTCTCCCTGACTGGGCCGCCCGTGAAGCAAAGCTCTAACCCGAAGTGGGCCACCCTGGTCAGTGAGGAACTGTGAGGATACCCGGAAAGTATATCCCCAACATCCACCATTGCTCTAAGCCGTCGCAGGTACCCCGTCGACGAGCCTCCGAACGCTCCCAACAGGTGTCGTCGCGCAGGACAGCTACCTGCGCCAAAACCCACTGTGCCACCCATCGTTCTACTCTCTGCACCGAGCCGCGTCGCCCCGTCTCCTCCTCGTAGCCGCTCACTCCCTCAGGTGAGCTCCCCGCTGTTCCCCCGACACCGTCTAGGGTTTCTACCCGGTGGCGCTCTGTTCTGCGGAGACGACGGCCAGGCACCGTCGATCTCCCATAGATCCAACGGCTGAGCCCACCGGATATCCCTTCCGCGCCCAGTGCCGCTGACCCTTGGGCCCTGCCCCAGGTAGTTCAAAACCATCCTCCCGCCCACGTCTCCACTCCGTGTGGGCCAAATCCGCGCGGTAAGGCCCATCTCGGCTCAGAGCTGGCCCGACTCCTTCTTTTCCTTTTAATTATATTCGAGATCTACAGTTTTGCTAGTTGGTTTAAATCTAGAACAAATTGGAAAATGGGGTAAATTGTCCAGATATAATTTTTATCACATATGATTTGTATAACATGCAGAACCAGTCCTTGCAAAAATAATCCTTATTTATTGATTGGCATTTAATCTACTAAAATATATGTTTGACACTAAATGAATTCCTCAGGGAGCTACACATACCCAAATAGGATGAAACAAACTTCCCCTAAAAGTTCGTTACTGTACCTATCAGTTAGCTTTTATCTCATATCAAGGTGAACCCTAGTTTTACCTTAGTAAAATTAACAAATAGACCCCATATCTATCTTTAGAAAATCCCCTGGGTCAAACCAAAGATGGTATTGACCTAATTCCAACTCTCAATAGTGTGTTTCATCATTGTCTATCCAAACCTAGGAGATCCATATTTATTAATCCATTATTTAATTTTGGTGAATTAAATATCTCTGTATAGGGTTATTTTAGTAATAAAATCACTATAGGAGTTTTGTAACTCGAAATGATGTGATTCCAATTGCTACTGGAAGGTATTCTTAATACATATCCACTATACTTAGTATCATGTCTTTTGGACCAATAAAATAATTCTGATGAAAAAGACAAAAACCCTCCAGAACTGCCTTTGAGAATTTCCTGAGGGCATTCTGGTAATTCTCTTGACGTGATTTCAACTCTTAGTGATTCAGCACATCAAATACTACTTACTCATCCAAGGTAATAATTTTTGGAGCTCCAAAACTTTTCTGGTAAATTATTTCCTAAAACTAGAGCTTTTATCATTAGGAAATTCATAAGTAATTCAAGAAAAGTGATAAAATAGTGAAACCACTTTTGTTGGTTTCATTTTATCAACCCCTATCTGTTGGTATCATTTTTACACAGTTTTATCATACAGAATAGTACCTTGGTCTAAAACCCCCTCATAGGTAGTTCCTCGACTATAAACCCTAAGGGGTGTTCATCCATGTCTCCAAGGCCATCTACACCTTCTAAATCAAATCCTCTCAAAACCTACTGAATCTTAAACTTGTATTGTTCACTGGTTTGCTGTATTGTATTCGTGCTTGTATGCCTTGAGTTGATTGTGGTTTGGTTTGTTTGCATGTGTTGTCCGGACGACAATAGTTGCGATGAAATCGGATAGCAGAATAAGTGGCTATTATTGTATATTACTGGGTATTCTAAGAAGAAGTCCAGGGAAAATTATGCCATACTGCTAATCACAGGAAAGCCACCTTCTTGCTCATAAACCTTGTCCTACTATTTTACTTATGCATGTTTTATCTACAAACTGCATTGTTTTAGTATATGATGATTTTATAATTGGTAGTTGTTTGGCTCCTCCAAACCATTTCACCCCTTGTACTAATAAGTACAAACCCATTGATGACACCTACTTACCCCTAGGACAGTAGATGGTATAACACCATATCCCTTTGGAGACCCCGTTTTAGCCGAAGCAAAACTAAAGGATGGGAAAACCCCAGGGAAAAGTTTTATTAGATGTTTTACAAAACTAAAGGTGAGACCTCCCAAGAGCTGTTGAGAAAGAAAAATGTTTTTGTTTTATAAAATGCTGGAGGAAAATAGGAGGAAAAAGGTTTACAAAAACGCACCTGGTTCTTTGCAGTTTGCTAGAACAATTAACCCGTACAACCACATTACCCTGAAATGGGACGGGGCTAGATTTGAAGATTGTTTATTCTGGTGTAAGTTGCCTCGCAACAACTACAGGGGATAAAAATCCTTGGAGGGTGGGCCTTCTCTGGTTGAGTCCATGTAAAACATCAACCGGGAGAAGGAACGAAGGGTCTGCGGGCCTCCACGCGTTACTATGAGCCCCTCATTGAAAGCGCACACTCGGGAAGTGGAAAAAGCGCTCCAGTTGGCTTGGGAACTATATAGGGCGTCCTAGTGTTCAAGGGATAACATTCATATGGTAGGAACTTATACTAGAGTGGGCTTTCGGAGAGTCTTGGTCGGTTACTCGACCCACGGTCGGTGTAGATCAGGGCAGAGTAGCCGGATGGTGTGGATAAAGTGTACAACCTCTGCAAAGTGTAAATCAATTCGAATAGCCGTGTCCGCGGTCATGGACGGTTGGGAAGGTTGCTGTAGAGCGGTGCTGGTTTTGTTTTCAAAAAGTATTTCGGAAAAGCAAGGGCTTTGGAAACGTTTTGACCATGAGATGGTCGGAAAGAAGGATGGTTTTGACCAGGGGATGGTCGGAAGGGGAAGGAAAGGAGTTTGGTGGTGAGACGACTGGAAGAAAGGAACAAATGGGTAAACCAATCCTAGTGTTTTCTAAAACTTTTCAAAAAGGTTTCCAAAATGTTTACAAAAGTTTTCAACAAAGATATGTAGATGCTATATCTACAAGAGAAACTATTTGTTAAAAGAACCTCTCTTGGAGCCCTCCTGCTACTACAGGCATATCGCATATCCTACGGTTATTATTATTCTCTTAAGGTGGTTTGCGAGTACATTTCAAAGTACTCACTGGCATTGTCCCTGGCTATTAACCTGGTCAGATATCAAGAAGAGGATGAAGTTGACGACTATGCGAGTTAGGACGTTCTCCCAGTCAGTTGCCTGTAGGTTAAAGCATGACTCGGACTCTACGCTTTATAAAGTTCCGCTGATGATGATTGATGTAGCCATAATAGAAAATAAGGTATGTCATGTACCATTTAAATAATGGATGTTTACTTTGATACTTGTCGGTTATGTGCCATGACTGACTGATCATGGGATCGTGGTGTATGCATAGCAGGGATTCTCGGAGGATTAATCTGGGAGCCCCACATTTTGCCCCTTCGACAATAAAGCCATACATGTACTTATTCATGAGTAGGTTCGCCTTCAAAGTGCCATCAAAGGGGCTGAGCAAGTAATCTTCTTTGCACTTTCAACATAGACACACTATCAATTCTCAATTATTTTTAAGCATGTCGACACTGGAGGATGCCAAATATTTATTCACGGTCATTCCATCCATTCTAATCTCTTGCACGCGTTGTAAGCAAGATAATTAGAATTTTTTTTGGCATGATCTCTCCTAAAACTAAGACATATGGGAGTGCCTAAAATTGCCGAAACGGAAAATAATAAACATTTCGACAAAACATAGGTAACTCACGTACTTTCTCACACAACATTATATCGGAAACACACATAGCAATTTTATAAATAGTCGGTACGTAGACATGTCCGCCACAACAAGTATTCACCTATTAGATAACCGACACGCCGCTGTTCAAGAGAGTGTGTTGAGCGCCACCAACTTTTGGGAGTTACGCTTTTAATGCATCTAATGACATAATTGGGTGGGGTACTACGACGTCCTGCAAAAAATCTGAAATTTTCCGCTGTCCGATCCGGAAACAGCGGTCCTGATTTGTCCGACCAACCCGCCTCTACCTAATGGACCGGCTGTGTCCTACCCGCCTGGTAGTGCGCCTCACTGCTGCTAGGCCTCTTGCTCTCGTCGGTCTACCTCTCAGTCACTGCACATCCATTTGGTGGGTTAGGGGTGTGAGGGACATGCGTGCGACCCACGTGTGGTGGGTGGAAAGCTTCCCACACCAAAACCCTGTCCACCTCCTCCCATGCTCCTTCCCCAAGCACTCCCACACCCTCTTCTCTACCTTCCTCCTCTTCTCCTCCTAAAAATCCTAGCCGCTGCCACTGGCCCCTCTAGGTCTGGTGCTGCGGCCGAGCAGGAGGCCAACAAGTTGGGCTACGGCGACCTACTCTAAGCGGCCACCGTGGGAGGAGCACACCGGCGAGGAAGCGAGCATATTGACCACCACCCATCGTGAGCGGGTCAGTGCTTTCGCGTTGGGGACCACGAGTAGCTGCAGCCATTGCCAGGTGACCGTGTGGACTAGGAGCCCTGGTAGAATAGAAAACCGAGCCGCAGCAAAGGATGCTGATCTCCTCAAAGCTGTTCATGCTTGGGACAACCTCCCCGTGCCCAGATATGTGAACGAAGGTCTCTCTCCTTCTTTGTGTGTTCAACTCAACAAGTACCTCCTCTTTTGTGTCCCTGGGGCTTCACCCTAACCTGCAGGTCAATCTCCTTCTTCCTTATTACTCCTGTGCATGATCTGTAATCTGTGTTGTTTAATGGATCTTGAAAAAAGTGATAGTTTGATTGTTTGTAGATGATGATTTTCTGTAGATGTGAAGTATATGTTGTTCAATAGATCTTTTCTGGATTTGATGATAGATGTTGCCATCAGATTGACTATTGCTTGCATTTCTACCACATGGAAGGTTCCTTTTGTCCAAAATTTCCTTTAGTTAGAAATCTTATTGTACTACCTCTGTTGTTCTGAACTTATTTTCTAAAATATCGGCTTATGGTGCTTATTAATAATGTCCAAATCTTTGTTTATTCCATGCTGTTGTGTTTGTAGGTGAGGTGCTCAAGCCTAGATTTATGTTGTTGTGCAGCTAAAGTATATTGGTCTTCCCTTCAAACAAGCCTAGATAAAACTCAGTGGAACTTTTATTATACAAGCAAGGTTTTGTGTTGCTTTAGCAACTTTGCCTGTAGCTCCATAAAATTTTTGGTGACATGTTCTTGTGTTCTCTAGATATAAATGCTATGGAAAATATAATAGGTTTGTCCTCGCATATGTAATCGTGTATCCAGTCTAAATGCATATTTTCCAATTTCACCTTACAAGAGGTTGGTGTGCATAAAAAACCAAGTGTTGTTTCTCCGTGGCATTTTATATTTTTCTTGGGATCTAGGTTTGCATAGGGGCGTATGGTTATGATAGTTATTCAGGCATGCGGGTTGTATCCTTTATGTGATTGCTTCCGCAGGGAATGACATCAAGCTCTGGTGTGGTATCTTCATCCACCTTGGTAAGGTATCCATTAATATGTTTATCTAATTAACTCTCTATCTCTATGTGGGGTTACAAAAGCTCATGATAGACCCATACAAGAAGTTCATGGTGTATTACGTTGATGGAGATTGCTAAAATATCAGTTCATGCATATTGCCTGCAATTGTTTTCTAGCTCATAAGGGGATATTTTCTTCAAAACTGCAAGTTGTTTTTAGATTGCAACTTTTTAAGTAGTCATTGAATTATACTAATATAGAAATGACTCAAAGGAGTCAGGTCCGTGCTTGTTGTGGTTTTTTTGCTTTGTGTAATCTTTGTTTAAGAGATTCAATAGCATATTTTCATGTTCATACTTGGATTTTATAGCACCAGGACCATATTAAACTCCTACGACTCTTTACTCTGGTGTACCCCGCCACTAACATATGAGACATATAAAAGACAATGTGAAGGTGTGTTCCCTTGCATTGTTTTCATACCCATATTCATTTATATGTTAACTTCTCCACTTCAAAATATTTGGCAGGATTTATTACACACAAGGTCCTATGTAATTTGGATAAAAGATAGCTTGAATGAGTACGTGTGTAGTAAATCCATATATTATTTTGAAGTACTTTACCATTGCACTTCAAGACATAATAATTAATGCGAGAGGGCAGTTTTCGGATAACAACATTTACCAAAATGTGATTTCCTAAATGATAGTAATAAATTTCTTGCAAAACTCTTCTTAAAAGCACCTTAAGAAATCACTTCAAGCTTAGAGAATAATAGTTTGATAGGTGAGCATGTGTGTTTTGAGCTAGGAAGCAGAAGGGAGATGTGAGGGATTTGTTGTGCCGATGTCCTTCCAACAGAGTTGTGGGTTAGAAATTAGTACCGAGGAAATACAACGATGCATATGTTTTACTTTTCAGAGGAAGGATCGGAACTTATATGTGTGGGGGAATGCGGTGACCTAGCATACCACTGCATGATGTAATACACTATAGTCGTTGACATAACACTAATGAAACACCGTTCACTAGTATTACATCTCTCAGAGTGGTACAATAGAAACATAGCAGATCCAAGATATGACTATAGATTACAACTCGACTCTTTACAAAAGATCCAGAGAACACTCTAGGTTAAAGAGAAAGACGGAAACTTCTTATAAAAAAGAACTAGAAATTTATAACTCAGAACCCTCTGGCTAATATCATCTAAACTATCCGTCTTGCAATTTCTACTAATCCAATCCTTTACAGAAGTAGGTGTTATGGCTAGAGTATCTACTCCTATCTAATTAAGATCTTCGCCTTCGCTTCGATTGACGTATATGTTGACTTCATTGACTTTATTGAAGAACTTGAGCTACCGATGATGGTTTCTTGAGCAGAAATTGAGGTTGACGTCGTCTTCAACGACTTAGAATCTAGCAAGGGTTAAGAAGGTATGGTTGAGTACGAGCGTACTCAGCAAGTTCACTAAAAAGAAGTGTATGATGCACTATCACTACAGCCATACACCAAAGGTCATAGGCAATGCAGGTTTTTGTAAACATTTCTTCAAAGGTTACTTTTATTCTGAAAACTATGTCCGACACCCTTCACAGGTTGACCAGAACCTTCGTGGGGTTCCTTTCCTGCCGCGTTCGTAGCTCCTTCCCAGAACAGGGAGTAACATGTCAAAGTTCTTACACTCTGTAGAGGTGCGTTACTTTACCCATGAGAGACCAAATCCTTGTTGCACAACCGGGCGATCTTTCCCATCCACACTTCCTTTGGTGTGGGGCCCAGTAGGTGATCCAAGCCAATCACTTCCCCTTTGCGACCCTGCATATCCCCTTGGTGTATGCCATTCCCACATCTTGAATTACGGTAATGGTTAGTACAGACCATCAGATACCAGAACTATCGTGGGACATTGAGGGTTCCCACCCATATGCTGCATTTCCTCTACGAATTACTAGTAAATGCATGCTACGAGGATAACAACCACGACCTGGCTATCCGGATGCATGCGAGAGGAAGAAGATACAGCTGACTTCTCCATCCTATTCCAAATCTCATGGTTAACGCGTAATATACAGCGCTAGAATCACTGGCGACATTTGTTGTTAAGTCCTAGATATTATGTTCCTTTACCACTGGAACTATATCGATAGATTATTACCATTTGATAAATAATCCATAATCATATTATTATGAAAATAGTGTTTTCTGACCTTTTCGAAATGCAGGTGATGACAACATTCGAGTTACAAGAATTTGATACAAAATAATCAAAGAACATGAGCAAGTGGTGAACTTTCCTTGTGATTGCAAGGTAGTGAAGTTGGATACTTCCACTCAACCTTGAGCCCTAGTTTCTACAGAAAACCATTATTGCCTGGTAAGGACAATGTAATATCCCAATTTCAGCAACCCTGATTAGTTGTCCAGAATGCAAAAATCAGGGGGAACAAAACTTTTTCTTGTTGAGTGCTGAAGTGTTGCTTGTTGTTGGATATGCTTATAATGGTGTATTAGAAGATATACTCCTTACCTTAATCCCAGTTGACAAAAACAACTTTCCCAAAATAGTCTTGGCTTAATTCCCATATTCTCAAATGTTCTGGCATTTCAAAACCTGAGCCAAGAAGCCTTTGCAAACCAACTATTTTAGTAGCTTCTATTGATCAAACTATGGAGAACTATAGAATACTATCTCCTTATGTTTTCAAGACAGAACCTCCTAATACTCTTACCTCTAGATTTAACAAAACCTTTTTGTAAACTTTTGAATTCTACTCTTGGTAGAGATACCAAGGACCTTACCTTGTTCAACTCCAACCTATTCAAAATACCCATCTTAACCTCAAGCTAGGCTTGATGGTAACCCTAGTAGTAGTTGTTTTGTTGGTAAGATGAGTTGCCTTGATCTGCTGTTTGACTGGATTGCTTAGAAGTAGTATGAGCTACTCTAGGAGCTCATCACAAGGATCAAGGTGTTCCCAAATCAACACACCCTAAGCACGAAGACCAATCTAGATCTGATCCCTAGCTACTAGGTGATCATCTGAAACCCTTACCCAGATCAATTCTGTAGTGATCTATTCTAGAAGCTTCCAAGTCAATGACGCCCAATATCAAGCATGGATCCCTTCTACTCAATATATTCTTAAACCACATCCATTTTATGATGCTTTGGTACCTTGCAACCCATCAAAATCATCCCATCCCATATTCTAGTCAAAAACCCTAAATCTGCCAAATTTGGCCAAGTCTAGAATCTGTTTCAACATCACCTTTTTGAATGTATCCCTTTCTCAAACCTTGTGCATTTTTGGTAATGCACTTGAACCATCTTGTTCACCATCCCAAGTACTACCAAGGCCCACTCTTTCCCTTGGTTATATCACCCTTCAACCCACTAGTTCTTGATGGTGTTGCAGGCAAGATAATAACTTTTCCTGCAAATCTAGTCAACATGCCTACCTTGGTAGAAGCTCACACCACCCTCCAACCGTCTATGGACCAACTCTTTGCATGGTTGTGTTCTAATCATATAGGTCTACCAACATCTACTTCACTTGTTCCACGTGGATCCTTGTGCTGCCTAAACCCACAAGGTTTTGAAGGCTACTTGATAATCTGCTTTGGCAGGCTTATTTTATTCAAAGTTTGAAAGCTTGTCTTGGTGAGCTCAAGCAGGATCAAGCTCAAACCCCTATACCATGCTGGTTTATATCACTTGGTCTATCCATCCATTTACCCCATGCCCCAAGGGGAGATTTGAACTCCAAGATACAACCATGTTTTGATGGTATGAAATTAACATCACCATAGATCCTTAATCTAGGGTATTCCACCAAAATCAACTTAGATTCTCCCATCTCAAGGTTAAAAATTCTTTTTCCACCATGTCTACATAATCTAACTTGATCATCAAGATTTATCAAATATTACCCCTAATTATTTTGGCCCCAAATCTATTTAATCTCTTTAATAGGCAAAATCTCCAAAACTCCTCTAACAAAGGAAAGTTTGGTTTTTGCCAAAACACTTCCCCAACTCTAAGCACTATTGAGGCCCTTATATCATACCCTATCTTCCCACTTAAAAAATAAATATTTTTGAAGATCTTGATTATTTCTTTTTGCCCATTTTCTTAAATGGCAGAAACAAGAAATAATCCTTTAAAAATACCTTCCCACCTCAATAAATCCCAACAAAATTACTCAAGGTGTGGGATGGTATCTAGGATCATTTCACACCAAAATCTCACCTTGTCCAATGTAAATTTATCAAATGATCCTTAATAAACCACTTCTGCACTTTTTGAATAAATGGATTTGAGTGGACTTCTAATCTTCTGAAAAATCCCAATAAATTCCTACAGCTATGCCTTGACCTCATCTATCTACCAGTACCATTTTAACTCCTTGTCCTATGCAAAACTTTGAACTTCCTTCACCAGCCCCATCGTGATCAAATTTACAAACTAAGAAAATCTTTTAAACACCACCCCACCAAACCTCCCTAAAAGTGGTCAACCAAACTTGTACAGCAAACCTCACCCTCTCTGGTCGAGCTGCACTGTAGCTAAGCTACTATAGCAGACCACTCTTTTTGTCCCTAGTGTTTGGATGGAGAGGAGACAAAGGCAAGGCCACTTCCTTGGCTTGCACCCTTCCTACAGCTGCTGCCCTCCTTCTCTCTGCCCTCCTGCAACCCCACAAAGCTCCAGCACGACCCTAGCACCGCCCCCAGAAAACCCTCCCCTGGTTTTACCCCTCCCTCTTGCTCCCATAAACCGAGTGCACCCTAGACCACTCCCTCTTTGGTTAAATAGTCCAGAGGCCCCCCCCCACGCGCCTCTGCCCCTCATTCCCTCCCTCAGCTCCCCACTCACCTCCCAGCTCCATCCCTACCTCTCCCTTTCACTGTCCTGCCCAAGAGGAGAGAAGAAAGGCCTTTCGGCCATTGCCAAACTCAAGCTCGAGGTCGCCTTCTCCCTGCTTACCCTCGGTTGCATGTGTCCTCTTTGAGCTTCTACCCCTCTGAGCTACCTCCCTGTGCCCTCTCTCTGTTGCGGGAGCGTTGGAAGTCGCCCTCGCCAACATGACCGAGAGAAGCTTCTCTCCGACGAGCCCGGCCTCCCCGAGCCGACGCAGCCCTGCTGAATCCCTCATGGCGTCTCCCAGGACCCCTGCATCCTCCCTGCATCCTCTCTGTCGACATGCATGCAACCCCGAGGCCTCTCCTGCGAGCTCCGGCGAGCTCCATTCGGGCGTCCTCGCACGAGCCCTGCATCGACGTCGACCCAACCCGTGCCGCCCCTCTACGGACTCGCCTTGGAGTCCTCCGTCGCCTCGGCACCTCCTCGTCGCCCCTCCGCCCCTTAGTTGAGCGCCCCGCTCCCATATTCCACCGCCAGCTAGGGTTACCCTCGCGGTCGTTGTGTCTAGGGAAGACGACGATACCCCCACCGTCGATCTCGTCTCGAACCAATCGTCGGGATCTCCCCATACCGTTTCGGCCGCTAGCGCCCGCTGACGGGCGGGCCCCGCCTGCCAGGCCGTTTAAACCTCCCTCCCGTGCAAGGAGGTGCCCGGGTGGGCCGAATCCTCCTCCGGCCCACCGCACCCTCTGTTCTTTTTCTTTTAATAGACCTGTTAATACAGAAATTTGACTCGTTAGATTAAATCAATTTGAAAATGGAAACCAATTCCAATTGCCTAGATTAAAATTTCCTAGGGTTACTGAAGGTTTACTCTATCATGAAGTACCTTTGTCTGCCTCAAATATTGCCCATATTACTTATACTAAATCTGCTACAAAAATGTATCATATTCTACTTAGAAAATCCCCCTGTGAGTTTCACAACTCCAATTAGGGTAAACCCAAGTGTCCCTGGTAGGTACCACCTGTACCCATCTCATGGCCTTGGCCTCAATCCAAGTGGAGCCTTTGTTCTCCTGTAGTAAAAATAGCAAAAGAGAGGCTTTCTGCCTTTAGAAAATTCCCTAGTAAGATCTGCAACATATTTTGGGTAGTTATTACATCCCAGTGATATGGATCATCTTTACCTACCTAAATCCAGGAGCTCATAATTTATTGAGCCCTGGATATTTCTATGTGAATTAAACTACTCTGTGCATGGTTTACTCACCTCTAAATTCACTACAGTAGTTCTGCTAATCCAAAAATGTTGATTCCAATTTCTACAGAAAGGCATTGGAAACACCTACCATGTGTACTAGGAATCAAATCAAAATCTGCTCTAGATTTAATCTGGTGAAAAAGACAAGTTGTGTATAGAACTGCCTTTGGGAATTGCCTGAGGGCATTCTGGTAATTGTCTTGACTTGATTCCAACTCTCAGTGAACAAGTACATCAAAACCTATCTAACCACCCAAGGAAATAATGTTTGGAGCTCCAAAACTTCTCTGGTGAATTATTTCCTAAAACTAGAGTCTTTTTCACTATAAAAAGCACTATAAATCTGTTGTAATTGATAAAATAGTGAAACCACTTTTGTTAGTTTAATTTTATCAATACCTATCTGTTGGTATCATGTTTTCACAATGGTACCTTACATATTATGGTCTTGGTCCAAAACCCATCTCTTAGGTAGTTTCTAGACTATAAATCCTAAGGGGTATTCATTCCCTTCTCCAAGGCCATCTCAATCTTCTATTTCCAATCCTCTCAAAACCATCTGAATATAAATCTAGTATTATTCCATTTGTTTGCTGTATTCTATTGGTGCTTGCATGCCTTGTGTTGATTGTGCCCTTGTTTGTTTGCATGTGATGTCTGGATGACGATAGTTGCGGTGAAATCGGAGAGCAGGAGAAGTGGTAATTATTATTGGTATTATTGGGTGTTCCAAGAAGAAGTCCAGGGACATTTATGCCATATTGCTGATCATCAGGCAAACCACCTTCTTGGTCATAAGCCTTGTCCTACGGTTTTACTTATGCATGTTTTATCAACTACTTATTAAAACTGCATTGTTTTACTATATGTTAATATATATATATGGTAGTGGTTTGGCCCCTCCGAACTACTACACTTTAGGACTACTAAGTACAACCCCCTTGGTGACACCTACTCGTCCCTAGTAGAATAGATGGTGTATTATACCATACCCCGTTGGAGACCCCGATTTAGCCGAAGCAAAAACTAGAGGATGGGAAGATCCCGCAAAAAGGGTTTTACCAAATGTTTTATGATAAAACCTTGGTGAGGTGGGACCTCCCAAGAGATGTTGAGAAATAAAAAGGTGTTGTTTGACAAAATGCTGAAGGAAAACTGGAGGAAAAAGGTTTACGAAAATGCACCTGGTTCTCTGCATGTTTTGCTAGAACAATTAACCCTGTGCAACCACATTACTCTGGAATGGGACATGGCTAGATTTGATGGTTGTCTATTCCGGTATAAGCTGCCTCACAACTACTACAGGGGATCGGGGATCCCTGGAGGGTGGGCCTTCTCCGATAAAGGTGGGACCTCGAGAAGGAACGAAGGGTCGGCAGGCCTCCACGCATTACTATGGGCCGCTCATTGAAAGCGCACACTCTGGAGGAGTGGAAAAAGCGCTCTGGTTGGTCCTCGCCTGATGTACCGGTTTTGAGGGGATTAACATCCATAGGGTAGGCACTTATATTGGAGTGGGCATCTAGAGAGTCTTGATCGGTTACTCGACCCACGATCGGTGAAGATCAGGGTAGGGTACCCGGATGGTGTGGGTAAAGTGTACAACCTCTGCAGAGTGTAAATCTATTCGAATAGCCGCACCCACGGTCATGGACGGTTGGAAAGGTTGCTGTAGAGCGGTGCTGGTTTTGTTTTCAAAAAGGATTTCGAAAAAGCAAAAGCCTTGAAAATATTTTTGACCATGGGATGATCTGAAAGGATCCCTGTTATGACCATGGGATGGTCAGAGAGGGATGGAAGGAGTTCGGTCGTGGGACGACCGGGAGAAGGAAACAAATGGGTGACCCAGTCCTAATGTTTTCTAAAACTTTTCAAATAAAAAGGTTTCCAAAACGTTTTACAAAAGTTTTCAGCAAAGATATGTAGATGCTATATCTATAAGAGAAAC
Source organism: Avena eriantha (assembly GCA_910589775.1). NCBI lineage: Eukaryota > Viridiplantae > Streptophyta > Magnoliopsida > Poales > Poaceae > Avena > Avena eriantha. The sequence continues at coordinate 18,862,995 of OU342740.1, forward strand.
TATTTGAGAAAAAACCCCTCTTCGAGCCCTCCTACTACCACAGCCATATTGCATACCTTCTTGCTATTATTATTCTGTTAAGGTGGTTTGCGAGTACATTCGAAGTAATCACCGGCATTGTCCCTGGCTATTAACTTGGCCAGATTTCAAGAAGAAGAGGAGGTTGGCGTCTATGCGAGCTAGGACGTTCTCCCAGTCAGTTGCCTGTAGGTTAAGGCATGGCTCGGGATCTGCGCTTGTTGAAGTCCGCTGTTGATTATTGATGTAGCCATAACGGCATTTATGTAAGTCTTGTAATTCGGTATATTATCGGATGTTGTAATGATACTTGTCGATTATGTGCCACGACTAACTGATCATGGGATGGTGGTTGTATGCATAACAGGGATTCTCGGAGGATTAATCCGGGGGCCCCACAGACTTGGTATCAGAGCCATCCTGACTGTAGGAGAACCTCAGTTAGCATGGCCGCTAGACAGGAACCTTATTTTTGAAAAACCCCGTCTTTCAAAAACTAGTTCCTCAATGAGTTTCTAAAAGTTCTACTTCTTCTCTTACTCTAAGTAAATGCTTTCGAAAATGATTTCCTCTAACTCTCGTCCAAACTTCGAACCTACGAATTTTAAATAACCAGGATCTAGAACCCGATGAAGACAATGAGAACAATATGGAGACAAGCAACTACCAGCAAACACAAGGAGACTACAATATCGCTCTATCAACGGAATCCTCACAATCAGAAGAAATCAGGTGCGGCGCTATCAAGAAACGTCCAAGATACAACGAAGACTGCATCTGCAAGATAGTGACTTCGACCTGAAGAAAGACGGTATCTAGGGTCAATAGTCCTAAGGATAGGATTCCCCAACATCGCGAGTAGTTAACTCCTTGGTCCATAGCGTTTACCGTGTTTGCTTGCCTAAGTGCCTCCTGTCTTGCTTGATGTGTGTTGTTTGCCAAGGACATTACGAATTCTCTCGCTCTGTTCGCCTTGTTTGTGTGTTCTGGTTTGCTTTGACCTCCCTTAAAATGTGACTTGAGGAGCGATAACTCACCTAGTAACTCAGAAGCACCCATGTGTTAGGTGTCGGTAATGAGAACCAGACTAACCTCGAGAGGTTATGAGAGGAAAAGCATCGCAAGAACCCGGAGTTCAACGTCGTCAAGCCAGAATCAACCCAAAGTTTTCACCTCAGCAGGACGGCATACCTCGTCAAACTCACCTCGCAAGACTCGTCTATAGCATCACACTCCTTTGTTCCTTAGTCTACTACAACAAGAATCCCGTGGAAGCTGGAAGTCAACCACCGACGGATCCTCAATATCCACCAGAAATCACCTGATAAGTCAACCAAGACAAGGAGTGAAGACCTAATCACACAAACCTTTAGTGTATTGGAGCTTATGACCGCCTCAGGAGACTACCTACTATAGTCAAACCTACCCAAACCGACGGTAAGTTCCTCCCTAGAAGGTCAGAACCACCGATAAAGCCAGATAATAAGGAAGCATGAAGACAACGAGTTACTCCGTCTTCGAGCAGGAACAATGCCAAGTGTTCAAGAGACGACAACCTCTCTAAAACTAGATGACTCTATCCGGGCAAAGCACTATCAAGAAGAGTCGTAAACGGCTAATTTACCTCGAGCTAACCACCCTAAAAGCTTCGTTAGGAAACCACCCCCGCCAAGGTTGATAAAACAAGGTGTCACTCAAAGACCCCATCTCAAGACTCCGGGAAGATACAGCTTTCCGCTAATATCGGGTTAGCCTTCCAAGACTGAAGATCCGCACCCCTCCCGAAGCACCTTAGTGAAGCTCTAAGGTGGAAAGACTGCGTCTTCCCACTAAAAATCTTTCGAAGACTGTCTACCAGAAGGTAGTTTAGAAAATATCTCCGGATCTGAAGTCTTTCCGCCAAGCAACCAACCGTGCGTTATCTGATAAGAAACTAACTGAAGGTTCTACAAAGCCCCTCCGCTACATCAGCTGAAGACCCACCCAAAGGACCGCCGAACCGCTATCCCCTAGACCCTTAATGCTTAGAGGAAGTGAGACTCCAGCAGCTCTAACAGACTAAGTATGAATAATCGTAGTATATAGGCCCCGTAGGACCTACCTTCACAGATGTTTTCTGAAGACCTCGACTACAGGAAAAAGATGGCCGACAATCTTCAGAACCGCCACCAATGAAGTCAAGAAGGAAGGAATGAGTTATCTCCGAGCTACCCTAGTCAAATCCTAAGGGGGAAAGACTGCGTCTTTCCCACACCAATAGAATAAACCCTCGCCAGGAGCCAACCCAGAAGCTTGGACCCCAACGTCGTTAATAAGGATATGCTACGACCCTAAGGAAGAGTTGTGAATCCTTAGAGCAAGAACTGAAGATTCTATCCTCCGGCGAGTACCCCGTGACAGCTCAACATCGAGGTAGTCTGCCCAGTCCAAGCCCTCGAGATCTGGAGTCCGGAAGGAAAAGAAGGTCATCCCTCGCAATCAGGAATAGACTCTACTCAACTCTCCGTGCATCCCGGAAGACTGAAGCTCAACTCCAGCGCCAGAGTATATATTTCCAAACATGGAGACCGTAAGATAGCACACTTGAAACCAGTAGCGCTAACCTTGACTCAAAATCCCCTAATCCTACTCTCCTGAATCTCGGGACGAGATTCTTTTAAGGGGGAAAGATCTGTAACATCTCAATTTCAGCAACCCTGATTAGTTGTCCAGAATGCAAAAATCAGGGGGGACAAAAACTTTTTCTTGTTGAGTGCTGAAGTGTTGCTTGTTGTTGGATATGCTTATAATGGTGTATTAGAATATATACTCCTTACCTTAACCCCAGTTGACAAAAACTACTTTCCCAAAACAGTCTTGGCTTAATTCCCATATTCTCAAATGTTCTGGCATTTCAAAACCTGAGCCAAGAAGCCTTTGCAAACCAACTATTTTAGTAGCTTCTATTGATCAAACTATGGAGAACTATAGAATACTATCTCCTTATGTTTTCAAGACAGAACATCCAAATACTCTTACCTCTAGATTTAACAAAACCTTTTTGTAAACTTTTGAATTCTACTCTTGGTAGAGATACCAAGGACCTTACCTTGTTCAACTCCAACCTATTCAAAATACCCATCTTAACCTCAAGCTAGGCTTGATGGTAACCCTAGTAGTTGTTGTTTTGTTGGTAAGATGAGTTGCCTTGTTCTGCTGTTTGACTGGATTGCTTAGAAGTAGTATGAGCTACTCTAGGAGCTCAACACTAGGATCAAGGTGTTCCCAAATCAACACACCCTAAGCACGAAGACCAATCTGGATCTGATCCTTAGCTACTAGGTGATCATCTGAAACCCTTACCCAGATCAATTCTATAGTGATCTATTCTAGAAGCTTCCAAGTCAATGAAGCCCAATATCAAGCATGGATCCCTTCTACTAAATCTATTCTTAAACCACATCCATTTAATGATGCTTTGGTACCTTGCAACCCATCAAAATCATCACATCCCATATTCTAGTCAAAAACCCTAAATCTGCCAAATTTGGCTAAGTCTAGAATATGTTTCAACATCACCTTTTTGAATGTCTCCCTTTCTCAAACCTTGTGCATTTTTGGTAATGCACTTGAACCATCTTGTTCAACATCCTAAGTACTACCAAGGCCCACTCTTTCCCTTGGTTATATCACCCTTCAACCCACTAGTTCTTGATGGTGTTGCAGGCAAGATAATAACTTTTCCTGCAAATCTAGTCAACATGCCTACCTTGGTAGAAGCTCACACCACCCTCCAACCGTCTATGGACCAACTATTTGCATGGTTGTGTTCTACTCATATAGGTCTACCAACATCTACTTCACTTGTTCCAAGTGGATCCTTGTGCTGCCTAAACCCACAAGGTTTTGAAGGCTACTTGATAATCTGCTTTGGCAGGCTTATTTTATTTAAAGTTTGAAAGCTTGTTTTTGTGAGCTGAAGCAGGATCAAGCTCAAACCCCTATACCATGCTGGTGTATATCACTTGGTCTATCCATCCATATACCCCATGCCCCAAGGGGAGATCTGAACTCCAAGATACAACCATGTTTTGATGGTATGAAATTAACATCACCATAGATCCTTAATCTAGGGTATTCCACCAAAATCAACTTAGATTCTCCCATCTCAAGGTTGAAAATGCTTGTTACACCATGTCTACATCATCTACCTTGATCATCAAGATTTATCAAATATTACCCCTAATTATTTTGGCTCCAAATCTATTTAATCTCTTTAATAGGCAAAATCTCCAAAACTCCTCTCACAAAGGAAAGTTTGGTTTTTGCCAAAACACTTCCCCAAATCTAAGCACTATTGAGGCCCTTATATCATACCCTATCTTCCCACTTAAAAATAAATATTTTTGAAGAGCTTGATTATTTCTTTTTGCCCATTTTCTTAAATGGCAGAAACAAGAAATAAGCCTTTAAAAATACCTTCCCACCTCAATAAATCCCAACAAAATTACTCAAGGTGTGGGATGGTATCTAGGATCATTTCACACCAAAATCTCACCTTGTCCCAATGTAAATTTATCAAATGATCCTTAATAAACCACTTCTGCACTTTTTGAATAAATGGATTTGAGTGGACTTCTAATCTTCTGGAAAATCCCAATAAATTCCTACAGCTATGCCTTGACCTCATCTATCTACCAGTACCATTTTACCTCCTTGTCCTATGCAAAACTTTGAACTTCCTTCACCAGCCCCATCGTGATCAAATTTACAAACTAAGAAAATCTTTTAAACACCACCCCACCAAACCTCCCTTAAAGTGGTCAACCAAACTTGTACAGCAAACCTCACCCTCTCTGGTCGAGCTGCACTGTAGCTAAGCTACTGTAGCAGACCACTCTTTTTGTCCCTAGTGTTTGGATGGAGAGGAGACAAAGGCAAGGCCACTTCCTTGGCTTGCACCCTTCCTACAGCTGCTGCCATCCTTCTCTCTACCCTTTTGCAACCCCACAGAGCTCCAGTACGACCCAGCACCGCCCCCAGAAAACCCTCCCCTGGTTTTACCCCTCCCTCTTTCTCCGATAAACCGAGTGCACCCTAGACCACTCCCTCATTGGTTAAATAGTCCAGAGGCCCTCCCCATGCGCCTCTGCCCCTCATTCACTCCCTCAGCTCCCCACTCACCTCCCAGCTCCTTCCCTACCTCTCCCTTTCACTGTCCTGCCGGAGAGGAGAGAAGAAAAGCCTTTCGGCCATTGCCAAACTCAAGCTCGAGGTCGCCTTGTCCCTTCTTACCCTCTGTTGCATGTGTCCTCTTTGAGCTTCTACCCCTCTGAGCTACCTCCATGTACCCTCTCTCTGCTGCAGGAGCGCTGGAAGTCGCCGTCACCGACATGACCGAGAGAAGCTTCTCTCCGACGAGCCCGGCCTCCCCGAGCCGGCGTAGCCCTGCTGAATCCCTCATGGCGTCTCCATGTACCCCTGCATCCTCCCTGCATCCTCTCTGTCGACATGCATGCAACCCCGAGGCCTCTCCGGCGAGCTCTGGCGAGCTCCGTTCGGGCGTCCTCGCGCGAGCCCCGCATCGACGTCGACCCAATCCGTGTCGCCCCTCTACAGACTCGCCCTGGAGTCTTCCATTGCCTCGGCACCTCCCCGTCGCCCCTCCGCCCCTCAGGTGAGCGCCCCGCTCCCATTCCGCCGCCAGCTAGGGCTACCCTCGCCGTCGTTGTGTCTGGGGAAGACGACGATACCCCCACCGTCGATCTCATCTCAAACCAACGGTCGGGATCTCCCCATACCATTTCGGCCGCTGGCGCCCGCTAACAGGCGGGCCCCGCCTGCCAGGCCATTTAAACCTCCCTCACGCGCAAGGAGGCGCCCGGGTGGGCCGAATCCTCCTCCGCGGCCCAACTCCCTTGCAGCTCCGGCCAACCGCACCCTCTGTTCTTTTTCTTTTAATAGATCTATTAATCCAGAAATTTGACTCGTTAGATTAAATCAATTTGAAAATGGAAACCAGTTCCAATTGCCTAGATTTAAATTTCCTAGGGTTACTGAAGGTTTACTCTATCATGCAGTACCTTTGTCTGCCTCAAATATCTGCTACAAAAATGTATCACATTCTACTAAGAAAATCCCCCTGTGAGTTTCACAACTCCAATTAGGGTAAACACAAGTGTCCTTGGGAGGTACCACCTGTACCCATCTCATGGACTTGGCCTCAATCCAAGTGGAGCCTTTGTTCTCCTGTAGTAAAAATAGCAAAAGTAGAGGCTTTCTGCCTTTAGAAAATTCCCTAGTAAGATCTGCAACATATTTTGGGTAGTTTCTACATCCCAGTGATGTGTCTCATCTTTACCTATATAAATCCAGGAGCTCATAATTTATTGAGCCCTGGATATTTCTCTGTGAATTAAACTACTCTGTGCATGGTTTAATCACCTCTAAATTCACTACAGTAGTTGTGCTAATCCAAAAATGTTGATTACAATTTCTACAGAAAGGTATTCGAAATACCTACCATGTGTCCTTGGAATAAAATCAAAATCTACTGTAGATTTAATCTGGTGAAAAAGACTAGTTGTGTATAGAACTGCCTTTGGGAATTGCCTGAGGGCATTCTGGTAATTGTCTTGACTTGATTCCAACCACCCAAGGAAATAATGTTTGGAGCTCCAAAACTTCTCTGGTGAATTATTTCCTAAAACTAGAGTCTTTTTCACTATAAAAAGCACTATAAATCTGTTGTAATTGATAAAATAGTGAAACCACTTTTGTTAGTTTAATTTTATCAATACCTATCTGTTGGTATCATGTTTTCACAATGGTACCTTACATATTATGGTCTTGGTCCAAAACCCATCTCTTAGGTAGTTTCTAGACTATAAATCCTAAGGGGTATTCATTCCCTTCTCCAAGGCCATCTCAATCTCCTATTTCCAATCCTCTCAAAACCATCTGAATATAAATCTAGTATTATTCCATTTGTTTGCTGTATTCTATTGGTGCTTGCATGCCTTGTGTTGATTGTGCCCTTGTTTGTTTGCATGTGATGTCTGGATGACGATAGTTGCGGTGAAATCGGAGAGCAGGAGAAGTGGTAATTATTATTGGTATTATTGGGTGTTCCACGAAGAAGTCCAGGGACATTTATGCCATATTGCTGATCATCAGGCAAGCCACCTTCTTGCTCATAATCCTTGTCCTACGGTTTTACTTATGCATGTTTTATCAACTGCTTATTAAAACTGCATTGTTTTACTATATGTTAATATATATATATGGTAGTGGTTTGGCCCCTCCGAACTACTACACTTTAGTACTACTAAGTACAACCCTCTTGGTGAAACCTACTCGTCCCTAGTAGAATAGATGGTGTATTATACCATACCCCGTTGGAGACCCCAATTTAGCAGAAGCAAAAACTAGAGGATGGGAAGACCCTGCAAAAAGGTTTTTACCAAATGTTTTATGATAAAACCTTGGTGAGGTGGGACCTCCCAAGAGATGTTGAGAAAGAAAAAGGTGTTGTTTTACAAAATGCTAAAGGAAAACCGGAGGAAAAAGGTATACGAAAACGCACCTGGTTCTCTACATGTTTTTCTAGAACAATTAACCATGTGCAACCACATTACTCTGGAATGGGACAGGGCTAGATTTGATGGTTGTCTATTCCGGGATAAGCTGCCTCGCAACTACTACAGGGGATCGGGGATCCCTGGAGGGTGGGCCTTCTCCGATAAAGGTGGGACCTGGAGAAGGAACGAAGGGTCTGTGCAACCACATTACTCTGGAATGGGACATGGCTAGATTTGATGGTTGTCTATTCTGGTATAAGCTGCCTCGCAACTACTACAGGGGATCGGGGATCCCTGGAGGGTGGGCCTTCTCCGATAAAGGTGGGACCTGGAGAAGGAACGAAGGGTCGGCACGCCTCCATGCGTTACTATGGGCCCCTCATTGAAAGCGCACACTCTCGAGGAGTGGAAAAAGCGCTCTGGTTGGTCCTCGCTCGACGTCCCGGTTTTGAGGGGATTAACATCCATAGGGTAGGCACTTATATTGGAGTGGGCATCCGGAGAGTCTTGATCGGTTACTCGACCCACGATCAGTGAAGATCAGGGTAGGGTACCCGGATGGTGTGGGTAGAGTGTAAATCTGTTCGAATAGCCGCATCCACGGTCATGGATGGTTGGGAAGGTTGCTATAGAGTGGTGCTGGTTTTGTTTTCAAAAAGGATTTCGAAAAAGCAAAAGCCTTGAAAATATTTTTGACCATGGGATGGTCGGAAAGGATCCCTGTTATGACCATGGGATGGTCAAAGAGGGATGGAAGGAGTTTGGTCGTGGGACGACCGGGAGAAGGAAACAAGTGGGTGACCTAGTCCTAATGTTTTCTAAAACTTTTCAAATAAAAAGGTTTCCAAAACGTTTTATAAAACTTTTTTTCAGCAAAGATATGTAGATGGTATATCTACAAGAGAAACTATTTGAGAAAAGAACCCCTCTTCGAGCCCTCCTACTACCACAGCCATATTGCATACCTTCTTGCTATTATTATTCTGTTAAGGTGGTTTGCGAGTACATTTGAAGTACTCACCGGCATTGTCCCTGGCTATTAACTTGGCCAGATTTCAAGAAGAAGAGGAGGTTGGCGTCTATGCGAGCTAGGATGTTCTCTCAGTCAGTTGCCTGTAGGTTAAGGCATGGCTCGGGCTCTGCGCTTGTTGAAGTCCGTTGCTGATTATTGATGTAGCCATAACGGCATTTATGTAAGTCCTGTAATTCGATATATTATCGGATGTTGTAATGATACTTGTCGGTTATGTGCCACGACTAACTGATCATGGGATGGTGGTTGTATGCCTAACAGGGATTCTCGGAGGATTAATCCGGGGGCCCCACAGACAATATTTAAAGAAGCAATATGCAATGCATATTAATGTCATGCAATGATTTATTTTCTTTCTTCTTTGCATGTTTTACCCATCTCGTATAGGTTTCAAGTTTCTTTTAATTAATAAAAGAAAAGCATTATTTAAGAATTCATTAAGTTCATATTATTCTGACATTTAGCAATTTTATAATAGCTAGTATTATTCTAAGAGTTAAAAAATGAGTTTATTTGATTTTTAACTCTTTTAAATATCTAATTATAATTCCTTTAAGGAAATAAGACTTTATTTCTATTATACATGATTTACTTTTCAAAAATACAAACAGGTATTTTTTATAATAGTACTTCCTTTTAGAATCTTAAAAATGAATTTTATTCAATTTTAAGTATTTTGTATATTTTTATTAAATTCCAGAAGGAATAGATATAATTTTAATAATAGATCTATATTTAATTACTGATATTTACAATTTACTATTTTTATTGGATAGAGGATATTTTTTTGATTTCATAAATATATAATTTGTATTTTTATGATTTTTATTTATTCTTCTAAGGCATAATTTATCTCAGGGGTATATTTGTAATTAAGCATCTTATAAAAGTCCTTCTTTTAAACATGAGCCTAGCCCACTAGGCTGGCCCAGCCCGGCTCGACCCACTAGGGCTGGACAAAAGCCCTTGGGTAGTACTGGGATGTCTAGACCCGGCCCAGTACCCCCCCCCCCCACTCGCTATCTCTTTTCTTCCTTCTCTCTCGCGCGACGACCCTTCTGGCCACTAGATGCCACTGTCGCAGGTGATTCCGGCCGCCCCAGGCCGTCGTGGCTGTTGCCGCGGTGCAAGAAGACACGGATGACGTCGCTGCTCGAGACTGTCCTGCGCGATCTGGCGCTGGTGCTCTCTACTGGCCATGCTGACCCTCACCTCGTGGCTAGGGTTAGGGTTCCACCGTGCTCTAGCGCCCCCTTGCTAACGTTGTGGTGCTTCCTCGCTGACGTTGTGGTTCTTGTGGCACCGCCCTTCTATGGCCGCCACCGCCATGTGCAGGCACGGGTTGTAGTGCCCCCCTCGGGTGCTCCCTGTGCCGCCACCTCTCTGCCACCGACCTCCTCTCTGCTTCCTCTTCAGATAAATTTACGAGGACCTCGGGTAAGTTCTTCTACCTCTCTCTATGTGTTCTCTCGTCCCTCTGCTCTGTGCTATGTGACTATTGCAATGAGTTCCCTATTCAGGGTTCATTCCTAATTTCTAGGGTTTATTCCCCCCTATAGTGATGTTTAGTGGGCTCCTTGGTTAATTCTGTCTATGCAAATCCTTTAGTGGTGTCCTATGGTTGGTGTATTTCTTCCACTATTGATTATGATCTGTTACTCTGCTCTCTGTCAGATGACCATTGTGTTGTGCATGCTTGTGTTACTCTGTTCTTTGTCCTAGGCTGCTCTATAAAAGCATGATTAGATTACTGTGGATGTTCAAATTGTTGTAGCTATGGAGTTAAGTTGACTACTCTCTGCTTGTTTAATTGTTTCCTTGTGAAACATTGTTATGTTCAGTCTCAGGATTTAATCCTGTTACTGTGTAAATCAAATGCTAATACTAGTCACTTCTCCATGATTAATAAAGAGATGATTTATATAAAAATATGATCAAGATGTAAATAGATGATCTTGATTAATACTAGTCCCTTCTCCATGTAAATCTTGTGAGCTCCATTCATGATCAAGATCATCTATTTGTAATTCTGCATGTTGTGTTTGCGGGGATCCGATGGATATTGAGATGCTATTTCAGATTGATTATTGATTCTATCATGTCTTTGTTATTTGTGATCTTGCATGCTTTCCGTTGTTAGTAACTATCTTGGCCAAGTAGATGCTAGCAACTCCAAGAGTTAGTATTTATGCTCGATAGTGGGTTCATGCCTCTGGTAAACTGGGGAAGTGACAGAAATCTCTAAGGTACTAGATGTGTTGTTGCTACTAGGGACAAAACAACAATCCTTTGTTCATAGAACAATCGTATTGTTTACTTTACACGCAGTTCGTAAAGCAATAATTTGTTGCTTGCAACTTAATACTGGAGGGGGTTCGGATGATAACTTGAAGGTGGATTATTAGTCATAGATGCAGTTGGATGGCGGTCTATGTATAATGTTGTAATGCCTAATCAAGTCTCAAAGGAGTCACGATGATTAGTATATGCATGTATTGCTTTCTTGATGTTTGTCAATTGCCCCGCTGTAATTTGTTCACCTTGCATGTTATCTATCTTAAGGAGAGCCACCTCTAGTGAACCATGGATCCCGATCCTTTTTCTTTACATACAATCTATAAACTGTTTCTGCTTTGTGTTTACTTTCTACAAACTTTTACTTCTTTCCATTCGATACGTTTAATCCTTTGTTTTCCGCAAAACACAGTGAGATTGACAACCTCATCGCAAGTTGGGGACAAAGTTTTGTGGTTGTGTTGTGAAGGTCTCCACGTTACTACTAGCACCGGTAGTGCGCCCTGCCAAAGCTCAGCTAGTAACACCTTTGAGGTGTTTCCTTGCTCCTACTGGTTCGATTAAACCTTGGTTTCATAACTGAGGGAAACTTGCTGTTGTGCTCATCATACCTTCCTCTTGGGGTTCCCAACAAGCTCTACATCAACACCGCACCAGCATTTTTCTGGCACCGTACACTGAGCCATCAAGCATTTTTCGGGCGCCGTTGCCGGGGAGTCAAGGACATCTTCACAAGGGGAGTCCCTCATAACCGATCTCTTTACTTTGTTATTTTTGTTTTGCTTAGTTTTTTTTGTTTTTTTGCTTGTTTCTTTATCAAAAACACACAAAAAATAGTTTTACTAGTTTGCTTTCTTATTGGAAAACAACAAAAAAATTAGAGAGCTTTATAGTATTTATCTTGAGTTAGGACTTGAAGTGTTTGAAGAGAAAATTAAAAAACCTATGGAACTTTATTTGCATGCTAATAGAAATGTTGTTAGTATGAACTCTTTAGACACCATTATTTCTAATGTTATGGAAAAGTCTATGCTTGGGGAAGCTAGTTTTTATGAAAATGATCTTTTTAGTTCCCCAGCTTTGGAAGATAGCTATTCTATTGCTTATCATGATACAAAACCTCCAATATATTATGATTACAATGATGAATATAATATTTTTAGTCTACCTACTATTGAGGAGGAAATTGATTGTGATTACAATATGCCTCCTATATTTGATGATTATGGTGATGAAAATAATAATGATAGCTCTTTTGTTGAATTTGCTCCCACTACAATCAATAAGAATGACTATGTTTATGTGGGGAGTATTAATTCTTTTATGCATGTGGCTCATGATAAGTAATGAGATGAAGGATGGACTAAAGCTCAAGCTTGGGGATGCCACGCGTGTCACCCCAAGAAATATCCAAGAAGTACAAGCATCAAAGCTTGGGGATGCCCAAGGCATCCCCCTTCTTCATCAACAAAAATCCCAGGTTTCTTCCAAACGCTTCATTTTTATTGTTTCATGCACAGTTGTGTTGTTCTTGGAGCGTCTTCTTTTTTGTTTTCGTTTTGGTTTTTTGTTTGCTTAGTTTGCTGAATAAATTGGTTGGACCCCCTCTTTCATAGATTGTTTTGCAAATATTTTTGTTTGGTTTGGAAAAGAGTAGGAAAGTTCATGCTTATGTGGTAAAAAGAGCTTGTTTTTGACTGTGGCCTGATGACCCACAAGTATAGGGGTGTATCGCAGTATTTTCGAGGGAAGTGAAACCCAATTTATTGATTCGACACAAGGGGAGCCAAAGAATATTTATAAGCCTTAACAACTGAGTTGTCAATTCAGCTGCACCTGGAAACAATCTTGCTCACAGCAGTTTATCAGTAGCAACAGTTTTGTAGTAGGAATAGCAAAGTAACAGCAGTAGTAAAGCAAAGACAGTAGTAACAATGGCAATAAACAGCGGGATTCGAGTGCAGTAGGCATAGGGATGGATGGACGGGCGTTGCATGGACAAGACAATTCACATAGCAATCAGAACATAGGGCAATTGCAGATAAATAAGATGAAGCACCCAAGTACTAGACAATCCTAGGCATGTGTTCCATATATAGTCATACGTGCTCGCAATGAGAACTTGCACAACATCTTTTGTCCTGCCAGCCCGTTTGCAGCGGGGCCTCTAGGGAACTACTGGCAATTAAGGTGCTCCTTTTAATAGAGCACCGGAGCAAAGCATTAACACTCCGTGAACACATGTGATCCTCACATCAAAGCCTTTCCCTTCCGGTTATCCCGATTTCTGTCACTTCAGGGCCATAGGTTCCAGACAACAACATGTGTATACAACTTGCAGATAAGACCAAAAACAATACTATCATAATGAATCAATAATAAGTTCAGATCTGAAATCATGGCACTCGGGCCCTAGTGACAAGCATTAAGCACAACAAGTTGCAACAAAGTCATAAAGCACTAATAAAAGATACTAGGCACCATGCCCTAACAATCTGATGCCATTACATGAATGATCTCATCCAATCCATACCATCCCCATAGCCTACAGTGGGGGATTACTCACTCATAGGTGGGGGAAACATGGATGGTCGATGGAGAAGCGATGGTGATGATGATGGCGATGATCTCCTCCAATTCCCCGTCCCGGAGGGTGCCAGAACGGAGTTTCTGGTGTTGTTTCATGGAATCTGGTGGTGGTGACGGAGCGGAACTCCTTCTAGAAAAACGTCGAACCCCCCGGAATTTTTAGGTCAGAAGGCTTCTTATAGGCGAAGAGGGAGACCGAGGGGGTTCCTGGGGGGCCCACACCACCCACTGGCGCGGCCTGGCCTGGCCCGCGCGACCAGGTGGTGTGGCCACCACCTGGCTCTTCTCTGTCTCGTATTGTGCCTCCTGGAGTCTTCTGGAAAAATAGGCACTTTGGCTTTTGTCCCGTCCAATTCCGAGAATATTCATTTTCTGACTTTCCTGGAACCAAAAACAGCAGAAAACAGGCAGCTGGCACTGTGGCTCTTATTAATAGGTTAGTCCAAGAAATCATATGAAAAGTACTCCAAAGTGTGGACAAAACACAAGAAAGTGGATAAAACTAAGCATGGAGCATCAAAAATTATAGATACATTTGCAATGTATCAACATACGCAAGCTTAACTCCTGCTCGTCCTCGAGTAGGTAAGTGATAAAAAGAAAGAATAATTTTTTAGGTGACATGCACCATCATAAACTTGATCAAAGCATTTGTAAAACATTCAAAGCTGGGATCATAGTACTTCAATCATAACATGAAAGACAAAGTTCTAGCAATAAGACAAAGAAACTATGATGCAACATGAAAAGGCAGAAACAAAAGATTCATATATAACAATGCTTTGCAAGACGTTTGTTTGTTTCACATAAATAAAACATAGCATAGTGGCATTCAGCTTGTCCCTCAATAGAGTAGCAAAAGTAAATGCATAGGACACCTTCAAAGTTTACAATGTGGCATTCAGATTGACAACCTCATCGCAAGTTGGGGACAAAGTTCTGTGGTTGTGTTGTGAAGGTCTCCTCGTTACTACTAGCACCGGTAGTGCGCCCTGCCAAAGCTCAGCTAGTAACACCTTTGAGGTGTTTCCTTGCTCCTACTGGTTCGATTAAACCTTGGTTTCATAACTGAGGGAAACTTGCTGTTGTGCTCATCATACCTTCCTCTTGGGGTTCCCAACAAGCTCTACATCAACACCGCACCAGCATTTTTCTGGCGCCGTACACTGAGCCATCAAGCATTTTTCGGGCGCCGTTGCCGGGGAGTCAAGGACATCTTCACAAGGGGAGTCCCTCATAACCGATCTCTTTACTTTGTTATTTTTGTTTTGCTTAGTTTTTTTGTTTTTTTTGCTTGTTTCTTTATCAAAAACACACAAAAAATAGTTTTACTAGTTTGCTTTCTTATTGGAAAACAACAACAAAATTAGAGAGCTTTATAGTATTTATCTTGAGTTAGGACTTGAAGTGTTTGAAGAGAAAATTAAAAAACCTATGGAACTTTATTTGCATGCTAATAGAAATGTTGTTAGTATGAACTCTTTAGACACCATTATTTCTAATGTTATGGAAAAGTCTAAGCTTGGGGAAGCTAGTTTTTATGAAAATGATCTTTTTAGTTCCCCAGCTTTGGAAGATAGCTATTCTATTGCTTATCATGATACAAAACCTCCAATATATTATGATTACAATGATGAATATAATATTTTTAGTCTACCTACTATTGAGGAGGAAATTGATTGTGATTACAATATGCCTCCTATATTTGATGATTATGGTGATGAAAATAATAATGATAACTGTTTTGTTGAATTTGCTCCCACTACAATCAATAAGAATGACTATGTTTATGTGGGGAGTATTAATTCTTTTATGCATGTGGCTCATGATAAGAATGTTTCTTGTGATAGTTATATTGTTAATTTTATTCATGTTGCTACTGAAAGTTATTATGAGAGAGGGAAACATGGGCTTATGTATCTCAACATTATTAAGTTTCCCCTCTTTATGTTGAAAGACTTGAAGTTGCACTTGTTTTGCTTTACTATGCTTGTTGATTTGTGCTTTCATGACTTGTTTCTTTAGAAGATTCCTATGCATAGGAAGTGGGTTAGACTTAAATGTGTTTTGAATTTGCTTCTTGATGCTCTCTTTTACTTCAATTTATATTTGTTATGTGAGCATCTTCTCGAACTATCATGCCTAACTTAAAGGCGTTAAAGAAAAGTACTTATTGGGAGATAACCCAAAATTTTTAGTTGAGTCTTGGAAATTATTACCTTATAATAACCGCTCCTTATCCTTTTTATTTGATTTTTGTGCCAAGAGTAACCTCTAATGAGAAAGAAGTAATGATTGGGAAAGTTGCTGTCCCGAAACAGATTTCTGTGCTTCCCCGTAAACATTCGTGTAAAATCTCTGTACATCCTTTTGAGGCGTGAATTTTTGTGCTTCTGCCCCAGGTTGTTATCTAACTTTAGTTAGTTCAACACTTTTTGATTTGAGCAACATAAGGTCTTCGAAAAAATCCGTCTTTACCTCCTGGTCTGTTTTGACAGATTTCTGCCATTATTTGCATTTGCTTCTTGTTGGTTCCTCTTTGAGTTCTCTTTGATCATTTGAACTTTTTAAAGGAAGTGCTACAGTAGCTTGTGTTTTAATGGAAGTTTTACTTGTGTTGGAACTGAACCAAATGACTTATTATCTTGAGTGCACTAATGTTGCTAGTAAAGATTGTGTGAAGTTTTGTATGAAGGAAAATTTTCAGGTGTATGGAAGGAATGAGTAATGAGATGAAGGATGGACTAAAGCTCAAGCTTGGGGGTGCCACGCGTGTCACCCCAAGAAATATCCAAGAAGTACAAGCATCAAAGCTTGGGGATGCCCAAGGCATCCCCCTTCTTCATCAACAAAAATCCCAGGTTTCTTCCAAACGCTTCATTTTTATTGTTTCATGCACAGTTGTGTTGTTCTTGGAGCGTCTTCTTTTTTGTTTTCGTTTTGGTTTTTCGTTTGCTTAGTTTGCTGAATAAATTGGTTGGACCCCCTCTTTCATAGATTGTTTTGCAAATATTTTTGTTTGGTTTGGAAAAGAGTAGGAAAGTTCATGCTTATGTGGTAAAAAGAGCTTGTTTTTGACTGTGGCCTGATGACCCACAAGTATAGGGGTGTATCGCAGTATTTTCGAGGGAAGTGAAACCCAATTCATTGATTCGACACAAGGGGAGCCAAAGAATATTTATAAGCCTTAACAACTGAGTTGTCAATTCAGCTGCACCTGGAAACAATCTTGCTCACAGCAGTTTATCAGTAGCAACAGTTTTGTAGTAGGAATAGCAAAGTAACAGCAGTAGTAAAGCAAAGACAGTAGTAACAACGGCAATAAACAGCGGGATTCGAGTGCGGTAGGCATAGGGATGGATGGACGGGCGTTGCATGGACAAGACAATTCACATAGCAATCAGAACATAGGGCAATTGCAGATAAATAAGATGAAGCACCCAAGTACTAGACAATCCTAGGCATGTGTTCCATATATAGTCATACGTGCTCGCAATGAGAACTTGCACAACATCTTTTGTCCTGCCAGCCCGTTTGCAGCGGGGCCTCTAGGGAACTACTGGCAATTAAGGTGCTCCTTTTAATAGAGCACCGGAGCAAAGCATTAACACTCCGTGAACACATGTGATCCTCACATCAAAGCCTTTCCCTTCCGGTTATCCCGATTTCTGTCACTTCAGGGCCATAGGTTCCAGACAACAACATGTGTATACAACTTGCAGATAAGACCAAAAACAATACTATCATAATGAATCAATAATAAGTTCAGATCTGAAATCATGGCACTCGGGCCCTAGTGACAAGCATTAAGCACAACAAGTTGCAACAAAGTCATAAAGCACTAATAAAAGATACTAGGCACCATGCCCTAACAATCTGATGCCATTACATGAATGATCTCATCCAATCCCTACCATCCCCATAGCCTATAGTGGGGGATTACTCACTCATAGGTGGGGGAAACATGGATGGTCGATGGAGAAGCGATGGTGATGATGATGGCGATGATCTCCTCCAATTCCCCGTCCCGGAGGGTGCCAGAACGGAGTTTCTGGTGCTGTTTCATGGAATCTGGTGGTGGTGACGGAGCGGAACTCCTTCTAGAAAAACGTTGAACCCCCCGGAGTTTTTAGGTCAGAAGGCTTCTTATAGGCGAAGAGGGAGACTGAGGGGGTGCCTGGGGGGCCCACACCACCCACTGGCGCGGCCTGGCCTGGCCCGCGCGACCAGGTGGTGTGGCCACCACCTGGCTCTTCTCTGTCTCGTATTGTGCCTCCTGGAGTCTTCTGGAAAAATAGGCACTTTGGCTTTTGTCCCGTCCAATTCCGAGAATATTCATTTTCTGACTTTCCTGGAACCAAAAACAGCAGAAAACAGGCAGCTGGCACTGTGGCTCTTATTAATAGGTTAGTCCAAGAAATCATATGAAAAGTACTCCAAAGTGTGGACAAAACACAAGAAAGTGGATAAAACTAAGCATGGAGCATCAAAAATTATAGATACATTTGCAATGTATCAACATACGCAAGCTTAACTCCTGCTCGTCCTCGAGTAGGTAAGTGATAAAAAGAAAGAATAATTTTTTAGGTGACATGCACCATCATAAACTTGATCAAAGCATTTGTAAAACATTCAAAGCTGGGATCATAGTACTTCAATCATAACATGAAAGACAAAGTTCTAGCAATAAGACAAAGAAACTATGATGCAACATGAAAAGGCAGAAACAAAAGATTCATATATAACAATGCTTTGCAAGACGTTTGTTTGTTTCACATAAATAAAACATAGCATAGTGGCATTCAGCTTGTCCCTCAATAGAGTAGCAAAAGTAAATGCATAGGACACCTTCAAAGTTTACAAGAGTGACTAGATACAAATAGTTTAAAATAAGCAGTATCAAGGTATGCATCGATCAACAAGTCTTGGGACAATGCACATAGAACTAAGAATGGCCACTATGCTCTCAAGAAAGTGCTCAAAGAATATGTGGAGACTCAACAAGTAGAAGAAAAGGTTTTGAATAGTTTGAAAGGCTTCCAAATGCTGAAAGTATGGTACTCGTTAGCTTTGAGCTCTCATTGCCCCTATCATAAGCATCTTTAATGTGGTTAAGGTTAAAGTGACACAACTAAGAGGATATGCTTGACAAGTTATAAGTCGAAGTCTCATGCCCCTTACTTACGAAGACCGATCCTCATGCTACTCAACTTCAGTCACGAGTAAGCTCTTGTCATTGTAAGTATATACGTATCATAGAGAACCACCAACGGGATACCCCTTGCACATGATACAGGAGCTATCCCATAATCAAAATGACAAGGCAAGCAGACAATGAGCATCTCAGCGATCTTTTTATTTACTATGTGCATAGATTATTATTGAGGATGCTTCATAGAATGCTCATTATGGTTATGCTGAAAGTTTCCACCATGATTAGGCATGTCTTAGGCTAGCGGCCCAGGCGTTTCTCTAACATACATACAAACTCCATGATCTTACAAATTCCACTTTTATTTCACACCGACGGGATCCATAAGCAAAAGAACATGATATCAACTAGGTACAAAGTACCTATGAAGTGTTGAAAGCGGTCCCCGTGATACATGGTTCTGCTAACTTCAACTCATAAAGCGCAAGCATATGCGCAACAAAGAAGGACACAATGGTTCAGGTTTATTAAGTGCAAGAAAATAAAGTGTGCCATCAAGTTCGTGAGAGCTTTACTAACTAACTTTCTCATAACAAGCAAACATTTTATTCGGAAGAAAACAAGGCATATTGAATATGCACGGAAGTAGCAAATGATGCTAATAGGTAGGTATGGTGGACACTTTGGAAATATTTGGTTTAGGGAGTTGGAAACATGAGTAAAACATACTCAGTGAAAGTGAAGGCTAGCAATAGTAAGGAAGCGACAAACAAGAGAGCAATAATGGCCATAATCATGCAGAGCGACAAAACATCATTGATCAAAGCATAAAGTGATACTACAAGTTGAAAACTAAAGGATCATAAAGGCTATGGTGACTTGAGATAGTCATAACATGGTGTGAGCATGTGCCAAGTCAACCCAAATAAAGCATCAAAGGAGAATACCACTATACTATGCTTTAATATGCTAAAACAACGCATGATTCATCCAAGGGACATTAAGCAATCTCAATTGTTTATAACAAGTCATGCTACAGCAAAGAATAGTAAGCATAAAGCCAAAACAATATCAAGCATGGCATGACAAAGCATAGGCACAATAAAAAACAAGCTCTCTTTACCACTTAAGCATGAGCTTTCCTACTCTTTTCCAATCCAAACCAGACTATTTGAACACCAATGCATGAAAGAGGGGGTCCAACCAATTTATTCAGAAAAAAAAGAAAACCGCGCAAACTAAAAACCAAAACGAAAACGAAAAAGAAGATGCTCCAAGAATAACACAACTGTGCATGAAATAATAAAAATGAAGCGTTTGGAAGAAACCTAGGATTGTTTTTGATGAAGAAGGGGATGCCTTGGGCATCCCCAAGATTTGACGCTTGTACTTCTTGGATATTTCTTGGGCTTACACGCGTGGCATCTCCAAGCTTGAGCTTTAGTCCATCCTTCATCTCATTACTCATTCCTTCCATACACCAGAAATTTTTCCTTCATACAAAACTTCACACAATCTTTATTAGCAACATTAGTGCACTCAAGATAATAAGTCTTAAGGTTCAGTTCCAACACCAAAAAAACTTCCATTAGAACGCTATCTATTGTATCACTTCCCTGAAAAAGCTCAATTCCCCAAAAGAACTCTAGAAGGAACTAACAAGAAGCAAATGCAGAAAATGGCACAAATCTGTCAAAACAGACCAGCAGGTAAATACGAATTTTCTTGAAGACCTTCTGTTGCTCAAATTAAAAAGTGCTGAACTAACGAAAGTTAGATAACAACCTGGGGCAGAAGCAAAAAACATTACAGCTCAATCCGACATACAGAGGTCTCCCACGAATATTTACGGTGAAGCATAGAAATCTGTTTTGGGACAGCAACTTTCCCAATCATCACTTCACTCTCATTAGAGGTTACTCTTGGCACAAAAAGCAAATAAAAAGGATAAGGAGCGGTTATTACTGAGGTAATAACTTCCAAGACTCATCTAAAACTTTTGGGTTATCTCGCAATAAGTACTTTTTTTAATGCCTTTAAGTTAGGCATAAGCAAAAACTAGAATGGATAGAAGTAAGCGGAGATAATCACGGTGGAAACATTGTTTTGTTCAATGAAATCCTTTTGTTAACAAGGTTTATCAGGTCTTGTTACCAAAACAATTTCATATGAGACAAAACTTTGTCTTCCACTTATGATTATGTTACCTCAACCTTGATAGCAATGGTCCCAATCATAATAGTTTCAAATTTTTCTCTTGGTATGGGACAATATATTTCTCCAACTTGAATGCCCTCAACATGTTCAATTGAATTCAAACCATAAGTACTTTCAATCTTCTTGAGGAAATAGATAATGTGTTCCTTGTCATTAACATTGAGGGTCGCCTTCCCTTGATTATAATTAATAACAACTCCTGCAGTATTTAAGAAAAGGTCTCCCAAGAATAATAGACATATTATCATCTTCAGGCATAAAAGTTTGAGAGGATGCTCTCATAAGGAATATGAGTTGAAGTAAAAGAGAGCATCAAGGAGCAAATTCAAAACACATTTAATTCTAACCCACTTCCTATGCATAGGAATTGTGTATGCAAATAAATTCACAAAGAACAAAATGACAAGCATAGGAAGATAAAACAAGAGTAATTTCAAAACTTTCAGCACATAGAGAGGTGTTTCAATACCATGAAAACTTCCACAACCATATTTTCCTCTCTCGTAATAATTTTCAGTAGCCTCATGAAGAAATTCAACAATATAACTATCACATAAAGCATGCTCTTCATGATCTACAAGCACTAGAGCTTTATTATAAACATTTTCAAGAGGAACCTCAGGAACATAACATTCATTCTCCTTTAGTAAGCAAGGGGGACAATCAAATAATGTAAGGGATAAAGAGTTACTCTCATTAGAAGGTAGGCATGGGTAGCTAATCCATTCTTCCTCCTTTTGTTCATCACTCTCCTCCTCTTTTTCATCTAATGAGATTTCAGGTTCATCAATTTCTTCTTCCATAGGATCCTACAAGGCATTAATCTCTTCCATTTGTGGAAATCATCTATTAAAATATTCAAGAATATAGCCATTTTCATCCTTGTAATTATCAAAGCAAAATTTAAGTATACCATACACCTCATATTTGTAAGGTGAATCATCAATATCTTCAAGCAAACTAGCAAGTTCAAAAGCACCCTTCCAAGCATTAAATTCTTCAATTTGTTCCGCATCATAAAAGTCATAAATTCCTTTAGCATAGGAAGATATGGTATCATTATCACTATACTCACATTGAAAAGGGAGGTGTTTATACCTCTTTCTGCAACAAGACTCATCACAGCAATAAGTAACATTATAAGTAGAGCACACATTCCTAGCAATGGTATACAATCTATCAATTTGTTCCCATAAGTGTTTCCCTTTTTGTGACAAGCGGTGTTCCTTATAATAATATTTTTGATCTTCCGTGAACCCACCTTGCCAATAAGCTTTAGTTTCAAAGAAACCAACCATTGCCAATAAGCATGATAAAGCAAGACAATAACAGACCAACGAAAATACCAACTAGAGTAGGAACTAATTTTTTTGTATTTTTTTATAAAGAAACAAGCAAACGAGGAGAAAGATAAACTTAGCTTGAACAATAGTGATTCCAAGTGAACTTTATAAATAAAGCTATGCTCCCCGGCAACAGCGCCAGAAAATAGTCTTGATGACCCACAAGTATAGGGGGTGTATCGTAGTATTTTTGAGGGAAATGAAACCCAAATTATTGATTCGGCACAAGGGGAGCCAAAGAATATTTATAATCCTTAACAATTGAGTTGACAATTCAGATGCACCTGGAAACAATCTTGCTCACAGCAGTTTATCAGTAGCAACAGTTTTGTAGTATGAATAGCAAAGTAACAGAAGTAGTAAAGCAAAGACAGTAGTAACAAAAGCAATAAACAGTGGGATTCGAGTGTGGTAGGCATAGGGATGGATGGACAGGCGTTGCATGGACAAGACAATTCACATAGCAATCAAAACATAGGGCAATTGCAGATAAATAAGATAAAGCACCCAAGTACTAGACAATCCTAGGCATGTGTTCCATATATATTCATACGTGCTCGCAATGAGAACTTGCACACCATCTTTTGTCCTGCCAGCCCGTTTGCAGCGGGGCCTCTAGGGAACTACTGGCAATTAAGGTGCTCCTTTTAATAGAGCACAGGAGCAAAGCATTAACAGTCCGTGAACACATGTGATCCTCACATCAAAGCCTTTCCCTTCCGGTTATCCCGATTTCTGTCACTTCGGGGCCATAGGTTCCGGACAACAACGTGTGTATACAACTTGCAGATAAGACCAAAAACAATACTATCATAATGAATCAATAATAAGTTCAGATCTGAAATCATGGCACTCGGGCCCTAGTGACAAGCATTAAGCACAACAAGTTGCAACAAAGCCATAAAGCACTAATAAAAGATACTAGGCACCATGCCCTAACAATCTGATGCCATTACATGAACGATCTCATCCAATCCCTACCATCCCCATAGCCTACAGCGGGGCATTACTCACTCATAGATGGGGGAAACATGGATGGTCGATGGAGAAGCGATGGTGATGATGATGGCGATGATCTCCTCCAATTCCACGTCCCGGCAGGGTGCCAGAACGAAGTTTCTGGTGCTGTTTCGTGGAATCTGGTGGTGGCAGCGGAGCGGAACTCCTTCTGGAAAAACGTCGAACCCCCCGGAGTTTTTAGTTCAGAAGGCTTCTTATAGGCGAAGAGGGAGACCGAGGGGGTGCCTAGGGGGCCCACACCACCCCCTGGCGCGGCCTGGCCTGGCCCGCGCCACCAGGTGGTGTGGCCACCCCCTGGCTCTTCTCCGTCTCGTATTCTAGCTCCTGGAGTCTTCTAGAAAAATAGGCATTTTGGCTTTTGTCCCGTCCAATTCCGAGAATATTCATTTTCTGACTTTCCTAGAACCAAAAACAGCAGAAAACAGGCAGCTGGCACTATGGCTCTTGTTAATAGGTTAGTCAAAGAAATCATATGAAAAGTACTCCAAAGTGTGGACAAAACACAAGAAAGTGGATAAAACTAAGCATGGAGCATCAAAAATTGTAGATACATTTGCAATGTATCATGGCCTATGATTTGTCATGCCATGCTTGATATTGTTTTGGCTATATGCTTAGTATTCTTTGCTGTAGCATGACTTGTTATAAACAATTGAGATTGCTTAATGTGCCTTGGATGAATCATGCGTTGTTTTAGCATATTAAAGCATAGTATAGTGGTATTCTCCTTTGATGCTTTATTTGGGTTGACTTGGCACATGCTCACACCATCTTATGACTATCTCAAGTCACCATAGCCTTTATGATCCTTTAGTTTTCAACTTGTAGTATCACTTTATGCTTTGATCAATGATGTTTTGTCGCTCTACATGATTATGGCCATTATTGCTCTCTTAGTTTGTCGCTCCCAGTCTTTTGCTAGCCTCCACAACAAAGTATGAGTTCCACTCATGCATCCAACTCCTTAAACCAAGTTATTTCAAAGAGTCCACCATACGTACCTACTAGCTTATGCTATTCGAAGTATATTCATGCTTTTGTTTATCTTCCAAATTAAACTTGTTATGAGAAAACTAGTGATTAAAGCTCTCACGAACTTGATGGCACACTTTACTTTTCTTGCCCTTAATAAACTTGAACCATTGTGTCGTCTATGTTGTATATGCTTGCACTTATTTGTTGGGAATTAGCAAAACCATGTTGTCATGGGGAACGCTTTCAACATTGCACTTGGTACTTCTACCTAGTTGATATCATGCTCTTTTGTATATGGATGTCGTCGGTGTGAAATGAAAGGGGAGCTTGTAAGTCCATGGAGTTATGTATATGTGTTAGAGAAACGCCTAGGCCGCTGGTCTAATCCATGCTGACATGGTGGAAACCTGCAGCGTAACCATAATGAGCTGTCTATGAAGCATTCTTCTTATAAAAAAAGAGTCCTATATTGAGAAAAAAAAGATTATGAAAAGAGGAAAGAGAGAAAAAAGCACCATATTCCCATGGTAAATAAGAAGATTGCTGAGATGCTCGTTGTCTACTTGTTGTCATTTTGATATGGGGATTCTTACGTATCAGCGGGCAAGGGGTACCCCCGTTGGCGGTTCTCTATGATACACATGTACTTACGATGACAAGAACTTACCGGTGACTAAACTTGAGTAGCATGAGGAGCGGCCCTCGTATACAAGGGACATGAGATTTCTAACTTATACTTCGTCAAGCATGTACACCATAGTTTGTTCACTTTAACCTTAATCACTTCAAGATGCTTATGATAGGAGCAATGAGAGCTGAAAGCTATAAGTACCATAATTTTTGGAAGCTCTTTATGAGACTTGAATCCCTACTTCCCTTTATGAAGGCCCTTCTTCCACCATTATGTTGAGTCTCCACCTTCTACCTTTATGCACCTACTTTGAGGGCATAGTGGCCATTCTTAGTTCTATGTGCATTGTCCCAAGACTAGTTGATTGATGCATAACTTGATATTGCTTGTTTTAAACTATTTGTATCTAGTCACTCTTATGAACTTTGAAGGTGTCCTATGCATTTATATTTGCTGCTCTATTGAGGGACAAGCTGAATACTATTATGCTATGTTTTCTTTATGTGAAACAAACAAACATCTTGCAAAGCATTGTTATTCATGCATCTTTTGTTTGTGCCTTTTCATGTTGCATCATAGTTTCTTTGTCTTATTGCTAGAACTTTGTCTTTCATGATATGATTGAAGTACTATGATCCCAACTTTGAATATTTTACAAATACTTTGATCAAGTCTTTGATGGTGCATGTCACCTCAAAAATTATTCTTTCGTTTTATCACTTACCAACTCGAGGACGAGCAGGAGTTAAGCTTGGGGATGTTGATACATTGCAAATGTATCTATAATTTTTGATGTCCATGCTTGCTTTTATCCACTTTCTTGTGTTTTGTCCACACTTTGGAGTACTTTTCATATGATTTCTTGGACTAACCTATTAACAAGAGCCACAGTGCCAGCTGCCTGTTTTCTGCTGTTTTTGGTTCCAGGAAAGTCAGAAAATGAATATTCTCGGAATTGGACGGGACAAAAGCCAAAGTGCCTATTTTTTCGGAAGTCATCAGATGCCAGAGTATGGGACAGAGAGGGGCCAGGGGGCCACCACACCACCTGGCCGCGTAGCCTAGCCTGGCACGCGCCAGGGGGTGGTGTGGCCGCCTCCGGCACCCCCTCGGCCTCCCCTTCCGCCTATAAGATGCCCTCGGGACGAAAACCCTAAGTCCCCGATCAAAAAATCCATGAAAGAGACTGTAGCCACCGTCATCTCCATCCCTAGATCGGGAGGGATCTGAAGCTCTTCCCGGCACCTAGCCAGAGAGGGGAATTCACCCTGGAGGCCTTCTTCATCACCATGCAAGCCTCCGGTGTGATACGTGAGTAGTTCATCCTTGGACTACGGATCCATGTAGTAGCTAGATGGCTGGTTCTCCTCATTTGTGCTTTCATGTTTAGATCTTGTGAGCTCCATTCATGATCAAGATCATCTATTTGTAATTCTGCATGTTGTGTTTGTGGGGATCCGATGGATATTGAGATGCTATTTTAGATTGATTATTGATTCTATCATCTCTTTGTTATTTGTGATCTTGCATGCTTTCCGTTGTTAGTAGCTATCTTGGCCAAGTAGATGCTAGCAACTCCAAGAGTTAGTATTTATGCTCGATAGTGGGTTCATGCCTCTGGTAATCTAGGGAAGTGACAGAAATCTCTAAGGTACTAGATGTGTTGTTGCTACTAGGGAGAAAACAACAATCCTTTGTTCATAGAACAATCGTATTGTTTACTTTACACGCAGTTCGTAAAGCAATAATCTGTTGCTTGCAACTTAATATTGGAGGGGGTTCGGATGATAACCTGAAGGTGGATTATTAGTCATAGATGCAGTTGGATGGCGGTCTATGTATAATGTTGTAATGCATAATCAAGTCTCAAAGGAGTCAAGATGATTAGTATATGCATGTATTGCTTTCTCGATGTTTGTCAATTGCCCCGCTGTAATTTGTTCACCCTGCATGTTATCTGTCTTAAGGAGAGCCACCTCTAGTGAACTATGGATCCCGGTCCTTTTCTTTTAAATTCAATCTATAAACTGTTTACTGCTTTGTGTTTACTTTCTGCAAACTATTACTTCTTTCCATTCGATACGTTTAATCCTTTGTTTTCCACAAAACACGGTGAGATTGACAACCTCATCGCAAGTTGGGGACAAAGTTATGTGGTTGTGTTGTGCAGGTCTGCACGTTGCTGCTAGCACCGGTAGTGCGCCCTGCCAAGGCTAAGCTAGCAACACCTTTGGGGTGTTTCCTTGCTCCTACTGGTTCGATTAAACCTTGGTTTCATAACTGAGGGAAACTTGCTACTGTGCTCATCATACCTTCCTCTTGGGGTTCCCAACGAGCTCTAAATCAACATCGCACCAGCATTTTTCTGGCGCCGTACACTGAGCCATCAACTACTATGCGTTCAGTTGCTCCATACAACCTTATGTTGTATACTTCATCAAATTCTAGCTTGACTTCTCATGATCAAGCTAAATGATTCAGCTTACTAGGGCTTGCCTAATTTAGTATACTCACAACCCTAATTCAACACCTAATCATCCATTCTCAAGTGATTTGAGAATGATGGCTTCCATACTTTGATCATGATAAGCTTAGGCTTCTAACTGTTTGATCAAAATCTATTAACACTAAGTACTAGACTTGTACTAGTCTCTCTATAGGATTTATCTTGTTAAGGAAACTTACTTTAGGTTGATACCTACTTGGCTTAACAAGGTTATTACTTGATACTCTAGCTTTCTTATAACTTCTCAAGTATTAGTTAATTCTTAGGTTTAGATACTTATTCTAGTTAACTCATGAGTGAGTTCCAATGGTTTAATCACCACTAAAGATCTCATTCCATTGATGATGGCACACTCTACCACAACTAGTTCCTTCTTCTTATTAATCTACTTAAGGTCTTTGGAAGGTAAACATAATAAATCAAAGCTAAAGGTTATTAAGTACTAGGTCAATGAGTGATCACTCAATATTGATGATCAATTGACACTAGGACTTATCTATTTAGGAATGCCATATGTTAATATGACAACAAAGTCTATGATGAATGGTTTTGGCTTGTTTTCCATGCTTCTTCTTTTAAGATAAAAGTTAATATTTAAGAACTACCATGATATCCATGGTAGGAACATCTATTACAAACATGTGTTTCAAGATTGAGTTATTGAGTTTCTTTTACTTGGATTATATACTTGACTGGGTATTCAGTATCTGTGGTAGATAATAGCTTGATATCATCTTTAGAATATTAAGTATTCAACCTTGAGTTGTTGTATAGAATACCATGTAACGATCTCTAAAAGATCAAGTACTCCTTATTAAGTAGTGTGTTGTGACTTAGTTTTAATACATTTGATCTACCCTTTTAGATCAAATTATATTACCCAAAGATAAGATTTTAACAAAGGTCATACTGAAACTTATCATAGTTAGCTTTATGATCTACTTCAGTTCCACCAAGTTAAGAGAAGCTTCAATCACTTTGACAAGTTTTACTTAAAAGCGCAAAAATTATCCGGATTTTCTATGCATGAATGCAATGCACACACCTCATCTCAGCTTATTTCTAAATGCTAATGCTGGGGTGTTACAGACTCTCCCCTTAAAATAAACTCCGTCCCCGAAGTTCGTACTCTCTTATGTTTCGGAATGAGGTATTGACTTGTATTAATCATAACATTTATCAACTCCATTGTGATCACAAATGGGGATAATTGTGGTATCCTGTATCCAAATCTTCTTCCTTGAATCCTCTTCATATCCAACAATATAACTATAGTTCTAAGTTATCCCACGGTTCCTTTTATGATAATTTCTCAGATTATGTCCTTATAACTCTATCTAGAATTGGCTGTGGACACATTTTGTCCATTCCAATCCAGTTTTCCTATTACACTACACCAGTATATTTTGGAATGCTCTCTTTACTCTAAAGGACCACTTACGATTGGTTTCCCCTTTCTAACTAGTCTACTAAAGTTAACCTGGTTTATCTCCTTCCAACATTCATCCGGACATACTCTCAGAAATACTTTATAATGATGGCTTCTTATAACCTTATGAGAATAGGCTTAATCTTATCATCGTCTAGTAATTCTACTCCAGCCTTTACTTAGAAATTCAGATAACAACACTTTAGGGTTTATTATTTACTCTCCCCCTTGGGGTTTCCTAATGGTCTCTAAACTGCATGTATAATACCCATTCACTAAACGGTAAGAATATTGGTCTCTATCTAGCTTATATCTTACCTATATAAGGTCTCACGAAAGAATCTGTTGTATACCCACACAGTTATGGATCTCCAAAATGAATCTTCCGACATTACTTATCTTACTCTTATCTTCTTAAACCTTACTTCTTACTCATAAACTCGATTTCACGAAACATCCCAAAACACGATCGCCTTAATTTCACACTTCCTTAGGCATAACCTATCTTAGGCCAAGATTTATACTCTTTAACTTATACAAAGATGACCTAACTAGCTAAACCACAAGGATACCAGCTGCGGATCCTCCTAGGTGTATGGATTACCCTACGGGTTTTCGACTTCTCACTGCCATTCTCTCTGAATTGTCAGAACTTGAATACCACCCTAGTTCCAAGACTTCTTCTTTGCACTCTTCCAAGTTACTTCCATGAACTTGGGTACAACTACTATGTTCTTCTGAGAAACATCACCTATTTTGAGTGAATTTGAGTTCCTTCCTTCATGTTGCTCCAACTTTTCTACACTAATACTCCTTCTTATTGCCATCTCATAATGAGTTGGAATTGATCCATCCTTTAAAAATATGGTTGATACCCTATATTTAGCTTCCTTGTTCGTGTAAGTCCTTATCTTGATCTTCGGAACTCGTCACTCCCTTACACGAATTACATTTACTACTTAGGTCTATAACATCAAGTAATAACTTGATGATACAACATGCAATTGCACATAAAGTCAAACTTCATGTACAAATCTAGTCAATCAAGAAGATCCAAGAAATACTCAAACATATACCATGTATTAAACATATGTCTTCGAAATCTTACAACTCCCAACCATGGCAAGACACTCCCTCTGTACACTACCTCCTTATATTACAAGAGCTCTCTTGCCCATGTGAGCATGTTCTCACTTATTTAGGCAAGATTTTCAAGAACTACAATACGCATTACCCAATATAAACATTATTCAAGCACTCTACTTTAAGTATTATTTCTATTCTTACTTTCCTCACTCACTTCTGTGCTTTTGGGATTTTTGCCCATGATGGCGCAAAGTTCGACGATTGCCTTTTGGTGCATCAGAACATCCAGTAGGTGCGTAACCTTGAGTAGAAGTACCAAGATTGAGATTAGTCATTGAGAAATGATGATCATACTCATTATCTTTTCTAGGATTCTTCTTTCCTCCTCCCGGCGCATCTTCAAAGTAAGAAGTATTCTTTGCTTTTTCCATAATCCAGTCGTATATATTGGTGTAGTAACTACTAGGACACTCTTCCAGCTCAATGGGATTATTATTACCCCCATATGGTCCATAAGATTCTGTAGGATTATAACTGGTTTCTACTCCCTTACCCGATCCACATGGTATAGTTTTTCCCGTGATTTCATCATAATACTGGCCCTTCCATTTGGTATTTCCTCTAACAATATTGTTAGGATTGGGTGCATTCTAGATTTTCTGCTCCTCCTCATACTTGGTCCATGGATCTACTGGTTGCTGAGGTTCAATTGGATAATAGGCATAGACTTTAGAGTGTGGATCATTTACTCTGTTTCTTCTAAAACCTCCCCTGAAAAGACTGGTTTCGGGTGCTTTGCTTCTTTAACTAACTTCTTTCTACATGCCATTGCCTTCTTGGGATCAGTAAAATCCTCAATGACCGTGTCCAACTCTTGAACTAGCACTTGATGAGTGTTATGGAACATGTTCGGTAAAGACTTGTAACAATCCATATACTCTATTGCCCGAGTAGGCTTAGTCCTTACCAGAGCAGAATGATCTAATTCTGGATCAGAACTAAGGGTTTCATGAGGTATAGCAGTATAAGTAGTACCTACCAGTGCCTTGGAATTATGTTCCCTTATCTTGGTTATGGCTGCTACTACTGCAATCTGATAGGTTGTTGCCATACATCTTGCTTCTCCCGATGGCATTTCTCCACGCACTCCCAACTTCTTGGGTAACATGATCAGGATACGAAACTTGGCCAATATCCACCCATCATAGACACTGTAAACCTTGACCAGAAGTCTAGACTTACAATCCAGGTGAAAGATCACGGATGCCGCCTAGAGGGGGGGTGAATAGGCGGTTAAAAACTTCTACGATATGGGCTTAACAATGGTGGAATAAAACTAGCGTTTTATTTTCTTAAGCACAAAGCCTAGATATACTAAGGTTCACCTATGTGCACCAACAACTTATGCTAGACAATACAAGCAACAATATGATAGCAAGATAATTACTTCAAGCACGATGGCTATCACAATGTAAATTGCATAAGTAAAGAGCTCAGGTATAGAGATAACCGATGCACACGGGGACGACGATATTTTACCGAGTTCCTCCCAACAAGGGAGTACGTCTTGTTGGAGGGGTGGGCAGTACTAAGACCACCAACGCCACCAAGGCCTCACATCTCCCGAGCACCCACCACGCGGGCAAGCACCCGTTCCACTATCGGACACTTAAGGGTGGTCACCGAACCCGTACAAGATTGGGGCTATCTCCACAACTTAATTGGAGGATCCCAATAATCGCCACCAAGGCTTCAATCTTGGGGGAGCTTCACAACTTAATTGAAGACCCCAAGAACACGCCACAAAGGCCACACAACCGTCTAGGGTTCCAAGAGCCCAAGAGGGACAAGCTTCAATGAATATCACCAAACAAATCCTCCGGAGAGAACACACACCGATGCACCAAATGCAAAAGGCAAGAACACCACAAAGATGCTCCACAACTTCACTCTCAAATTCCAACAAGGCTACTAAAGAACTTGGGGGAATAAGAGAGGAAGAACACAAAGGGGGATCACAAAAAGCCCCAAAGATCTAGATCCCAAATATTCACTCACAAAGAGATGAAATGGTTAGGTCAAAATATAGATCTAGATCTCCTCTATATTTCCCTCAAATATGGGCAAGAATCATTGGAGAGGAAGATATTAATCAAGCAAGAGAGGTGAGAGAGTGAGGCAAAGGCTTGAGAAAATATTACAGGAAGAACCACATAAGAAAAAGAGAGAGAAAGCCTTTTATAGGACAAAGCCAAAATCTGGTCGTTGGGGCGATTTTGGCCTGGGTGGGCCGGTAGTACCGGGTCCAACCGGTACTACTGCACCTCACCAGGGGAGCCAAGCAGCGGCAGCGGTGGCGGGGCGATATGGAATGGGGCGAAGCGCAGGATGACCAGGTGGGCCGGCCCGGTAGTACCGTCAGCCTAGGCGGTGGTACCGCTTAGGCCCGGTACTACCGGCCAGCGCTGCCGGGCCAGGCAGAGAGCTGGGACACGTGGTCCTGCAGCGAGCGGTAGGAACGGCGGTAGTACCGCACTGACCCAGAAAAAAAGACTTTTTTCCAAATAGATACGAAAAGGCAAGTAAACAAACGACTATAACTTTTGATTGGTAACTCCGATTGACCCGATTCCAATTGCATTGGAAAGGGGATGACAAGAGATACCCAACTAGAAGTGGAAATATTGGATATCACCAAGTGAGAAAGTATCAAGTAGTATAATGTGAGATACCTCACTCGGTGAGACTTCGGAAAACCGCCAAGATCAAAATCGCAATAAGATCCGATTTTGATGAACAAGAGCTTGTTATGGAGATTACCACAAGCTCTAAATCCTCACATGGATAAGAAAAAATAAACAACCAAATACGATGGTGCAAGTATGCAAAGGTTTGAGCTCTCTCCGAATGATATGATCAAGATACTCACTCGAGAGCCTCTCTTGATAGTACGGCTATCTATCCTAAATACGGTCAACACGAGACCGGTAAAAGGGAAAACCTATCAAGAATACCTTTTCCTTGAGCATGCTTTGGCCTTGTCTTCATAGATCCATAAACACCGAGGATGGCAAGCACCAAACATGAGATATTTTAGGAATGGCTCATATTGAGCTTCCACAACGCATCTTCTTCTTCATTTCATTGACCTTGAAGCCAACACATGCTCCAAGCGATGCCAATGGACAAATCCTACAAGTATAACTTAATACACACATTAGTCCATAAAGATTGTCATTAATTACCAAAACCATACATGGGGGGCCACATGCTCTTTCACCAGTCTCCATAGAAGTTGTATTAGAGTGATTGTCCAGTCATCCTCATAATCATCTAAGGTCTTGTTCAATACTTGAACATTCTGAGGTGAATACCTAGGTGCCATGTTTGTACTGTAGATAAAAATTATCATCAGCCATATTGAGTTAAAACTCATGGTACTTATTTAAAATTGCATAATAATAAAGAATCATCACACTAGCAACATGACGAGATTATTCCCAATTGAATATTCGTCATATTTCTAGAGAACTCTTAATTTTTGCTAACATACTTCCTACAGGTCCTACCCATTTACTAGGTTTACCAGCCTAAGGTCAAAGCATAGGCTCTGATACCAGCTGTGGTGACCCAGCATACCACTTCATGATGTAGTACAATAGTCATTGACATAACACCAATGAAACACCGTTCATTAGTATTACATCCCTTAGAGTGGTACAACAGAAACATAGCAGGTCCAAGACATGACTATAGATTACAACTCGACTCTTTACAAAAGATCCAGAGAACACTCTAGGTTAAAGAGAAATATGAAAACTTCTTATAAAAAAGAACTAGAAATTTATAACTCAGAACCCTCTGGCTAATATGATTAGCATCTAAACTATTCATCTTGCAATTTCTACTAATGCAATGCTCTATAGAAGTAGGTGTTATGGCTAGAGTATCTACTCCTATCTAATTAAGGTCATCGCCTTCGCTTCGGTTGACGTATATGTTGACTTTATTGAAGAACTTGAGCTACCGATGATGGTTTCTTGAGCAGAAATTGATGTTGACATCGTCTTCAACGGCTTAGAATCTAGCAAGGGTTAAGAAGGTACATCTTCAAGGGCTTAGAATCTATTATTTTTATTGGATAGAGGATATTTTTGTGATTTCATAAATATATTATTTGTATTTTTAGGATTTTTATTTATTCTTCTAGAGCTTAATTTATATCAGGGGTATATTTGTAATTAAGCATCATATAAAAGTCCTTTTAAAACACGAGCCTGGTCCACTGGGCTGGTCCGGCCCGACTCGACCCACTAGGGCTGGACAAAAACCCCTAGGTAGTACTAGGTTGTCCAGACCTGGCCCAGTACCCCCCCCCCCCCACTCGTTATCTCTTTTCTTCCTTCTCTCGCACGACGCCCCTTCTGGCCGCTCGATGTCGCCGTCACAGGTGATTCCGGCCACCCCAGGACGTCGTTGCTATTGTCGCGATGCAATACGACGCGGATGACGCCGCTGCTCAACACTGTCATGCGTGATCTGACGCTGGTGCTCTCTGCTGCCCATGCTGACCCTCACGTCGTGGCTAGGGTTAGGGTTCCACCATGCTCTGGCGCCCCCTTGCTGATGTTATGGTGCTTCCTCGCTGACGTTGTGGTTGTCGTGGTGCCGCCCTTATATGCCTTCCACCGTGTGCAGGCGCCGGTTGTAGCGCCCCCCCCCCCTCGGGTGCTCCCCGTGCAGCCACCTCTCTGCCACCGGCCTCCTCTCTGCTTCCTCTTTAGATAAATTTACGAGGACCTCAGGTAAGTTCTTCTACCTCTCTCTCTGTGTTCTCTCTTCCCTCTGCTCTGTGTTGTGTGCCTATTGCAATGAATTCCCTATTTAGGGTTCATTCCTAATTTCTAGGGTTTATTCCCCCCTGTAGTGATGTTTAGTGGGCTCCTTAGTTAATTTTGTCTATGCAAATCCTTTAGTGGTGTCCTACGGTTGGTGTATTGCTTCCACTATTGATTATGATATGTTACTCTGCTCTCTGTCAGATGACCATTCTGTTGTGCATGCTTGTGTTACTCTGTTATTTGTCCTAGGCTGCTCTATAAAAGCATGATTAGATTACTGTGGATGTTCAAATTAGTGTAGCTATGGATTTACTCCTATGGAGTTAAGTTGACTACTCTCTGCTTATTTAATTGTTTCCTTGTGAAACATTGCTATGTTCTGTCTCAGGATTTAATCATGTTATTGTGTAAATCAAATGCTAATACTAGTCCCTGCTCCGTGATTAATAAACAGATGATTTATATAAAAATATGTTTCCTATATATTTGTAGGAAAGTGATTATATTTACTGGTTTCTGTACAGTGTGGCCTAGTGGTAGATAGTGTTGATCTTTATTGTCTTTTCTAAAAGAAAATGTCGAGTTATGATTCCTAAATCATTTAGGAAGATGATTGCCTTTGTTGAAAAGGATCTACTTGAGCTTATACTCAAGCAGACTTGATCTTGCTTGGTACAGAGGTGCTACCCTTTTGGGAATGTGCCATGTACCAGCAGCTATGATGTAAATCTATCTAGTTAAAACTAGATTATAGGTCAATGATGCTGGTCTGAGACCTTGCCTATGCCAGAACACTTGCATAAACTGGTTGTTGATTATCTGCTGCCTAAGATGTTTACTTATCATGTGCTTGCAAGAAAATGAATGTGCAAGATAGAAAATATTTAGATCAAGATGTTGGGCATACTCTGGTTGCCTTTTACTGTTGTCTTGTGGTAGCCCTGGATTTATGTTGGCTTGCTCTTGACCTTGTCTTGCTCCTCTTGGTATTGTTTCTCATGTGACCTTGTTGTCCACCCATTACTTCCCCCTCCTCAAGTCACCATCTATGTTGGTGATCACCTGGATTTTTTGTAGTGGAAAGTGATTTGATCTAGTGATATTTTTGCAAGATCTGGTGATGTTCTTGTGCTAGTCTTGGGTGTGCTGATGAGAAACTATGGTTGTGTTCTCTTGTGAAGTGGATAGCAAAGCTTCATCTGCTCTATACGGCTGTGAGTTGGACTACTTCCTTGCTCTCTGCTGCCGACACCTCAACGCACACATTTAGGTATGTGAGATGCTTCCCTATTTACTTTGGTTGTGGATGAGATCAAGTAACTATAATTTAAACTTCCCCATATTTTTGTTGTTAGCAATCTTGGTGAAACCCTCCCCTTCAGCCTGTGATGTTGTTCTGAGGCTTTATTGTTTAAAAGAACAGATTCTCCACTTGATGGTCTTTGTCCATTCTTTAATTTAACTTGCTCAATGAGGATTGGATAACAGTGCACTTCACTGTTTGATACTGAGAGCAATCTAACACTAACCCACGCTTTGTTTTATTTCCATTTCACTCTTATTTGCAGGTACAAGACCCAGTGATCAGAAGAATAGTTTAGGATTTTTCCTTTATTTACCTTTTATAATTCAAATTTCTAATCTTTGTAAAGATCAATGTAATATATATTCATTATTTAAAAAAGCTTTTTATTTCCTTGGGAATATCTCTGTAATGTCTTTACTTCAAATAGAATTGTATTTATTTAATACTTATGGAATAAAGGGAACAATTAAGAAGTACTATTTAAGTTGTACTAATATATTGTTATTAATTTCCTTTATTGTTTTATAACAATGATATATTCAAACAATAATAACAATTAATTATTTTTGGAAATTAGATAAATACTAATTACCTCTAATGTTTTGACCATATACAATTGTTTTAAAATTTTAACTATGAAACCCACTTTATTCACTCAAAACATTATAATCCCTAAGGATTAAAGGTTAAAGATTGATTTCTATTTAGGTAGTTATAGTTGATATCCCAACCAGAGTGGGATATTATATAATCTTATACTGTGGTATCGACTAAACATTTCTCCAGAATACTTTTCCTCAGCAAACCTCTAAGTTTGGGTGCTGGTTAAGGAAATTACCTTTCTAAATATACTTGATTTAAATTTCTCCTTTGCTTCACTAAGATCCCTTCTGTCCAATTGCTCTAGTCATCTGGCTCCACCATAACCATCAACATATGATGCCATGATCATGTCCCTTCTACAACATTCCTTCATTCTTCTCCTAGTACACTAGCCTTGTATCAGTTTTTTAAGGCTTGCAAGGTTTCCATTCTCTTTATATAACATGTGGTAACAATCCTCTGGGATGGGTAGGATATTACTCTTCACAATACTAGTGTGTTCTTGTATTAGCTTGGTTAAACTACTATGCCTTCAACTGCTCCATACAACCTTATGTTATATACTTCATCAAATTCTAGCTTGACTTCTCATGATCAAGCTAAATGATTCATCTTACAAGGGCTTGCCTAATTTAGTATACTCACAACCCTACTTCAACACCTAATCATCCATTCTCAAGTGATTTTAGAATGATGGCTTCCATACTTTGATCATGATAAACTTAGGCTTCTAACTATTTGATCAAAATCTATTAACACTAAGTACTAGATTTGTACTAGTCTCTCTATAGGATATATCTTGTTAATGAAACTTACTTTAGGTTGATACCTACTTGGTGAAAGAACATTTCATGATTTCCTATGTTTTCTGTGTTAGATAACAATACTGTGGAATCTCTAATGTGTACTAAGTGTTGCAGGAAAGGTTTGAGAGTTTGGGGGCCGGATTATCCGCCCCCATCATGGGCCGGATAATCCGGCCAGACCTCCTTGGCCAGGGATGGCTCTGCGCAAGTCTCTGTCTGGGGGCAGAATTTCCCCCCGGAAAATTCCGGCTCTGTGGTGGATTTTCTCCCTGGACCGGATAATCTGGCCCTCATGTTGGGGCGGATAATCCGGCCCCAGGTAAATCGCCCAAACATGGTCCTGCGCAAGCTTCTGTCTAGGGGCGGAATTTCCCCCGGACATTCCGTGGCTGGGGCGGATTTTTTCCCCAGCCGGATAATCCGTCCCTTCCCTAGGGCCAGATAATCCGGTCCCCAGGAGAAGGTCTGAAGGGCAGGTCTGCGTGAGCTTCTATCCGTAGCCGATTTTTCTGCCGGAGAATCCGAGTCTAGGGCAGAGTTTTCCCCAGGCCGGATAATCCGGCCCTTACTTGGGCCAGATAATCTGGCCCCTAAAGTCTCCAACAGCTTGGATTTGGAAGGGGGTATAAATATCCGTTCTTCCCCAACGAGCAGAACTCTTGATTCACTCGAAATTGTTCAGACCCTTTGCAAGACCTCTCTCACTAGATCTCCCACTTCAACCACCCGAAGGCTTCGATCTTTAGGGGAATTGAAGGAGGAGACAATCTTCATCACCATCACGAATCAAGCGCATCAACTCCTCTCCATTCATTTGGACAAATCCCTGATCTAGTATTCTTGTCAATATCTAGATCTCGTTCTTTGTTATTGATAACTTATTCTTGTGGCAGCTTCTTGTCATTACGAGAGCCTCCAAGTTGATTATGGAGTTGTGCCCCGCTAGTTGTGTAAAGGCACCAGTACCCGCCTCGAAGGGTTCCTATAGTGGAAAGGTGGATCGGGCCTTTGGTGGCGGGATCCATCGGAGAATAGGGTGAGGCCTATTGTGAAGTGGTGGTCTTGGTACCGCCCACCCCTCCAACGCAGACGTACTTCCCTTAACAAGGAAGGAACTATGGTAAAACAAATCATGTGTCTCCGCGTGCTTCACTATGGTTCACTTGTTCCTCTTCCACTCGCCCTTTACTCGCTAGTAGATAGGTTTCCATATAGGGAAATTCCACCTAATAGTTTATCTAGAGAATTTACCCTTTGTGCTAAGCCTAAAACTGAAAAGGCATTAAAATTTGAAGTAGCACCTATTCACACCCCCCTCTAGGTGCCCATGCGATCCATTTCAATTGGTATCAGAGCTCGGGCTCTTTATTCGGGCTGAACCACCTAAGAGAAGTATGGGTACCAAGGAGAATGGGAATGAGGCTGTGGATAAGGTCACAATGGATGACCTCAAGACGTTGGAAACAACCTTGTTGAAATCCTTTGAGACCAAGATGGAGGAGATGAATCAAATGATTGCTCGTCTCACATCATCCATAGCCCCATCTCCATCCTCCTCTGAGGCTGCCACACCATCGTCCAAGGATAAGGCTAACACCAGATCCAAGGATGGAAGTGGTAGGTGAAAAACATAATGGTTCCACCTCCAAGAAGGGAAGTGGTAAGGAGGAATATAGTGAGGTTCGTCACGTATATTCCCCTGACCCACCTATCCCTCATCCTCATATAAACAATAGGGGTGATCCACCCAAGCTTACTGCATCCTCATTTAATCAATGGCAAATCTTAATGAAGTCTCATGTTTGCAGCTCTTCTATTGAACTTTGGAGGATTATTGAAGAGGGTCTTCATATTGGAGATCATACCAACCTGACAGGAAGATAAGTTATGGACAGCCAATTGAATGCTACGGCTCTCCACATGATACAGCTCGGTGTGGGTCCCAACGACATGCCCCACATTGAACATCTCAACACTGCTAAAGAAGCTTGGGATGCCCTCACCGATCTCTTTATTGGGAATGAAAGCATGAGAAGGAATAGGTATGATGCTCTTAATAATGAAGCTGAAGGATTCTACATGTTGGATGGTGAAAACCATGAAGACATGTATAGAAGACTCAAGGGCATTGTAACAACATTTAGAAAGCATGGAGCCACTCACATTGATGATGCTTGGATAAAAAGAAAATATGTGAGTGCTTTAATGCCTTTTGAGCCAACGGACTTGAAGAGCTTGCAAGGCAGACACAACTACCATCAAATGACATCCAATGAAGCCATGCAAGAAATGGCGTCATTCAAAGTTGCTGCAAAGAACGCTGAAGATGCCCATGCCCGTGCCATTGGAATGCAAAAGGGGGTCAATGTAGCTCTAAAGGCTAATGTTGTTGAGCAAGATGAGGACGAAAGAGCTTTTGAGGGTGCCTCCATGGACTGCCCCGATGAAGTCAAACATGCTCATGGTGAGTACATGGCGTTTTACACAAGGAACTTTTGGAAGGATCCTGCCAAGGCCAAGTCGGAACTCGAGCGCAAGAATGGGTCAAGTGGAGAAGAGAAAGTGGCCCAAAACTGAGAACATGCTACAATTGTGGAGATAAGCTGCACTTTGTAGCCGAGTGTCCATATCAAAATAGAGAAGACAATGGTGGCAGGATCATTCTTAAAGAAAAATCCAAGGCGCCTAAGAAGAAGCCATTTATCAAAAAGAATGGCCCTTACAAGAAGAAACCCAATATCGTCTTGGTGGCACAAGAAGAATACTCCTCTGCAAGTGAAGATGAAGAGGATGAAGATAGTTCTCGCGAGGTGGCTGCTATAGCCACCACATCGACTCCATCATCTCTCTTCGACTCACCAAATGAGAACATCATCAACAACAACGTCACTTGCCTTATGGCAAGAGGGTCCGAGGTATCAACTTCTAGCTCTTCATTTCCTAAGACTAACATAAATTTGGATATGGATGATCATACCAGTCTTAAAATGAAAGAAGTTATTGCTTTGGGCAGCTTTTTCACTAACCTACAAGGTGAGCACAAACTTCATTTTGATGCTCTTATGAGTCAACTTTCCCAAGCCAAAGATCTTCTTGAAGAAAAGGGCAGAATTGAAAGAGAAGATGCCTTGGAGATAGCTTCTTTGAAGAATGCCTTGGAAGAAGAAGAGGAAGCTCGAGTATCTTTGGAAGAGAGACTCGAATCCATTGAGGAGTCACATGAAGAAGTTGTGGCTCAGCTCATCAAATAACGTGACAATGCTCTTGCCAAGGTAAAGAAACTAAAGAAACAAAAGATTGAATTTGGGCCTACTCATGCTAGACTCTCGGAGAAGTTTGATAAACTTGACAGTGCTCACAAGGCATTGGAGAGTGATCGCTCTACTCTAAATGAGTCTCATGACCAGCTCCAAACTCAATTGAAGATGTATGATGTGACAAGCACTTCCACATCATCTTATGGAAAAGAAGAACTTGCAAGAGGTTCTCAACCCAAAGGTAAAGAAGTTTTAGATGAGATACTGAGCAAGCAAAGAACAAACAGTGGAAAAGAAGGTCTTGGTTATATTCCCAAGACAAAGAACAAGAAAAACAAGAAGAAGAAGAAGAAGAAGAAGAAGAAGAAGAAGAAGAAGAAGAAAAAGAAGAAGAAGAAGAAGAAGAGCAAGACTGCTCAACCAAAGACTAGCACCACCACCAATGAAAAGTCTAATTATGATGGTTTTGCAGGGGCTAACAATCCTAACTTTGAGTTATATTGCAATCATTATGGTGATGTTTATGCTAGTTATGTAGGTCCTTATGATTGTTCCATTCCTTGGCCTATTTGGGTCCCCAAGACCCTTGTCACTAACATGAGAGACCCATTGAAAAATGGGTACCTAAAACCAAGAAGTAACTTTCTTGCAGGGTTATGCTTCCAGTGGGTCTAAATGGGTACTTGATAGCGGATGCACGAGTCACATGACCGGGAGCAAGGAGATCATCATGGAGATGCGGCCAAATCATGATCATATAACCGTCTCCTATGGTGACAAGTCAAAATCTGAGGTATTAGGTCTCGGCAAAGTCGTGGTGGCTCACGATATCTCTCTCGTGGACGTCATGCTTGTTGAGACCCTTGGGTACAATTTCCTTTCAGTTCGCGCCCTTGGTAAGATGGGCTTTGCAGTTTATATTGATGCTGATTTGGTGGTACTCTTGTGGAGCAAGTCTCTAAAAGTCGCTTTCGTGGGATATGTCAAAAATGACCTGTACGTGGTGGACTTTTCGGGGGAAACCACTACAGGCCCGATGTGTCTTTTTGGAAAGGCTGACGCGGGTTGGTTATGGCATCGCCGACTAGCCCACGCCAATATGAGAACTTTGCAAAGTCTCCACAAGGGTGGCCACATCCTTGGACTAAAAGAAAATGTCTCCTTTGCCAAAGATCGTGTTTGCAGGGCTTGTCTTGAAGGGAAAATGCATGACTCTCCTCATCGAAGGAAGACTATTATCTCGTCAAAAAGGATCTTACAGCTCCTTCATGTGGACCTCTTCGGACCCCCATCTCATGCAAGCCTCGGTGGGAAGAAGTACTGTCCTATGATCGTTGATGATTACTCAAGATACACTTGGGTTTATTTCTTCAAGTTGAAGAGTGAAACTCAACAAACGGTCATCGACTTTGCCAACGAGGTTCAACGTCAACACAACGTCCCTATTCTGGCTATAAGAAGTGATAACGGCTTCGAGTTCAAGAACTACACCTTAAATGAGTTCCTAAGTGAAGAGGGGATAAAACATCAATATTCCGTTGCGTACACCCCTCAACAAAATGGTGTAGCCGAGAGGAAGAATCGGACTCTAATGGATATGGCAAGGTCAATGCTAGCCGAATTCAAGTCTCCATATAACTTCTGGGCTGAAGAAATCTCTACCGCTTGTCATTCATCGAACCGGTTATACCTCCGTAAAATCTTGGATGAGACTCCATATGAAATACTTACCGGTAACAAGCCAAACATCTCATCCTTTCGGGTATTCGGGTGTAAGTGTTTCTTTCTCATCAAGGGAGTTCGTTTATCTAAGTTTGAACCTAAGGCTCTAGAAGGTATTTTTGTTGGTTATGGTGCCGAATCCCACACTTATAGAGTCTACAATAATTTCTCTGGAACTGTTGTAGAATCTTGTAGTGTGTTCGAAGAAAATGACGGCTCCCGTGTGGGGCAAGTTGATGTTTGTGATGCAGATGTTGAAATACCCCAAGATGCCATAAGAAGAATGGGCATGGGATTTTTTCGCCCCATTGAGGAACCCCTTGTGGCTGATCGGGAAGGACAATGCTCTACTCATGAAGAGCCCTCATCTACACATACTCAACATGTTCCAACCACGGGAGTAACTTCTACACCATCTCAATCAATTGCTGAAGGTCAAGATGTTCCAGA
The DNA here is from genome assembly GCA_910589775.1 of Avena eriantha. NCBI lineage: Eukaryota > Viridiplantae > Streptophyta > Magnoliopsida > Poales > Poaceae > Avena > Avena eriantha. Next base: position 18,905,833 of record OU342740.1, read on the forward strand.
AAGCTCCAGGCCGGATTATCTGGGGCCACCACTCTCCTGATGACCAAACTGCTCCTGGTATTGAAGAAATCGCTGCAAGCTCCAGGCCAGATTTTCCGGCTAACCCCGGATTATCCGGCCCCTCGCCAGTTCAAGCAAGTCCCAGGCAGCCTGATGAAGTTGCAACAAGTTCTCCTAGGCCGGATTATCCGGCCCTGAATCACCGGTTGTTCAACAGCCTCCTATTACGGCTGATGACCCACCTCAAGGGCATGCTTCATCACCTCCTACTACTGTTAATCCGAATTCTAGTCAAGGTCAAGCAAATGATTCCAATGAAGATTCAAGTGATGAAACTATTCCACCAAGAGACAACAAGCTTATTGAACTTTGTCGCAAGGCTCGTGCTGATCAGAACCTTGAGTTAAGGGGTCACACTCTCGACAAGGTTGTAGGTGATCTTCGACGAAGGGTTTCCACAAGAAGGGAATTGGCAAGTTTTGGTGAGCATCAAGCTCACATCTCGATGGTGGAACCCAAGAAAGTATTTGAAGCTCTTGAAGATCTAGACTGGGTTGTTGCTATGCATGAAGAATTGAATAATTTCGAGCGCAACAAGGTCTAGAAACTCGTGGAGAAGCCCAAGGATTGCCGCAATGTTATCGGCACTAAATGGATATTTAAAAACAAGCAAGATGAGAATGGCATTATTGTGAGGAACAAGGCGAGACTTGTGGCACAAGGCTATTCCCAAGTTGAGGGCATTGACTTCGGCGAGACCTATGCTCTTGTGGCTTGGCTTGAGTCCATCTATATCCTTCTTCCTTATGCTGCCCATAACAATTTTAAATTGCAGCAAATGGACATTAAGAGTGCTTTTCTTAATGGTCCTCTACATGAATTAGTATATGTAAAGCAACCCCCAAGATTTGAGGATACTAACTTCCCGAACCATGTCTACAAACTGAATAAGGCACTCTATGGCCTTAAACAAGCCCCACGTGCATGGTATGAGCACCTTAAAGAGCTTTTGCTAGACCGTGGCTTCGAAGTTGGGCAAATCGATCCCACTCTTTTTACTAAGAAGGTTAAGGGGGAGCTCTTCGTATGCCAACTATATGTAGACGACATCATCTTTGGTTCTACTAATAAAGCTTTTAATGATGAATTTTCAAAGCTTATGACTGACAGGTTTGAGATGTCCATGATGGGGGAATTACGGTTCTTTCTTCGATTCGAGATCAAGCAACTTAGAGAAGGAACCTTCATCAATCAAGCTAAGTACATCCAAGACATGCTCAAGAGATTCAAGATGACGGATCTTAATGGTGTCGCCACTCCGATGCAAACAAAATGTCACCTTGAACTTAACCCACATGGTAAAGATGTGGACCAAAAGGTATACCGGTCCATGACCAGATCTCTTCTTTACCTCTACGCATCTAGACCCGATATTGTGTTGAGTTTGGGGGTGTGTGCAATGTATCAAGCAGCTCCTAAAGAAAGTCACTTAGTGGTCGTCAAGAGGATATTTCGATATTTGGTTCATTCCCCTAACTTTGGTCTATGGTATCCCAAGGGCTCCAATTTCTCTCTATGTGGTTATACTGATCCAGATTGGGCTGGTGATAAGGATGATCGGAAATCCACTTCTAGAGCGTGTCAATTCTTGGGAAGATCTCTAGTGTGTTGGTCATCTAAAAAGCAGAATTGTATCTCTCTCTCCACCGCCGAAGCTGAATATGTTGATGCTGCTAGTGCCTACACACAGTTATTATGGACGAGGCAAACTTTAAAGGAATACTGTGTCAATTGTGACAAAGTGCCTCTTTGATGCGATAATGAAAGTGCAATCAAAATTGCGTACAATCCGGTACAGCACACAAGGACAAAGCATATTGAGATTCAGAATCATTTTATTCAAAACCATGTTGCTCAAGGCGATATTGATCTATCTTTTGTGAGCACGAAGAACCAACTTGCTGATATTTTCACGAAGCCGTTTGATGAAGCAAAGTTCTGCTACTTGAGGAATGAGCTAAATATCATTGATTCAAGGAGCTTGTCTTGATTACCCATGCACTCACTCGTACATCTCAGTCTTATTTGGTCTAGGTGTGGGCATGGAAATAGGGGGAGTGTGGTCCTAATTAATTGGGCTAACCCTCCCCCCATAATGTCGAAAGCAAGTTAAGTCATTTCTCTTAATATCATTTTGTGATATGTGAGCTTATTGATGAGTATTGGTCATGAACCCAAGATATATCTTCGCGGTGTCATACCATACACTCCAACAAGGTGGCTTTGGCCACTGCCCTCTTCCATGAGGAGAGTTGGATTTTTGTGGATCTTTTTGGTTGTTTTAGCTCATCTCATGGTCTTATGGGAATCACACTCAATTTGGGCTTTTAGTTGATTTGGTTCTTTCAATTTTGAGTGTGTAGTACCATATCAGTTTGGCTCTCTTAATCCTAAGCCTTTTCCTACCTCTAAGCCATCTATTCTTGCACACAAGTCCCTTGTACACCTTGTGGGGGTGTTGTTTGGGGACGCGTGGGCCTGAATCTATGTACAACAGAAATTCATATTTTAGGCCGGATAATCTGTCCCAAGTGTAGGCCGGATAATCCGGCCCTGGCGGATTTCGTCTTTAAGGGCAGGGATCGGGGGGAGGGCTCATAACGAGCAACACTTCTCCCCCAACCCCCTCCTCCTCCTCAACCGCCGCCTGTCGTCCCCCACCCTCCTCGGAGCCTCTCCGGCCACCGGATTTTCCGGGCCTCCTTGGATCTTCTTCTCCGAGCCTCCGGGTACCTTCTCCTCCGTGTTCTTCCTCCAATGAGTGAGAGTAACTCCCTCCCTCCCCATCTTTGGCTAGATGTGTCATTTGTTGGGTGGAACGTTGTCTAGAAGGATGTTGTTTTGCGTAGAAATCGTAGTCTTGAAGTTTCTAGGCCCGATCTACCTCTTTGCGCTCAACCTAGGCAAGTTGAAAATTTTCTGCCAGGGTCGGATTATCCGCCCCTGGCCAGGCCGTATAATCCGGCCTGACAGAATCAAATCTTGTTCAATTTCACCATAGTGTGTGCATTGAGTAGAATTGTTCTATGAACTTTTTGACTACCTTTTCCACGCTCTCTCTTGAACTTGTGTGTATGCTTATCCCCATGCTATCGACCTTGTTCTCTTCACAGGTGGTTCCAGTGCTCCCCAGACTTACAAGCGTCGTCCTCGTACTATCTATTTCAGGGTAGACAGTGAGGGTAATACTGTGGACAAAGTTGAGCTGAGGAGAAAAAATAAAGAGGCTGACCGCATGGCTGAGCAAGAGAAGTGGGAGATATCTAGGAGGGGTGTGTCCAAAAGGAAGGTCAAAGAGCCCAAGATCAACTACAAGGCTTTGGATCCAGTCACTTATTCCTCTATCCGTCACCGTGATCTGTTTGCTGAGTTGCCCTGTGATTCTGAGCTGGGGGATTCTCGCTTTTGGTGTGCTGAACAGAAAGGGATATATGAAGATGTGTATGCCAGGCTGAACATTAGGCCTATGCACCCGCTGATTCTTGTTGAGGCTTTGGAGAAGCCCCACCTTGTTGATGCCATGTATGTGGCTGAGCGGTAGGGCTGCACCACCTCATGGATCTCCAGTGCTCATATGACTCTGAAGTGGTGAAGCAGTTCTTTTCCACGTTGGTTATTTGTGGAGATGAGTATCGCAGTATGAAGCGGATGACTCGTGATAGGCCTATGACTGCTGATTTCCGTGTGTTTGCTAAGGTGCTTGGGTACTCTTTCCGCAGCAGGGATAGGGCCAGTGGTCACCGCATCATCACCCAACTGAAGCCCCATAAAGATGTAGTTCTCTCCTTGCACGATGGATAATGGCATTGTGGGCACTCTTGCTGGTCTTTCTCCCATCTATGCTACCTTGGTGGGCCTCTTCCGTGATTCCATCACTCCGAGTGGAGGCAACAATGACAGCATTTGTGGTCACCTTGTCCATCTCCTTGCCTTCTCTCATGAGGTTGCCTCGTGCGAGGATGAGTCTGTGCAGTACAGCTGGATGTGATGGACTTCATCTACCATGAACTGACTGATGCTATGTTCAACCGGCTGTCCATTCCTTATGCTCCCTACATTATGATGCTCATCAAGCACCTGCTTCCATCTGAGGATTTCAACATTGATGTTGTGCACAAGGCAAAGAAGATCTACACCAAGGTTTAGAAGACCTCTCACCCCTCTTCTGCTCCTAAGGGCCTCATGAGGGATGCACGCATGCCTCTAGTGCCTCCCGCTGCTCGTGAGATCAAGCAGCTGAATTGGTTCCAGCGGAACATCCTTTGCATGGGCGTGGACACACGCAAGGGCCAGTACGAGGCGTACAAGCAGCGCCATGAGTTGACTCACTCTCAGTAGCTCATCCTTCAACACGTGTCATGTGCTTTTGGTGATCCCCTGGCTCCTACTCCTCCCACACCTTATGCCCGGTGGAACTCTTCCTCTGGGCTTAACTATGGCGAGTTGGAGCGTCACTTGTTCCCTTCTGCGGCCACTGCTGATAAAGAGGACAATGACACTGAGGAGCTTGAGGATGAGGACGATGATGGGAACGAGGAAGAGGACGAGGATGACAACTATGAGTGATACCTTGGGGCGTTAGCATCGCTCTTCTTCCTTTTTAGCGTCTCGATGCCAAAGGGGGAGAAGCAGTTATATTAGGTCTCCGAGGATTTGCATGGGTCGGGCACAAGCATTTGCACTTTTTCATTCGTCTTTTTCTTGCTTGTGTCCCTTTAGTGTTGAACTTTAATTTGTGGTTTTGGTTTGTATGATACTATGTGTCGATGGTCTTCTGGATTATGCCTATCGATTATGCCTATGGATTCATCTATTCTTATCATATTATGCTGGGTATCTATCTCGAGGAAGGCGCTTATATTGGTTATCACTTTGATAATTGTGGCTATATTTCAAGGACGCCTCTACCTATCTCGGTGGAATGATTATGTTGTTTATATTTCAATGGAATAGACTCGCACCTATTCGTGTGCATTTGTATTCAAATGCAAATTTTTAATATGCACACATTGAGGGGGAGTCTCTTTCATGTTTTTGTTGGTGGTCTTGTGATCCTCTCCTGCAAATCCTAGTATTGTCATCTAACACCAAAAAGGGGGAGATTAAAAGAACATTTCATGATTTCCTATGTTTTGTGTGTTAGATAACAATATTGTGGAATCTCTAATGTGTACTAAGTGTTGCAAGAAAGTTTTGAGAGTTTGGGTTGCAGGAAAGTTTCGAGAGTTTGGGGGCCAGATTATCCGCCCCCATCATGGGCCGGATAATCCGGCCAGACCACCTTGGCCAGGGATGGCTCTGCGCAAGTCTCTGTCTAGGGGCGGAATTTGCCCCCAGAAAATTCCGGCTCTGGGGCGGATTTTCTCCCTGGACCAGATAACCCAGCCCTCATGTTGGGGCGGATAATCCGGCCCCAGGGAAATCGCCCAAGCATGCTCCTGCACAAGCTTCTGTCTGGGGGCGGAATTTCCCCCGGACATTCCGTGGCTGGGGCAGATTTTTCCCCCAGCCGGATAATCCAGCCCTTCCCTAGGGTCGGATAATCCCGTCCCCAGGAGAAGGTGTGAAGAGCAGGTCTACGTGAGCTTCTTCCCGTAGCCGGTTTTTCTGCCGGAGAATCTGAGTCTGGGGCGGAGTTTTCCCCGGGCCGGATAATCCGGCCCTTACTTGGGCCGGATAATCCGTCCCCCAAAGGCTCCAACGGCTTGGATTTGGAAGGGGGTATAAATATCCCTTCTTCCCCAACGAGCAGAACTCTTGATTCACTTGAAATTGTTCAGGCCCTTTGCAAGAGCTCTCTCACTAGATCTCCCACTTCAACCACCCGAAGGCTTTGATCTTTGGGGGAATTGAAGGAGGAGACAATCTTCATCGCCATCACGAATCAAGCGCATCAACTCCTCTCCATTCATTTCGAAAAATCCCTGATCTAGTATTCTTGTCAATATCTAGATCGTGTTATTTGTTATTGATAACTTGTTCTTGTCGCAGCTTGTTGTCATTACGGGAGCCTCCAAGTTGATTGTGGAGTTGTGCCCCGCTAGTTGTGTAAAGGCACCGGTACCCGCCTCGAAGGGTTCCTATAGTGGAAAGGTGGATGATGCCTTTGGTGGCGGGATCCATCGGAGAACAGGGTGAGGCCTATTGTGGCGTGGTGGTCTTAGTACCGCCCACCCCTCCAACGCAGACGTACTTCCCTTAACAAGGAAGGAACTGCGGTAAAACAAATCCTGGGTCTCCGCGACTTCACTACGGTTCACTCGTTCCTCTTCCACTCACCCTTTACTTGCTAGTAGATAGGTTTGCATATAGGGAAATTCCACCTAATAGTTTATCTAGAGAATTTACCCTTTGTGTTAAGCCTAAAATTGAAAAAGCATTAAAATTTGAAGTAGCACCGATTCACCGCCCCCCCCCCCTCTAGGTGCCCATACGATCCATTTCACTTGGCTTAACAAGGTTATTACTTGATACTCTAGCTTTCTTATAACTTCTCAAGTATTAGTTAATTCTTAGGTTTAGATACTTATTCTAGTTAACTCATGAGTGAGTTCCAATGGTTTAATCACCACTAAAGATCTCATTCCATTGATGATGGCACACTCTACCACAACTAGTTCCTTCTTCTTATTAATTTACTTAAGGTCTTTGGAAGGTAAACATAATAAAAGCTAAAGGTTATTAAGTACTAGGTCAATGATTGATCACTCAATATTAATGATCAATTGACACTAGGACTTATCTATTTAGGAATGCCATATGTTAATATGACAACAAAGTCTGCGATGAATGGTTTTGGCTTGTTTTCCATGCTTCTTCTTTTAAGATAAAAGTTAATATTTAAGAACTACCATGATATCCATGGTAGGAACATCTATGACAAACATGTGTTTCAAGATTGAGTTATTGAGTTTCTTTTACTTGGATTATATACTTGACTAGGTATTCAGGGTCTGTGGTAGATAATACATTGATATCATCTTTAGAATATTAAGTATTCAGCCTTGAGTTGGTGTATAGAATACCATGTAATGATATCTAAATGATCAAGTACTCCTTATTAAGTAGTGTGTTGTGACTTAGTTTTAATACATTTGATCTATCCTTAGATCAAATTATATTACCCAAAGATAAGATTTTAACAAAGGTCATACTGAAACTTATCACAGTCAGCTTGATGATCTGCTTCAGTTCCACCAAGTTAAGAGAAGCCTCAATCACTTTGACAAGTTTTACTTAAAAGCGTGAAACTTATTCAGATTTTCTATGCATGAATGCAACGCACACACCTCATCTCAGCTTATTTCTAAATGATAATGCTAGGGTGTTACAAGGAAGCTTCAAATACCTCCAAACAAATCTTGATCGTTCTTTTTTTACCATGGTCATATAAAATGCGCATGTTGGGGCAGATTCTACTTATCTAGGTCAACAAGATATTTGTCAAAAAATCCAAACAAGTTGTTCACTCTTTTGATATCTTGATTGAGAAGACATGAAAAGCTTCCTAGATTCATTAGAGATTTGGATTTCATTTTTCCTACATATTTTCTTGTATATTACGAATTTTGGCTAAAATCTAGCTGTTGTAGATAGTGGCTTAAAACGCTAGTGTGGATGTGAAAACTGTTTTTACTTATGTGCTTGATAAGTATATCGTCCCTAATTATACATGTCGCTTACTACTATTTTCCATTTTCTCTTCATTTTGATTGTGTCAAAGCGACAAATGGATTCGAGGTTATCATGCGAATCAGCTGCTGCCAGGTGAGCATTACATGTTTATATGGAATCCAAATCAGTGAAGACAGTTTCTATATATGATTCTCGCGTCATTCTAGCATAACTTGGTTATTTTCTTATAGATGACGACAAGATTGAAGCAAAGCTTGTGCATGACCAGCTTTTTTCAATTACATAGAGGTATTTGCTCTATTTTCTTAGCATCACAACAATATTAGTGTTCTTTTTACAATTTATAAAAATTCTTTGATTCATAAACTATGATATGATGCTCTTGTCTTCTTAGTTTCTCCTATTTCAATTTTCAGAACTACTACATGTTGATCGATGATGACGAGGTGACGTGACACAGAGATTCATGACAGCATGATGACACCTGCAACCTTCATCAATTCATGGCTCAGGTGCAAAAATGGAAATTGGCACTGTTTGTCCTTAGTCACAATTAAGAAATTGATCTCATGTTTTGTTACTTGATTGCTTATGAATATTGGTTTTCTTGCTTTGGTGTAGGTGATGACGATCTCAATGAACTACTAGGATCAATGGTACATAGTATCTCATAGTATTACCAGGATCATCAACCTTCATCACAAATTTCAGGTTTCCTGAAATATTCATATCTATCAAGAGCTGCTAGCATGCCCGCCCCCGCGTGCGGGAACACCTACGATGGCAGGTTCCGGTTGTGGTACTTGCAGCATGCTTCACTCTACCGACGTTGAAATGCCCAAGTGAATACCTCCTCCCTTTGATTTCCTCATCGTGAATGCATATATGCATTTCGTAATAATATTTAATGTTGTTTGGAAGCGCATGTATTCGATTTTATTTGGAAACGCGTATTCGATTTTGTTTGGAAGCGCGGGCATTTAATCATGTTTGAATGCAGATAATGAAATTAGTTATGCTTACTGTTTCTTCATGTTTTTTCTTTGCCATTAGGTTAAGTGGATATGTCCTGTTGAAAAAACTAATTATTTTGTTCTTCAATGTTGTAGATGGTTGCGCTTGAGCTTCAGTGCTGATCTTGATTGGTCATTTTAGCATATGACACACTTCATACCAATTGACACAGCAGTCCCAGGTGAACACCTCTATTCGATTTGATGAATGCTACTCATTCAGAGGTGCCCTATTGACCATTGACTTGAGAACGGTATCCATGTTTTTTTACTTTATGTTACAATAGACTCTCCCTACACATTCAGAGTTTGCCTGCAGTATTTAGGTTAACAAAAGTAATAGATTTTAACTTGTCATTGTTGTTAGGACACTGTATCATTTTTGCATAGATTACTTTTTCTTAATAAAATTTGGTCCAGGATGCCATTTCCCCCATTTTAGTACATATAGCATAGAAGTGGCAATGTTCTGCTTCCCCATAGATCTGTAGCTCGTGGATGCGGCATATGTGGCACAAGAATATATGAATGAGTAATAAGAGGATCCCCAATGCCTGCACACATTCTTGTTGCTTGGCACCTAGTCGCAAACTCGTCTTCATTTTCCCTCTTGACTCTTATGCCTCTATTTTCTACTAAAAGCAAAATGTGGCATATATACTTATATATGGGACATTACTGTTAATAAAAGACTGTTGTTGGGCACCTATATATCAGGCAGTGTGATCTACGCATGTATGTTTTAATTGGATCTGATCTATGCAGTGTGAACTTAATGGGGGGTTTAAAAGCCATGTGAATCGTTCTGATCATAATTGTCTCTCTTGCAATGATGCACCACCTTGTCTCAGTAATAAAGTTGTTAAGAACCTTGCTGATTCATTTTGCAAGGTTAAGGAGGGAGAGCTTGAGAAAAGGTTGCTGAAGAAGAGCAAGATCAATGATTTGATCATCAAGCCTCCTGGAAAACCTGGACCAAAGAAGACTGGTTCTGAATCAAACCTTCCAAGCAAGAAGAAGGGTGGTGCTGCTGAATCTTGTGGACAGCAGTCTAAGAAGAAAGCACCTAAATAATGTTGTTAATGTCTACAAAGTGATGTCCTTTTGTGACTGGATTATTTACCTTTGGTGTCTGTTATGAGTTGTTACAGACCTATATGTTGTTATGCATGTTTATGAACTCAGTACCCTATGATATGTTCAATCTTGTTTGTGTGACTACAAACCTTGTGTCACCACAATACTCACTCAACCTGTTTATCAATGAGTAACAACAGAAATTGGAAGATTCCGAACTGGAACCTCGGAGGAATTAACTCTGAGAAAAAAATGGTTGGCATTAAAAAGCAAAATCATGGAATCTGAATGTGATATCATTTGTCTCCAAGAAACCAAGAGAGAAAACTTTGATATCAATTATTTAAAGAAATTATGTCCAAATAAGTTTGACAGCTTTGAGTTCTTACCCTCAATTGGTGCTTCTGGAGGGATCATCATCATTTGGTGCAGTTCATTATTTAATGGCATCAGAGCTTTACAAAATGAATTCTCCACTTCTGTCACTTTCACCTCACAATTATCCAATGACTCCTGGACTCTTACAAATATCTATGGTCCATGTCAAGCTGATAGGAAAATTAATTTTTTGGACTAGTTTTCCAACATCACTATGCCTGATAGTGTAGACTGGCTTGTCTTAGGGGATTTTAATCTTATCAGAAGTCTTACTGATAGAAATAAAAGTGGGGGAGATGTTAATGAAACTGTGCTTTTCAATGATGCTATCAGTAACCTGGGACTTATTGATCTACCACTGAAAGGAAGGAAATTCACCTGGAGTAACATGCAAAAAGATCCACTTCTGGAAAGACTTGATTGGTTCTTTACTTCCAGCGCATGGACAACCAAATACCCTTACACTTTGGTTACACCCTTATCCAAGCCTACTTCTGATCATCTTCCTTGTGTCATCTCTATTGGAACTAACATTCCCAAGGCACAAATATTTAGATTTGAAAATTACTGGCTTCACCATTCTGATTTTAAGATGATTGTGCAAAATGCCTGGAATATTCCAGTGAATTATCAGGACTTGGCAAAAAGAATATGTGCCAAGTTGAAAAATATGAGGAGAGACATCAAGATATGGGCCAAACAGTTACCATGCTTAAGGGACCAAATTGCTAAGGTGAATGACACCATTGATCTTCTAGATCTACTTGAAGAATCTAGAACATTAACCATCAATGAATGGCACCTCAGAGATATCCTGAAATCCCATATTATCTCTCTTCTCCAGAACCAAAACACCTATTGGAAACAAAGAGGAAAAATTAAATGGGTGAAACTTGGGGATGAAAACACAAAGTTTTTTCACTCCAAAGCTACCATTAGTTTTAGAAACAATTATATCTCAATGATAAAGAATGAAAATGGACAGGAATTTATCAATCACTATGACAAGGCTGATATTCTTTGGAATGACTTCAGAGCAAGAATGGGTACATCAATCAAAACTGAGATGCATTACAACCTAGCAGATTTTTATGGAAATGGAATGACTGATGAGATGAAGAATTCACTGGAAAAACCTTTTCTTGACAAGGAAAATGAGGAGGTTATTTCTGAATTACCAAATGACAAGTCACCTGGGCCTGATGGTTTTAATAATGAATTTATCAAAAGCTGCTGGTCAATCATTGGAAATGATATCAAATTATTGATTCATGATTTCTTCAATGAGAAAGTTTCCCTTGAGAGCATCAACTCTTCATACATTACTCTCATTCCTAAAGTCACATGCCCTTCTACCTCTGCTGATTTCAGGCCAATTTCCTTATTGAACTGTATATTCAAAATAATTACCAAACTTCTTGCAAATAAACTGCAATCTGTTATTCTGGAATTGGTGCATAAAAATCAATATGGTTTCCTCAATAATAGGTCTATTCAAGATTGCATTGGATGGGCATTTGAATACCTATTCCAATGCCACAAGTCAAAGGAGGAAATTCTAATTCTAAAACTTGATTTTGAGAAGGCATTTGATAAAATTGACCACTCTGCCATCATAAATATCCTTAAAGCTAGAGGATTTGGGAGGAAATGGATCAAATGGATAGAAATGATCTTTGAATCTGGAACTTCTGAAATCCTTCTAAGTGGTGTGCCTGGTAAAAAGTTCTATTGCAAAAGAGGTGTGAGACAAGGAGACCCCCTTTCTCCAGTACTATTTGTTCTTGTTGTAGACCTTCTTCAATCTGTCCTGAATAAGGCCATGCATATGAACCTTCTAGCACCACCTATTGAGGGACCACCCAACAGTGATTTCCCTGTTATTCAATATGTTGATGATACATTGGTGGTACTTAAGGCAGATGCTGCTCAACTATTGTGCTTGAAAGCACTTCTTCAAACATTTGCAAGTTCCACTGGGCTCAAAGTCAACTATTTGAAATCTAGCATGATGCCAATAAACATTTATAATGATAGGCTAATGCATTTTGCTATGACAATCAACTGTCAAACTGGTTGCCTCCCTTTCACCTACCTTGGTTTACCACTAAGCATTACAAAACCTTCTATGGAGCATTTTCTACCCATTGTTCAAAGAGTGGAAAGAAGATTATGTGGTATAGCTGATTCCTTGAATTATGGAGGAAAATCGCAACTGGTAAAATCTGTTCTGTCCTCACTTCCTCTATTTTTCATGAGCTGTTTGGAGGTACCAATTGCCATCAAGGATCAAATTATAAAATACATGAGATATTGTCTATGGAGAAAGAGGACTGAAGATGTACAAGCAAAAGGACAAGCTCTAGTGTCTTGGGATAAAATCTGCCGTCCTAAAGATCAGGGGGGTCTAGGGGTGCTAAACCTACAGATCCAAAATACTGCCCTCCTTCTAAAAAACTTAGACAAATTCTACAATCACCATGACATCCCTTGGGTTCATCTCATATGGGAAACTTACTACAAAAATGGAAAACTGCCTAGAAGAAGCATGGAAGGATCATTCTGGTGGAAATCTCATATCAAATTAATTGACAACTTTAAAGGCATGGCTAAGTGCAATCTGAATTCAGGAAAATCTGCTTATTTCTGGTCCGACCTTTGGCAAGATGAGTGCTTGATGAATAAATTCCCTCACCTTCTATCCTATGCTAAATTTTCAAATATCAGTGTACATGGCTTCTTACATGCTGATTACTTAGAGGATAACTTTCACCTACCACTCTCTCAACAAGCATACTCTGAGTTTTTAGTCATGGAAGAAAGATGCCAGGAATTCAGGCATACCACTCAGGGGGATACCCATGATAATTAGAACTATATTTTGGGGTCAGATAAATTTGAAGTAAAAAAGGCCTACTCAGCCATGATTGGATATTCACCATCACCACCACACTTTTCTTGGGTTTGGGCAACCTCCTGCCAAAATAAACACAAGTTCTTCTTCTGGCTTCTGCTTCTAGACAGATTGAATACAAGGAATCTTCTGAAAAGAAAACAGTTCATCCTGCCAGACTTCAATTGTGTAACTTCCAACTGTTACTTGGAAGAATCAGTTAATCATCTTTTCTGGGAATGTCCATTTGCAAACAAATGTTGGGACCATATTTACAGAAACAGAGTTGCAAACCTAACAGGATTGGAAGCTATTTCAAACATCAAAGAAAAGTTACACCTACCATTTGCAATGGAGATCATTATCATGTCTACCTGGGGTATCTGGATATGCAGAAATGAGAAGATTTTTAATAACAAAAGGCCCACAATTGAAAGATGGAAAGCAATATTCTATCAAGAAATGAGATGGTTACAATTCAGAATCAAAGGAAAATACAAGTAAAAATGCAAAGCCTGGCTTAACCAGCAATTAGATCAGGGATAGGGTAGAAGTTACCCATCTTAGAATGTTGTTACTTTACTGTTTTGATCTACCTTAGATCATTTTTTCCATTGTAACATACTCATATATTATAATAAAAAAATTGCAGTGGGGATTTTTTCCCTACTGTTTCACCTCAAAAAAATGTTTTAATTGGAAACTATATAGCTATATGTGCACTAGATAAATAACCTATGTACCAATATTCTAATTCCATTCCTAAATTCAGGTTTGAGGATTTTATATAACAATCTCATGCCTCATTTGCCAATTTATTTTTGTCATTTTGACTTCAACTTTCAGAGTATTAGATATGTGCTAGTATTATCTTCCTTTGCATCTTTGTTGTTTGTTTGTTTACATTCTTATATTTCAAGTTTAGCTCAGAAAGTTTGTGATTTTGTCGTGCCTTTAAACTGTATCTCTTTTTTTTACCACGAATCTTATATTTCACGATCACATGAAAGTAGAAACAATTTCCCTATTACACATAAGCTAGGTTCCCCTTGAGCACCAAGCACGATGTTTCCGCCTTTGTAGTTGGCTTGCTTCTACCAACCCGATGCACTCGTCTTTCTTTTGGATTGCTAACATTATGTAATTAGATTTGGCCCACTATACCTTGTTTAAGAAAATACTACTTAAACATTCTAATCGGAGGCTCCAGGTGGTATGTTAGTAAGGTTGTATCTATAAATATTTATGCACTCGTGTAATACATATAAGGTTGTTCATAACATTTTCAAAACCACTTCTTAAAACATTTGACACGTCATTTGTTGTCACTCTTGATGCTTACTAGGTTAGATTAATCTGTGTACAATTACATGTTCACTCTGGTATTTATGATTTCCACTCCTGTAATAGCTTTTTCAATTCTGTTCTTTGTTGCTTTTGGCAGAACCATACACTATTAGTTACCTTGATAATTCCCCCCGTTTGGCCAATTGTATCTAAGATTTTTATATTCCATTTGATGATTTCCTAATTTTATCTATAAGCCTGCTATTGCTATGTTTCGATCTACTTATAGAATTTTTTACTTGGCATTCAGTGACAGCATGGACCATGCTGAGACACCAGCCACTACTGCCACTCTAGAAGTCATGCTGAGGAAGTTATGTCTCCCGTACCGTTAATACAAGACCAAAGCTATTGGTTATGGCGACTATGAGTCTGAAGTGCGATTCTACCCTTCACTGTATTTTTTACAGGCACGAGCTATTCGCTCACTGGTAGGTGACCCAGATAAGATTGTGGAAGCTATGTTTAATAATGTTGCAGGTCGAGCCATCTGGTACATGGAAACTAATGAAAAGAAGGTCTCTAAAGAGAGTAAAACATAGTGTGTTGAAGAAAGATAAAAAATAAACAGGGGCTTCCTTCACAAACTAAAAAATGTGGACCAAAAAAGATCAACAAAGGTAAGCAACTGACAGAGATCATGGATGCTTTTGATACCTACATCAAGAAGGTTTGTTCTTCTACTGATCGCATCTAGAAAATAGGTTCAAATAGGTCACCTCAATGCTGCAACTCTTGTGCTCTTCTTGAGATCAAAGCTATGGCCACTGATCTTCCTCAACATTCAGTTAAAAAATCATCCAGAAATTCAAAGCTTCTAAGGTATATCCCTATGGTGAAGACAGAACCGATTCTGCTGAATGCTATGACTCGGATCGTGAATCAAATGTGTGATTCCTATGAGTACGAGTATGATGGTTGTCATTATGATTCTGATGACTCTGCCTTTGAGTAAGATCATTGCATCTGCTGCCAGCTTTGTGTATTAAAATCATAGATAGTTATGTTGTGAGTTAAGATACTTCTCTTCAAGACGTTTATCTGTTGTTGGTTAAGAAGTACCTATATTACATGTAATGTACTCTTCCTATGTTTGGTACTCTATACATGTCTAAGTATTATGATGTGAGAAATATATATACTTGCCTTTTCAAGTGTTTCCTCTTTACATGATGTATTGTTAAATCTGATATCTAACCAGGTATGTACTAATGGTTTAAATAGTTATATGGAGCATTGTAATAAATCTCACTTATTCAAGAGGTAAAATATCTCAGCCACATTAACAATAAAAACTTAGATAGCAAAATCTAAGATCTCCATAAACTAACGCTAAATAGATGTGAAATCTACGGACCCGTGCGTCGAGGCGCACTCCTAAATCTAGTCATTAATAAAATGGAGGGTAGAGTGTGAGAGTGGAGGAGAGTGTTAAGTAGGTAGATCTAGAAGTGTGTACCTAATTAAGTAGATCTAGGAGTGGTAGCTTGCTAGAGTGAAAGTCAGACAGATATTTAATTAGATCTATGTAGCTACTCCCTCCATCTCAAGGCTTAAGGTCTATATTTTTTGTAAAGTCAAGCTATGGAAAGTTTGACCAAATTTTTTGAAAAACTATCAAGAACTATGATATTATATAGATACCACGTGAAAATATGTTTCATGATGTATCCAAGGGTATATATTTCATATTGTAAATATTAATATTTCTAAAAAAAGTCAAACTTTACATAATTTGACTTTTTCAAAAAATTATAGCCCTTAAGCCTTGGGACGGAGGCAGTAGCTTCGTAGATTTACCTATAATGAAGAGAAAATAAGGACAATAGCTGGGGAGGATCAAGCTTAAGGGAGAGAACAAGCTAAGTGAGAATAGGAAGAGTGGTAGAGGTGGATTTCTCAAGCGTAGATCTATGAATTACTAATAGTGTTTGGTAGCACCGCAGGCTACCGGTAATATATATGAATAGTGTTTCCTGGTAGCGCATGCTACTAGTATGTGGGGCCTACAAACCTGCCTCGGAATAAGTTAGTTGTAGCGTGCCCGTTAGGCCTGAACACTACCAGTAACCTTGTCCGGGCTCTCTAGTGGCTCCCACCTATTAGTAGAAAGTGTCGTATCTATATGAACGCTACCAGTAATATATAGTGGTAGTGTGCGGCTATTTCGAACGCTACCACTAATAGTGGTTGTGTTCCCCTTTCTGGAAGCGCCACTAACGTGGTTACACCTATGAGCTTTTCCTAGTAGTGAATTCACGAATCACCGAGCAATTTCCTCGTCGCCATCAGGACTAGAACCACCATAACTAGTCCTCAGGTCTTGGCTTCCATGAAATTCTCTGCACAACGACTTCATCATAGAACTAAATACATGTCCCATGATGGCGACTAAATGCAAAGCTTCGCCTTGCTCTCTCTGAAACCAAACGGTCAGAAAAATATGGTTGCGTGCGACCGAATCCCATCCGGTCTGACAATCTACACGCATGATTCGTCTAGTGGAGTTTGCTGACGGAGCCTTTCAGAACTCGACACTCCGGCCAGATCAATGAAGGCAGTCATCAAGCAGATCGACATATTTACGTGAGGAACCCTAGGACTATCACCTTCATTAGAACCAAGCCGGCAGCCCTCCATCTGGACCGGCTTCCCCAAAACCCACCGAAAGCCCGAAGGCTCGGCTGACAGCGAAGGCGACCCCCGCCGCCCGAAGCCTCCGTCAGATGGCCTCACGACTTCGAGCATGCCGGAGGCGTGCCACCACCATGTCATCAATGGAGGGTCGTGCGTCCGTCCCACAGCCGCAGGACCACGCCGCAACGCCCCTACCTAGCGTCGCGTCCCGATTAGCATTACATATATGTAAATAATCTTTTTCCTATGATCAAGTCAAAGCATCAACTATTGGCTCTTATCTTTTGACCAAACATACAGATATGTTGGTATATATATGATCCTTAAGAAAAGTCCAAACATCAAAAAGAACTATCTATGAAAACATGCCACTCCTTTGTACACATTCTTTAACATGTTATCCAAGATTCTCTTGATAGTTCGTATCAAGGTTAAATAACCAATTACCAAGTTTTTTTCCATTGACCTATGAGCTGACAGTGACATCTATCATCCGCAGAAAGGTCTAACAGCCAGTGCAAATGTATACGTATGCGACTCCTTCCTGCTGACTGTTTGACCTATGTGTCGATGTTTTCCTAAGATAGCTTAGCAGAGCAGGTTGCCCACCTAGGCACCAACTAAAAAGCTTGAGGTGAATATTTTCTCTTCTCTATCTCTATCTTTATCTTTATATACTACTTAAAAAGGATGAATTTCCTCTGTTTCTTCCAACTAGACAGGAACAATTGATCTAGGCCGAACAATCGATTATATCTAACGCTTCATGACTTCCCAATGACACTACGGCGACGACGTTTTGCACATCCACCAATTTCGGAAGGAGTCAATTAATAGCGGTAATTACTACCGTGATTATGTCGTTCTTTTCGTCCGTCTCCCGATCCGCTCAGAAAAATCAGGACACAAATCCCTCTCATTAATACACTGACTTAAAAAGGAGACCTGATCTCCGGCCCAATTAATTCCCCAAATTACAGCCTTCCTCTCGGGGCTTTGCATGTGCCCATGCCATGCGCCGATCCGTGCACCAATTCATCCGATGTTTACACAAATTTAGCCCTAATACTCTACTAGCTAATACGGACGTCGTGGTAATTCTCTGGCTACAAAAGTTTTTGGGTACTCCGTACTCCGGTGAAGCAGCCACGACATCCGCCACTGTGCTACGCACCTTCCTTGCCTTTCACAAATCAATTGCCCTGGCGTCCGGCTCGCTGCCATGTTGTGATCCTCAACATCTTCTCCCATCTTCGAGTCAATGACGTGGCCAGCACATGCGCACCTTCCTGATGACCACCTCATGTTCTTCCGTACCGTCCGATATGGCCGACGAGGTAGTGGCTGCTTTCCCCCAAAGTCACTACCGGAGGAAAGTACTGAAGGCAAGGACCCTTCATCTTCTCGGAGGCGATGTTAACGGGGACAAAGACGTCGTTGTTGCGCCGAGCTGCCGAAGATATCAGCGACATCGTTCTTGCTAGGGCGGCCACTAATTCTTGGACGTTTACCCATTCCTTCTATGCCGAGCTCCTTATAGATTCGAGACTTACGCATGTTGTCGGCCTCAAGATCCTCGTCTGTTGCCCTCTTCTTCACCGGTTTCTTTCATGGAAGGGACGCCTCCCTAGTGAAAGAAATGGGCTGACAGTGACGGTGCCTATGGTCGATGCATACACGGGTGGTGGCTCTACTTGTTCTAGGGCAGCAGGGACGGCGAGGCGCGACCCGTGTTCGTTGACGAGGTTATGACTGTGTTCATCGACGAGATCGACATGTATAATAGCAGATGGTAATTGCCCGTGTTATTCTACACATCATCTATGCTGGATTAAATTTCGTCTTTTTTCGGACTCCTCAGTTTGTAGCCTCTTTAGAAAATTATCGATAGGTAAATTTTTATGTCTGTGACAATTTTGTTTGATTTTAGGTTGCATCACCTTCGCTAGAAGTGGCAAAGCATTGTCGGTTGTCGAGGTTAGAGCGCGGAGTGGTCATATGATACCCTGTCAATAGGTTTGTCCTCTTAAAATATGTATAGCTAACATTGGTCAAGTGGTTCAACAATGTAAGTGGTTCAACAATGTAAGCGCTTCCTATGAATACCGAAGTACCCTAAAATAAATTCAGTTACAATTGGTAGAGTGAATTTGTTGAGAAGTTTATAGATTAAAGTTTTTAGTTGGACTGACTTATTGTAGTTGTATCAGTGGTACTAGGAGCTTTTTATGCATCCTTGACGTACCCAAACGATTCTAGAAGGAAAATTATTTACGGTGGTGTTTCCTTCGGCTAACGTGAAGTATAATTTGTGACTCTTTGGACCAATGTGTGTTGATTGTAGAGTATGTATGCTTATAGGTTCCTATCAAATGCACAGGTACTTAGCTAGCTAATTATTAATATTTATTTAGCAAAAATATCTGTTGGCTATAGGATGTCAATTTTTTAGGTATATATTTTGCAAATGTTGTCTTAGTTAGCTGTGTGAACTGATCGTTCCTTGGTAAGAAATATTTTTGTGTGTGTTAATGAAGCCGAAAATAAAAAGAAATCCTTTCAATCATTGCAAGGTTGCCGAGGGGCGGTCGAGGGCAAAACTATAGTTTTTTATGTGACAGGTTTCATTCAATATAGGCATATTGGAACAACGGGTGTCACTTTCACTCGTGGGTTGTCTGATGTGTCGCATGCTAAAAATTGATCTGTCTTTTAAATCCAAATTTTTATGTTCAGATTTTTCATATAGGAAAATAGCCTGATTGAAAAAGTTTCAGATCAAGTTATTATATCTTGTTGACCATGCAGAAGTCTGGTGGTATCAATTGCTTAGTGACAACCACCGGATTAGTAAGGACATTTTAAATGTGTGTAGCGATATAACTGTCTTGTAACCTGATATACCAATGTATTATACTTTTAACCGTATAAGACCTAAGTGTTCGGTGTAATGGTTCTATTCTTATTTTCTATTTAAAGTCTATAGTTTCCCGTGCCAAAATAACATGTGTTCAGTATAAATATAATAGAAAAACATACCTGTGAAATAACACTATGTTCTTCAAATATGTATATATTGAGATACGCTAGAAAAGTTTATGTTCATGACAAGAAAACATGTGTGAGCATTATAACGGGAGAAAAATAATTATACCACGTAGACGAACAAAGTAAATTATTGTTAAAAATAGTTTTCTTAAAAAAGGTCTCTAGATATGAGATGGCAAATATTTACACAAAATGATAAGAATTTACTTTATTTGCATTTGCGATCTAAATATTTGTCTCCCGTTGGAATCTCTCTACATGGACCGGGTCACACGTGTGTCCGGAGCCAACGACAAACAGGGTCTTGGTTGCTTTCACGTAAGGTGGAATCAAATAAACTCATATTTATGTTTAGTCCCACCCTGCTAAGTTATACTGAGCACCACCAGTTTATATATGATCCGAAATTTCCTTGAGTATCAGCAACTGGCCTACTTGAGAATCAGCTACCAGCAATTAAATAAGAAAGATGGTGGGCTAATTAAATAGGAATCTGTGGTCTAAATAATAGACAAGAGATATTGTGGGCAAATTAAACGAAGGGCTATAGTGGAAGAGGCGGGTGTTTCCGTGGGACGTGACATGTTCTGAAAGAATAATCTAATCGAGAAAGACAAAATGTGATCAACACAGATGCCTCCTTTATGGGATCGTGCACGGCATGTTAAAAAGGGAAAAGAGAGAACGTGATCGACACTAATCGTTCCTTCATATATTGGGATCTCTTCTGTTCGCGTTTGCTACTCCTGGTACTAATCTCTCTCGTCATACAATTTTTTGGGGTCGAGTTTGCTGCTGCTCCTCTCTATCTCTCACATGCTGCCGTTGGTGCTACACTCTCAAGACCGGCTGATGCTGGTACTAATCTCTATCATCATACATTTTTTTTTGGATTTGACTCTGCTCTGAAAATTGGTTTGGCATTGTGGCAAAAAAGTCATGTGATGTCCAATGTTCATGCAGAGGATCTTACAAAATATTAAAACGTGCAATTTTGTCATTGTGATTTTGTGTACACAACCTATTTTTTTATATGGCTACAAAATTTTATAATGATTCTTTTTCATGTTTCTCATGTATTAAGTAAAGCTAAACTTAGTTGGACATATGCACTAAATTCTTTGTAGAAGCTCCGATTGTACATATATTATGTGCGAAGAAGGTTAATTGAAATTTTTTGTCGGTATTGGAGTTCCCAGTCTTCAACCACTAGCTCTAGCTCGACGCTGATCAGACGGCGAGAATTATTTTAACTCATATATAAATGCTAGCCAAGTGTGTTCTACACGGAAAGTGCCGCGTGTGATGTCGTCATTCCAAAATTTTATGTCTCGCTAAAGAATATTATTACTACATACACCGTGCCATGTGGATTCTAAATCGACTTTTTATGGTGATTTATATGGCATCAGACATGGAATAGGCCTTCCGTAGACGAGAACAAAAACGACATGTTATTGTTAACTACTATGGCAACACCTAATAATAAAAGTACCTTAATTCTTGATGAGAGTGGTGTCTCCGTTAAGAAAGTTTCACCACGCTAAAGATGAGGATAAACTATTATCCAAATGTAAAATTATTCATTCCTATACAATATTCAGTTAATTAACCCGTAGCAAAACGCACGGGTAATTTTTCTAGTTTAAAGAAAAAGCTTAAATGAAGAATGCTCCTCTTCGCCAATATTATTGCTCGTGGTTGACATCTTCCGTTTTTCCCTCCATCCCAAGGCTTAGGGTGCTAATTTCTCAGCGCGATTATTTAGGCATGATCGGAAGCTGGAAAAAAATCGGAAAGTTTCCCCTATTGCCCCTGCATGCACGGGAGTTAATTCCCTCGAATTTCTCTTTGCCTCCTCATTTGTGTTATTGCCCCTGCATGCACGGGAGTAATTTCCTCAAATCAGGCTCGCTGTGGTAGAGAATTAGGCCTTTCAAAATGGGGTGTATCTTAGCACCCCATCCTAAGAGAAATAGATGGTTAAGAGACAATTTCTCTAATGCATTGTTTCTTAAGTGGTGTCTCTACATTTAGATGACATGCATGCATATTATTGGTCTAACTATGCTTTTTTACCTATAGTTTTGTGCAAGAGGTGTTTCTTAGCTAAGATACAACAACAACCTCTTTTCTCATTAACTATAGTGCCACATCGGTAAAGTGCCTAGGATACACCGCTAAGATACACCCATTGTGAAAGGCCTTAATTGCGTCCCTCAGAATCTCTCTCGCATGCACGGCTGGCGATGACAGAGAATTAATTGCGTTGCTTTTTTAGAGCAACCACATATTTCATTAATCGAAATCAAGTTACATGAAGTAACACATATGGACACTAAAAGACAGACCGGAATAAAATGATTATCCTGAAAACTTTTCAGATAAAATCCTAAGGCTGGTCATAGTGGGAGTATCATTTTACTAGTATCATGCATATGATACTAGTGTCTGATACTACCTCTCTAGTGGTTAGTATCATCTAGTAGTATCATAGTACCATTGTATTCAATTTTTTCTACAATCTCAATGCAATTGTGTGTATAAGATGTATTGGTCATTAAATTATCTAGTTTCACGTGCTATGATACGATATCATATTATGATACTACTAACACCTTTCTCTTTATTAATTGTGGTGCCACATCAGATTTTTGCCAAAGTGGCATGCATGATACTCCTTATGATACTCCCACTAGGGCTAGCCTAAGAGACCGAGAAATACGAAACGATCCCTAGGGTTTCCCGCAACCACCGAAGCCAGCGGCTGCCACCCAACTCCAGCGACGCCAAGTCGCACACCGGAATAGACGCCAAACCTCCAACACTGCAAGATCCAAAAACGCACCATCACCAATGAAGCTTTGTGAGTCGATGAACAGGCCTACCGCACGCCGCGTGGCACATGTCGCTGTGACACGTCGACCAGGGGACGTTCCCGTGTTGTCTTGAACCAAGATCCGATGCCTCTCATCGACAAAGTCGGAGAAGAACGATAGATCCACCACCTCCGGACCAACATCCTCGCTCCAGAGAAACTATCTCGTCCCGGCCACCAGCGCCATCGCGGATAACAAGAAACGCCAGCGACACACTGAGAAATTGATCTCACCAGATCTGACGAATGACGAGAAGACCAAGCTGTCAATCTGAAGGAACGATCAACACACCTTGCCATCAACTTCGAGGCACCGCCGTGAAGGTCGTCGCCGGTGTGGGAATAGAATTGAGATAGATTTATTGCCCGAACGTCGCTCCCACCACCCAACGACGCCCTACAATAGACATACCCTAATCCTAACTACTAGACGGAGAAACGAGGTTCTTCTCCCTCCTACCACCGGAGCGGCAAGCAGAGGGAGAGGAAACCGGCGCTCTCGCCGGCTGAGATGTGGAGGAAGAGAGAGGACGAGCGGGGACCGAGATGAGGGGGTAAAAACGGGAGAGTGGCCATGCGAACGACCCCGTGCCTTGCCTTCGTCCGCTCGCACGCACGCGCCTCTCTACGCTCGCCCCGTGTGTGCCCAAGGATGATGTCAGGCCCAACTAATCCCCTCCCGCAACCCACTCTCCATTCTCTGAGGAAATGACAAAAAACCACCACATTTGAGGCGTCGGGGTCACATGACCACCAAGTGGAGGCTAAGCGACACATAACCACCACCTCAGGGGGCAGGTGCTAGACAGAGAGCACTGATTGCATGATTTGCTCGGTTTAATCAGTTTTCCGACAGGTGGGGCCTGTTGTCAGGTATGGTGTTGTCTTGACGGAGGGCGTGGACAGAATGTTCGCGTGGAATTACTGCTCGCTGCACTGCCTCCCGCTCCCGCCGCGGTAGGGCCCGCGCTTGCGGGCGGGCGAGCGCGATCGGATATGAAGGTCGCCGCGTGGAGGGGGCACGGTGGCCTAGCGGCGGCTGTGGCCCACCACCTCGGCGTCAGCGGAGGTGGAGCAGTGCTCGGCACCGGCGCGCGGCGGGCCAGGCTCTGCCTCTACGGCGTCGCGCTCGCCTTCGCGTTGTTCGCGGGCTTCCTCGCCTTCGCGCCCTCGCTTCCCGCCCCTCCCCGTCGCTGCCTTCCGCCATGTGGTTCGACGGCTTTCTCGCCTCCATGTCGCCCTACCGCGTGCAGGTCTCGGGCTTCTTCTCCTCCCTGTTCCTCGCCAACTCCTCCTCGTCCTCCCCGGCGATCCCCGACGGCGTCGCGCCGAGGCGGAGCGGTGGCGACTTCGTGGCGAGCGTCGCGGAAGCGGGAACCAACGGGTCCAGTGCGGGTCGGCCCGACAAGCGATCGGGAGGCGATGGCGTGGTACCAGGCGGCAGCGGTTCGGGAGGAGTTCGCAGCGACACCTCCGCCTCCGGTAACGCTACTACATCCGTGATGCAGAGCAACGCGCCGCCCGATGTTCGCGTGGTAGGCGGCGGTGGTGCGAGCAGTAATTCCACATGGATCACCGGTGCAGCGAGCAGTAATTCCACTGGGATCCTCCGACAAGACAACACCACGTCATACCTGACAGCGGGCCCTACTTGTCAGAAAACTGATTAAACCGAGCAAATCATGCAATCAGTGCTCTCTGTCGAGCACCTGCCCCTGAGGTGCTGGTTATGGTCATGCTTAGCCCTCCACTTGGTGGTCATGTGAGACCGACACCTCAAATGTGATGATTTTTTGTCATTTCCACCCATTCTCTCCTCCCGCACCTAGAAGCCTCTCCTAGACGACGCTCTATCCCCCGCATCAGGCGCCCCTCACACCTCCTCCAGCCTAAGGATGTAGTCCGCCAGTCCGGCGGAAGTTGACGGACAGTCCGTATAATTAGCTTGTAGAACAAAGTGGTTAAGGAATAGTGATTTGATTGGAGAAGGAATCGTTGAGGCGGACAGACTTCGGAGGCTACACGGACGTCCGTCTACATCCAGCCCCTCCTAATACCGGCCGCTGGAACCCACCGTCACCGTCGCCGCCGCGCCGGATCCAGCCGCCACCGCCTACCCCTCGATGACACCCGACACCCTGGCCTCATCGGTCGTGCCCCTCCGCTGCAAAACGACCAAGGAGACAACAGGGTCTCCATGCCCTTCTCCTATTTCACGTGGTCGTCCACCGCCGAAGCCGCGGCTGCGGCGGGCCGGCCGCCGCGGCTGCCGAGGGAGTCGATTCCCCTTCACCTTCGTGTTCTCAATCCTCCAGCTCAACCAAGGGACTCCTCCAGTCCTCTTCCCCTATCGATTCTGATTCGCCTTGCTCGTTTCGCCTGAATTACTGGCGGTGATATGTTGTGTTGCGTTGTATTCAGACTTCTGAGGTGGCTTCTTGGAGGCGTAGGGCGAGCTCTCAAAGTTACAGCGGTGGCACACCTACCTCGTGCATCGGAGCCAAGGTAGGTTTCCTGCAGATCTCGTGTTTTTTTACCACATTTTTCTTCGAAGTGATGGATCGTAAATATGAACTTTTAGTTGTGCTTCCTGTTGGGTCTAGCTAAAATCTGGTATGATTTGTGACCACGCCACGTGAAGGATAAGTAGTACATAACAGTATACTTCCTGCTCGCCAGTCAGCAGTCGCATCTTAATGTAAGCTCTTATTTTAGTATTATAGGTCTTGGAGCTATAGAGACTTGTCATTGCATTAGATAATTTCAAATGATTACCAATTGAATCAGAAACTTGGATAATAATTATTTTTTCCGATGGCGTGCTAGGTAAGGCTGTACTGATGTCAAAGTGATTTAAATTTATATTATGCACTTGTCCAATTTCAACTATTATGTTATTTTCTTGATATTTTTTGGGTCTTAGAATTGATAGTTGAGAAAAGAGTTTGTGTGTTCTCCTTTGTCCTTTTCCTCTGATATTGCATTTCTATCGCTTTAGTAAAATAGATGCAAAACGTAGAGAATGTACTTTTAACAATCTCAAAATTTTATGGATGATTCTTTACTAGAACAGCATTGTAAATCATATACCGCTGCAATGAATGATCAAGAAGTAGGAATTTTGTAGGCTTTCAAGCCTAAGGACGTGGTGCACACACGCGTATGGTAGAGAAGTCGGTGTTTTTATTCTGTAAAAGTTCCATGTCCTCTATTGTTCCGATTGGAAAGTTATTTATTGGGACGGGTGTAGAAACCTTCGCACTTGGGAAGAAAACGCCAACATTCGGTAGTCCATGTCACCTAGGCAGGTATGCAATATGCAGATGCAGTATGTGTAGTATTTGTAGTGAACACGTGGATGATCTTAAGAAGCTAACATAAGCTTCATTCTTTGTCTTTGCTTTTTTCTTTGTCATTACTGGTTCCACTATAAAATTATGAAATGTTATGTATGATGGAGCTGCTGAAAACAAAGGTAATGAACTTGTTGCTGCTTGTCCTTGGTTTTCATACGATAAATATCACCTGTCAAATCAGGGATTCAGCGGGCACATCTTGGCATAATGCATTCAACCATCATATTAGCAGAGTTATTTTGCATCAGATGATACTTGATACTTCAATATCTATTGTTCACATTTTAATAGCAAACTATTGGATTGTCTAAAACCTCGGCTCTTTTTCTTGAGGTGATACATTCACTAGGTGGGCATCAGTTTGGGCATAAGTTAATTACTTAATTATGATTTAGAATACCCACTTAACGTCTATCATGTAAACTGACCCGGGTTGGACTCTCAGACCCAGCCTCTCATATAAAGGGTGGGAGGATCCTATGGGGATGTCACCTTAACCTTCGATTCGCCACAATCCGCTGTAAGCTAGATCACATCTGGCAATCTGGCGACGTTGTACTCTCCATCAATAAAATCAGAGAAGTAGGAAGTAGAGTTTCCTCTACGAGGGCCTGAACCTGGGTAAATCTCGCCTCTCTTGTTTGTCTGATAAGCCGACGAAATCACAAACACACTCATTTTCCCTAAAACCCAATTCCATAACAATGGGCATGGCCGAGGTTACCCCTCGTCACTTCCTGTGTCCTGTAGTCAGATCATCTGTGGATGCAGTTTTCGGAGAGCCAAAACAGAATTCAACGTGAGGAGAGAGTAATCCATGTACAACTGTACCATGGGCGGAGTGGGCCTCCATGTAGATATTGAAATGTAAAATTTTGAGTTCTATTGCTTACTCGGGAGGCCACAGTCTAATTTCCAATAAATCAAGTGGTAGTAAAAAGAATTAATGCAAACATTCATTTTCTGTTTTTTTATGTTCAATGGCTTTTCAATATGTTTATTGTATCTTTTGGACTCTATAAATAAAATTTACACCATTTGCTTATGGGTTCTATTGACAGAAAATCTATGTTGAAATCATTCTTCCCATTGATTAATGGCTGAAAGCTTCATGGTTGTCTTCTTAGTGCTTATCAGGTGCATGGATAGAGTAAAAATTGGGAGGAAAAGAAAGGTGCAACGGATAGTGGCAGGCACATTCGCGACGGAGACTGCTGGGGTGTTGAGTATTGACATGTCAGGCTGCCGGGTAAGGTTCCTCGTGCCTCTTGAGCCTAGAGGGATGGTTCATCGAGGGGTTCAACCTGCCAAGTGCCAACAGCATCACTTGTTGCTGTTGTTGGTGAGCATATAGAAATATACTTGACTCAAAATAGAAGATTGAGGAAGTAAGTTTGGAACAAAATTTGTATATCATAGTATAAGCATACATATGTGGTAGGATGTTTTATGCAGTACCTCTATTGGTCACCATATCCGCACAATCATACTCACCATAGAACACAGAACACATGCAATTTGTTCCCTAGCATATTATTGTATCAGCCTTCGTATATATAGAAACATGCAAAATAAATTTCATATTATTATACCAGCCTTTAGTTTAACACGTGGTACATCTTAGTTCTCCCTTGCAACCTGTGTGTCGTGTTGAGATTTCTTCTAATACAAAATGATGTGTGCTTAAATGCTGTGGACTATAGCCACTATAGCAAATCCTTCTCTGTACTTATTAGAGTTTTGATTGCTTTTACCCAGAGCAAAGATGTCAATGAAACCTTGACAAACGCAAACGCTTCACTATTTATATTGAATTATGATGCACGCTATGGATAGAAATGATGAAATATTCGGTTCAATATAATGAAGAGATATTTCATATTTTTGTTGTCCCACACCAATGCCCTGCCATTCTTCACCGTAATGCCACAGCTCCAAAAGGAAAAGGATACAGATCACCCGGGGATCGAACGAAACGATGATCCCCTGGGTCGTCCTCGCTCTGCGCACGTGAGGCCCACCACGTGAACGTCTCCTTCCTCGATCCCCCTTGTCTCCGTTCGTACTACACGCGTGAGGCTGACCTACATCTGTCGCCACTAGACACCGGAGCGCGCATCCAACCGCCGCCGGAGATCGCGCCGCTGGAGCGCCCGCCCAATTGCCGCTAGAGCTCGTGTCGCCGGAGTGCCCGCCACTGGACCAGGGACTCGCTGCCACCGGATCCGGCCCACTGGAATAGGTACCTGCAGCCGTCGCCGGAGCTGCTCCCCTCTCTCCCACCTCTGGCGATGGGAGGTCCTTCGAGGCCACCCACCATGGCTGATGCTCGAGGGCGACTCGTTGTTCTGCCTCCATCCCAGACCAGCGCCGCCGGCCGTCGGAGATTGAGGCCACCTACATGGCCGCCGTGCCCAGAACACCCTGTTGTTCCGCCTCCACCCTGCCACACCTCCGTGCAAAGCGGCGGCTGCTACACGCGGAGACGACGACCGCTGCCAGCACGGTGCTACACATACGGGACGACGATGCTACTAGAGGTGGTCGTCATCGCTACAAATGAAGGGTCGTGATGCCACCCGACCAATGAATGTGTTTTGAGATTTTGCTACAGGGCAATGCTACAATAATAGCAATTTTTTGCTATTTCTGTTTTATGTTTTTGTTACAATAGCACAAAATATTTGCTATGATATTTTCGACGAAATTCCTCAGCAAAGTCGGTTTTGCTACGGGAGCCACCGGCGAGGTCATTCTTTTTGCTATATTACCACATTTTTTTGCTACCACCATTTTGAGATTTTGCTACATTAGCATAATACTTTTGCTACACGGTCTCCGGTGAGGTCTACCGGCAAAATCCTCCAGCGAGTCTCCAGTGAGGTCGGATATGCTACAATAGCACAACTTTTTTGCTACATGATCGCCGGCGAGATCCGCTCTATTTTTCTTTTTTTGGGCTGAACCGTTTTCTCCTACATGTAGCAAAAGCGGGATTATTTATAGCAAAAATCATTGATTTTGTAGCAAAGTAGGATTAGGGGTATTTGTGGAGGACACATGTCGGTCTAGAACCCGGGGATCGAGGGCAATAATCCCTCAGGGGACGCCTAGCACGGCCCGCTCCAAAAGCCGTGCAAGAAGCGTGTGAAGATGAAGCTAGAAGACATGCTAGCTAAGGAACGGCTAGAGGTGCTGGCACGGCGAAAGCTCCTCATGGGCCGTCTGCACCGGCAATTGCACCATCGGTGACAGAGGAGCCAACACTGGCGGTGATCGATAATGCGACCACGTCCATTTGAGTTACTGATTCTTAATATGAGATCACCGCACTTTATGACGTTTTGGGCCGTTGTGGCTATGAGTTTAAACTTATTTGCATGCTTGTGACTTCGAACTATTTAGTGGGCTTTGAATTATTTAAAATTGGCCTAAAATGTTTTTGGAGGTTAATATTTCGAGGTGTCGCTGTGGGAAGGCGCCACCATATTGCTGACCGTTTGGGCGGCGTTGGGAGACCCCGATGGAGATGCTCAGATTTACCATCTCTTTTCATGCATGTGTAGTATCTTTACATGTGCAGCAAAAACCAGTATTATTGTCCGTGGCAACGCACAGGTATTTTACTAGTTATTAAAAAAATATAAATATTTTAAAGATACCAATTATATCCGGTCTCTAGAACAACGTCCCACAGTGACAATACAGATGCGCACAACCAGAAAGAAGAATTACATTAAAAAAATCCCGCAATAGTGATTTATTTCTTGTAGGAGCGGACCAAACACCACCAAGACAACACCAGAAATCAATCTTCTACAAACTCGACGCCTTTAAAAAGGGAACAGTGCACAAGCGCCGTCATCGCATTGATCGTAGATCATAGGTTTTCACCCAGAAGGTGGCCCTCGCTTAGAAAACAATGCATCAACAATATCATTGTCAGACACAACCAATTAAGCTTAGACCTTGGATTTTTATCTTGCAAGTTTAGACTATGAATTTCTCCTATGCTATCGTCACCACTTGTCGATGCCGCTGCTCCAAGTCACGAATCACCAAGCCAAAACCTCATCGCCACCATGATTTGAACCACCATCACTAGTCCTCAGATCTCAGCTTCCATACCATTCTCCACGACCGAGTTAACCATGGGAGTAAAGACATGCTCCACGATGGCAACAGACTGCAGAGCTTTGCATCGCTCCCTGAAGACAAACAGTCAGAAAAATATGTTTGCGCGCGATCAAATCCTGTCCGATCCGGCAATCTCCAGGCATGTTGTCCTTTGGAGTTCGTCGGCGTAGTCTTCCAGAACTCTAAACTCAGGCTAGATCAATGACGACATACATCAAGCAGATCTTCATCATGGCGTGAGAGGGATCCTATGACCGCTTTCTTTATTCAAGCCGAGCCAGCAAACCCCATGCCACCCGCCGGCAACCTGCAAGATCCGCCACACCAAACCCTACTAGCAGCCCTGTGGCTACGCCATCAACGAGAGAAGTGACGACAGAGTAGCGCCGACCCCCACCGGATCCGGCTCTACTAGCAGTGAAGAGGACTGGGGAGGCAGCACCGGAGAGACCCAGATTGGAAGATCTAGGGTTTCCAACACCACATGGCCTAGCTCTGCACCTCCACCGCCGGTCATGGCGCCGCCTGGAGGGACCTTTGCCACCACCCCAACCAGGGGCGCCGCCCTAGTCACTGGTCGTCGACGAGCCGACCATCTCCGCCCCAGCAGTCATGGCGGCCAACTCCGGCGTCCAACATCCCCTTCGGCAGCTAGCCCAGTCGTCGTCGTGGCGAGGCCAACAACAACGGCGGTGTGAGGAGCTCTGGCGGCGCGTGGTGTCGCCCTAGGGTGCGACACGCGGGGGTCCTTTTCCTCTCGGTTCCTGCTACTTAAATCGAGGGAACTCAAAATGACACTGGATCATTAATACCAGAGAAGATCAACAAGACTTTAGAGCGGCAATGATTCATAGAAGATCAACATCTTTATAGGTATAAACAAAGGAAAATTCACTTCACGAATTCTTATTGATGGTTCAGTTAGCATGGATACACCTTTTTAAACCTTTGCGTGTTGAATCATTTTAGGATTGAAGCTGACAGGTTAAACGCCTGCCTATCTGCGCCTTATTTTACCCTTGCATTTTTATATGGTTTTTGTCAACTTTGAGTGCTTGATCGTTTTATTCACTAACAGGTTTGTTGGCTCATTGGTCTAATCCATTATTCTGCACGATGCACGAAGAAAAAATTAGTACTCCTTCCATCTTAAAATATATATGTCTCAAATTTATCTAAACTTGGATGTATCTAGACACTATTTAGTACTAGATACATCCAAATTTAGACAATTTGCGAATCTATTTTGAGACGAGGGAGTAGTATATGTTCTATGAATAATCAGTTGACGACTCGATCATAGTGACAAATTTATCAGTTGTCAGGTAAACTGTCTGTCCAAACGCATTTCTGTTCTAAACATAGAAGATTGGAACTTACTTTAGAGTACGATTCCACAGTTTAAAGTCAAGTACTCACGAGATGAATAAATGACTTCTTGATAGAGAAGCGGCTAAATAACTAGTCCTTGATATCATACTGCCCTCTACAATGGTGCTGATTCAGTAAGTTGTATTGTATACACGTTATGAACAAAATATAATGTATAGCATGTATATACCTGATATCCTAATTCTTGTTTTAGTACAACCATGTTCTGCTCTATCATTTACCCATTCACAAGCAAATAACTTTATGAACAACCGAGAACTAACATTTTTAAGAAATTGTCTGCAGATCTTGCTGATACTGCTTCTGGTAGCAACAAGTTTTTCCTGAAGTTCCTTATGCATACCAGGACAACAACATTTGTTTTTTAAAAACTTCCATCCAACAATACCATTTTGGAACTTTAGCTACCACAATAGTCTTCACCGATCTTACTGCATTCAACATAGTTGCGTAGTAGTCATGATTCATGAATTGTATAAAAAGTGTACATACATATATAATGAGTTTGCACAACACAATTTACAAACATATAGTACATATGGACATATATACAACACTATAAACAGAGACATGCATTTATTCAATCATGTGTATGTGTGAATATGTGGCATTTTGTGGTCTAACTAAGCCGTGGGGTAGGAGGGCTCCATGGCAAGACCGCACATGCCCTTCTTGTCAGCAATGTCCCTTTCCATTCTTAAAAATCCATTCTCGCCCCATGATGTGCCCCAAGAATTCTTAAGCAACCAATACTTTGTACCATCACTAGTCGTGCCATAACCGATGGCTGCAATACCATGGTCCAAATCAGTACCACAGGAACCGGTCATAATGCCACCAGAGTAGAATTGGAATGTCATGTCGCCTCCATCCACGGCTACTGACACGGGTTGGCTTGCCACTGCCTTCATGAGGGCACCTTCATCATTGGTAGGCACATCCTCATAGCTCTTAATTGTTGCAGCATTGCTAGATCCACTCTTGCACTTGCCGTCCGCTGCGGAATATGGATAGCTTGACTCCTTAGTGAGGCCTCCATTCTTAATAATGAACTTGAATGCATCGTCCATGAGACCACCCTCGCAACCCTGGTCCTCACCGTGGACATCACAATCCACCAACTCTTGCTCTGAGAGCGAGATAAGATTGCCAGTACTTATCTGGACAATGCCCTCTGTTGCAGCAACAGCAGAAAAAGCCCAGCAACAACCTGGAAATGATTTTGTTGCAGTATATGCAATTATAGACACGATTGTGATGTGGAAGATTCATATGTAAGTAATTCACTTGTAGCCTAAATGTACTTACCACACTGGCCTTGATCTTTGACGGGAGTGACTGCACCCTTTGTCCTCCAGTCCATCGTTGCCGGGATCGCATCAAGGCTCAAATTCTCATACCTGAACCCTGTCGAAATCTTGGCCTTATTTGGAATAAACCCCTTGTTAGTCTTGGTTGCCCTGAACTCATCATTGCTAAGGTCTGCAAATTGGTTGATGTTGAGCCAGAACTTGTGTCCCTCAACATTGAACGACTCGATGAATTGAGCATTAGCCTTGAATATCTCGAACCTCTGCGCCTTCTCAGCAGCATCCTTGTACACACGACCATACTGCACCATCCAACTCTCGTGCCTTGCGACCATGGACAAGTGATCGTTCAGCTCTCGAGCTGCAAGAATAGAACTAAAGAAGCAGAGGCAGCCGAGGATGGCAAGGAGCAAAGCCCTCGGGATTCCCATGTTTGATCAGGCCCTCTTCTGAATTACTTAGAACTCGTGGTAGTGAGTACGTTTTGGTTTGCATTGTTCAATAGAACTAAGGTGATATATATAGTAATCACGGCTGTTTTATTTATTTAAGCAGGAGATATGTATCGGTGCGTGCACGAAGCTGTACTGTGTGGAAAGAGGCTAGCTCCTGCGTAGCCGTGAAGGAGTATTTCATCTCATGCGTAGAACAGAATTAATTATTGTCCATAAGACGTGCAGTTGCTGTAACTGTGAGAACGACCCCTGCTAATGCATGAGTTCACATCTTCAGTGTCTCCTTTTATATTACAGGGCTAGAACGGAGCTTCCAAAGGAACCACAGCTTCATGTCTGAAATTAATTTGGACAAAACAAACGTTGACCACTCTTGTATAATCGATACAGATAGGAATTTAGCTGAACTCATGTGTGGTGATTTATTGGGGTAAGATTGGTTTATCTGAAGATGAAACAGTAGGTACGAACTACCAAGATAAACTCGACACAATGCAGCATATATTGGTTGCATTCGTGGCCCAAGGCCTGACACACCATCCTCATGATTGACATGGTTCATCGTATTGCCAAAGTTGGTGCCATGGTGAACTTCATCACAGCCCCGGCTAAATTATTCCTTGCGGATGAATCCAGCAGTATCAGTGTTCTAGCTGTATCATTCGCGGACTGAAGATATTTGAGAATTTTACAGATGAAATGAACTAATTGTCCTCCTTTGGCTCCATGATCACCTTGTGGTATCAAAGGTCAGTTAATAGTTAAATTAATGGGTGAAGAGACAAATACAGAGGAGAATATAACAGGATAGAAATGCTACAGATGAATCGAAATACAAGGCTTTTGCGTTTTCGCGAAAAAACAATGTAAGGACGCATGATTGAGTATGTTTTGACCACATATCAAGAGAAATTCAGTGATGTGCCTTCTGATGCCGCTTTTTTTTTTCATGAATCGATCGTATTACTCAGTACAAGCATAGTCGTGTATCCAACTTGGTTCATTTATTTGTAACATAACATATTGTACTCCGATTATTGCTCCCCTCCCGACCCCATGTGGCCACGCCGGGCCGCACCAGATGGCCACCGCCGGCCCTCCTCTCGACCCTCCCTCCTCCCGCCGCCGTCGGGAACGTCGCCGGGCAAAGCCCTGGTGGCACGGCGGTGGCCGACGGCCAAGATCTGGACCATGGCGGCGGTGTCCACCCACTCTTCTTCGATGGCGGTGATGCGGGCTGGCGACGGCCGGCGCATCTCGGCGAGCTTCGGCGGTGGGTGGCGCAGGTGGTCGCGGTGGTGCAGGCGAGACTCGATTTGTGCCTAGATGCGTTCAGGCGGGCCGCAACCTCTACTCCGACGTGACGACGATGGCATGTGGAGATGATTTGGGTTCACCCCCGCAGCAAGAGGAAGCCTTGGGTGTCAGCCCCGGGCATCGCGGTGGTGGATTACTCCTCCACCGGAGGTGGTCAGCCTGGCTAGTTGTGGCGTTTCATCCCACTACTAGCACCGGTGGCGAGTTGGGGAGGCGCGACTGCCGGTGAAAACTGATCCCTGACTTTGGTCTTGGTTGGCAATGGCGGCATTTTTGCACCGTTACCTTGTTGAATACATCGCTACTGCAACCATCGTCTACTCGCTCGTGCTTCTTTGGGGCAAACCCTAGACCAAGGTTTACCGGATCGGGCATGGCATCGCTCTGGTGTCGCTCTCCCTCATGGGGCATGTTTTGGAGCATCTACTAGATGGAGGAGGCAAGAGATGGTGCAGTGTACATCTTGCGCGTCGATGGCAACGAGTCTCGGCGGCGTGGGGCAGTGGGGTCTCGGTGACGGATGTGTCTGGATGGACTTGCGCAGGGTGGAGGCTTTGTCTGGCGCATGGTAGCGTCGATGGAAAGCCTGGCAAGGGCTATGCAAATCTCTGCCCTGAAGATGGATCAGTGGTTCCAGGGGAAGATCCACCATCCCTCCAGCCCGTGCAGTCACCCAGGCTTGCCGACGCGCGATGCCATGTATTTTTTAGACTTTCTGTAGTTATTTTGTTAAAAATGGCATCTTAGACATGCTTTCCCAGGCTTCTGGGATGTTCTAGATCCGCCACTAAACAGTTCGACGGCGGTGATAGTTGTTGAAGCGAGGACATGAGGTACTCGCTGGGGGTCTGCTGGTCCGGATGAGTGATCCTGTTTCGCCATAGGGTGGCTCGGCGATGCCCCTGATACCTAGCTAGTGGGGTATTATTGGTGTTTTTAGGACATAAGGCCCTGGTGGCATTTTCTCCACCCATTTTCTGGTTTGTAGGTGTCCTGTGGTGGCTTTGGGTTGTTTGATGTATGCTCTTACCAGTTCTTTGTTGTATAAATGCAAATAAAGGCCGTATACCTCTTCAATGCGGAGGCGAGGGGTCTCGACTTCCTTTTCAAAAGGAAAAATATATTGTACTCTGGCATTTGTTCTCCTATGTCATTCTTGCGGTTCATAGTATTAGTAGTCTCCTAATATTCCTAGTCTCCTAATATTCTTGTAAATACTTGAATGTTGTCAACAGCTAAAAAGAAGACTGACAACAATGGTGGTATGTCACTCCAAAATCAAGGTTAAATACCAAATATAGAAAACATGAAAACTGCAAAGATATTTACCTGGTTTAGCTAAGCACTAGAACGAGCTCCATGCATTTGTGCAGATCGTTTAGAACACCCCGCTTCAGCTATCTGGCACCATTTCTTACCAGAAAAGGCAAATCTAATGTCAGAACCTCCATCCTGAAAGGCGAGCCTACAACAAGTCATATGATATTATCTGATAACCTTGGCAGTTCACAATATTTCAGCAACTGTCATGTATGGACTGCTCATGGAAGATTTATTTAATATCCTAATATAATTGTATGAATTATTAAATTAACGAAATATCCTGAAATCAACTTTCACATGTGTAACAGTAACCTACTAAGAAAAGAAGGGATCAATTTGGATCTTTGAGATTCCAGGTGACATGTCATGTATGCAGAAAACTCAACCTTATTTGTCAAATGGCAAAATGCGTGATTGTTTGTGTTGTGAACCAATCTCTTAGATGTCTCTGATTATATGTCAAATGGAAAATAACAATAGTCATCTTATGGAGTCATTCCTACAACTCCATGTAGCACAAAATGCTGGCTAACTAGATATTCTTGGTAGTGATGTACCTTTCCTGATTTGGTGATGTGCTTTAACTGCAATAGTATTTCCTTGTTTGCAAAAGCGAAATGTACATATTAGTTAACAATATTATCTTACAAGAGGTAATAGTAATTTATTTATTTTGCGAAAAAGAGCTACTAATTATTGCTTACATTTAAGATAGCTAGCATAACCATGTCCTGCTCTTCCATTTACTCATTCACAAGCAAACGACTTTACGAATCACCAAAGAACTAACATTTTTTAGAAATTGTCTTCAGTTCACTAGCTATATATCCCATCTTTCATATCATTTATGCACAAAATACAGCTTCTTCTTACACAAGTAATTCCTGAAGTTCCTTATGTATGCATACTAGAAGGCACCCTGGATAACAACATTTATCTTTTAAATTTTACATCCAACAATACCATTTTTCGAACTTCTTAGCTACCACAAATATAATGACAATATATTCTTCATTGATCATACTACATTCAACATAGTTGCATAATAGTCATGACTCATGAGTTGTATAAAAAGTGTACGCACATATATAATGAGTTTGCATAGCACAATTTACAAGTATATACATATGAACATATATACAACACTAGACTAAGAGACATGTATTTATTCAATCTTGTGTATGTGTGTGGATATGTGGCATTTTGTGGTCTAACTAAGCCGTGGGGTAGGAGGGCTCCATGGCAAGGCCACACATGCCCTTCTTGTCAGCAATGTCCTTTTCCATTTTTAAAAATCCATTCTCGCCCCATGATGTGCCCCAAGAATTCTTCAGCAACCAATACTTTGTACCATCACTAGTCGTTCCATAACCAATGGCTGCAATCCCATGATCCAAATCAGTACCACAGGAACTGGTCATCACGCCGCCAGAGTAGAACTGGAATGTCATGTCGCTTCCATCCACGGCTACTGACACGGGTTGGCTTGCCACTGCCTTCATGAGGGCACCCTCATCATTGGTAGGCACATCCTCGTAGCTCTTAATTGTTGCAGCACTGCTAGATCCACTCTTGCACTTCCCGTCCGCTGCGGAATATGGATAGCTTGACTCCTTTGTGAGGCCTCCATTCTTGATAATGAACTTGAATGCATCATCCATGAGACCACCTTCGCAGCCCTGGTCCTCGCCATGGACATCACAATCCACCAATTCTTGCTCTGAGAGTGAGATAAGATTGCCAGTACTTATCCTGACAATGCCCTCCGTTGCAGCAACAGCAGAAAAAGCCCAGCAACAACCTACAAATGGTTTTATTGTGACATATGCAACTATACACATCATTTGGATAAAAAGTTTCATATGTAAGTAATTCACTTGTAGCCTAAATGTAGTTACCACATTGGCCTTGATCTTTGACGGGAGTGACCGCACCCTTTGTCCTCCAGTCGACCGTCGCTGGGAGTGCATCAAGGCTCAAATTCTCATACCTGAACCCTGTAGAAATCTTGTCCTTGTTTGGAATAAACCCCTTGTTTGTCTTGGTTGCCCTGAACTCATCATTGGTAAGGTCCGCAAATTGGTTGACATTGAGCCAGAACTTGCGGCCCTCAGCGTTGAACGACTCGATGAATCGAGCATTAGCCTTGAATATCTCAAACCGCTGCGCCTTCTCTGCGGCATCCTTGTACACGCGGCCGTACTGCACCATCCAACTCTCGTGCCTTGCGACCATGGACAAGTCATCGTTCAGCTCTCGAGCTGCAAGGACAGAACTAAAGAAGCAGAGGCAGCCAAGGATGGCAAGGAGCGAAGCCCTCGGGAATGCCATATTTGATCAGGCCTTCTTCTGAATTTCTTACAACTCGTAGTAGCGAGTACGTTTTGGTTTGCATTGTTCAATGGAACTAAGTTGATATATATAGTACTCATAGGTGCTTTATTTATTTAAGTAGGAGATAGGTACGGTGCGTGCACGAAGCTGTACTGTGTGGACAGGGGCTTAGCTCCTGCGTAGCCGTGAAGGAGTATTTCATCTTCTGCCTAGAACAGAATGAATTATTGTGCAGGAGACGTGCAGTTGTTGTAACTGTGAGAACGACCCCTGTTAATGCAGGAGTTCACATCTTCAGTATCACCTTCAGACGATAGGGCACAGAGCTTCCAAAGGATCCACAGCTGCTTGTTTGAAGTTAATTTGCAAAAAAGT
Source organism: Avena eriantha (assembly GCA_910589775.1). Taxonomy (NCBI): domain Eukaryota; kingdom Viridiplantae; phylum Streptophyta; class Magnoliopsida; order Poales; family Poaceae; genus Avena; species Avena eriantha. Next base: position 18,944,798 of record OU342740.1, read on the forward strand.
TGACCCCTCTTATATGTAAACAATACAGCCAGGAATTATGCTGGACTCAAGTGTGAGAGATACCTACCGACTTGCTCAGGTATATCTGGGTATTAATTTGTGGCACATATATAACGACACTAAAAGCAACGATTATTACATAGGATTAGATGGTGATTTATGGGAATAAGGCTACTTTATCTGAAGACAAAACAATAGGCACGAACTATCGAGATGAGACTCGACTGATTGCAGAATATATTGGTTGCATTCGTGGCCCAAGGACTGCCGCACGATTGACATGGTTCCAGGTCCTTGCCAAAGTTGGTGCCATGGTGGGATTCATCACCACCCCAGCTAAATGCCCTGCTGATAAAATCCAGCTGTATAAGTGTTTAAGTGTATTATTCATGAACAGAAGATATTTGAGGATGCTGCACATGTGCTGGTTGTCCTCCCCTGGATCCTGCATCACCTTGCGGTATCAAAATGCGAGAATAAGGGGAATTTCAACTCATTAGCAGCTTCTATTAACCAGAGGCAATGTATATTTGAGGCCTAGTGGAAGAAATTGGGTAAGAATGAATGTCCTATTGGACCGATGTTTCTCTGAAATAGCAGCCAGAAGTGCTAGTCAGGAGTTCATGAGAATCATTGCGAGGTGATCGTGTGGATGTAGTAGAAGTAGGTGCGAACAGAATCATAAATAGGACAATGCAGGCTTTAGAAGTTTATGTAGTAATGACTAAAGAGGGACCAGATATAAAATCATTTCAGAGTTAAAATGAAGAGGTAGATGCAGAGGAGAGAAGAATGAGAGCTGAGGAACAGATGTAACAGAATAGAATGCTATAGATAGAGGACCATTATGCAGCAATTTAAGGCACCTGAATGAGTATGTTTTGACCAGAGACATATAAACAGAAATTCAGAGGTGTGTCTTCTGATACCGCTGTTTTTCATAGTACTGATTATAAGAATAGTTGCATATCCAACTTAGTTCATTTCTCGTAACATGAATTATTTTACTCAGATATTGTTTTATATGGATCGATAACAATGTTTCATTATAGGGGCATGTTACTACAAAGCAAAGGTTAAAGATCAATTACAGAAAACCTGAAAGCTGCAAAGATATTTACCTGGTTTGTCTAAGAACTAGAACATTTACAAGCTCCAAGGATACGTGGTAGATCTTCAATAACACCCCACTCCAGACACTGGCGCCATTTTTACCAAACAAAGCAAATCTAATGTAAGAACCTCCGTTTTGAAAGGCACGCCTAAAGCAAATCAGATGAGATTATCTGATAACCTTAGGAAGTACATAATATTCCAGCAGCAATCCTCAATGGAATGGTCATGAAAATTTACTAATATCCTAATATAATAATATGAATAGTTAATGAGCAAAATATCCTGAAAGTCTGAAACCAACTTTTAAATGTGTAACCGTGACCTATTGGGAACTCAAACTGTATGCTGGAAACTCAACCGATATCCTTGGGAAGTTCTATTAAGAGAACGACATGAGTGATTGTGTTTTGTTACGAACCTTGATCTTAGATATCTCTGATGATATGGATGATAATGCAAATGGGCAGATGGGGGTGCTCCATTAACCATAGCCGTCTGTGCAATTGATATACGACGGAGTTGTTCCTACAACACGGAGTGTGTGTGCCGGTTAACCTCTTAGGAGGCATGTAATCGAACTCTATCTTTTCAATATAATGAAACGCAAAGGCTTTTTGCGTTTTCTCAACAAAAAAACTCCATGTAGAACAAGTGCAGCAATCCATGTAGAGGCTAGGGCTTCCCCTTTTCAGAAAAATATATGTAGCACATTGCAGGCTAACAAGATATATTCCAGTCTTCAATTATCGACTAAACCACTAGAAGGGCATGACATAAGAAAAACAAAGGGTTTTTCACATCATCTGATATTTATAAAAGTAGCCTCTTCCGCTTTTCCATTTTCCACTAATCTAAACCACAAACAATATTTAAGCAAAAAAAATTCATCTCTGCCACTCTCTGAATCGTATAGATTTGTCAACTGATAACTGTACGTGCAAATGTGAAAAGCTGACAAAGTTTCAGGTTTCAGCACACACTTACCAGTGGATTCCTCCATTGACCATTGGTGAGACAACTCCTGGCCATGCAAGTAAACCCTTGCACATGCTCCTCTGTTAAGAACGGCTAGTTCGTACTGGACCCGACGGCTGGGGCTGTGCTCACCATGTTGAAGTTGTCTGCCTGACCCACCCATGTTGAACCAGCCTGCCCCTGTGTCCACCAATCATCCGGAATACATCGGTAATGGCGCCACGTCTCCCATTTTGAGAGAAATCCACTCAAGCAACTCATGATCCAGCAGTTGACGCACAGATATTATCAGTTCAGTTCTGCATGCATATGCACGATGGCCATGTCTTTCTCCCATGGCATTGCGCGCCTTTTGTTCCAGTGTAAGAACAAAATCACTGACCAAGTGAAAGGGAGAGCCGTCGAGCCTTCCCTAAGATGGCACAGGCACAGCATCCCCCAGCAAAGCGGCCTGGCCATGGCTGGACCAGGACAGCCTGACGGTTCTCGCTTAGCACGGACGCTACCCCTCGAGACCCACCACCAAGGCAAGCGGGCTGCCGCAGCATGACGGCCCCATTTTGCACTGTAAGGGCAGGCAGCCATGGCCGACCGGACTCCGGCGCCAGGAACCTCTGTGGGGAACTCTGCCGAACAGGGCGCGGGCACGCCCCTACCGCATCGAACGGACGTTCTTGCGTGGAGTACACCAGAAAGTTTCCTTGGCGTCCAGCTTACGTCGCATCTAGACGCAATCTTTGAAGAATCTTGCGGCCACCACCGCAACATCAAGGGGGACTCTGGAGGCAGCCGCCGGCCAGCTGCTGCTTGTGATGCAGCCACAGCCCACAGCTGCAGAGAGGAGCAGACATGCAGCAGGGGAAGGGGACAAGGCTGGATGCAGATTGCTGCAATGCAGCTACAGGCTACAGGGATGCAGCTTTTGAACGTGCATGCAGGGGAGGCGGACCTCGCCTCCGGCTTCATTTTCACGGTGGTCTGTTAGAGCATCTCCACTCTGCCCCAATACACCCCAATACAGTGTCCGGTGCAGTAGTTTTTAAGCCGTATGGGGGCACCGTCGTGGACAGTGTAATGGGAGGCGGCGCCGTCTTCCAGCCGTGCCCGCAAACAAAATTTTAAAACAGTTTAAACTACTACTTGAAATTTGGTAATTTCAAACACAAACGGCGAGTTCAATGTTAGTTCAAACATATTTTACAAAATATAAAGACAAAACAAAAGAAACTGCAGGGCGGGAGCTACCAGCAGCCGCGGTGGCTGAGACCGAGGGGCGGTACATCGACGCGGCGTAGTCGTCGTTGTCAGAGTCGAAGTCGCTGGGCGGCTGGCGCCGGGCGGTTGCTGCAGCCCTGGCCAGCATCACCACGCCACCTCGTCGTCACCCTCCAGGTTGATGAAGAGGCTCACGCTGGTACTCCGCCGCAGATCACGCCTCCGCGAACTCGTCTCTCGCAGCATGCACGAAATCGAAGGAGACGCGCTCCGCCACGCGCTGGCCCGAGAACTCCTCCGGGTCCTCATCAATCATGAGATGGAGGGCGGCGACCTTGTACTCCGGCGGGAGCGTCCACTCCTTCTTTACCTCGCGATTGGGATTGGCAAGGCGAAGGCGGCCGCGGGAAGGGGAAGGATCACACAGCGCAGGGCGGTCCCTGAGGACGATGTTGAGCGCCTACGGAGTAGGGGTGGGCTCTCCTCGTACTCGTCCTTCAATGGGACAAGAGGCGCAGAGAAGCGGGGCGACAACATGGAGTAGGGAGAGTGTCGTGCCACCAACGATAAAGACCTCGACAAACCGGACACGTGATGGCGCGGCTCCAACGCTGGCACGACTGCCGTGGCTAAAGTGGTGGCATCGTCAGGGGTAGGTTGTTCCCGCTGGCGATGTGGTCGAGCACCCATGCGAGCGTCCTGCCTAGGGCACTCCACCACCAACGTCGGCCTTCGCTGTTGTGTTTAATGGTGTATGGCCGGGGCCATCGTACATGTCGATGTGGTCCTCCCACCGCCTCACGAAGAACGTTGACCATGTGCGGTTGTTGTCGGGGTGCCATTGGGGATCGTTCCTCTCCTCCGGCGTGAAGACGCCCAAGTAGTGCTCGTAGATGGCCATTGTGCACGCCACTTCGACTGGCACGGGCGGGACCGGCAGGACACTGGTGCTCAACACCCAGTTTGTTGGACAGCGCATGTCTAGCGGAACTATGTAACCCGACTCCCATAGTGTCTATGCCTCGTGGACGAGCAGAGCCATTCACGGTGGCACCGTCTCTGTTGAACCTCTGCATGCGCTCAGGGTTGGGATGGGCTAGGGGAAGAAGGGGAAGAAGGAGGCGACAAGATGGTGGCGAGAAAGGAGATGACGAAACGACAGTGAGGGAAGTCCTCTTTTATAGTGGCCGATGACCGACATCCGTTATCGGGAAAAGGAGGCGTCGAGGTGGGAAAATAAGACGTGTGATGCCTTTGGAAGGTGCGACGTGGTGACGGGACGTGTCCCCTGCTCTCCTACCATTGCTGCAAAGCCTGCCGTGGCGAGCAATGCCATTAACGCGCGGCACGATCAGCGGGAAGGAAGACAGACCAGCCGTTCCGTAGGCACTGACTAGGGTGGCCTACAACGGGTAATCGCTTCACGCGCCTTATCCTTGCCCTCATTCATGCCAAAACGCGTCCATCTGGCGTCCCCGTCTCCCTCATCCCCGTGGGTTGGGTTCAGCTGAGAGCGTACTAAATGGGTTGTGCGACGCTATTTTGGAATTGGGGCCGACATGAGCATGATTTTGGGTGCCCCTCCCCCACCCCATAGCCGTTTGGGGCCTTTAGGGCCCCGAGTGGAGATGCTCCTAGTCGGGTTTTTTAGTTGTGGAAGCTCGAGACGATGTGGTCAAGACCTACCAAAATACATTTTGTGGTACTGCTAGTAAATTTGTTACAATCAACAAGGTGACTTCTACTACTAATAAAAATAAATAAAGAAATTGTAAAGAACGGAACGTTTAGATTTTCAAACATAATGCAAGCGAGTAGTTGGCCGTTGAATGTTGGAAACGACGGTGGATGGCAATCACTAGATGTCCCATTAATGGCCGTCATAGACATGAATATCATTATGATCACAACCTACAATTACGAGTCAAAATAGATTCTCACACACTGGAGACATATGGGTTGCGTGTTTTTAGAAACCCTGTACAATCATAGACATTTAGGTTGCGTAGAAGATTGTGAAGAAACTTAGGCTTCTCCTTCGTGAAGCTTGTGAAGTGGTTGTGGAGCTTGCCATCTCTAGGGTGGAGGAAAAATTAGCCATAAGGAAATGTCACATTTCTTCGTAGGATAGACTCGAAGAAGAAGGTGAGCCTTCGTAGTATTAGGCAATCCTTCGTGAAATCTCATACCTCTCCAATGTGACGTACCTTATTAGTAAGAGAACACAGGAATACATCGTCGTCTCCGCGTGCCTCAGTTATGTCTATACCCAAGCTTACATTCCTTATGATACTATCAAGTTTGAAGTACTTATATCTTGCTTATCACTTGTGATATATTTATCTTGTGCTATCTTGCTTAGCTTAACTTGTTATTGGTGCACTTAGTTGAGCCTAGTATTTTTAGGTTTTGTGCTTGTAAAATAAACGTTAGTTTAATTCCGTATTCTATCAAGACAAAATCGTAATAGTTTTGAAATTGACTATTCACCCCCTCTAGAATATATCTCTATCCTTTCACACACTTAAGACGTTTTCGGTATTCTAAAACGTGAGTGCGAATAAGATAGTTGAATGAATAAATCCCGAAAAGGTGTTTCAGAGTGTTTCAGAATATTCTGGAGGTGTCCGGGATATCATCGAGAGTGGACAAATTGTTCCGGACATTAAAAGAGGATGCTGGGAATATTTTAGGAAGGTTCCGAATTAATTCGGAGGTGTCCAAAATTTAATTCAGAATGCTTCAGAATAAGTATTTATATTAAAAATTATTATTATTTATTATCATAGTGGGTCCCATGGGCCCACTGGTCCACACGAGCGCGCGGGGGTGGGGGAAGGAGTCCCTGGCCGAATTGGCCAGGGCTCCCCCCATGGCTGGCGGGTGAGGCGGTGGGGATGGGAGGAGTCCTCCCCAGACTCCGACTCCCCCAAGTCGGTTTGGAGGAGAGGAGAGGGAGGACTTCGTAGCGGAGTCCAACTACTCCTCGTCTACTCTCTCTCTCATTGTTGCTAGGAGGCATTGGTTGAATCCATGTAGGACACGGAGTCCTACTCCTACTCTCCCATTGGGAGGGGAAATGCCACCTATATATATGAGGGGAGATGGAAAGGGCATAACACACACAAGTATCCAAGGAGCCTCAGCCCCAAGCCGCCATCGCCGCCTGTAGCACCCCGGTAAAACCACAACTAGAAAATCACTTGTTGTTTTTATTTGGGATTTCTATTTTCGTACCCCTGGTTCATTAGTTGTACTCAGTTTTCCTCCAGCCGCTTAGCTTTTTCTCACTTTTCCCCTCCCTCTATTCTAAAACCCTCACAGGCGCTCGGACGGGGCATGTCGTCGGGTCAAAGGCTTGACCATTACATGCTGACCAGTGGGACCATGTTGGAATGGGTCGTGCGTTGAGCGTTACGTTACGTTGCCTCGACCGTTACATGCTGACGGGTGGGGCCAGGATACACAGCGGACCAGCCATCCATCTCTCGCTGACTTGTGGGCCTATTTTTCCGGATTGTGTGGCCGGTGCAGCAAGTGACAAATGGGGCCGTTCTGTGGGGCCGTCGTAGCCAATAAACGATGGGGCCGCTATGTGGGGCCATCGTAGGCAATGACCGATAGGGCCGTCATGTGGGGCTGAAAGAGGGATTTGCATGTTTGCCATGTTTTACTTTGCAACTTGCATATTTGCCGATTTGTGTGTCACTGACATGTGGTGGTCATGTGGAAAATATGTAAATTTCAAAGAAAAGTTTGGCAGATATGCAAAAATTGACAGGTGGGGTCGTGTATGACACATCGGCTCTCTCTCTCTCATCCGCTTCCAGCCCCTAGCCCCGAGTAGCTCCTATCCCACCGGCGGACAGAGCAATCATCGTCAGTGCGTCAGCGCGTTGCCGGATCCGTCCAACATCGGTATTGGACGAACTGCCGCGCTGCACCTCAACCATGGCTCCAGCACCTATTTCGTCCGCACGCATTGTACATTGAGGTAGTACCGACCACAAACAGGTTTGCCGCCCACGACGAACAGGATTTGGTTCCATCGCCATAGCTTGACGAACAGTCGCAACAATTCCTAGTAGTGCTTGGTAAGACCTCTCCTGCTTCGCCCATCCTAACTGATTCGATTCCCGTAATTTCCTCGATATTGCAGGTGCAAATTAGTCCTCAATGTCTGGTCGTAGCGGGTACACCGGCGAGGTGGGAAATCGATCATGTTGTTGCCACATTCTCTTTCTCCTACCACGTCAGAAGTGCATGTAGCTCCTTCTCTTTGTACTATCGTTGAATTTGAAGTGATGTCATGGCCTGTCGGACTGATTTCAATTGGGTTTGTTTTGGGATTGTTATAGTGTGCTATGCAGGCAGATGATCCATGGTACATTGCATACCAAGATGAATCAACCTAGTGGTCTAGCCAGAGGATGCATTTGGAGGAGATGGTTGCCAAGTTAGGTGATGAATTGGCCCGTAAAAACCTATTGATATTTGAGCCGAAGTGTACTGTCGAGGAAGAATTAAGAGCTTATTCGCAAAGAGAAGTTGACACTTGAGGCTGATCTTGCCGTATCTGATCAAGTGGTAGAAAATCTAAAACATGAACTTCAAGTAAGGGGGAGGAGAATAGTAGATTCATGTGGGCGGTTTTAGTGTTGTCATCCGCGTCCTAGCAGTTACAGTATACGGTTGTGGTGATGGGTGGCATGTGTAATGATTAGTTGAATAGATAGCTAATTTAGAGAGTGGAATTGTTATTCAATGGATGGTTGTGAGTTCCTACTAATTTAGTCACTTTACGGTCCCAAAGTTGTCGAGAGAATACATTGCGGGGACCAAGTTGCTTGCCATTGGATCTAGTAGTCCCAAAGTTGTTGAGAGAATGCATTGTGGGGGCCTGAGTTGCTTTCCGTTAGATCTAGCGGTCCCATTGTCGAGAGAATGCATTGCGAGGCCCGAGTTGCTTGTCATTAGATCTAGCTACCCATAGTTGGCGTGCCAAATGCCTAGAAGGTCAAGTTGGGGCATATCAGTTATGACCGTTCTGTCGCTGCCATCGTGGTTGCCATGTAGACTTGTAGCGTCGGCGCAACATCCATTCCCCATTCCAAATTAGTGGCTGAGATTGTCAATCCAAGTTATTTGACTCAAATTCGTCAAGATACAATCGAATCTAGACAAATCTAAATCAACTAATTTGGGTCGGAGGGAGTACTACTTATGAATCAGCTTTAGAGCATATCCACCGTCCCATAGCTCAAATACATATCTATTTTGATTCAAATCATACATATTCCGATCAAATTTATACAATCCCACCAGAGATTTTCAAAGCAAGTATTACTACTTATGAATCAGCTTAGAGCATATCCACCGGTCTCACGGCTCAAATACATATCAAATTTATTCAAATCATACATATATTTTAAGTCACAGAATTTTGGTTCAAATTGGGCTCAAATTAGTCCCAATTTTAAGTGGACGGTGAGCTAGTCGCCCTCCCTGCTGTATGTGTACTCTAAGAAGTACGGGCAAAGTGCTCCCATCCGGCCACGAGGTACATCCGGCCGTCACCGTCGAAGTGCACCTCGATGTGCCAGCCACGGCAGCGGCTTGCCTCCCACAACTTCAGTTCACAAGGGCTTGATTTGCACCGTCGCGGTGATGTTGCGGATGATGACTTCAACCGTCTTTGCATTGATGACCACTATCGGCATCACCACTGTTGCACTGGTACTGTGGATGATGGCTTACATCGGTGTCTTCCATCAGCAACAGATCTAAGGATGTGAACGGAAGTGAGACAGACAGAGACAGAAATTTCAGATGGTTAGATCATCACCGCTGTATGCCGTTCTAGCCGCCACGCTTAGATCCTCACTGCCGCACGCTGTTCCAGCCTCCACGCTTAGATCCACACCGCCACAAGCCGTTCTGACCCCCACGCGTAGGTCCCTGCTGCCGCAAACCGTTCCGACTGCCATGCTTAGGTCCACGCTGCCACACGCCGTTCGGACCGCCATGCTTAGATCCGCGCCGCTGCACGCCGTTCGGACTGCCGCACCGCCGTATGTTGATAGGAGGGGAGGAATATGCGGCTGGTATACATGCGACAGGGAAAGGGAGGGAGAGACGTACAGCCCGTCGGGCTCTCCTCTCCGTAGCCCAACGAGAGAGAAAGACTTCTAGCCTGTCAGATCATGATGTATCCAACGGTGGTTGGCCAAGATCTATGTGACATACATCTTGATCAATCAAAGCACAACCAAACTAAGCGCTAGTTGATGCGGCTGGTATACGTGCGACAGGGAAAGGGGGGAGAGACATCTAGCATGTCAGGATCTCCTCGCCATACAAGGTTAGGTGCGCCCTTCGGGAGAGAGAGACCTCCATCCCGTCGGATCATGATGTATCCAACGATGTTTGTCCAAGATCCGTGTGACATACATCTCGACCAATCAGAGCGAGGGGAAAACTGAGCGAGGGTAAAAGTAAGGAAAACTTTAGTGGGAGGGTAAAAGTGAGGAAAACTTTAGCGGGAGGGGAAAACTGAGGAAAACTTTAGCGGGAGGGGAAAACTAAGTAGAGCTAAGGAAAACAAGGGCACTGAGATAAAAATGACTAAGGTAAATTCAAGATTTTGGCATAACAAATGGAAAAATGTGTTATTTGAACAATGTAATCCATCTTGGCCGACATTATATTGTTTACAACTCAAAGATACACAAGTGTTCCAAATTTGGCCTTGTTTAGACAAAGTATGTTTTGTGATGGGTTATTTTGGAGGTTGATTGAGTAGAAAGCCATGCATCTTTATAGCTAGTAGCTCATTCCAAGAAGGGTTTAAGAAGTGGTCTAGGGGATAAATCCATTTCTCTTTATTTCCTTTTCCTTTATTATTCATCCTAGGTTATAGGTAACATAACAAGACTACATGTGAAGGTTGCACTATGTTTTTGACTTTTTTTGAATTAAACTAACCCTAAAACCATTTTTTGAATTTAATCACTTAGAAAAAGAAAAATGTGGCTGATTACAAGTAAATCCAAAATTTCCAATTTCACATGGTAAATCAATCCAAGATACAAAAGTGTGCCAAAATTTGGATCAATTGGTTAACGTTTGCTATGTTTAAGCCATGAACTAGCTAAACCCCATGTGTTGACCACATGGGGAGGGCAAAACTGAGTAGTGCTAAGCAACTAGGTGGTTGACCATAGAAACTTGCAATAACACATACATTATGGGATTATCCAACATACAAACTTGGGAGCATCACACTAGTTCAAATTCAATACAAACATTGACACTAGTTCAAATTCATCATACAAATTCAAATTAATAATTCAAATTCATTTTTTTCTTGCTCCTAGTGTTTTTTGCTGGGTTCACCACCTTGCTCTGGGTGATCCTAGCTGGAATATTCGCGAAGTCCACCATCAGCTTCTTCCGTTTGTTCTGTTTGTTCTTTTTCTCTGCATCTAATGAATCAAGTGCTTCAGTCTATCATACAATTGGTTCAATCACGTTTTGATCCATTGGTTCATATGGTTCAAAATGCATTGGCATCATTTCTTCAATATCCTCTTGTGTAATTCCTTTACTTTTGAACTCTGCTTGCAATGAATAAATTGCTTTATTCTCCACTCGATCCATTGGTTCAAACTCCTCTCGATCCATTGGTTCAATCTCCCTTACTTTTGGTTCAATCTCCCTGCATTTGGTTCATTCTCCTCCCAATCGATGGGTTCAATCTCCCCTGCATTTGGTTCAATCTCCTCTAGATCCATTGGTTCAATATCCCCTGCATTTGGTTCAATCTCATCCGCATTTCATTCAATGTCCTCTCGATCCGTTTGTAAAATCTATAATGTATTCATTGCTTTGTTATCCTCTCGTTCAAATACTTCATTCTCATCTGCATTTGCTGCTCCCGCCTGATCATCCATTTCATAAGCTGGGTCCACTGCATTTTTACAAAGCCTAGCAATGTGCCCTAGGATCCTACAACGTTTGCACTTACATTTTCGAGGTGGTGCACCACCCTCCGCACTAGCTCTCATCCTATTCTTCCTTGGCCTACATGCTGGTCAAGTAAAAATTAGAGGGTATAGCTTGAAGCCTGGATGCACTTCCATCCATTGGTCTTTTCCCAACAAGGCTGGAACATTCTGAGCATATACTACCCTAAATTTGGCAACGAAGAAATACTTCGACACGTACTAATCAACTTCACCCTCTTTGCCTCCTAGAACACCCATTAAAAACAATGCATGTATGCAGGGTTTCCCACGGAGTTGTCATTGCCTGAAATGGCATGTCCTATCAACCAAACTCACTGGATACCTACATTGCCTATCTTTACTGTCAGTGTATGTTACCTCAGCCTCCATTCCTCTTCTAATTCATTTCATCTTCAATTGTTTTTCCTTGGCATGCAAATCCTTAATGAAAGATGGGAGGATGGGATGGTTAACATATACTATTGATGCAATTCTTTGACACAAATCGATCTTTATCATGATCATCTGTCTAATCTTATCAAATATTTGCCACAACATAAGCCCTTTCAATGACTTGACCTTTTCATTGAAACTCTCTGCAAGGTTACTTGTTACATAGTCTACCATGCAAATTTCATTGAATTGGCTTCTTGACCACACCATACCATGATGTGCATCCAAGTACTCCTTCACCATAGGTTTTTGTTTATACAACACTTCCAAATGATACCGATGCTTCCTCAAACTGCATGTGTATGAAGCTGGCCATATGTTGTCAGTATAAACTTTACCCTTGAATTTCTTTGTAAAATTCTGCACTAAGTGTCGCATACATTCCTTATGCTCCACTCAGTGGAATACTACTTCTACAGCTTTCTCCAAACCTTTGCAAGCGTCCGTGTGGATAGTAAGTCCTGGTGGATGACCTATAAGGTCATGCAGATTCTCCAAAAACCAAGTCCAACTTTTCTCTGACTCAATCTCCAAAACTCTAAAAGCAACATGGAACATCCAATTGTGGCCATAAATTGCAGTAGCAGCTACTAGCTATCCTTTAAATCTGCCATGAAGAGTTGTTGCATCTATGGCCAAATAAGGCATGCAACCATCTAGAAACCCTTGCCAGCAAGCTTTGAAAGAAACAAAAGCCCTTCTAAAGCACTCCTTCTCCTTTGTCTTCCCTCTTATTTTGTACTGAACTTTATGCTTGTCTATCTATACAAAACTACCTGGACTAGCCATCTCCACTTCAGCTTTGAAGCTGTAAAGCAACTAAAAACTTTCATTCCATGGACCATTTATCCTATCAAGAGCCATTTCCTTTACATAGAACATCCTCATGTAAGGTACTGTAATATTAAACTTCTAAGAAACTTATTTTATGAGTGTTGTTGCACCAAGTGATGGGTTTGCTCTCATCCAATCCATGATTGCATCTGCCAACCACCTAGTCTTTGCTTGTTTTGTTTTGCCCTTTGGCTGTCCCCCTTGAGGTGGACAAGAATGTTCGAACCGATTACTTTTTATCTGAAACATAATGAAAATGGCAGGTACAGTTAACAAACTCTACACAATGATCTAAAATACACAAATGGTTGTAATACCTGAACCAGATTGCTTTTGAGCATAGTGGATGCATGCATCCTTCACCTACACCTCTTGTATGGGCACTTTACTGTTAACCTTGTTGGCTCACTCTTAATAACATCATAATCATTATTGGTGTGGATGCAATATGTAGTAAGGGCATTATGACAGTCCCGCATTGTTTCAAATATGGTGCCTTCTGAAATCTTAGGATCGTCCCTATCCCATTCAATTACTGACAAGTCCTCACCATCGTACTTGGCTAAAACAAGACTTTCATTGTTCTCCTTGTTCTCTTCATCATCAGTGTCATCAAATCTGGCACCATGGGCCATTTCCTCTGTGTATTGATCCTCTAGTGCCTGTTACTAAATCTATCTACTAATTCAGGAAACATCAACTCATCCTCATCATCTAGTGGAGGCGCTCCCTCATCAGGCTCTGCTTCGTCCTCCACATTGGCCGCACGAGCGATTTGGCTTACACTCACAGTGCGAACAGATGGTACTGCTGTGGACCTATAAGGAGCGCCAGGCGTACACTATTAGCAGAGACAATAGAGACACATGATGCCCGGCCACCTGATGATGCCTGACCACCAGATGATGCTTTAATCCTCTTTCCCGTATGTTCAACTTTAGGTTACACATGGAGACGAATTTGACCAAAACATTCGACAGCATTCAAAGAGAAAAGCATTTCCAGATTAGCTTCACTAGTTAGTGGGAGCAATCTTTGCTCTCTAATGTTGAAATATTGCAAATCAACTGAATCGACATTACTCCAGGGGAATTTAGAATAGATTTTATGTTTCAAATCTCTGAGAGTTATGGAGGTTGCAACCACCGCTGGGAAGTAAAATCCAGAGAGATACTGTTCACAACCACGAATTACGGTAGTATGCAGTCTAACCGCCAGCCAAAATGCCAGCACTGGATCAATCCTATTTGAAAAGCAAGATAGTTAGTTGAGCACCACCGATTCATGCTCAATTACTACCTATAATCAATCCACAAAGGGAAATGATGCTTACCCAGATGGAATCCATGCGTTAGATCCCTCCAATTCCACCCAATCTTCTCCACGCTCGATGGCGAGGACCGGTACACCAGCCGGTGTTGCATACTATTCTATGAAAGGGGTAGATCTAGCGGGAGTGGGAGCAGAGCCGGAGGTGGAGCGGGCTCCGCGGCTAGGGGGAGGGGTGGCTTGGCGGCCGAGGACGACATAAGGTAGGAGGGAACGATGGCGGGCAAGCGGAGCGGCGGTGTGGGAGCTATTCCAGGCTTGGGGGAAGCGAATGCTTTGGCTGAGCGAGAATGGCCGGTCTGACATGTCTCCATGCGGCCCCACGCTTCACCATGTATGCAAGACCCATCCCAACGTGGCCCTACCCTTCACCACATATGCAAGACCCGTCCCAACGCGGCCCCACCCGTCATCATGTAATGGTCGAGGTGACATAATGTAACGCTCAACGCACAACCCGCCCCAACGCGGTCTCACTAGTTAGCATGTAACAGTCAAGCCTTTGACATGACGGCATCCCCCGGTCCAAGCACCTGTGAGGGTTTCAAAATAGAGGGAGGGGAAAAGTGAGGAAAAGCTAAGCAGCTAGGGAAAACTGAGTATAACTAATGAACCCAGGGCATGGAAATAGAAATCCCTATTTATTTTGGTGCATCGTCATGATCGCATGCTCATGTCATCATGCCACATTGCATTTGAGCATCATCATGACATCATGCATATGTTTGCCTAAAACTATTTCCCAAAAGCTATCTTTGTTTTCTAAATATTCCCCTCGCTATTTCAAATGTAAACCCTGGTCACTTCCAAATATTTTGTTTGTCTAAAAAATATGTACAGAAGTCTTTTATAAAATAAAACAAACAAGTTTAAATAAATAGTTTTTGATCAGGGGAGGCAGCCGCCGGCCGGGCCCAAAAGCCCAGCCCACAACCACCTACCACCCCGTTGCTCCATACCCTAACCGTAGATTTTCCTAACCCCAACACACACACTCGCTGCCACATGCCACACCCGACACACCCCACACCTACCTATGCCCGCCGCCGCACTCACCCGCACGCGCTGCACACACTAACACACGCACACAATGACCCGTTCCCAGTGGCACACCGGACACGCCCCTGACCCATTCCACACACACACATCTACGCGCACGCGTATACCACCCGCGGTGACCGATGCGGTACACATGACCCAGTTGTAACATCCCAAAACTCTAATCCAAGTGATCAAGATCCAAATCATCAAATTTAGAGTTAACAAAAACTTTTCCAATGAAAATTATTAAAGCATTCATATGTGTGTGCATTTAAATAGGATTTGTTTTGAATTGCCATGATTAAGTGATACATTGCTTGTAAAATGATTCTTCGGTGAAATAAACATCATCTAGATCATTCCCAAACAAATCCCAAAGAAAAACAAATCAAAATGAATAAAAGAAAGAAATGGTCATTTGTGCCATTTTAACTACCATGCCTACTTTGGCTATTCCTAGGACTCAATTCTTAACAGAAACAAATGTGGATCTTTGCACCCCTTGCTAGTACATATAGTGATGTACCAAGGCCCACTTTGTGATCTGCCAAAAACTTTCAAACACTAAATTTAAATGGCATTTGAAAATTGAATGTAGTCATATGGAAAGATCCCACCTATTCAAAAACCACTCAAATGAGCTCCATTTTCAAAACCCAAGCAACCACAGAGGCTTAAGCATGTGTCTAGCCACTCCACCAAAATTCAACCAAAAATTCAAAAACTTTTCTCATGCGGCCATTGTGTCGAACAGGTGGCATGCAGAAAATAAACTGCCTAACTACTACTGTTTGTACTTAAGACATTGTCCCCCATTTGACCCCCTCTGCACTCCCTAGTCCCCCTGAGTCCAACCAAGTGGTCACCGGCCTACCCCTAAGCCACAACAGCAGTGGAGCGTCGCCACTTTGTGGTCGCCGCCGGCCGATCATGGACAGAGCGCCACAGACCACGCCATGCCATTCTAGTGCCACTACTAGCTCCGCCTAACGCTACCACTGCCCCATGTCCACCCCTCGATCACCCCAGGCCCTGGACCACACCCCAGCACCACCGCCCATTCTCTCTGCGTCGTGCTCAGCGCGCGCCAGAGCGCGATCGTCGCCAGCACGCAGCAGACCGCCACTGGACATAAAATCCCGCACGCCGCTCTGCCTCGACCCCAGCACCCCGCCAGACATGGCCGTGCGCCGCCGCGTGACCCACAATCGCCGTGCGCCGTGTCGAGCACCGCCTCTATCTCCCAGAGCGCGGGATGCTCCCGACCAAACGCCACCACCCCTAGCCACGCATTAACGCCGTAGAGCATCACCAAGAAGCAGGCCACCGTCCGCCTACGCCGCCCATGCCTCTAGCCGCCTATACCAGCATCACCGACGAGCTCGCCGTCGTACAGTTCGGACCCCTCGTCGCCCTATAAAAGGAGCCCTCCCCAGCACCAACTCCTCACACCATTCCACTCCCCTCTCCTCACTGATCCTTCCCCACCTCTCGCTGGAGCCGCTCGAGCCATAGTTCACCAGAATTTAGCCGGAGGAGCCCGCTGCAGAGGAGGAGAAGGCGTCGTCGATTTCGTCCACCCCAGGAGCAGCCACGACCACCCCTGAGCCCGCCGTCGACAACACGTTCGATCGCCCCATCACCGTAGTAGCTGGAGCCCTGGTATGCCCCTGTGCAGCCCCACCGAGCTGCTAGGGTTAGTTCTCGCCGGCGACCTGTTCGCCGGAGACGACACTCCTCAGCCGTAGATCTCACTTTTAATCGCACGGTCCATGTTGCCCCGTACCGCTTCGCGTTTAAAGAGACGCTGACCTGTGGACCCCCCTGTCAGCTGTTCTCTGCACCACGGAGTGCCACTGGGCTGGCCCATTTTACTTCCCGCGCTAGCCCACAAATTCAAATTTAGGTTTTTCTATTTTAGTTTGAACTCACTTTTGTCCCTTAGTTTAAAAATCAATTCCAGAAGATTTACTGAACCAAATTGAGTGATTCAAATTTTGTTAGAAAGCTACTGAAAAGATCTATCCAAGACCGTTGGATTTAATTCATTTAGGGTTAGAAATCTCTCCTAGTAAAAATAACAAGACAGAAGCATTTGCACATTCAAACATTTTTCTAAAATCAACCAGGATAGCTTTTGAGTTGATTCCAACTCTCAAAAATCACATTTAACCATACCTATCTGAATATGTAATAATATTAAGGTTTACATGCAGTGACTTTGGACTAGTACCAAAATAATGCTATATAGGCATTTCTAGTCAATTTAAATTATTAAATAATAAACTTAGACTTAAGTAAATGTGATCCAACCCTTAAATCACATTCCCAAATGTTAGAATATGTGGTGAGGACATGTATCCACATGAGCCCATATTTTAAGTGGTGAATATTAAATCTTAGTTATTTTCAATGAGTAGAAATTACTTTTCTTAAATAAAAAGAAGGAAACTAGTTAATAAAATCTTGTGATGCTTGTGATGATAATAGATCATCAAATGTGTGACTTAGAGTGCTAAGTAGACTAGTTAAGTATTGTTTGGTGATTGTGTATACCGTATGTATTTATAGACGATAGTACCGACCAAGCTTTCGAGGAGGAGGAGTTCTACCAAGAGGAAGAAGAAGAAAACTTCAACCACTGCACCAACCAAGGCAAGCTAACACTTGCAAGTATAATGCTTAGCAAGTTAGAATTAAGTTATATAATCTGAGAAAGATGCACTAGGCATGCTATCGTTATACCACTTTGACTATTACTTACCCCAAGTATTATTTCCAAGTTTTACTTCCTTTACTTTACCAAAGTCCTTTACTTGTTTTGAAGGTAGCATAAAGAGTATAAAACTTGACCTATCTAGATAACTTTAGATGTCATTCTATGGCATGAGATTGATCCCATCTTTCCACCTTAGTGAACACTCTTAACTTAGTAGTTTAGAGTAGATAAACACTTGAGTCACTTTAGATGGGAACACTTGGTGAAAATGAATTGTGAAAACCTTAGAATGATGAGTCATTCTATTGAGATGTTTGACATGTGCTGAGAAACACAAATGGTTTATGATGATGAAAATGTTGAGGCATGAGCCTTGACCCTTTTACAAAACTGATGGTTGGATTCGGATGTGATACCATTCCAAATTTACCGTACAACCATAATACCTGAATTGGGTAAGGCTTAGCCGGAAGTTTATATGCATTAGTATTAGTTCCCTCGCGGGAGAGGTTTGAGCTGAGGCTACCTCTCAATGTTGTCCACCTATGCAGTGCCCAAGATGACAGATGGTCATGGTTGGGAGGCCATGCTCACAGGAGACGTGCTTATACTAGGGTGTGTAAAGGGAAGGTTATGTTTGATTATCTACATACTAAGTATGATGATTCAGGGTTATCCCTAACAGATGTATCGAATCTTGTGGTGAAAGTGTACCACCTCGGCAGAGTGTCAAACTATTCGAATAGCCGCGTCCACGGTTATGGACAGTTGGAGTGGCCATACTGTTTCGTTGTCAAATGTTTTCAAAAATAACTTATGAAATGAATGATGAATCTTGACTTGAGCACAACAGGGTTGTGACTATGACACTAGCTTCCCAACTTAAGTGATTCTAGAACTTTATTTTATCTTTCTTTGTTTCTGAACTCGGCTTAGGTTTCAAACTTAACTTTACAAGTAAACTTAGAGTTAGCACTTTACACTAGAATTATACTACTTGTTAGTGGTAGTTTGCGAGTACTTAAAGAGTACTCATGGCTTTTGTCCCTGGCTATTCTCATGGCCAGACTATGAAGGAGACTACCAAGATGATGGCCAGCAGGACGGCTATGATAACTAGGACTATCTGCCTTCGTCAGCATTGCCTGTGCCCCTGAAGATGGACCCCACCGCTATGCTTATCAATTATTCCGCTGCTTGTTGTATTAAGACTGGATCATGAGATCCTTATTTGTATAAGACCTTATGTATGGTTTGTAATGGATGATGTACTGTGATATCCAATCTGTTATGTCTCGCAAAAATGGTAATCCTGGGATTGCGAGGTATGGCATAACAGGCATCTGGGATTAAAAATCCGGGTGTTGACAAGTTGGTATCAGAGCCATCCTGACCATAGGAGACCCTAGTTAGAATGGACGTCCGAACAAAAACTTAATTTCGAAACCAAAAGGAGTATTTATGAAAAACTATTTCCTCTCTTACCCTTGGGAATTCATTCTTTCTCAAAAATTCATGTTCCTCAAATTCTTACATTACTACTTTTGAAACACTTGATCACTTCACTAACTTCCTCATCCTTAATTCTTGTAGATGGAGACTCAGTTCAGCAAGTTCTACCAGTTGGGAAATGGAGGTCAGCTGATCTTCGAGAGGGACCTAGATTCACTGTCGGAGTTACTGGGATGCCCACATCCGGAGTTTCTTGGAGCTCAACTTCCAGGACCCCAGGAGGAGATTTACAGTGGCACCAACGTCTGGGAGGAAGCATCGAAGCACCAACGTCTGGGAGAATCCAGTTCTCCGTAAGAGAGAACAACTAGCTAGATGGATTAGCCAGGGCAATGCATGAAGCTCCCGCATGTCTATGTACCCTTAGCATCAACCAAATCCAAGGAACCCGTTTTTCTCACTATGCAAGACGTGACTTCATGGGAATGCCGATGGAGATGCCAAGTCACCCAGAGCTGAAGCGTCAAGTGGAGAACCTTGAATTCCTGCTGTACGATCGCCAGAAGGAATTTGATAATGCTAGGGAGTTTGCCAACCACAACCATGCCATTGCCGCCCAGAAGGCCCAGACTTTCTCACTGCTCATCAAGGACCGCTAGTCTCTTCGCCTCCAATGCGAAAAGAAGGATCGCATCATCGCCCGTCTTCGCAAGAAGGTGGCCAACCTCGAGAAGACCGTCAAGGAGCAAGAAGCTCAGCTTGCAGCAAAGGAGGAAGAAGAGGAGGGTGAAGACATCCAGGGAGACATGGATTCTTACCTCAGCAATGATGATGACTTTCTAGAGGAGGATGATGTGGACTTCTACACTAACGATGAGGACTCCGACTTCATCGATGATGAGTAGATGCACTAGAGCACTGTCGTAGCATGAGATGTATCGGTCCCACTGTATCGTAGCTTGCAGAATGGTTCTTAAAACTATATGTTTTCCTTGTTGTAGTGTGTGTGTGTGTGTTTGTATCGTGTGCTTGTTTGAGTGCATGAAATGGAGTTAGTTGCAAAACCTAAGTCAAACTCAAAGTTTTAGCTGTGAAACCAAAACCATGAACCTTAGAACTTTCCCTCTTACCCCTTTATCTATCTCAATCTCTAGATGACTCGTGGAAACCAAGGAGGGAGCAGCTCATCGCAATACCCAATGCTACAGATTATGCAGATGTTAGTTGCAGACTGTGAAGCCAGCCGGGCAGAGCGCCAGGCCAACTTAGCAACATTGCAGCAGATAGCTCAGATGGCCCAAAACAACCAAGGGCATGGAAACTAGGATCACCATGGATCCAAACTCAAAAACTTTCAGAATACCAATCCCCCAATCTTTAACCAGGCTGAAAACCCACTGGATGCTGACGACTGGTTACAGACAATGGAAAACAACTTAGAAGTAGCAGGAGTTGATGACAACGAGAAAGTTCTCTTCGCCACCCACTACTTGGCGGGAGATGCAAGAGCTTGGTGGACTAGCATCCGTAACATGAACCATGGTTAAGTGATGACATGGGAAATCTTCAAAACCAAGTTCAGCCGCACCCACGTGCTGCAAGGTCTAGTCACCAGACTAAGGGATGAGTTTCGCGACTTGAAGCAAGGTAGAATGACTGTGGTGGAATACTGTGACAGATTCCTGTCGCTTGCAAGGTACGCCCCTGATGAGATCAACACAGAGGTCAAGAAGGAGAGATTCCTGAATGGATTGCATGACAAGATGCAGACTGTCCTCGTCAACATCCGCTTCGAGGATCTCGAAGAGCTAGTTGACTCTGCCATTCAGATGGAAGGGAAGATTAATCAGGCAAAGGACAACCGCAAACGTCGTATGATGCAGCAATCTGGATCCAACAGTCACCAGAAGTACCGTCCTAACCCCTCACCAGGATATGCACCCAGAAACAACCGACCCCCAATGTCTCGCCCAAGCTACCCCAACCGTAGCGGAGGCAATGTGAAGTCCGGAGGAAACAACAACCACTCCGGTAACCCCAACAATTTCAACCGTGCCCCTTCCAAGAACAACAACAACAACACTGCACCCAGAACTGGCAGCAATGCTGTGCCTATCGCAGCAAAAGACAAGTCCCAGATCACCTGTTTCGAGTGTGGAGTGAAGGGTCACTATTCCAATGAGTGTCCCAAGAAGACTGCTGCCACTGCCAATGTGAATGCCCCAGCTCAACAGCAGTGTCGTGTTCAACCAGGGAGAAGATTTTCCCCAGGGAACCCTCACAACCGCAGCGGCCGTCTCTTCCACATGAACGCCGAGGAAGCCCAAGAAGCGCCAGATGTAGTGCTGGGTATGTTTTCTGTCAACTCAGTTTTAGCAAGGGTATTGTTTGATTCGGGAGCATCGCATTCATTTGTCACCGAAGAATTTGCATGCACTAGTAAGATTCACCCAACCAACTTGAAGAATGTCATGATAGTTAAAATCCCAGGATCAACTACAAAAGCTAGAAAAAATTTCAAAGCTGTGCCTATCAGAATACATGGGATAGATTTTTATGCCAACCTAATTGTACTCGGAACCAAAGCATTGGAAGTAGTACTAGGTATGGACTGGATGTCAAGGCATAAAGGACTGATAGACTGTGCTAAGAAATCCATCACCATGGCCAGTAGCTCTGGAGTCATAGTAGAGCATATATCTGAAACCTTACCTCGTCAATTCAAGTGCAACAAGAGTCTAGCCTTACCCACCATAGACCAGGTCAGAGTAGTCTGTGAATACCCCGATGTATTCCCAGATGAATTCCCAAGTATGCCCCCGGATAGGGATATTGAGTTCATTATTGAACTAATCCCCGGAACCGGACCCATAGCCTAGAGACCCTATAGCATGAACCCCTCAGAGTTAGTGGAACTGAAGAAGTAGTTGGATGCCATGTTAGCAACAGGCTTGATTCAACCAAGCGCATCGCCATGGAGATCACTAGTGTTATTCGTTGACAAGAAAGATGGAGGCAACCGCTTGTGCATAGATTACAGAAAACTGAATGCCGTCACCATCAAGAACAAGTACCCCTTGCCAAAGATAGAGGATCTATTTGGTCAGTTGACTGGAGCCCAGGTATTCTCAAAGATTGATCTTAGGACTGGTTATCACCAACTTAAGATTCGGGCAATGGATATTCCGAAGACCGCCTTTACTACTCGCTATGGTTTATACGAGTATACAATCATGTCTTTTGGATTAACCAATGCCCCTGCTTATTTCATGAATCTCATGAATAAGATCTTTATGAATTTCCTAGATAAGTTTGTAGTTGTGTTTATCGACGACATCCTTATCTACTCCAAGTCAGAAGAAGAGCATGAGCAACATTTGAGAATCATCCTAGCAACCTTGAGAGAGCATCGGTTATATGCCAAGTTCAGCAAGTGTGAGTTTTGGCTGAAAGAAGTAGGATTCCTAGGACATATTTTGTTTGCCGGAGGAGTCTCTGTTGATCCCGCCAAGATCAAAGATGTCAAGGAATGGGAAGCCCCAACCACTCAAACCCAAGTCCGTGCATTTCTCGGATTGGCGGGATATTACTGCAAGTTCGTAGAAGGATTCTCGAGCATCGCCAGACCCATGACCCAATTTCTAAAGAAGGACAAGAAGTTTGAATGGACGGACAAATGTGAAGCCAGTTTTCAAGAGCTGAAAAAGAGATTGATATCAGCCCCAATATTGATCATGCCAGATATCAAGAAGCCGTTTGATGTGTATTGTGATGCATCCAAGATTGGTCTCGGATGTGTACTAATGCAAGAAGGCAAAGTCATCGCCTATTTGTCTCGACAACTGAAGCAGCATGAGCAAAACTATCCGACCCATGATCTTGAGTTAGCAGCCGTAGTTTTGGCATTGAAGACATGTCGTCACTATCTGATGGGTAATCGCTGTGAGATTTACTCAAATCACAAGAGCTTGAAGTATATTTTTACTCAGAAGGAGCTGAATATGAGGCAAAGGAGATGGATAGAGTTAATCAAGGATTATGACCTTGACATTCACTATCACCCCGGCAAAGCCAATGTGGTAGCGGATGCTCTTAGCAATTGTCTTGCAGGCTAAACACCATGATCAAGGAGAAGTAGCCAAGTTTGTATGAGGAGTTAGAGAAGTTTAGAACTGAGCTGGTTAGCAAAGGATTTTTAGCTAGTATTGAACTTCAACCCACTTTGATTAGCCAAATCAAGGAAGCCCAGAAGGGAAATGAAAGTATCGACGGAATCAAACGTCGTATTGGTACGAGAAAGGTACCTGGATTCACTGAAGACGAAGAAGGAGTTCTCTGGTACAAAGGACGTATCTGTGTGCCAGCAGATTCGGAGCTAAAGCAAGTTGTCATGCAGGAAACTCATGATACTCTTTATTCTATCCACCCTAGAGGAATGAAGATGTATCAAGATTTGAAAGAGCAATTTTGGTGGCACAAGATGAAGAGAGAAATCGGAAGCTACATCGCCAAGTGTGACATTTGTCAAAGAGTCAAAGAAGAGCATCAGAGACCCACAGGACTATTGCAACCATTGCAGATTCCGGAATGGAAATGGGATTACGTCGGAATGGACTTTATCACCGGTTTGCCTACTTCTAGTAGGGGAAATGACTCAATCTGGGTCATAGTTGATAGACTATCCAATGTAGCTCACTTCATACCTATCAAGACTACCTACCAGTGTTCGAAGCTAGCAGAACTGTAAATTGCTAGGATTGTTGGTCTGCATGGAACCCCCAAGACCATAGTATCATATCGAGGAACCCAGTTTACCTCGAGATTTTGGCAGAAAGTTCAGGAAGGATTAGGCACCAAGTTGAATTTCAGCACCGCTTATCACCCGCAAACTGATGGACAGACTAAAAGAGTCAACCAAATCTTAGAAGATATGTTAAGAGCTTGTGTGTTGGAGTACGGATCAAAATGGGAAGAATGCCTGCCTTTCGCAGAATTCTCATATAACAATAGTTATCAAGCTAGTTTACAAATGGCACCATTTGAGTTCCTATATGGAAGGAAGTGTCGTACCCCTTTGAATTGGTCACAATTAGGAAAGAGTTAGATTTTTTGACCCGACATTCTCCGAGAAGCCGAAGAGAAGGTTCACAAAGTCCGTGAGCACCTCAAGACCGCCCAATCTAGACAGAAGAGTTATGCTGACAAGAGAAGGAGAGACCTGACTTTCAAAGTCGGAGACTTTTTATATCTCAAAGTTTCACCATTGAAAGGAACCCAACGCTTTAGTCTGAAAGGAAAGTTACCCCCTAGATATATCGGACCATTCAAGATTCTGAACCGTCGAGGAGAAGTATCGTATCAACTGGAACTACCAAAAGAGATGTCAGCCATTCACAATGTGTTCCATATCTCGTTACTTCGCAAATGTCTGGATGTGCCAGAGAAGACTGAAGTTTTCAAGAACATCGATCACCGAGCTGTTGAGATTAACAATGACCTGACATATCGTGAAGTGCCCATCCGTATCTTGGAGGAAGCTTACAGAACCACCAGGACCAGAAGTATCAAATTTCTCAAGATTCAATGGAGCAACCATATCGAAGAGGAAGCCACTTGAGAGCGAGAAGATTACATTAGGACGGAATTCCCAGATCTCTTTAGTTCCTAGTTTTCTTTCGTAAATCTCGGGACGAGATTTTTGTTTAAGGGGGAAGATTTGTAACATCCCAAAACTCTAATCCAAGTGATCAAGATCCAAATCATCAAATTTAGAGTTAACAAAAACTTTTCCAATTAAAATTATTAAAGCATTCATATGTGTGTGCATTTAAATAGGAGTTTTTTTTGAATTGCCATGATTAAGTGATCCATTGCTTGTAAAATGATTCTTAGGTGAAATAAACATCATCTAGATCATTCCCAAACAAATCCCAAAGAAAAACAAATCAAAATGAATAAAAGAAAGAAATGGTCAATTGTGCCATTTTAACTACCATGCCTAATTTGGCTATTCCTAGGACTCAATTGTTAACAGAAACAAATGTGGATCTTTGCACCCCTTTCTAGTGATGTACTAAGGCCCACTTTGTGATCTGCCAAAAACTTTCAAACACTAAATTTAAATGGCATTTGAAAATTGAATGTAGTCATATGGGAAGATCCCACCTATTCAAAAATCACTCAAATGAGCTCCATTTTAAAAACCCAAGAAACCATAGAGGCTTAAGCATGTTTCTAGCCACTCCACCAAAATTCAACCAAAAATTCAAAAAAAATTCTCATGCGGCCATTGTGTCGAACAGGTGGCATGCAGAAAATAAACTGCCTAACTACTACTGTTTGTACTTAAGACATTGTCCCCCATTTGACCCCCTCTGCACTCCCTAGTCCCCCTGAGTCCAACCAAGTGGTCACCGGCCTACCCCTAAGCCACAACAGCAGTGGAGCGCCGCCACTTTGTGGTCGCCGCCGGCCGATCGTGGACAGAGCGCCACAGACCACGCCATGCCATTCTAGTGCCACTACTAGCTCCGCCTAACGCTACCACTGCCCCCTGTCCACCCCTCGATCACCCCAGGCCCTGGACCACACCCCAGCGCCACCGCCCATTCTCTCTGCGTCGTGCTCAGCGCGCGCCAGAGCGCGATCGTCGCCAGCATGTAGCAGACCGCACTAGGCATGCTTTGGTTATACCACTTTGAGTATTACTTACCCCAAGTATTATTTCCAAGTTTTACTTCCTTTACTTTACCAAAGTCCTTTACTTGTTTTGAAGGTAGCATAAAGAGTATAAAACTTGACCTATCTAGATAACTTTAGATGTCATTCTATGGCATGAGATTGATCCCATCTTTCCACCTTAGTGAACACTCTTAACTTAGTAGTTTAGAGTAGATAAAAACTTGAGTCACTTTAGATGGGAACACTTGGTGAAAATGAATTGTGAAAACCTTAGAATGATATGTTTGACATGTGCTAAGAAACACAAATGGTTTATGATGATGAAAATGTTGAGGCATGAGCCTTGACCCTTTTACAAAACTGATGGTTGGATTCGGATGTGATACCATTCCAAATTTACCGTACAACCATAATACCTGAATTGGGTAAGGGTTAGCCGAAAGTTTATATGCATTAGTATTAGTTCCCTCGCGGGAGAGGTTTGAGCTGAGGCTACCTCTCAATGTTGTCCACCTATGCAGTGCCCAAGATGACAGATGGTCATGGTTGGGAGGCCATGCTCATAGGAGAGGTGCTTATACTAGGGTGTGTAAAGGGAATGTTATGTTTGATTATCTGCATACTAAGTATGATGATTCAGGGTTATCCCTGATAGATGTATCGAATCTTGTGGTGAAAGTGTACCACCTCGGCAGAGTGTCAAACTATTCGAATAGCCGAGTCCGCGGTTATGGACAGTTGGAGTGGCCATACTGTTTTGTTGTCAAATGTTTTCAAAAATAACTTATGAAATGAACGATGAATCTTGACTTGACCACAATAGGGTTGTGACTATGACATTAGCTTCCCAACTTAAGTGATTCTAGAACTTTATTTTATCTTTCTTTGTTTCTGAACTCGGCTTAGGTTTCAAACTTAACTTAACAAGTAAACTTAGAGTTAGCACTTTACACTAGAATTATACTACTTGTTAGTGGTAGTTTGCGAGTACTTGAAGAGTACTCATGGCTTTTGTCCCTGGCTATTCTCATGGCCAGACTATGAAGGAGACTACCAAGATGATGGCCAGCAGGACGGCTATGATAACTAGGACTATCTGCCTTCGTCAGCATTGCATGTGCCCCCGAAGATGGACCCCACCGCTATGCTTATCAATTATTCCACTGCTTGTTGTATTAAGAGTGGATCATGAGATCCTTTATTTGTGTAAGACCTTATGTATGGTTTGTAATGGATGATGTACTGTGATATCAAATTTGTTATGTCTCGCAAAAATGGTAATCCTGGGATTGCGAGGTATGGCATAACATGCATCTGGGATTAAAAATCCGGGTGTTGACACCAACCTTGAGCAAAACCACCACCTAGTCTGCGTCTTCCCGTCTCTGATTCCCTCACACGGCCCAACCCCGCGTCTACCGACCGCGACCACCTCACCTCGGATCCCTAGCCCCGCATGGAATTACTGAGCCCACGGCTGGCCCCACCCCGACCAAAACACGCAACCCGAGCCTGATGCTACCTTCCTCCTGGAAATCCTCACAATTCCCCACTGCCGTTCTCTCACCTGACCTCATCTGCTCCCACCACCACGCGCACACATCCCTCCCGTAGCACCGCTCGGCGCTGCCACGAGCCCGTCCCTCTGTGCCACCACCAACGCGACCACGCCATTGCCGTGTTCGACCCTGGGCCTGCATCACCACCACATTGCGATCCTGAACCGTCTGTGCACCATGTGTTTTGTAGTGTACTTGGTAATGGTGGTGATGTTGAAGAGAGGGTGATGATCGATGTTAGAGGGCAAACACAAGTACACGGTGCCGTAAACCCAAGTTCTTCTTCCTGGATGACAAAGTCATCGACAAGGAACCAAGGAGTCCAACCCTCTCCTCCACGGAATGCCATCTCTCCTTCACAGATCTGGACTCGAAGATCTACCTCCCAGACGACAAGCTCTCCGTCTCGAATTCCAAGACCAATCCGATTACGTACCCCGAGTTCTTCTACATGGAACGCCACGACCTCTTTCACAGATCCGATGGCCGAGACTCCAAAGCCCCAATCCCGAGGATCTGGAGACCAAAATGAACCCCGTCGAACCCCAAGACCACCAGTGCTGAACCCTAATGTGATTCCCTTTTTGAGAGACCTATTTTTATAAATGACATATAAACTTGTTGCATATTAATTCATCAATGCTCGCATACATGTTTATTTGTTCGGGGTACTTTGTCAATCCACCTCATAATTAAATATGGAGACAATATGCGAGCTATTCTAGTCTTATATTTGCTCCATTTAAATTTGTGCAGCAAACCGATGCCATGTTTTGCCTTGTTAATACAACATTTAAATTGCGGGGTAACTAAACAACATGAACCTTCTTATTAATTGTCGAGACCCCGATTCCGCTTAATATTGCCTAGTTGCATCGCACCTTTGTCATGTCATGCATCATATCATGAACATACCCGGTATTTTGCCGTAGTATTAAATAGTGCATCCAGTGTTCCTTATAGTGCTTTTCTTCTTCCTGGATAGAATGATGAGATGTGGTGAGGTTCGACAAGTTCTTCGGATGTATCTTTGGCAGTGTTTCCCAGGCGAGCATTCCCCCCTTTTCTACCTATTTTGCATTTATAGTCTTTACTTCCTCCTATTGATCTATTGCTATCTGTGTCATGATGCTATAGTTTTCCTTACCATTTATATCTCCTGCAGCCTATATTGCCTTGGGCACCTCCTATTTCTTGTTGTTTGATAGACAATCAGCCTTGCGAGTCGTGGTCACTTTCTTAGGTGTTGCGGCGCATCATTGATGTTCCACAGTTGTTGGGAGGTTGCCACATGCTTAATGGTGGAGATGATCATGGCTTTACTTACTATTTGTTAATTAAAATGCTGGAAATAGATATAATGCAGAGGCACCAGTGGGTAATAGATGTTATTTGGTTTTTACCCGCCCACTTTTGTCCACCTAGGACCCGAGTTCTTGATACCTATTGCGAGATCGAGCGCGCTAACTATAGGTGGGGTGTGTGGGCTCCCCCATCGGCTTATTACCTGATTTCAAAGTACTATACTGGAGGCTACAAACTAGTTTAGGGCTTTATTACTATCCTATAGTTATGCCATGCTTTATTGCTTTATTTACTATTGCACGTGGAGCACCTGTACTGTTTAGGAACTCCATGCCATCTTTTCGCTATATCGACAAGTCCAGTCACAATTTCGGGTTCCCAATCATTTACAACTGTTGCCGCACACCCCGGGTCTGTATCGGAGATGGCCAACTTCGTCGCGGGTAGCTTAGTGGGGTGGCCCTCATGTACTTACTTTGGGTCTAGGAAACATCGTGTCTGAAGCCCTATCGACATACCGTTGGGTGTATGTTTCATGATCTTGCACATACCGGATCTGACAACAAGGGTAGAAGTGCGTGTGGATACTTTGGTGCACCCCTGCAGGGTTAAATCTTTTCGAAAAGCCGTGTCCGTGGTTATGGACGACTTGGAGCATAGTTTCTCAATCATGGACAACTATAACTAAAGAATTACTGACATAGATATGATTACTCGGATGCTTGAGATTTGTTGCCCTATGCTGGGTAAAAGGCTTATGGCCCATGAAGATTTCAGATGATAGCCCAAGGAAGCAACCGACAAAGGGTTTGATTGTATTAGGAAAGAGTCTTTAAGCCAACACTATATTGGTATTGTAATCACGCGTCTGTAGAAACCTATCCGCATACAGCTTTGAGACCCGGCCTATTATATATAGGATGGGAGAAGCCCAAGCGACGGTACCAAAATCTAGAAGACAGCTTGTAATAGTGCAATTTCCCAATATTCAGGTGACTTTGACTCCATTGTTTTCCTGACATCCGATGAAATCCCATCGTTCTCTTTTCCACGAAACCCTAAGTCCTTCACCATGGACATTGCCGAGGTTACCCCTTGTCAATTACTGTTATAATTTTATATGGATCTGATATGACTAGTAAGTTGGATAACCACCATGAAATGAATGAATAAAATTGCCAACTATGCGAGTTCCTCAGGATGAATTCCTCGTTTGGCCTTGAGGGGAAAATAATAGGATGGGTATGTTTGGTGTTAGTATCAGGTTGGTTCCGAATAGGTCTCTCTTATCCCTCACTGAGAGCTGACAGTTGTATCGAGTCTCTATATGTTGTTTAGTGCATGATTTATTGCCGCTTCAGTCCACCATACCTATGTAGGCGAGAGCCGCCGAATTCTACACACGTCGTGTACTGGCCTAAGTACTGCCCGCTCTCCTTTTTCCTTTTCCTTTTGTTGGCACCCCTTTTGTTTTAATACGTATAAAATCGACGATGTTACCAAGGTTACCCTTCCGGCTTGGCCTAGGCAGGGTTATGGATGCCATTGCTTATTCTTCAGGACTCTTAGTCCAATTTGCATCTTATCCGTACTCGGATGTTGTATCGTTTTCAATGTGATTTAGATCTTTGTATTGTATATCTGTATTCTTGACTCTTTGAGTCATTATTGTATTTATGTTCTTGTGGGTTCTATCGTGGACTATTGTGTAATGGTATTATTTTGTTTTCCGCCCACACGCAAGTACCTGGTGGACATCTTCGAATCATTTCTATGTGGGTTTGGCGGAAGCGCTAAAATCTGCATAGGGCCGATTCGAGGGTGTTTCAAAGTGGTATCAGAGCGCAGTAGTTGTGATACCTCACTGGTCCAGCCTGTACGATAACCTAGCTAACGAACGATGTAGAGTGTCAAAACTATTTTGCAAAATCGGTTGGATAGATCTGATTAGGTCTACTTTTACTCCTGACCTCTGTGATATTCTCCTCTTACCTTCGCGTGTTTTGAATCTGTTTTCTTACCTTTCTTCGAGTCCAGGATTTCTAATGGTTGGGTTCTGTCGTACCTTCAGGGTTTCGCTTCCTCCTTTTTTGATGTGGTGGTATAATTATTAAATGAGCATCTCATTTGTTGTGCCTTTCATCCAATATTTTTGTCCTTGAACTCTTTATTTGTATGTGCGCCTTGATGGTTATCCATCTCGTTGAAAAAACATACGAGAAGGATGAGTATTGGTGAAGTTGGAGTATACCTTGAGCATGTGTTGTTCATGTCAATGGAACCATCACGGAACCTAATCATTGTGTCTTTACATACGATTTCTTTTGTATCTTCCGGTGGTCCCAACACGACGACATCATCTATGAAGAGTCTGCATCACACCTGCGTTTTCCGATGCTTTCCGAACATCGCTTATCGAGATCTTCAGTCTAATTTCAAGAGTTGGGTTGCATGATTTTCCTATTCATGTATGGAGTTAATAGGTTGGGTACGGTATGGACTGATCACCCTACCTGACTCTTATTGTTCACTCTTGTACATCAAATTGGTGGATCAATGTGACTTTTACTCTTTTTAGGGAAGGTAGAGGTGGCCTCATCTACGAGACCTCTACCTTCGTCTTTTGTTTCTCCGAAGTGTCCTCTCGACGAACGTGAGCAACAATCTCTTGTTGGTGGTGTCGTCGATTCTAAGATGGAGCAAGAATCTTTGTTACTAGTGTCACGAGGATCTACATGAAGCGATAAGATCTAGATCATCAGCCTTCTACCCGTACCATGAGGCGGATCTTGGGGACGAGATCCCTTGTTAGTGGTGTCGAATTATAGCACCCCGGTAAAACCACTACTAGAAAATCGTTTGTTGTTTTTATTTTGGTGCATCATCATGATCGCATGCTCATGTCATCATGCCACATTGCTTTTGAGCATCATCATGACATCATGCATATATTTGCCTAAACCTATTTCCCAAAAGCTTCCTTTGTTTTCTAAATATTCCCCTCACTATTTCAAATGTAAACCCCGGTCTCTTCCGAATATTTTGTTTGTCTAAAAAACTATTTACAAAAGACTTTTATAAAATAAAACAAACAAGTTTAAAAAAATAAATTTTGATCGAAGGAGGCAGACACTGACCAGTCCCAAAAGCCCAGCCCGTAGCCACCTACCATCCCAACTCCCCAAACCCTAACCCTAGATTTCCCTAACCCCAACATGCACACTCGCTGCCACAGGCCACACCCGACACACCCCGCACCTACCACTGCCGCTGCTGCACTCACCCGCGCATGCTCCACACACTAACACACGCACGCAACGACTTGTTCCCAGCGGCACACCGGACGCGCCCCTGACCCATTCCACACACGCACCTCTACACGCACGCGTATACCACCCGCCGTGACCGACGTGGTACACGCGACCCAGCCCTGAGAGAAACCACCACCCAGCTCGCGTCTTCCCGTCCCAGATTCCCACACGCGGCCCTACCCCAAGTCTTTCGACCGTGACCACCTCACCTCGGATCCCCAGCCCCGCAGGGAATCTCTGACACCACAGCTAGCCCCACCCCGACCACGCACACAACCTGAGCCTGATGCCACCTTCCTCCCACAAATCCTTGTGATTCCCTATCGCCGCTCTCTCACCCGACCCTGTCTTCTCCCACCGCCGCGTGCACGTGTCCCTCTCGCAGCACCGCTTGGCGCCACTGTGAGCTCGTCCCTCTGAGCCACCGCCACCGCGACCTCGCCACTGCCGTCTTTGGCCTCAGGCCCACATCCCCACCGCGTCTCCTCCCGTAGCCGCCAGGGGTGCCGCCTCCCGACAGCACCTCTGCCCCGAGCCATCCCGCCTCCTCGCGTGGAGCCGCCTCCTCGTGCCGTTCGGAGCTCCACGCCGGCCCCCGTCGACCTTGCCGCTTCTCTGCCTCACCGCGGCCTACGCGCCCCCACATCCGGCCGTCCCGTACCACCACACCGCTGCCAAGTCTGTCCCGGCGAGCCCTTGCATGCCCCAGTCACCGCCGCCTCGCGCCGTGTCATGAAAGCCTCCTAGTGCCGCCGGCCATGCTCTGCCAACCCCAGGCCGCGTGAGCCCGAACCGTCTTTGCGCCGTGTGTTTTGTAGTGTTCCTGGTAACGATGGTGATGTTGAAGAGAGGGGGATGATCGATGTTAGAAGGCGAACACAAGTACCCAGTGTCATAAACCCAAGTTCTTCTTCTCGGATGACAAGGTTTTCAACAAGGAACCAAGGAGTCCAACCCTCTCCTCCACGGAATGCCATGTCTCCTTCACGGATCCGGAATCGAAGATCTACCTCCCGGACGACAAGCTCTCCATCCCGGATTCTGAGACCGATCTATTGCCGCACCCCGAGTTCTTCTACATGGAACACCACGACCTCTTCCACGGATCCGATGGCCGAGACTCCGAAGCCCTGATCCCAAGGATTTGGAGACCAAACTGAACCCTGTCAAACCCCAAGACCATCGGTGCCAAACCCTAATGTGATTCCCTTTCCGAGACCCCTATTTTTGTAAATGTCATATAAACTTGTTGCATATTAATTCATCAATACTCACATACATGTTTATTTGTTCGGGGTACTTTGTCGATACACCTCATAATTAAATTTGGAGACCATATGCGGGATATTCCAGTCTTATATTGGCTCCATTTAAATTTGTGTAGCAAACTGATGCCATGTTTTTCCTTGTTAATATAATATTTAAATTGTAGGATAAATAAACAACATGAACCTTCTAATTAATTGTTAGGACCCCGATTCCGCTTAATATTTCCTAGTTGCATCCACATTTGTCATGTCATGCATCATATCATTAACATGCCTGGTCTTTTGTCATAGTATTAAATAGTGCATCCGGTGTTTCCTATAGTGCTTTGCTTCTTCCCGGATAAAACAATGATATGTGGCGAGGTTCGATAAGTTCTTAGGATGTATCTTTGGCAGTGTTTCCCAAGCGACCATTCCCCTATTTTCTACCTATTTTGCATTTATAGTCTTTACTTCCTCATGTTGATCTATTGCTATCCATGTCATGATGCTTTAGTTTCTGTAGCATTTATATCCCCTGCAGCCTATATTGCCTTGGACACCTCCTATTGCTTGTTGGTTGATAGACAATCGTCCTTGTGAGTCATAGTCGCTTGCCCAGGTGTTACGGTGTGTCGTGGATGTTCCACAGTTGTTGGGAGGTTGCCACATGCTTAATTATGGAGATGATCATGGCTTTAATTACTACTTGTTAATTAAAATGCTGAAAATAGATATAATGCAGCACCGGTGGGTAATAGATGTTATTTAGTTTTTACCCACCAACTTGTGTCTACCTTGGACCCGAGTTCTTGACACCTGTTCTGAGATCAAGCGCGCTAACCACAAGGGGTGTGTGGGCACCCCCATCATCTTAGTACATGATTTCAAAGTACTATACTGGCGGCCACAAACTATTTTAGGGCTTTATTACTGCCATGTACTTATGCCATGCTTTACTGCTTTATTTTCTATTGCGCGTTGAGCACATGTACTGTTTAGGAACCCCGTGCTACGTTTTTGCTATATCGACAAGCCTAGTCACACTTTCGGGTTCCCAGTCGTTTACAGCCATCGCCACACACCCTGGGTACATATCAGAGATGGACGACTTCATTACGGGTAGCTTAGTGGGGTGGCCCTCATGTACTTGCTTTGGGTCTAGGAAACGTCGTGTCTGAAGCCCTGTCGACATACTGTTGAGTGTATGTTTCATGATCTTGCACATATCGGGTCTGACAACAAGGGTTGAAGTGCGTGTGGATACTTTGGTACACCCCTGCAGGGTTAAATATTTTTGAAAAGCCGTGTCCACGGTTATGGACGACTTGGAGCACAGTTTCTCGATCATAGACAACTATAACTAAATAATTACTATTATAATTTTACATGGATCTGATATGACTAGTAAGTTCGATAACCATCATGAAATGAATGAATAAAACTACCAACTATGTGAGTTCCTCGGGATGACTTCCTCGTTTGGTCTCGAGGGGAAAATGGTGTTAGTATCAGGTTGGTTCCGAATAGATCTTTTTTATCCCTCTTTGATAGCCAACAGTTGTATTGAGTCTCTATAGGTTTTTTGGTGCATGCTTTGTTGTCGCTTTAGTCCACCATACCTATGTAGGCGAGAGCCGCCGAATTCTAGACTCGCCATGTACTGGCCTTAGTACTGACCACTCTCCTTTTTCCTTTGCCTTTTATCGTCACCCCTTTTGTTTTAACATGTATAAACTTGACGACGTTAGTAAGGTTACCCTTCCGACTTGGCCTAGGCAGGGTTACGGACGCCATTGGTTATTCTTCAGGACTCTTAGCCCAATTTGCATATTATCCATACTCGGATGTTGTATTGTTTTGAAGGTGATTTGGATATTTGTATTGTATATCTGTATTAGTCATTGTTGTATTTATGTTCTTGTGGGTTCCATCATGGACTATTGTGTAATTGTATTACTTCATTTTCCACCCGCACACAAGTGCCTGGTGGGCATGTTTGAATCATTTCTATGCTGGTTTGGCAGGAAGCGCTAAAATATGCATATGCACAATTCGAGGGTATTACACCGCCTACCTCTGCCACTAGCCACCACTGCTGCCCCGGACTCCGGTGCTCATCCTCGCCCTCTTCCTCGAGTCGCCGTCATTGTCATGCAGAGGAGATCTTCATCAACACCCGGAGTCACTCGTCTTCTACCCCGTCTAGATTCAATCTAGCCGGATGATGGAGTGCTGTCGGATCTTCATCGACACGTTCCCGATTCGTCCACGAGTTTTTGATCTCACCTCAACGAGGTGCCGTTTTCGTTGAATGTGTGGATACCGGTGGAAGTGCAACACTTGGAGCACTAGATCATTGGAGACGTCTATGGGATAATACATCTCCTCACTACTTGCTAAGTCTTGTTGCGAGGATCGACACATGACCAACCTCGTCATAAAAAACTTCCACTTCCTCGATCTTCGAGGGTATGATCCGTTACCTCCTCCCTCGCATTGGACCTTGGTTATGTGCTAGATTTTTTGTTTTTCTTAGTGCCTTCCCCAATAGGTATGGCGACTATTGCCGCGTTCGATGGAGTTTCCACCACGCTGACGATCGCCTTGGCTAACTTTGCTGACAACAAGCTCACTGTGTCCGCCTTCGTTAGAGTAGCCAGAAGGACTGCCGTCGATAGGCTCCAAGGTGAAGCATGATAGCCAACTGACACCGTGCTTGCTGGCGAAGATGGTAGGACCAGCGTCTTTGTGTTGGAGGCAGAAGAATCGAACAACATCGATCTAGATCTGATGAGTGAAAAGCTTGATGGAGAGGTTGAATGGTGGATTTGGATTTTGGGGCAGGAACACCACCGTCTGTAAATAGGAAGGGGAGCAGGAGGGCGCTGAGCGATTTTCTCCTACTGGAACTTTGCGGTCGCGCACGGCCTCCCGGCATCTCCATGCCTGCACAAGCTCCATCGCCGCATTCCCCTTTTTGCATGCAGCAAGGCCGGCTCTAGGGAAACGGTCGAATCGGGCGTTATCCATGGGCATGGCTAAGGGGTGCTTTGAGGTTTGGACTCATGCAGGCCAAAAGGGCATGCGGGAAACCAATCAGACCATTTACTTCCTCCCTACAGGCTACCAAACGTGCCCTTGAGTTCTTACTATATCTCGAAGCACGTTTTCTGTGCGGGTATATCTCTGAGCACTTCAATATTTTTTTGAGGAATCAACAAGCGTGATCGCCCACTTGAACTCAATTTTCATTGAAAAAATGAGTAACATTACATGAGGCCTCATGGCAAGCTTGTACCCACAAGCAGTCTATTCTGAGGGCCGGCAATACAGTGGCAGGGTAGCCGATAGGATACCAAGAAGGACTACACATCGTGCCAAAGAGAGATCGAGCACCCATCCCTGGTACATACCTTGGTAATGGAGCAATATATCGGGAGTAAAGTCTAGAAGAACTTCCATGTGGAGGTAGCTTTCCGGGGTCGGTCGCAAAGGTAACTCAGATGAACCCAGCAAGTCTAAGGGTGTCTCACCCAGCTAATAGACCATGGATCACCTTGAGAAACATACATTTGTTCTGGAGAGCAAGGTTAATAATTCCTAGGCCACCTTCAGACTATAGGAGACACTCGTAGTCCTAGGCAACTTGATGGCAACAACTCAGCATGATTCCTTCACCTTCCACAACATTGCTGATGGAAATAACTCCATGTGTACCAACTTGTCGGGATTCCAAGTGTAGAGTGTTGTAGTAAGCCTCTCCCCCCCCCCCACACACAAGGGAGACTCGAGGGTTTATACCGAACTCTCGGGGAATTAGCGAAGAG
The DNA here is from genome assembly GCA_910589775.1 of Avena eriantha. Taxonomy (NCBI): domain Eukaryota; kingdom Viridiplantae; phylum Streptophyta; class Magnoliopsida; order Poales; family Poaceae; genus Avena; species Avena eriantha. The sequence continues at coordinate 18,981,871 of OU342740.1, forward strand.
TATATTTTTCTTCTCCTCTCAAGCAATCTACAAAATAAAGTTTTTTCCTTGTGTCCCCAACTCCACCGTGTGGTTGTGAAGCACAAGGTTTCGTATTAGTAATATGAAATAACAATAAAAAAGTAAAATAGTAATAAAATATGCAAGTAAAGTAAATGCCATAATAGAAAGGTCTTTTTGTGTTTTGTTTGTGTTTTCAAGTAAAGAAAGTATTTTTGTGTTTTCTTAATATTAAATTGCAGCAAAGCTAAACGATAGTAGTAGTGTTGGAAGGTTGTTTCTTATGATAAAAGTTGGACCGGGGTTCATGGGTTCACTTGTCTACTCTCTTAGTTGAAGTGGACATAAAATAATTCATCATCAATATTATATTGGTGGAACTTCACTATGTGTTTGATAAGCATTCATATGGGAATCACGTCCTAACATAGAGATGATGCAACACATCTCTCTTACTCCTCTAGAAAAGGAAAACTCCAAGCAATCTAGAATTAAGAATTAATAGAGCATAGCCTTAGTTATTTTGACATGATGTTTGGATAACAAATATGCTACCTTGACCAAACAAGATTATCAAGCTATCACGGGATAATTGTAGCACATAAATTCACTTAATCCCTAGTGAGGTAACAAAAGAAAGGTAAAAACCATAGTAGATCTCGAATTTTCTATCACTATTCAATCACTACCACCATGCTACTCCATCTAATACACACTCCCCCACACGCTCTTGCATACAAGTTGGATCAAAACAAGCAATTAAGAAAGAGGTACATCATGTGCATCTATCAATACATCTTACACATAGATAGATTCCAATCTCATATATCAAATCATAGAATAAAGATCCACCACATATGATTTACATATATGACCATAATCATGTTGGGCAGCTCATATGGTACTAGATCTATTAAGAACATGAGAGAGAGAGAGATCAAGCTACTGCCACAAACACGTAGTCTAGAGGTGGACTACTCCCTCTTCATCATGGTGATGAAGTTGGAGATGTTGGAGAAGGTAGAGATCCCTCCAGCGGCGGTTCTGGCAGAGTTCCCCCTCTAATCTTTACTAGTTCTGACTAATTTTTGGTGTTTCTGTATTTTTGTGGCGTTCTCCTCGAGGTGCCCTAGGGGACCCTTTTTATAGCAGTTTTTAGGTCAAACCAAATTGGTGGGCAAAAGATTGAAGTGAATCAGACGACCGAGGACCAAAAGGCACCAGGTGGCATGTGCACCAGGGTAGGCCATGCCACCTGGGCTCCATTGGGCCTCTAGGCCTGTCTCATGGGATCCAATCACTCTAGATCTTCGTCTTCCCAAAATATCGGTTTTCCCAGAATCTTAGATCTATTGGACTTTGTTTAGGTCCTGAATCGACCTTACGCATAAGCCTTCGCAAGGCTGGTTTTACACTCAACATATGGCTTGTACTATATAAGTGGCTAGCGGGTGTATGTCTCTCTTACATTAGTTGATATATTATTTACAAAGGACGACACTAGAAGGGGATTTAAAGCGACAACTAGTCAATCCATGTTGTGGTTAGAAGTTCGTAGGTAAGAAACAGTTCTTATGCGCAAGCCCAAACACCCACGTAAAATATGCAAAGATAAAATAGAGTCGTCTAACTTTATTTTGCAAGGGGCATGTGAAATGTAGGGCTGATCAAGGGATGTTTTATCCTCCTCTTCAAGCAATGTACAAAACACCTTGTGTCCCCAACTCAACCGTGTGGTTGTCAAGCATAAGGTTTCGTATTACTAATATGAAATAACAATAATAATAAGTAAAGTAAAACCATAATAAAATATGAAAGTAAAATAAAGGCAATGATATGATATGTTTTATGTTTTGTTTGTGTTTTCAAGTAAAGAAATTATTTTTGAAATATGAAATTGTAGAAAGTATAAATGACAGCAATGGCAATGGAAAGTATGAAAGGGAAGAAGGTTGTCTTGAAGTACGCATGCACAAATTTCTCCCCATTGTCCCACATTGTTTTTAGAAACTTCAGATGTCCAACATTGTATTTCACTACCATTTCTTTCTAAAAACTTTCAAACTCTTCCATTGTCAAAGAATTCCACAGAATATCACCGAAGTCTATGTGGAAAAACGGAATCTTACTAAAACGTCTTCCACACTTCTCTTCCGCTTTTGATGAAACATGCCAAAAACAATCCCAATGAATGGAGTCGGGGAAATAAAATGTATTGCTATAGACATCGAAACATCTTGGTCTGTGATAATTGTAATTGGAGCTTTGCCTCCCATGCATTTGTGGAAAGTTTGGAACAACCAAATAGATGAATCAATTTGTTCATTGTTTAGACTTGCACATGCAAATAGACAGTTCTGACGATGCCTCTGGCTCCAACAAATGGTGCGAAGGGTAGGTTATACCTATTTATTTTGTAAGTTGTGTCAAAACTAAGACAATCACCATACAGGTCATACATTCACCTTGAGTAACTGTCAAACCAAAAAAAAGTTTTCTACCTTATCACCCTTACCAAGTTTGAAATCCTAAAAGAATATTGGGTCCTGATCTTGTCTCTTCCTGAAATATTCTAGAACTTGTGCCATATCACTTATCTTGTTCTCATTCCTTATAGTTGTCCTTACATTACTAACATACTTCTTGTCATAAGGCACATTTTTTGGTTTACCACCTCTTAGATATGTCAAGATTGCCATTATTTTTCTTGTGTCCATTTTGACAGAGGTAAATGTGCGGATAAACAGTTTTTCATCACTAGTCATCTGCTTGTGTGATCTTGGAAACTCCGTCTCATCTTTGGGACTCAGACCATGATTGTGCTCTAGTTCAAGCCCTTTTAAAACCCATTTTCCATCCCTTAGAGACATAGTCATTTTTGCTAGACATCATGTAAGTTCAATGTGATTTCTCTTTCTTTTCCTTGTTTTTTCTAGAGGATCTGTCCTAGTTCTTTCATTATTTCTCTATTGTTTCTGATTTTTTCATTCTTTCCAACTCTTCTGCATCAACTGGTTTACCATCCCTGTTGCACTGATAAGTTCTCCTAGTTGTTAGCTTCTCCACACTACTACGACTGTTGTACATAGTTGCTTTCTTGACTGAGAACCCACAAATCAAACCATATTAACTGTAGAATGAATAAGCAACATTATCTGTGTCAAATATCATGTTGATGGTGGGAACATGACGACTCTGTGCTTCTTGGCTGCAAGTTCGAGCTGCTTCGAAGTTTTCATGCTCCAATAATATCCTAATGTCGTCTGGGGTAAGCTCCTCAACTTCTTCATTCTCATTTTCAGCACATCTTCAATTGGATTATTTTCAAATTCATCATTAACATCCTCTAGGGGACAAGTTTCTTCATCAGATGACACTGGATCTATAAGGTTGTCCTCATTTGTGCCAAAGAAAAATTGTTGGTACATTTTCATCATCACTATTTTGTTCTTCACAATGCTCTACCAAGATGTCTGAATGTTCATTTTGCTCTCCAATTTGTTCTAAATTGTGTTGGTATTGGCAATGATCTTCAATTTTTGGAATTTCTTTTGCATTTGTACAGTCAACCTCAAAGTTCCCAAACTACAGTTGAACCAGCATAAAAATAGTTATTTGAATATAAAACAATAAATTAATGTTTTCAATTTTTAACAAATAAAACATTCTTACTACATTTTTAAAATCATCCGCACAGTATCCTTTTGTTCAGGGAGCCCTTTGTTCAAGCTGTTAATATATTCCTAACTAAAACTTTGTTCTTCAAAAACATGCATCAATTGTGTGAATGAGAGATTAGAGAATTCAAACATACTTCCACCCAAGAAACTTGCATATTCATGTTAAAAATAATATAATTGAAAATTTTACTTATCATTCCTTTATAACATACAAGGTTGGAAAGATGGAAAGAAAACACTCAACAAATTTTTTACCTACCATTGGCTAGTACCGTTGTTCAAATAGTTGTTCTGCATTTGACCTTCTGAATATTGCACACTAGAATGAGCCATCTACTATAGTAGTCCACATTTAGGAATATGAATCAAAGAAAATATAAATGAAATTATTTATTGTGAAACATGCCTAAGTTTTTCCAGCCCAAGCTGTGTAAGTGTTTTCTTGTTTATATGTTTTCCCTACCTGCAAATATCCTGAGAACCTACTTCCCTGAGGAATAAAACTACCTGCACTTGAACTGGTAGCATAATCACCCTACAGAATGTCATGAGTGCAACAACAATTTGGCATAAGATTTTTTATGCACAAGGTTAAATGTTTTTAACATGTTTACATGATTTTCTTATTCCTACTGCTAGTAACAGATTACCTGGATTGATTGCAAACTATAGCTGGTAGTCTGATGTTTGAGAGAATTTTCTTTATTGTTTGATGCTGGAATCTACATAATAAAAAAATAAAGCCTGGAATAAATGATTAAGAGTATCTTATCACCCTTTTTCAAGATTATCATGGAAAGTTTTTACTAGATGATGTCTGTTACCTGTGTCCATATGATAAAATCTTCATAGAAATGAAAAGAATTTACAAAAATAAATATATGTTTTGTAGTTCATGTTTTATCAATTGACTAATCATTTTCTCTATTTTTTCATCATTTACTAGATACATGCTTGTACAAAAAGAACTTTTCTTTACACAGGAAAATGAAGAAAATCTCAACCAACTCTTGGGATTTTTAAGGAGAAAGAGAATCGTGGGACAAACAGATAACTTACCTTGGTTACTACTGCATCCGTAATCCATGTCTTCTTTTTTCTTTTGTCAATTTCTCATGGGTGCCTCGAGGGGAGGGGGTTCTAGATCTGGTTTTAGCTGGAAGGGATGACGGGAGAGGAGGGAGTCTCGCCTTTTTTGCGTGAAGAAAGAAGATTGTACAATTTTGCGAAAAATGATCGGCAGGCTATTTGCTGCCCATAGGCGGCACGGGCAGCATAGGGCGGAGTCCCGATTAGGCCGGCCTAGTTCGCGTTAGGCCTTTTCTTTTATGTTTTCTTTATCCTTTTATCTATTTTTCTTTTTATCTGTTTTTCTTTTTTGGTTTTCTTTTTTGTTTCTTTTTCTTTACGTTTTTAGAAACATTTTGTAAACGGTATTCATTATTTTAAAAAAAAATATTATGTTTTTCCGAATTTTGGTTCATGATTTCTAAAATTGGTTCATGATTTTTGAAATTTGGGTCAAATTTCAATTTTTGGTTCATAATTTTTGAATTTGGTTTATGAATTTATGAAATTGGTTCATGTTTTACTAAATTGGTTTATGATTTTCGAAAATGGTTCATGACTTTTTTTTGAAATTAGTTCATATTTTTCGAAATTGGTTTAAAATTTTATTTATGATTTAGGAAATTGTTCATGACATTAAAATATTATTCGTGATTTTTTTAAACTTGTTCATGATATTAAAATTTTATTCACGCTTTAGAAAATTGTTCATGAATTTCCAAAATTCGTTCAGATTGTTAGTTTATGATTTTAAAAAAATGTTTAGGATTTTTTTAACAAATTGTTCATGAATTTCGAAAAAATGTTTATGCTTTTTCCCAAAAAAACATGCTTTTCTAATATTTTTTCATGATTTCTGAAAAATATTCATAAATATTTTTAAAAATTAAGGTTGGTTTGAGGTTTGGAAACGGTTCGCGCTAGCTAGCGATGTGAGCCAACGAACCATCTGGACAATAGAATGAATTAGCTATCTAGGCCTGGGAAGGAACGATCGAGCCACTTACCTATGTGAAACCAGCGACCGAAACATAACCATGGGCTGGCCCATGTCAACGGCGTCCGAGGCAGCGTGAGTCGGATGTGCTGCTGAGAGCCACCCCAAAATGATTCTTTGTACTTATCTATTAGTTTCGGCCCAGTCCCTACCCCGGATCTTGCTTGGGCTTTCTCTCAGTATAAGCCCAACAAAAATTAAATAGCAAACCTAAAATCATAACTAACAAGCCCAATTACAATTAAAAATGCCCACAACACAAACAAAGGCAAAACAGTCGGGGTCGATCAGACAACCGAGGAGGGTGACATCAATCGGGGTGACGTCGCTAGATCGATATCTAAGGAAATTTTGGTCAACCGAGCCCTAGGCGCGTCCAATAAGAAAAGGGAAAAGATAATGTTCCTCCGGGGGATCGAACGAAATGATCCCCCGGATCGTTGCGAGCGACGCACATGGGAGGGCCCACCACTCGCACATTCCTCTCCTTCCTTTCTTCCTCGCTGCGCCGCGAGGCACCCCTGCAGCTCCGGCCGCCGGGCCGCCCCTGCCGCTCCGGCCGCCACGCCGCGACCCGTCCCTTCAGATCTAGTCGTCGCGCCGCCCCTGCAGCTATGGCTGCCACCCGCCCCCGCAGTTCCAGCCGCCGTCGCACCTCCCGTCGCCGCCTACTACTCGTGTCGTCGCCGCCTGCACCTCCCGCCGTCGCGCCCTGCTGCTCGTGCACCGCGCCTTGCTGCTCGCGCCGCCGCTGCACCTCCCTTCGCCGCCGCACCTCCCGTCGTCACCGCCGCACCTCTCGTCGCCGCCTGCTACTCGCGCTTGTAGCTCGCCGCCCTACAGGTGGAGCACCGACGCAGCGAGATGGCAGGCACCGGTCCTGGGAGGGGAACGACGGTCTCCTGCAGGGGCGTCGTCGGACGGCGGCCCGCTGCTCCGACCTCCGGCGAGGAACACTGGTTCGATGCGATGCTCGTGCATGCTACCTAAGGAGATTTTGCTACATACAGTTTTCGTTTTAGCTACCGACGGTCATAGTCGTTGCTGCCCACGGTCGACGGAATTGCTACGGATAGGACGACAAATTTTCATGTTGGTGCTTTTTTGCTATGATCGCGGGATTTGCTACACATATATATTTTTTGCTCCAACTTATGTATGTTTTTGCTATAATATTGTAAAACTTTCGCTACAAGATGACCGACAATAGTCTTCGGAGAAGTCGTTTTGCTAGGTAGTAACTTTTTTTGCTATCTCGGTGATGTCTCCGGCAAACTCTTTTTTTTGCTACATTAGCTCAGTTTGTTTGCTACCACCGTTTTGTGATTTTGCTACAATAGCGTAATTTTTTTGCTACGAGGTCTCCGACGATGGTTTTTCCGGCGAGTCTCCGGTGATATTTTCCGGCGAAATCGGTTTTTGCTACATTAGTACAACTTTTTTGCTACACGGTCGCCGACGAGGTCTCCGGCGAGATCTCCGGCGAGGTCTAGTTTTTTTTGTACTTTCTGAACCGAATCGTTTTTTTTGCTACATGTAACAAAAGCGGGCATTATGTAGCAAAAGCAGGATGTAGTGTAGCAAAAGCGAGATTTAGAAAGGACACGTGTCAAGAGGAGCCGGAGAATCGGAAGTTTTGATCCGGGGACGGGTAGCACGCCCCATAAGAAAACTACTGTACTAGTACTAAATCCTGGGCCGGCGAGAGCTGTGCTCTTCTCAACAGTCACTGGTCCTCCTTCCTTTGTGTGAGCTCGGCAACATGGCGAACCATGTCCGCCACGTCCACGTCCGACGACCCTGCTGATGAGATCGCGTCCCTCGCCTTCGCGGCGAGCTCCATCGCCCTCGACCGCATCGCTGCCCCCTCATCCATTAGCTCCACTACCGCTTTCTTCACGTCCTCCCTCCCGACCTGAAATGTTGTCACGTCAGGGTGATTTAGTGGCGCCTTGATGCCGGCACGGACGCCTGCGCGGAGCACGTCCACGACGAGTGCCTCGTTCAGGAACTGGTCGGCGAAGTGCGGCCAGGTAAGGAGCGGCACGCCGTGCGAGAGGGATTCCAGCGTCGAGTTCCAGCCGCAGTGCGTGAGGAATCCTCCGACCGAAGGGTGCGACAGGATGGTCATCTGCGGCGCCCACCCGCGGATGACGAGGCCGCGGCCCGCCACTCGACCGTCGAAGCCGGAGTCGGGGCCGTCGATCTCCTTCGCCACCCAGATGAACGGCCGGTTCGACTCCTCCAGGCCAGCGGCAAGCTCCGCGACCTGCGGCGGCAGCAGGCGGGTGATGCTCCCGAAGCTAACGTAGAGCACCGACCGCTGCGGTTTGGCGTCGAGCCACGAGACGACGTGGCCGACGTCGGCGGCTGCGCTGTTGCCTCTCCCGGACATCGTCTTGGCATCGGAGGCCAGGAGGCAGAGCGGCCCGACCGCCCAAACCTTCTTGCCGAGGGCCTCGCCGTACCGCTCGATGAATGCGCCCTCGAAGGCCGCGCACGTGTTGATGACCAGGCCGTCGGCGCTGGCCTCGGCGTCCAGAATGTCGCGCCGGTACCTCTCGAACCCCGGAAGCTGGAGTACCCCGAGCGACGTCGCTCTGGTCACCACGGCGCGCACGGGGAAGTCCGGCACCTCGAACGGCTCGAGGACGTCGGTCACGCGGTCATGCAGACCGTGCTTGTCCACGTTATGCACCGCCAGAAGGAAGAACGTCGACGGGAAGTGGAAGACGAGCCGAGGGACGCCCAGCCGCCGCGCGACGTCGGCTGTCCACGGGCTCATTGAGTCGGCGACGAGGCAGTCGGGCAGCCGCGGCAGCGCCCGGAGGTACGACTCGAGCGGGCCGGCGAGCAGCCACACGGCCTCGTAGAAAAGCGCCATATGGGAGAAGTCTGTGATCATGTCGAAGCTCTCACAGCCGTGGGGGAACCCCACAGACGGCCCTGGGAACTCGAGCTCGGCGAAGTCGATGGCGAGCCCCGCGCGGCAGGCGTGCTCCAGGACAGCCCTGCTGCGGACCGCGTGGACCGGTGTCAGGACGACCGTGACGCGCGCGCCGCCGCGGCCGGCGATGAGGCGCGCCATGTCCATCATGGGGATCACGTGGCCCTGCGCGAGGAGCGGCACCAGCACGAAGTGGAGTGGCGCCGCCATGGTCCGTGTGGTGCTGCTGGATGACCTGGCTGGCATGAACGTGTATAGCCGTCCGTCGAAGACTCCGACGTGTATGGCACGGGGTGCAGTGTGAGGACGGTAGAGCATCTCCGTCGAAGACTCGAAGTGGATGTAGCTCGGCGACAGCAAGAAAACATCACCCAGGCGACGTGGACGTCCGGCATGGGTGGAGGAAGCAGGCCGCACACTACGGGAATAACTGATTACGCCGACAGCCACCTTATACGCCTATGGCAAAATGTTGGACCCGTCGGCGAAGGTTCCCGGGCTCGTCAGCCGGGCCACGCAGCCGTTGGCGTAAACTTCCCGTCGGCTTAGCCCACTAACCGCCGATGGCAACCGTCGGCGTATATATACAAGCCTGACGGTGACCGTCAGCCTATGCCGCGTTGTCGGCGTAGGAGGCCACATGGCCCTGGTTAACGGCCCACCTGACAGACGCGGTGCACGGCGTTACGCGCATAGATACGCTGATGGCCAGGCCGTCGGCCTAGCTATGGTGCCACTTATACGCCGACGGCAATGCTGTCGGCCTAGGTTGTTTATTTTCCTTTTTCCCCAAACTATAAGATTCATATAGTCCCACTACAATTTTAATGTAGATGTAATTTATAAATAACTTGGTGATTGTAAAATAACCACGCGGATCTTTGCTATCTCGCCACCCACATAGAATAACGACGCGAACACGCGTTGAGGACGCACACTACATGTATAATTACTTTATCTGCAGCATCCAGAAGCAATAGCAGTATACCAGTAGCACAATAAGATATATTAGAATCATATTCAGCATCCACAATCAAGATATTAGTTATCTTATTCAATTTCTCGAGTAATACATCTTGATAATATCACTAATACATCTCGCTCAATCAAATTGGACACCGACTTCTGGCTACTGAGCCGCGGGCGGTAAACACCCAAAGAGAAGAAACCATCAGAGGAGCATAGCTCGAGTGAGATCTCTGAAGAACCTGCCAGGTATTGGAGAACCTGGCCTCCAAAATAGCCATATAGCGGCAGACGTGCTCGTCCTCCTCCCTGACACGCCTTTATACCACCTGCTCGAGGGCCGTCTCCCTCTGCACTGCTAGAGGACCATGTGACGCCACCAAAGAAGCTCCGGATCGATGACGATACCCGGATTCCTCACCAACCTATGCATCCCGACAGGTAGCACCTCCTAGTGCTATCCTGGCGGAGCCTAGTCTCGGACATTCCCGACGGAGCCCAATAGTCCTCCTTCATTGTCGTCGAGTTGACAACGAGGATGCGGGTTGGACATCTTAAAGTATGCATTTGATCGAAATACAAATTCCTAAGTGTGTGGTTGCTCCAAATTGATGTAAACGAATCGAAATAAAATCAAATTTGCAGTACAAAAAATGAGTGGCATGGAGATTACCTGTGGGCGGCGATGGCGGGCGGCGGCTTCGGGCAAGCGAGGGGATCCAAGTGGCAGTGACTTCGGTGGGCGGTGGCGGCATCGGGGGGCGGTGGCTTTGGGCAGGAGGAGGTGGAGGAGGCGGAAGAAGGAGGAGGAGGCGGAAGAAGGAGGAGGAGGCGGGTGAGAGGAGGATGAGGAGGAGAAGGAGGCGCGAGTGGGAGGAGAGTGGCAGCGGCGAGCGGAGTGGAGTGAGAGAGGAGGCGGGGTATTTAACCTAAACAAACCTAAACCACTAGATAAACTTGGGCCGAGCGTTGGTTTTCTTGGGTTGAGCATTGGTTTTCTTGGGCTGAGCCTTGGTTTCTTGGGCCAAGCTATGGGTCAAACGGTGACTATCGCTGCGGATTGCTCCTAGATGGAAAACCTAGCTCCCGGGTGTGACCTCTACGGTGCACGTGATAGCAATTAGAGAAGTGTGGTGGACATGTAGGAGGAAACTCCCGCTGCGGTTCAAATGGAGGAAAACCGGTGGAACCTTGGGCCTAGCCTTGCTTTTCCATGTAGTTATGACCTAAGCAAACTTAAACCACCAGAAAAGTACATTGGCCAGCCCTCCTACGAAGAATGCTATGGGAGTAGACCTGTGGGGCCCTCAGATTAGGGTTTCATCGGAAAAGCACCGCCAACCATCCGGGAAACCCCGAGAACATGTATGTGGCACTGTCATGCATGCACAAGGGTGGTGGATTGTTCCTAGATCGAAAACCTAGCTCCCGGGTGTGACTGTCTATGGTGCATGCGATAACACTTACAGAAGTGTGCTAGACCTTGAGGAGGAAACTCCTGCTGCAGTTCAATTGGAGGCAAACCGGTGGAACCTTGGGCCTAGCCTTGGTTTTCCATGTAGTTATGACCTAAGAAAACCTAAACCACCAGAAAAGTACATTGGCTAGCCCTCGTGCAGAGAATGCTACGGGGCTAGACCCATGGGGCCCTCGGATTAGGGTTTCGTCAGAAAAGGACCGCCCGACATCCGAGAAACCCCGAGAACATGCATGTGGCCCTAGCATGCATGCACAAGGGTGGTGGATTGCTCCTAGATGGAAAACCTCGCTCCCGGGTGTGACGGTTTACGGTGCATGCGACAACACTTAGAGAAGTATGCTAGACCTAGAGGAGGAAACTCCCGCTGCAGTTCAAACAGAGGCAAACCGGTGAAACCTTGGGCCTAGCCTTAGTTTTACATATAGTTATGACCTAAGCAAACCTAAACCACCAGAAAAGTACATTGGCCAGCCCTCGTACGAAGAATGCTATGGGGGTAGACCTACGGGGCCCTTGGATTAGGGTTTCATCGGAAAAGGTTCGTGATACATTGCAAATGTATCTATAATTTTTGATGTTCCATGCTTGGTTTTATCTACTTTCTTATGTTTTGTTCCAACTTTGGAGTACTTTTCACATGATTTCTTGGACTAACCTATTAACAAGAACCACAGTGCCAGTTGCCTGTTTTCTGCCGTTTTTGGTTCCAGGAAAGTCAGAAAATCAATATTCTCGGAATTGGACGGGACAAAAGCCAAAGTTCCTATTTTACCGGAAGACTCACGGAGCCAGAATACGAGACGGAGGAGGGCTAGGGCCTGGCCACACCCCCTAGGCGTGGGCTAGCCCTATCCGCGCCACCAGGTGGTGTGGGCCCCTGGCACTCCACCGACCTTGCCCTCTGGCCTATAAGAAGCCTCCCGACACCAAAACCCTAAATCGTCAATCAGAAATCCACGAAAAGTTCTGCAGCACTGCCGCCACTGAAGGGGGAGATTCGTGGGACAGAAAGTCTATGTTCCAACACCCTGCCCGGACGGGGAAGTGCCCCCGGAGCCATCTCCATCGATCTCCACCACCATCTCCATCACCGTTGCTGATTCCCATGATGAGGAGGGAGTAGTTCTCTCTCGAGGCTAAGGGTTCTACTGGTAGCTATGTGTTAATCTCTCTCTCTATGCATGATCTTATCGAGATCATGAGCTTGTAATCTATAGATCTATTCTGCTACTCAAGTGCTTTAATGAATCTCTGCTCTCCCCATGTGTGTGAAAGTGACAGCGTGCTCACCATGGTGGCACTTAGGCTAGAGATTACAAATACTTGTTATGAGTTATATTTGGAGTTGGATGTCTTTATGAAATTGTGGTGTTTGTTGGAACCATCTAGTGCTCAAGGTGACAGTGTGGGGTTTTCTAGATGGGGAAGGCTTACTTTGAGGTGTCCTGTTATAGCCCTACCATCGATTAGAGTGTTCAACCGGAGAGTAGTTAAGAGTAGTATCATAAAGAGAGATATTTATATGAGAGTGTTCACTAGTGAAAGTATGATCCCTAGGCCTTGTTTCTAAGCATTGATACACCGTTTACTAATAGATCTGTTACATGTTTGCTTGCTTCCTTCTTTATTTCAGTTTGCCTTTAGTCTTTTCCACACCATCAAGTTATTTTTTATCACCATTACCACTTATAATTATCCATACCACTTGTATTTCACTATATCTTCGCTGAACTAGTGCACCTATACACCTGACAAGTGTATTGGGTGTGTTGGGGACACAAGAGACTTCTTGTATCTTGATTGCAGGGTTGCTTGAGAGGGGATACCTTTGACCACTTCCTCCCTGAGTTCGATAAACCTTGGGTAATCCACTTAAGGGAAAACTTGCTGTTGTTCTACAAACCTCTGCACTTGGAGGCCCAACAACTGTCTACAAGAATAGAAGTGCGTAGACATCAGACCGCCCGACGTTCAGGAAACCCGAGAACATGCATGTGTCCCTAGCATGCATGCACAAGGGTGGCAGATTGCTCCTATATGGAAAACCTAGCTCCTGGGTGTGACCGTCTATGGTGCATGCGATAGCACTTAGAGAAGTGTGCTGGACCTGTAGGAGGAAACTCGCACTACGGTTCAAACCGAGGCAAACCGGGGGAACCTTGGGCCTAGCCTTGGTTTTCCATGTAGTTATGACCTGAGCAAACCTAAATCACCAGAAAAGTACATCCGCCAGCCCTTGTACGGAGAATGCTACGGGGGTAGTGAAGGAGATATGCCCTAGAGGCAAATAATAAATAGGTTTTTATTGTCATATAGAAATTAGTTTATAATAGTTTCATGTTGTGCTATAACTGTGCCAAGTAGAAACATTGGTACAGGTCTGGTATGAAAGAACCAAGTCCCTAGTAGCCTCTATTCATACTAGTTCATTGGTCATGAGGATGATCTGGGTTTCAAGATCATGGGCATTTATGCCAATTGACAACGGGGTCATATCATTGGAGAATGATGTGATGGACATTCCTAGAAGGATTGCAACGCGATCAAGTCATATAAGTTCATTGTTGCGACAGCTATACCTAGACTCCTTTTCCTTAGACTGTGAGCTCATATTACTCACTATTTCCTAAGGCTGCTTAGACTACATCAACCGTCATCTGGTAATACGGTGGCCATAAATGTGTATGTTGGGTATTCCGAAGGAACCGTAGATGATATGTGACTGCAAGACCAGGATTTGTGCACCCACATGACGGGTAAAGATACATACGGCCGGCTTGGTGAGATTACATCCATAAATGTTGCAACATGTGACTCGGTCACGGGGATGTAATATCACGGTAATAAGAAAATAGAACTTGTTGTTAACGAGATTGAATAAGGTATGTGATACCAATGATCAGATCTCGGACAAGTCGTATCAAGAAACAAAAGGAATTGGATGCTACATTTAGCGGTTCAAACGACATTGTCATCAGGAATGCATAGGGGTCACATGGATATCCCTGGTCCCTCTGTTGATCATTGATTTAGATCATGTCTAGAGCATTCCCAAGCCGTGAGAGGATACACTTAAGGGTACGATGAGAGAGATCATTCGTAAGATGGAATCACAATAGAGAAAGAGAAAGCCGAAAATGTTCCGTAGAGAGATCTGAAGTTGTTCGGAGAAAAGAATAAAGGAAAAGACCAGAAAAGTGTTTTCAGATAAATGGGAATTTAAATATACATTTATTATATATTAATTATGAATTAATATATACTAAATAATATTTAGATTAAGATTTATAAAGACAACTTTTATATTAGGCCAAATCCTCGAAAGGAATTAGCCTAGGAGAAAAGCTACAGAAAATGGAAAAAGAAAAACAGCTGCAAACTACTACTGGGCCAGGTTGTTACCCAGCCCAGGCAGACAGCAAGGTGGGCAGCAAGTAAAAGGCGCCACCCGGTGCGGCTCCAGGCCTGTAGCCGCTCGCAGGCGGCCCACCCTGGCCACGTCGGCAGCAGCCCACCCGGTCGCTGGCCAACAGGCAGGGGGAGAATGGCGAAGGGCCAGGCGAGGCGCCGGCTGCCAGGCAGGCCGCAGGGGCGAGCGCCGGCCCAACGCGGGGCGCTGGTCGCTGCCGCTGGGCGGTAAGCTGGCGGGCGCGGTGTGGGCCACGCAAGGCCCACCCGGACGGGCACAGCTCCCAGCCTGTTGTTTGCTGCTGCCTCTTTTCCCTCTTGGGCTAGATTTTGGCCCATCCAGATGGATGGAAATTCTGCTGTCTTTTCGTTTAGCAATTAGTCCCACATGGCTTAGCCTTTGAGAAAGGCACACCTCCTTAGCCTATATAAAGGGGTGCCCATAGGTGGGATTAAAACACACCAATACACCAGTATTTGGAAAAGTCCTTTGGTTGACTTCCTCCTTCCCTCTCTCTAGCCCTTGTGACCATGGCCCCAAGTTTGGGATGTGCGAACGAGGCACACCTGCAGTACGCCGTTGCGCTACAGGGATTCCTAGCCAGATATCAACTTCCGCACTCCCGGCGGGATCTGGGAGCCAGAGGTCTCATCATGCACCGGATGTGTATGAAGACATGAGGCGCAACACTTGGGGCGCTTAAATGTCATGAGCCGGAGTTACTGCACGATGAAGATGAAGGAGCAGGGGGTGACCTACGAGGATCTTCGCGACCTTGAGGTCGGCTACGGGTACGACTACTTCAACCACGTTCCCCTCGGAACGTTAACCGTGTACGATCTACAAGGGTATGTATTCTATACGTATTGACCGTTACCGCATTACCACATAGATCCTAGACAGTTTTTAGGGTTCCAACGTGATGGGTTCGTAGCATGGAAAACAAAAAAATTCTACCACAAGAACGAACAAAACCCAGATCTAATCTAGATAAAAGCCAAGATCTAATCTATTAGACATGTGCAACAAGATAGATAGGAACTAACCCTCGTAGATCCGAAAGCCTTAACGAGATTAGATCTCGTGGTTGATGTAGTCGATCACTTGCCGATCTCAAGATCGTGTGGACGATCCTTCCGGCGTCGCGTTCCGGCAGCGCTTCCGCAGTCGGTCAAGTGGACGATCCTTCCGGCGCCGCGTTTCGGCAGCGCTTCCACAGTCGGTCACACGTGCGGAGTTGAAGCAGACCTTCCTCTCCTCGTTCCAGCGAGCAACGGAGGTAGTAGATCTTCTCCACGGAATCACAGCAGCACGACGGCGTGGTGGTGGTGGTGGAGTAGAGAATTCTGCAGGGCTTCACCTATGCCTGTGCAGAAGAAAGGAGGAGGAGAGAGGCGGCAGAGATTGGGAGTTATGGAGGAGGGGCAAGGGGTGGCGCCTCCCCCTTCTATTTAAAGGAGGGAGGGCGCCTGGGGAGGGGGAGTCCTAGTAGGACTCCCCACCTCCTTGGGCCGGCGGATTGGGGAGGGGGAAGGAGTCCTCCTCCCACACGACTCCTTGTCTTGACCCACCAGGACTCCTTGATCCCTATCTTGATTTTCAAGCAAACTCCAATAAATCTTCTAGAACCTTCCGGAACATTCCGAAACCTTCTAGAATCCTCATACAAATACCCCGGAACATTTCCTAACTCAGAAAACGATCCCCAATATATGAATCTTATTCTCCGGACAATTCCGGATCTCCTCGTGATGTCCCGGATCCATTCCGAGACTCCGAACAACATTCGGTCTCCAACGCACATTCCGTATCTACTTAAAACAACTTCGAACCTTAAGTGTGTCACCCTACGGTTCGTGAATATGTAGACATGATAGAGACACATCTCCTATCAATAACCATTAGCGGGACCTGGAGATCCATAATGGCTCCCACATACTCAACGATGACTTCGTGATCGATTGAACCAATTACATACAAAAACCAATTCCCTTTGTCACGCGATACTATACTTATCCGAGGTTTGATCGTCGGTATCTCCATACCTAGTTCTACCTCGTTACTGATAAGTACTCTTTACTCGTTCCGTATCATGTCATCCCTTGTGACATAGTCACATGCTTGCAAGCTAACTAGATGACATTCCACCGAGAGGGCCCAAAGCATATCTATCCGTCATATGGATGGACAAATCCCAATCTTGGTCCATGCGCTTCAACACATACTTTCAGAATACCCAATGACACCTTTATGGCCACCCAGTTACGAAGCGGTGTTTGATGTCATCAAAGTACCCATCTGGTGATGGTGATTAACACAACCTCATGGTCGAAGGATTAGGTTACTATGCATTTAAAAAGATTACAGCAATACGAACTTAATGACTTGATCTTATGCTACGCTTACTATGGGTGTGTGTCCATCACATCATTCTCCTAATGATATAACCTTGTTATTAATCACATCCTTATGTCCATGATTAGGAAACCATGATCATCAATCAATGAACAAGCTAGTTCAACAAGAGGCTTACTAGGGACTCTTACATGTTTACAAAACACACATGTATTCGTGTTTCCTAATAATACAATTATAGCATGGGATGTAAACATTCATCATAAACACAAAGATATAATAATAACCACTTTTATTATTGCCTCTTGGGCATATCTCCAACAGTCTCCCACTTGCACTAGAGTCAATAATCTAGATTACATGGTAATATATCTAACACCCATGGCGTTCTGGTGTTGGTCATGCTTTGCCCTAGGGAGAGGTTTAGTCAACGGATCTGCCACATTCAGATCAGTGTGTACTTTGCAAATCTTTATGTCACCATCTCGGACATACTCGCGAATAGCGTGGAAACGTAGCTTGATGTGCTTCAGCTTGCTATGTGACCTTGGCTCCTGTGCATTAGCTATGGCACCTGTGTTGTCACAGTAGATGGCCATCGGGTCCAACGCACTGGGAACCACGCCAAGTTCAATAATGAATTCCTTCATCCAAACGGCTTCTTGTGCAGCCTCCGAAGCAGCTATGTCTTCCGATTCAGTTGAAGATTTTGCCACAACGCTTTGCTTTGCACTCCTCCAGCTCACTGCAGCACCATTCAAAATAAATACGTATCCCGACTGTGACCTTGAGTCATCTGGATCGGTGTTCCAACTACCATCGGTGTAACCATTTACAACAAGCTGTTCATCACCTCCATAAGAAAGAACCATATCCTTAGTCCTATTTGGGTACTTTAGGATATTCTTGACCGCTGTCTAGTGCTCCATTCCAGGATCACTTTGATATCTGCTAGTCAAACTAACAGCATGTGCTATATCTGGTCTTGTACACAGCATAGCATACATGATAGAACCTATGGCTGAGGCATAGGGAATATTATTCATTTTCTCTCTATCTTCTGCCGTAGCTGGACTTTGAGTTTTACTCAAGGTCTTACCTGACAACATGGGCACGAACCCTTTCTTGCTATCTTCCATTCTAAACTTCTTTAGAACTTTGTCTTAGTATGTACTTTGTGAAAGCGCTATTAGGCGTCTTGATCTATCTCTATAAATCTTGATGCCTAGAATATATGCCGCTTCGCCAAGATCCTTCATTAAAAAACTATTATTCAAATAGGTTTTGACGCTATTAAGAAGTTCTATATCATTCCCA
The DNA here is from genome assembly GCA_910589775.1 of Avena eriantha. NCBI lineage: Eukaryota > Viridiplantae > Streptophyta > Magnoliopsida > Poales > Poaceae > Avena > Avena eriantha. The sequence goes on from OU342740.1 coordinate 19,000,090, forward strand.
ATCAACAATATGTCATCTACATATAGTACTAAGAATGCTATAGAGCTCCCACTCACTTTCTTGTAAATACAAGCTTCTCCATAAGTTTGTATAAATCCAAAGTTTTTGATTACTTTATCAAAACGTTGATTCCAACTCCGGAATGCTTGCTTCAGTCCATAAATGGAGCGTTGAAGTTTGCATACCTTGTCAGCATCTTTAGGATCGACAAAACCCTTGGGTTGTACCATATACAACTCTTCCTCAATGTCACCATTAAGGAATGCCGTTTTGACATCCTTCTGCCAAATCTCATAATCGAAATATGCAGCAATTGCTAACAAAATCCTCACAGACTTTAGCTTCGCTACTGGTGAGAATGTCTCATCATAGTCAACTCCTTGAATTTGTCGGAACCCTTTCGCGACAAGTCGAGCTTTATAGACGGTAACATTACCATCAGCATCTGTTTTTCTCTTGAAAATCCATTTGTTCTCGATAGCCTTACAGCCATCCGGTAAGTCCACCAAAGTCCACACTTGGTTTTCGTACATGGATCCCATTTCAGATTTCATGGCTTCTAGCCATTTGTCGGAATCTGGGCTCACCATGGCTTCTTCATACGTCGCAGGGTCATCATCGGTGTCCACCAACATGACGTTCAAGGCAGAGTCATACCAATCAGGAGTGGTACGAACCCTTGTTGACCTGCGAGGTTCAGCAGTAACTTCATTTGAAGTTTTATGATCATTATCATTAGCTTCTGTTGGAGATATGCCCAAGAGGCAATAATAAAAGTGATTATTATTATATCTTTGTGTTTATGATGAATGTTTACATCCCATGCTATAATTGTATTATTAGGAGACACTAATACATGTGTGTTTTGTAAACATAAGAGAGTCCCTAGTATGCCTCTTGTTGAACTAGCTTGTTGATTAATTGATGATCATGGTTTCCTGATCATGGACATTGGATGTGATTAATAACAAGGTTATATCATTAGGAGAATGATGTGATGGACACACACCCATAGTAAGCGTAGCATAAGATCAAGTCATTAAGTTCGTATTGCTGTAAGCTTTCAAATACATAGTAACCTAATCCTTCGACCATGAGGTTGTGTTAATCACCATCACCGGATGGGTACTTTGATGACATCAAACGCCGCTTCGTAACTGGGTGGTTATAAAGTTGTCATTGGGTATTCTGAAAGTATGTGTTGAAGCGCATGAACCAAGATTGGGATTTGTCCATCCATATGACGGATAGATATACTCTAGGCCCTCTCGGTGGAATGTCATCTAGTTAGCTTGCAAGCATGTGACTAGGTCACAAGGGATGACATATCACGGAACGAGTAAAGAGTACTTATCAGTAACGAGGTAGAACTAGGTATGGGGATGCCGATGATCAAACCTCGGATAAGTATAGTATCGTGAGACAAAGGGAATTGGTTTCGTATGTAAGTGGTTCAATCGATCGCAAAGTCATCGTTGAGTATGTGGGAGCCATTATGGATCTCTAGGTCCCGCTGATGGTTATTGATAGGAGATGTGTCTCTATCATGTATACATATTCACGAACCGTAGGGTGACACACTTAAGGTTCGAAGTTGTTTTAAGTAGATATGGAATATGCGTTGGAGACCGAATGTTGTTCAGAGTCTCGGAATGGATCCGGGACATCATGAGGAGATCCGGAATGGTCCGGAGAATAAGATTCATATATAGGAGATCATTTTCTGAGTTAGGAAATGTTCCGGAGTGTTTGTATGAGGATTCTAGAAGGTTTCGGAATGTTCCGGAAGGTTCTAGAAGATATCTTGGAGTTTGCTTGAAAATCAAGATAGGGATCAAGGAGTCCTGGTGGGTCAAGACTAGGAGTCGTGGGGGAGGAGGACTCCTCCCCCCACTCCCAATCCGCCGGCCTAGAGAGGAGGGGAGTCCTACAAGGACTCCCCCTCCCCAGGCGCCCTCCCTTCTTTAAGTAGAGGGGCAGGGGCGCCCCCTCCTCCCCTGCTCTCATAACTCCAATCTCTGCCGCCTCTCTCCTCCACCTTTCTTCTGCACAGGCATAGGCAAAGCCCTGCAGAATTCTCTACTCCACCACCACCACCACGCCGTCGTGCTGCTGGGATTCCGTGGAGAAGATCTACTACCTCCGCTGCCCGCTGGAACGGGGAGAGGAAGGTCTACTTCGACTCCGCACGTGTGACCGACTGCGGAAGCACTGCCGAATCGCGGCGCCGGAAGGATCGTCTACTTGACCGACGGCGGAAGCGCTGCTGGAACGCGACGCCGGAAGGATCGTCTACTGGACCGACGGCGGAAGCGCTGCCGGAACGCGACGCCAGAAAGATCATCCACACGATCTTGAGATCGCCAAGTGATCGACTACATCAACCACGAGATCTAATCTCGTTAACGCTTTCGGATCTACGAGGGTTAGTTCCTATCTATCTCGTTGCTCATGTCTAATAGATTAGATCTTGGCTTTTATCTAGATTAGATCTAGGTTTTGTTCGTTCTTGTGGTAGAATTTTTTTGTTTTCCATGCTACGAACCCATCAGTGGTATCAGAGCCGTATCTATGCGTAGATCTGTTGCACGAGTAGAACACAATGTTTTTGTGGGCGTTGATGCTTTTGTTGTCGGTGTCTTAGCGTGTACTTTGCATCTTGCGGCATGGTGGGATGAAGCGGCTCGGGCTAACATTACATGTTATCGCACATGAGACTTGCTCCACGCTTGACGTGCAACTTGCTTTGCACAAGTGGCTTTGCGGGTGTATGTCTCTCCCACCATAGTTAAGATTCAATTTACAATGAGCATCTTGACAACACTTGTATCAACATTGTGGTCCTTATTCGTAGGTTAGATCGGTCTTATGCGAAAGCCCCAAACCACGTAAAACTTGCAAAGAAAATTAGAGGCGTCTAACTTGTTTTTGCAGGGGTTTTGTGATGTGATATGGCCAACATGTGATTGTGATTGTATTTGATGTATGCAATGATCCTTGTTGTAATATGGCAACCGGCAGGAGCCTAATGGTTGTCTTTAATTCTGTTAAGACCTGCGTGTCTATTCATCTTGTAATAGCTTTATTCCAAGTAGTTGTAATAGTTGCTGGTGATGATGGACAACCATGAAGCGGCTCCACTGACCTTGACACAATGCTGGTGATGATGGAGATCATGTTCGTGCTTTGGAGATGGAGATCAAAGGCGCAAAAAGAAAAAGGCCATATCATATCACACTAATTATGAATTGACTGTGATGTTAATCCTTTATGCATCTTGTATTGCTTAGATCGCGACGGTAGCATTATAAGATGATCCCTCTCACTAAATTTCAAGTAATAAAGTGTTCACCCTTAGTTGGCACCGTTGCTAAGACTCGTCGTTTCGAAGCATCTCGTGATGATCGGATGTGATAGATTCTACGTGTGCATACAACGGGTGCAAGCCAGATTTGCACATGTGGAAACTAAGGTTATCTTGACGAGCCTAGCATGTACAGACATGCTCTCGGAATACGGAATACCGAAAGGTAGAGCATGAGTCATATAATTGATATGATGAACATGAAGATTGTTCACCGATGAAACTACATCTTCTCTCGTGAAGATCGGACTTGGTGTAGTGGACTTGGTTCGCGTAATCACTAAGACAATGTGAGGGATGTTGTTTTGAGTGGGAGTTCACCTAGTTAGTTTAAGAATTAAATTTGAACTCGATTTATCATAAACTTAGTCTAAACTACTTGCAAATTGTTGTAGATTATGGCGAACCCCTCCATCAATTTCAATGCGTTCCTAGAGAAAGAAAAGCTTAAAAACAATGGAAGCAATTTCACGGACTGGTTCCGTGGACTGAAGATCTTCCTCAGGGCTGGTCAGTTGACCTATGTGCTCGATGCACCGCTAGGTGACCCACCTGCAGATAATGCCACCGATGACGAAAAGAATGTTTTCGCCACTCGGAAAAATCATTACTCCACAGTTCAGTGTGCCATCCTGTACGGTTTAGAAGCGGAGCTCCAACAGCGTTTTGAGCACCACGACCCGTTCGAGATCATTAAGGAGCTCAGGCTAATTTTTGAGACTCGCGCGGCCATGGAGAGCTATGAGGCCTCCGAAAAGTTCTTTAACTGTAAGATGGAAGAAGGAAGCTCCGTTAGCGAGCACGTGCTCACCATGTCTGGGTACGCAGAGAAGCTCCAAGAGTTTGGAATATCGATTCCTAATGAATTGGGGATTCACCGTCTCCTTCAATCACTGCCACCAAGTTACAAGAACTTTGTGATGAACTACAACATGCACTACATGAACAAGACGTTGCCTGAACTGTCGTCCATGCGGAAAACTGCTGAAGTGGAGATAAAGAAGGAGCACCAAGTGTTGATGGTCAATAAGACCACCAATTTCAAGAAAAAGGGCAAGCCTAGGAACAAGGGCAACTTCAAGAAGGACAGCAAGAAAGCTGCTGCACCTGCTAAGAAGCCCAAGGCTGGTCCTAAGCCTGAAACTGAGTGCTTCTACTGCAAGGGTGCTGGTCACTGGAAGCATAACTGCCCCAAGTACCTGGCGGATCTGAAGAACGACAACATCAAGAAGAAAGGTATGTTTGATATATGTGTTATAGATGTGTATCTTACTAGTAATCATAGTAGTGCCTGGGTATTTGATACTGGTTCGGTTGCTCATATCTGTAACTCGAAACAGGAGCTGCGGAATAAACGAAGACTGGCAAGAGACGAGGTGACGATGCGTGTTGGAAATGGCTCCAAGGTTGATGTGATCGCCGTCGGCACGCTCCCTCTACATCTACCTTCGGGATTAGTTTTAAATTTAAATAATTGTTATTTGGTGCCTACGTTAAGCATGAACATTATATCTAGATCCTGTTTATTGCGAGACGGTTACTCTTTTAAGTCTGAGAATAAAGGTTGTTCGATTTATATGAGTAATATCTTTTATGGTAAAGCACCTGAGATGAATGGTTTATTCTTACTGAATCTCGATAGTAGTGATACACATGTTCACAACATAGATGCTAAACGAATAAAACTGAATGATAATTCTACATACATGTGGCACTGTCGTCTTGGTCACATTGGAGTGAAACGTATGAAGAAACTCCATTCTGATGGACTTCTTAAATCACTTGATTTTGAATCACTTGAAAGATGCGAAGCATGTCTAATGGGAAAAATGACTAAGACTCCATTCTCTGGTACAATGGAGCGAGCTACAGACTTATTGGAAATAATACATACCGATGTGTGCGGTCCAATGAGTGTAGCATCGCGTGGTGGATATCGTTATGTTCTCACTTTCACGGATGACTTGAGTAGATATGGGTATGTCTACTTTATGAAACATAAGTCCGAAACTTTCGAGAAGTTTAAGGAATTTCAAAGTGAAGTGGAAAATCATCGTAACAAGAAGATTAAGTTTCTGCGTTCTGATCGCGGAGGTGAATATCTGAGTTATGAGTTTGGCATACATTTAAAGAAATGTGGAATACTTTCGCAGTTCACACCGCCGGGAACACCACTGCGTAATGGTGTGTCCGAACGTCGTAATCGAACTCTCTTAGATATGGTTCGGTCTATGATGTCTCTTACAGATTTACCGTTATCATTTTGGGGCTATGCATTAGAGACAGCCGCATTCACTTTAAATAGGGCACCATCTAAATCTGTTGAAACGACACCATACGAATTGTGGTTTGGTAAGAAACCTAAGTTGTCGTTCCTTAAAGTTTGGGGTTGCGAAGCATATGTAAAGAAGTTACAACCTGATAAGCTAGAACCCAAAGTGGAGAAATGTGTCTTCATAGGATACCCTAAAGAAACGATTGGGTATACCTTCTATCATAGATCCGAAGGCAAAGTTTTCGTTGCCAAGAATGGATCCTTTCTTGAGAAGGAGTTTCTCTCGAAGGAGGTGACTGGAAGGAAAGTAGAACTCGATGAGGTTGTAGAACCTTCTCTCGAATTTGAGAGTAGCGCAGAACCGGAAGATGTTTTTGTGCCGCCTACACCAATTGGAGAGGAAGCTAATGATAATGATCATGAAACTTCAAATGAAGTTACTGCTGAACCTCGCAGGTCAACGAGGGTTCGTACCACTCCTGATTGGTATGACTCTTCCTTGAACGTCATGTTGGTGGACAACGCTGATGACCCTGCGACATATGAAGAAGCTATGGTGAGCCCAGATTCCGACAAATGGCTAGAAGCCATGAAATCCGAAATGGGATCCATGTACGAAAACCAAGTGTGGACTTTGGTGGACTTACCGGATGGCCGTAAGGCTGTCGAGAACAAACGGATTTTCAAGAGAAAAACAGATGCTGATGGTAATGTTACCGTCTATAAAGCTCGACTTGTCGCGAAAGGGTTCCGACAAATTCAAGGAGTTGACTATGATGAGACTTTCTCACCAGTAGCGAAGCTAAAGTCTGTGAGGATTTTGTTAGCAATTGCTGCACATTTCGATTATGAGATTTGGCAGATGGATGTCAAAACGACGTTCCTTAATGGTGACATTGAGGAAGAGTTGTATATGGTACAACCCAAGGGTTTTGTCGATCCTAAAGATGCTAACAAGGTATGCAAGCTTCAGCGCTCCATTTATGGACTGAAGCAAGCATCCCGGAGTTGGAATCAACGTTTTGATAAAGTAATCAAAAACTTTGGATTTATACAAACTTATGGGGGAAGCTTGTATTTACAAGAAAGTGAGTGGGAGCTCTGTAGAATTCCTAGTACTATATGTAGATGACATATTGTTGATTGGGAATGATATAGAACTTCTTAATAGCGTCAAAACCTATTTGAATAATAGTTTTTCAATGAAGGATCTTGGCGAAGCGGCATACATTCTAGACATCAAGATTTATAGAGATAGATCAAGACGCCTAATAGCTCTTTCACAAAGTACATACTTAGACAAAGTTCTAAAGAAGTTTAGAATGGAAGATAGCAAGAAAGGGTTCGTGCCCATGTTGTCAGGTAAGACCTTGAGTAAGACTCAAAGTCCAGCTACGGCAGAAGATAGAGAAAAGATGGATAATATTCCCTATGCCTCGGCCATAGGTTCTATCATGTATGCCATGTTGTGTACAAGACCGGATATAGCACATGCTGTTAGTTTGACTAGCAGATATCAAAGTGATCCTGGAATGGAGCACTGGACAGCGGTCAAGAATATCCTGAAGTACCTGAATAGGACTAAGGATATGGTTCTTTCTTATGGAGGTGATGAACAGCTTGTTGTAAACGGTTATACCGATGCTAGTTGGAACACCGATCCGGATGACTCGAAGTTACAATCGGGTTGCGTATTTATTTTGAATGGTGCTGCAGTGAGCTGGAGGAGTGCGAAGCAAAGCGTTGTGGCGAAATCTTCAACTGAATCAGAATACATAGCTGCTTCGGAGGCTGCACAAGAAGCCATTTGGATGAAGGAATTCATTACTGAACTTGGCGTGGTTCCCAGTGTATTGGACCCGATGGCCATCTACTGTGACAACACAGGTGCCATAGCTAATGCACAGGAGCCAAGGTCACATAGCAAGCTGAAGCACATCAAGCTACGTTTCCACGCTATTCGCGAGTATGTCCGAGATGGTGACATAAAGATTTGCAAAATACACACTGATCTGAATGTGGCGGATCCGTTGACTAAACCTCTCCCTAGGGCAAAGCATGACCAACACCAGAACGCCATGGGTGTTCGGTATATTACCATGTAATCTAGATTATTAACTCTAGTGCAAGTGGGAGACTGTTGGAGATATGCCCAAGAGGCAATAATAAAAGTGATTATTATTATATCTTTGTGTTTATGATGAATGTTTACATCCCATGCTATAATTGTATTATTAGGAGACACTAATACATGTGTGTTTTGTAAACATAAGAGAGTCCCTAGTAAGCCTCTTGTTGAACTAGCTTGTTGATTAATTGATGATCATGGTTTCCTGATCATGGACATTGGATGTGATTAATAACAAGGTTATATCATTAGGAGAATGATGTGATGGACACACACCCATAGTAAGCATAGCATAAGATCAAGTCATTAAGTTCGTATTGCTGTAAGCTTTCAAATACATAGTAACCTAATCCTTCGACCATGAGGTTGTGTTAATCACCATCACCGGATGGGTACTTTGATGACATCAAACGCCGCTTCGTAACTGGGTGGTTATAAAGTTGTCATTGGGTATTCTGAAAGTATGTGTTGAAGCGCATGAACCAAGATTGGGATTTGTCCATCCATATGACAGATAGATATACTCTGGGCCCTCTCGGTGGAATGTCATCTAGTTAGCTTGCAAGCATGTGACTAGGTCACAAGGGATGACATATCACGGAACGAGTAAAGAGTACTTATCAGTAACGAGGTAGAACTAGGTATGGGGATGCCGACGATCAAATCTCGGATAAGTATAGTATCGTGAGACAAAGGGAATTGGTTTCGTATGTAAGTGGTTCAATCGATCGCAAAGTCATCGTTGAGTATGTGGGAGCCATTATGGATCTCTAGGTCCCGCTGATGGTTATTGATAGGAGATGTGTCTCTATCATGTCTACATATTCACGAACCATAGGGTGACACACTTAAGGTTCAAAGTTGTTTTAAGTAGATATGGAATATGCGTTGGAGACCGAATGTTGTTCAGAGTCTCGGAATGGATCCGGGACATCATGAGGAAATCCGGAATGGTCCGGAGAATAAGATTCATATATAGGAGATCATTTTCTGAGTTAGGAAATGTTCCGGAGTGTTTGTATGAGGATTCTAGAAGGTTTCGGAATGTTCCGGAAGGTTCTAGAAGATATCTTGGAGTTTGCTTGAAAATCAAGATAGGGATCAAGGAGTCCTGGTGGGTCAAGACTAGGAGTCATGGGGGAGGAGGACTCCTCCCCCCACTCCCAATCCGCCGGCCTAGAGAGGAGAGGAGTCCTACAAGGACTCCCCCTCCCCAGGCGCCCTCCCTTCTTTAAATAGAGGGGCAGGGCCGCCCCCTCCTCCCCTGCTCTCATAACTCCAATCTCTGCCGCCTCTCTCCTCCACCTTTCTTCTGCACAGGCATAGGCGAAGCCCTGCAGAATTCTCTACTCCACCACCACCACCACGCCGTCGTGCTGCTAGGATTCCGTGGAGAAGATCTACTACCTCCGCTGCCCGCTGGAACGGGGAGAGGAAGGTCTACTTCGACTCCGCACGTGTGACCGACTGTGGAAGCGCTGCCGAATCGCTGCGCCGGAAGGATCGTCTACTTGACCGACGGCGGAAGCGCTGCTGGAACGCGATGCCGGAAGGATCGTCTACTTAACCGACGGCGGAAGCGCTGCCGGAACGCGACGCCGGAAGGATCATCCACACGATCTTGAGATCGGCAAGTGATCGACTACATCAACCACGAGATCTAATCTCGTTAACGCTTTCGGATCTACGAGGGTTAGTTCCTATCTATCTCGTTGCCCATGTCTAATAGATTAGATCTTGGCTTTTATCTAGATTAGATCTAGGTTTTGTTCGTTCTTGCGGTAGAATTTTTTTGTTTTCCATGCTACGAACCCATCAGCTTCCTCTCCAATTGGTGCAGGCGGCACAAAAACATCTTCCGGTGCTGGGCTACTCTCAAATCCGAGAGAAGGTTCAATAACCTCATCGAGTTCTACTTTCCTTCCAGTCACCTCCTTCGAGAGAAACTCCTTCTCAAGAAAGGATCTATTCTTTGCAACGAAAACTTTGCCTTCGGATCTATGATAGAAGGTATACCCAATTGTTTCTTTAGGGTATCCTATGAAGACGCATTTCTCCGCTTTGGGTTCTAGCTTATCAGGTTGTAACTTCTTTACATATGCTTCGCAACCCCAAACTTTAAGGAACGACAACTTAGGTTTCTTACCAAACCACAATTCGTACGGTGTCGTTTCAACGGATTTAGATGGTTCCCTATTTAAAGTGAATGCGGCTGTCTCTAATGCATAGCCCCAAAATGATAACGGTAAATCTGTAAGAGACATCATAGACCGAACCATATCTAAGAGAGTTTAGTTACGACGTTCGGACACACCATTACGCTGTGGTGTTCCCGGCAGTGTCAACTGTGAAAGTATTCCACATTTCTTTAAATGCATGCCAAACTCATAACTCAGATATTCACCTCCGCGGTCAGAACGCAGAAATTTAATCTTCTTGTTACGATGATTTTCCACTTCACTTTGAAATTCCTTAAACTTCTCGAAAGTTTCGGACTTATGTTTCATAAAGTAGACATACCCATATCTACTTAAGTCATCCATGAAAGTGAGAACATAACGATATCCACCACGCGATGCTACACTCATCGGACCGCACACATCGGTATGTATTATTTCCAATAAGTCCGTAGCTCGCTCCATTGTACCAGAGAATGGAGTCTTAGTCATTTTTCCCATTAGACATGCTTCGCATCTTTCAAGTGATTCAAGAAGTCCATCTGAATGGAGTTTCTTCATACGCTTCACTCCAGTGTGACCAAGACGACAGTGCCACATGTATGTAGAATTATCATTCAATTTTATTTGTTTAGCATCTATGTTGTGAACATGTGTATCACTACTATCGAGATTCAGTAAGAATAAACCATTCATCTCAGGTGCATTACCATAAAAGATATTACTCATATAAATCGAACAACCTTTATTCTCGGACTTAAAAGAGTAACCGTCTCGCAATAAACAGGATCCAGATATAATGTTCATGCTTAACACAGGCACCAAATAACAATTATTCAAATTTAAAACTAATCCCGAAGGTAGATGTAGAGGGAGCGTGCCGAGAGCGATCACATCAACCTTGGAGCCATTTCCAACGCGCATCGTCACCTCATCTCTTGCCAGTCTTCGTTTATTCCGCAGCTCCTGTTTCGAGTTACAAATATGAGCAACCGAACCAGTATTAAATACCCAGGCACTACTATGATTACTAGTAAGATACACATCTATAACACATATATCAAATATACCTTTCTTCTTGATGTTGCCGTTCTTCAGATCCGCCAGGTACTTGGGGCAGTTATGCTTCCAGTGACCAGCTCCCTTGCAGTAGAAGCACTGAGTTTCAGGCTTAGGACCAGCCTTGGGCTTCTTTGCAGGTGCGGTAGCTTTCTTGCCGTCCTTCTTGAAGTTGCCCTTATTCTTATGCTTGCCCTGTCTCTTGAAATTGGTGGTCTTATTGACCATCAACACTTGGTGCTCCTTCTTGATCTCCACTTCAGCAGTTTTCAGCATGGACGATAGTTCAGGCAACGTCTTGTTCATGCAGTGCATGTTGTAGTTCATCACAAAGTTCTTGTAACTTGGTGGCAGTGATTGAAGGAGACAGTGAATCCCCAATTCATTAGGAATCGATATCCCCAATTCTTGGAGCTTGTTTGCATACCCAGACATGGTGAGCACGTGCTCGCTAACAGAGCTTCCTTCTTCCATCTTACAGTTAAAGAACTTTTCGGAGGCCTCATAGCTCTCCATGGCCGCACGAGTCTCAAAAATTAGCCTGAGCTCCTTAATGATCTCGAACGGGTCGTGGTGCTCAAAACGCTTCTGGAGCTCCGCTTCTAACCCGTACAGGATGGCACATTGAACTGTGGAGTAATGATTTTTCCGAGTGGCGTCAACATTCTTTACGTCATCGGTGGCATCATCTGCAGGTGGGTCACCTAGCGGTGCTTCGAGCAGATAGGTCAACTGACCAGCCCTGAGGACGATCTTCAGTCCACAGAACCAGTCTGTGAAATTGCTTCCATTGTTCTTAAGCTTTTCTTTCTCTAGGAACGCATTGAAATTGATGGAGGGGGTCGCCATAATCTACAACAATTTGTAAGTAGTTTAGACCAAGTTTATGACAAATTGAGTTCAAATTTAATTCTTAAACTAACTAGGTGAACTCCCTCTCAAAACAACATCCCTCACATTGTCTTAGTGATTACACGAACCAAGTCCACTACACCAAGTCCGATCTTCACGAGAGAAGATGTAGTTTCATCGGCGAACAATCTTCATGTTCATCATATCATTTATATGACTCATGCTCTACCTTTCGGTATTCTGTGTTCCGAGACCATGTCTGTACATGCTAGGCTCGTCAAGATAACCTTAGTTTCCGCATGTGCAAATCTGACTTGCACCCGTTGTATGCACACGTAGAATCTATCACATCCGATCATCACGAGATGCTTCAAAACGACGAGTCTTAGCAACGTTGCCAACTAAGGGTGAACACTTTATTACTTGATATTTAGTGAGAGGGATCATCTTATAATGCTACCGTCGCGATCTAAGCAATACAAGATGGATAAAGGATTAACATCATAGGTAATTCATAATTAGTGTGATATGATATGGCCCTTTCTTCTTGCGCCTTTGATCTCCATCTCCAAAGCACGAACATGATCTCCATCATCACCAGCATTGCATCAAGGTCAGTGGCGCCGCTTCATGGTTGTCCATCATCACCAGCAACTATTACAACTACTTGGAATAAAGCTATTACAAGATGAATAGACACGCATGTCTTAACAGAATTAAAGACAGCCATTAGGCTCCTGCCGGTTGCCATATTACAACAAGGATCATTGCATACATCAAATACAATCACAATCACATGATAGCCATATCACATCACAAAACCCCTACAAAAACAAGTTAGACGCCTCTAATTTTCTTTGCATGTTTTACAAGGTTTGGGGCTTTCGCATAAGACTGATCTTACCTACGAACAAGGACCACAACGTTGATACAAGTGTTGTCAGATGCTCATTGTAAATTGAATCTTAACTATGGTGGGAGAGACAGACACCTGCAAAGCCACTTGTGCAAAGCAAGTTGCACGTCAAGCATGGAGCAAGTCTCATGTGCGATCACATGTAATGTTAGCCCGAGCCGCTTCATCCCACCATGCCGCAAGATGCAAAGTACATGCTAAGACACCGACAACAAAAGTATCAACGCCCACAAAAACATTGTGTTCTACTCGTGCAACAGATCTACGCATAGATACGGCTCTGATACCACTGATGGGTTCGTAGCATGGAAAACAAAAAAATTCTACCGCAAGAACGAACAAAACCCAGATCTAATCTAGATAAAAGCAAAGATCTAATATATTAGACATGTGCAACGAGATAGATAGGAACTAACCCTCGTAGATTCGAAAGCGTTAACGAGATTAGATCTCGTGGTTGATGTATTCGATCACTTGCCGATCTCAATATCGTGTGGACGATCCTTCCGGCGTCGCGTTCTGGCAGCGCTTCCGCAGTCGGTCAAGTGGACGATCCTTCCGGCGCCGTGTTTCGGCAGCGCTTCCACAGTCGGTCACACGTGCGGAGTCGAAGCAGACCTTCCTCTCCTCGTTCCAGCGAGCAGCGGAGGTAGTAGATCTTCTCCGCGGAATCACAGCAGCACGACGGCGTGGTGGTGGTGGTGGAGTAGAGAATTCTGCAGGGCTTCGCCTATGCCTGTGCAGAAGAAAGGAGGAGGAGAGAGGCGGCGGAGATTGGGAGTTATGGAGGAGGGGCAAGGGGTGGCGCCTCCCCTTCTATTTAAAGGAGGGAGGGCGCCTGGGGAGGGGGAGTCCTAGTAGGACTCCCCACCTCATTGGGCCGGCGGATTGGGGAGGGGGGAAGGAGTCCTCCTCCCCCACGACTCCTTGTCTTGACCCACCAGGACTCCTTGATCCCTATCTTGATTTTCAAGCAAACTCCAAGAAATCTTCTAGAACCTTCCGGAACATTCCGAAACCTTCTAGAATCCTCATACAAATACCCCGGAACATTTCCTAACTCAGAAAACGATCCCCAATATATGAATCTTATTCTCCGGATAATTCCGGATCTCCTCGTGATGTCCCGGATCCATTCCGAGACTCTGAACAACATTCGGTCTCCAACGCACATTCCATATCTACTTAAAACAACTTCGAACCTTAAGTGTGTCACCCTACGGTTCGTGAATATGTAGACATGATAGAGACACATCTCCTATCAATAACCATTAGCGGGACCTGGAGATCCATAATGGCTCCCACATACTCAACGATGACTTCGTGATCGATTGAACCAATTACATAAGAAAACCAATTCCCTTTGTCACGCGATACTATACTTATCCGAGGTTTGATCGTCGGTATCTCCGTACCTAGTTCTACCTCGTTACTGATAAGTACTCTTTACTCGTTCCGTATCATGTCATCCCTTGTGACCTAGTCACATGCTTGCAAGCTAACTAGATGACATTCCACCGAGAGGGCCCAGAGCATATCTATCCGTCATATGGATGGACAAATCCCAATCTTGGTCCATGCGCTTCAACACATACTTTCAGAATACCCAATGACACCTTTATGGCCACCCAGTTACGAAGCGGTGTTTGATGTCATCAAAGTACCCATCTGGTGATGGTGATTAACACAACCTCATGGTCGAAGGATTAGGTTACTATGCATTTAAAAAGCTTACAGCAATACGAACTTAATGACTTGATCTTATGCTACGCTTACTATGGGTGTGTGTCCATCACATCATTCTCCTAATGATATAACCTTGTTATTAATCACATCCTTATGTCCATGATCAGGAAACCATGATCTTCAATCAATCAACAAGCTAGTTCAACAAGAGGCTTACTAGGGACTCTTACATGTTTACAAAACACACATGTATTCGTGTTTCCTAATAATACAATTATAGCATGGGATGTAAACATTCATCATAAACACAAAGATATAATAATAACCACTTTTATTATTGCCTCTTGGGCATATCTCCAACACAACGTAGGAATTTTTTTTGTTTTCTGCTGCGGATCCCCTTCAGGTAGACCTGCGGGGCCCTCGGATTAGGGTTTCGTCGGAGAATGCTACATCTAGGGTTTGCTTGGGAAACGAGCACAAGGATGAATTCAAATTTTGCATAATATAACCACAAAAAAATATAGATAGAAGTTTGTCAATGTAATATAATAAAAAAAATGATCAAACTTTTTTAAAATGATCTACACCGAGGGCATTGACGTCAGCCTATCTGTGCCATTTTTTTCTAACGACCTACGCTGATGGCTTTGACGTCGGCCTATCGTTGCTGTTTTTTTGATACTAGCTATGCCAGCGGCAATGCCGTCGGCCTAGCCCTCCCGTGAATAAGGCGAGTCGGGCTTGGTCGAGCCCGTCTCTCGCGTGCTCCTCCACCCGTTCATCCTCCACTGCAGGTTGCCGCCCACCTCTCGCGTGCTCCTCCACCGTGCTGCTGAGCTCCTCCACCATGTCCGAGCTTCCTCGCCGCGCTGCCACCCAGCCCCACGCTGCCACGCGGCACCGGCCTCGCACTGCCGTCGCGCCCCGAGCTACCGCACGGTCGCGCACTGCCGCTCATCCGGCCGCCCTCTTTCCAACTCTGGCCGCCCTTCCCCATGCTACCGCCTCGCCCGCCCAATTCCACGAGCCGCCATCCCCTCCCCGAGCTCCTCCACTGAGCTGTCGCCCGGCCCCACGCTGCTGCCCGGCCTCGCGCTACCGCTCGTCCGGCTGCCCTCCTCCACATACGGCCGCCCTTCCCCATGCTGCCGCCTCGCCTGCCAACCTCCATGAGCCGCCATCCTCTCCCCGAGCTGCAGGCTACATACAAGGTAATTTTTGATTTTTTCCCACTAGGGTTAATTAGAATAGGATTTTTGCACTAGTGTTAATTAGATGTTAATTGGAGTAAATGTTAATTGGAAAAAAGAGTACATGTTAATTGGAGTGCATGGTAATTAGATTTTTGCACTAGGATTTGTCACATATATGCAAAAAAGGAATTTTGCACTAGGGCTTTACACTAGGGTTTGTCACATAATTGGAGTACATGTTAATTGGACTAGGCCTACTTGTGTTTGTCACATATATGCACTAGGGTTACCTTTATTTTTATTTTTTTTGCACTAGGCCTACTTGTGTTTGTCACATATTTTTTTAAAAAGTTGTATCACACATATTGTCACACATATTATATTTCTTTGTGTAGGTTTCTCGGAGCCCCGGAGGGTGAAATAGAACTCCATCTCCCCCCGCACATTTGTTATGTTACTAGATTCCATTTCCACATCAAGTCACATCACCTAGGTGTCATTTCCTGTCCGCAAGCGTTACACGGATAAATATGCATTAGAGGTCAACATATTATGAACCGTAACGCTTGCGGCATTTACGGGACAGTCGACGGATGCTGTTCTGCTCTAGTCTGAGTCGGGATTTCGGCAGCACCTCCCCGTTGTTCTCCGGATGCACCTCCTCTCGGCTTTTTGCCAAGACGTATATCGGGAGAGCAGCGGGGAGGTGCTGCCGAAATTTTGTCTCGAACCGGGGTAGAGCATGGAGAACATACCCACTCTACGTATCCGACGGCTGCTAGGAACCTCTATACCTATTAGAGATGTAGGTCATGCATGTTGTCCAGTAGAGAAATAAAAATATGATGCATTTAGTTTCATGCTATTATTTGATATGAAATGCTATTTTATTGTTTGGCTCCCAATAAAGAAGAAGATGGATGATAATGGGTGGATGTACAACGGTCATACTAGTGTTGTTGACAAAATAGAGGAGTGGGTATGGAAGACCAATATCTTAGTGAAGGAGTTAGCGCGTGGTTCAAGGGCAGGCCTTCTTCCAACTTGCCCTTGCGCTCGTTGCAATAAGCGTCATCGTTAGTCCAAGGATGATACGAAAAAACACCTTTTGAAATCTGGGTATATGCTAGACTTCATCATGATGATTGACTTTACTCAGCACGACCGTGACACAGGTGAGGTGATGCGGCAGCGGATCAATGGCAATGAGAGCGATGGGATTAGAAACTTGCTAGATGATCTCCGTGATGCCAACATGCCAGATTCGCCACCTTCATGTGAACTAGAGGAACCACCAGAACCGGAAGAACTGCGTGAACCAGAGGAACCAGAGCTAAGCGCGAAGGCCTGCTATGATATGATGGCCTCGGCTAAAAGGCCTCTGTACGAGAGTTCAAAGATTTCTCAGCTCGATGCCATCTCGCAAGTACTAACTAAAAAGCTGTAGTACGGCAACACCCATTCATGCTTTGAAGATCATCTGCAAATATATGGTAACATGTTTCCCGAAGGGCATTGTCTGCCTAAAACCATGTACGAATTGAAAAAAATAGTGTGAGTGCTCAACATGGAATACAAAAAGATAGATTGTTGTCCAAAAGGCGGCCTCTTGTTTTGGAAACAGTTTGCGGATGACAAGTACTGTAGCAAGTGTGGGGCCTCTAGGTATGAAGAGGTAAAGAGAGCCGATGATCAGATGACACAATCAAAAGTCGCCATGAAGATTCTCCGTTATCTCTCGTTCACAAAAAAGAATCCAGCGGCTTTACATGACCAAGGAGTCTGCCACACAAATGACATGTCACAAGATGGGGTAGATATACGAGGACGAGCACAGACGGGTAAAGATGGGACATCAATCTGATGGTAAGGCATGGCAGAACTTTGATAAAGACCACCCGATGAGGCAGTAGAGGCTCGAAACGTCCGAATTGCGATAGCACTCGATGTATTCAATCCATATGCTACGTCGATTGCCTCGTACAGCTGCTGGCCCGTATTTGTTATTCCGCTCAATCTCTCTCCTGGAGCCCTAATGCAAAGGAAGACCATATTCCTGTTGCTGATCGTTCCAAGGCATGAATACCCGGGGAAGAATTTGAGTGTCTACATGCAGCCGCTTGTGGAAGATTTGAACCACTCTTGGCACCACGAGACGTTGACATACGACCGTGCATTGAAGACAAACTTCTACATGAAAGTTTGGTTCCACTATTCCATGCAGGACATGCCCGAGTACGCCCTATCCTGCGGATGGTGTACAGCTGGTAAGTGGCCATGCCTAGTTTTCAGGCACCTACTTGAGTTCCTTTGGCTAAAGGCGGGTAAAAAGTATTCCGCATTTGACACGCATCAACCGTATCATGTCCTTAATTATGTCCTTAATTGCATTGCGTCTTTATTTTTCTTAATTATGTCCTTAATTTTCATATTTATTATGTGCTTAATTGCATTGCGTCTTTATTCTTCTTAATTGGATCATGTATTTATGCTTAATTGTTTACCTCTTCTCAATGCAGGTGATTGACCAATATGAGCCAAGACAAGGAATCATCATCCTCTTTGCTTAAGGTGATGAAGCATAAGAAGGTTACCAAAAGTGGAGGAGCACCCATTCCAAACCCGCATTACACTGATGGCAGTGATAGAGGAGGAGGTGCAGGACGAGGTGTAGGACGAGGTGAGGGAGGAGGGGGACTTCCCCCGAGGGGAGGACAAGGTGTACGCCTTCTAAGTGACCTACCCTCCGCTTTTGGCGATGTGGCTTCCCAGTCTGCTTACTCAGAGTCTCCTAACGAGGAGGGGGAGTCTCGAGACTCAAAGGGGGGGGGGTCTCGAGACTAGGATGGGGAGTCTCAAGACCAGGAGGGGGAGTCTAGAGACCAGGAGTCAGGGCCGTTTGTGTTGCCGAAGAAGCCAAAGATTTGTAGGGAATTAGGTGTCCCTGAAGAAAAACATGAACTGTGTTCTGAGGAGGAGAAACCCATCATTACGCCTAACGGTATTGAGTAAGTGGCATCTAATTTAATTTTGGTCATAACAATTTGGCATGTACTAATGTTTGCTTATTGTGCAGAAATTGGATATTTCCTCTGGGTACCCATGCGCCTAACACCTTAGTTGGAGCTCTAATTAGGAAGTTTTGACCGGGCTTCTACACCCCCATTCCCAACGGTAAGAAGAAGCTAGCCATGTATTGGGCACACTATGAGGTCGCAGGATACGCGGGCTATGGGAAAGCTTCTGATGCCGTGATCACCAAGTTTTGGGTAAGGAAAAAATTTCGAGTTCTGTTCATAGTTGATGACCCCACCATGCTAACTCATGACTCTCACAATTTTTATGCATGATTGAAGAGATTCTATAGGGTGCTTCTAGAGGAGCAGGACAGGGCAGACAAGACTTTGCGGGGGGCTTGTATGAGGTTGACACGGCAACAGTTCTGCAATCAGAAGCATACCACTACCAATCTATACAATTGCCAGAAGTTGGGTAAGAAGGCGCCAAAGCATGTGAATGTGAAGGAACAACCAAAATTGTCCGAGGAAGATTACGCCAGGGTAAGTAAATTGTCAATTAGATTCTATGTTGTTTCTATGTTGCAATTGCATTATCTGTTCTTCAAATGAGTATTGATTTTTCAGGTTATGTCCGCGTGGGCTGATGGTAAGCATGACGCATGGGCGGCGTTGACGGTGAGGTGGCGTGGGGGAAGACCCCGAGTTCAGTGCCTTGGGAGAGCGGAACAAGGAAAACCACGGTTCCGGGGGGACACATTGTGCGGGAAACCTCAACCATGATCACTTCAAGGCCAAAATGATATACATATACATGCAACAACCTGCATTTATTTCTCCTCATGTTCCTACTTGATATGCATAACATTTCTTTGGCGATGCAGGAGGCACAATAGGGAGGCCTGTTTCCGAATATGAAGTCTGGGAAAGGATGAAGATGAAGAGGCCCAATCTGTCCTAGCCTTAGCCCTCGCTTCCCGACTTCTACGACACTGCCGAGGTGGATGTTGCTAACTACCTCGAGGCGTTCAGTGGTTTTCAACCGGAGGTGGAAGACCCTAGGTATGAGGAGACCGATTTGAGAGCGTTGGTTGTGGCGAGGCGCGGCTGGGAGCATGACCGTTTGAAGGTTCTCAATAGGGTGACCCCGCGAACTCCTGCTTTGAGCCTCACGCGTGTTAAGGCTACCCTCACCGACGACGACCCCGCTATTCCGCCTCCTCGACGGCCTTCCCAAGCAAACACCGATGTAAGTTTTTCTTATTTCCATCCTCTTTCCAACATTTGTTCCCGAGTGGCTAAGTTGACGAGATTCATTATTTTTGAAATTGTAGCCTACTTTGGATGCGGCCTACAAGGCCGCTCATATGGAACATGTGGTGGCGCTTGAGGCATGGAAGCATGCCCGAGAGGCCTACGAGGAGTGGGCAGAGTGTCGAGATGCTGTAAATTTCAACCTTTACTTTTGCAAAAGATGACAAGTCCCGCTTTCCCTAGTTTAAACCTTTATTTCTGCAACGTTTGACACTTAAACTTTTTTGTAGGCTGACGAAAAGTTCTATGCCACTAGAGAGCGGGATTTTCTACCGCCACGACCAGCTAGGCCGGGGTTGCAGCCAATCTTCCCATCGAAGGACGAATTCGCTTTGACCTTCTACTCAGGGACCCCGGTAAGTTATTTACCAACTCCTTCGTTACCGCGCATTTGTGCCTTGGTGGTTGCTAACTCTGGCTCAAACGTGTAGGGAGCGGGATGCTCCACAATTGTACACTTTGGTCGAGCAGTCGCCTCGCTGACTTTCTCGCGCACGATGACACGGGTTCATACCGGCTTTGGTTCTCCTGGTGCTTTCGGTGGTGCTTCCGGTGGTGCTTCTCCTGATGGTGGTGCTGCTCCTTCTACCGGTGGTGGTGGTGCTACTCCTCCTTCTTCCGGTGCTGGTTCGACGGTGGCTGCTCCATGTCGTCCTACGCCTGACTTCACGCGGGGAGACATGGATCTCTCTAGCTCTTCGGATTTGTAGAGAATTTGTTACTTTTGTATCGATACTACCTATGTGGATGATCTATCTATGATATACCTATGTGGACGATCTATCTATGATACTACCTTTGTGTCGATGTGCATGTGTTGTATACTCTTCTTAGAATCTGAGGTTATTATTGTTGGGCTGGGGGAATTTGAAATCTGCAGGGAATGAACCAAAATAGGGAAAAACAACAAAAACTGGTACCTTATACGCCGATGGCATACCATATGGCACACTATGCCACTTCGGCGGCCCAACGAGTCCACTTGGGCAGCGGCATTGCCGTCGGCGTATGGTTCTAGGTGGCTAGCGAGTCCACCTGGGCTGACGGCATTGCCGTCGGCGTATAGCTGCTGGAGCTAACATCCGCGCGTAGTGGGCCCCATAGGCCTGCGCCGACGACTTCGTTTAACCGTCGGCCTAGTCTGTATGCTGACAACAGTTTGTATGCCGACGGGTTGCTTGACTACACCTACGGCTGTACGCCGACGGTACTAGCCAACGGCTACCGTCGGCGTAGCCTTCACCGGCGGGATACAGGGGCTACGCCGACGAGTCCTGCCGTCGGCGCTAGTCGCTTTTCCTGTAGTGGCAATTGGCCACGGCTTCGATGCCTCACATGCATGAGTGGACACTGAAAGTCCATAAAGTTACTGCCTTCCAGAAGCGCTCTAAGGCTTCAAAAGGTTTCTTAGCTATAGTTTATTTAGCACGCAGCACACGCGTTAAGTTGGTGGCACAGAAACCTGGCAATCGGCAGTGCTGGCCGTGCAGGACGCCCAAGATGACAGGCACCACTCACAAGCGTAGTTTATTTAGCACGCAGCACACGCGTTAAGTTGGTGGCACAGAAACCTGGCAATCGGCAGTGCTGGCCGTGCAGGACGCCCAAGATGACAGGCACCACTCACAAGCGTTCACCTGCTGTCTGCCCATCATTCGTACAGCACTATGCAAAATCTGGTATCTTCGAAGTGAAAGCAATAAAGGCGATAGATGTTGCTAGTGCACAACGCAAATTGTACCCCTCTGTTTAGAAATATAAAACATTTTATCTTTGTGAAACGAATGTATCTAAACACCGTCTAGTGTATATGTTTACTCTAAACCTCTACGAATCTATACTCTAAAAGTCGTCTAGATATATTTGATTCACAAACCTAAAACATCTTATGTTTCTAAATGGAGGAAGTAGTATTGAGTTAACGTTCTGTATCATCTGGTTTGGATTTCTTTTGAAAGAGAAGGACTGATCATATTCTGAACTTTCAGCATCTCTCTGTCTATCCATGAATATCTAACTTTTGAATATGGTTGAATTTAGTACTAGTAAAAAGACCACGTGCAACAATTAATGTCGGGCCTGGTGTTTGCTTATATACGTACGAATCGAGGATTCTAGGAAAATTTGCGACATCTAATTCGAAAAAGTGTATATATATATATATATATATATATATATATATATATATATATATATATATATATATATATATATATATATGATGCATGAGAAAAGTCCAAACAACCAAAGAACAATGGACGAAATAATTGTCATAATTTCTCTGCTCTGAAAACATGCCACTCGTTTGTACACATTCTTGGACAAGCTATCCAAGATTCTCTTGATAGCTCGTATCATGGTTTAATAACCAATTACCAAGTTTTCTCCATTGACCTATGAGCACACATGTATCATCCGCAGAAAGGTCTAACTGCCCGTACAAAAGTCTAAGTATCTGACTCCTTCCTGCTAACTGTTTGACCCATGTGTCGATGTTTTCCTAAGACAGCTCAGTAGAGCAGGCTGCCCACCTGCTAAATGAGAAACTTCGAAGATTGAGGTCAAGAAATTTTAAAAAACTTAAGTGAAGAATCCTCTTCTTCACCAATTGCTCATGGTTGACAGCTCCCGCTACTTAAAACATCGGGAGAACTCAAAATGTAGATGGATCATTTAATGCATCCTTACTCTGCTAGACATGCTTAAGTAAATCTTCTACTGAAACCAGCAAAACATTAGAGCGGCAATGATTCAGAGAAGATCATCAAAGGAAAATTCAGTTCGGGAATTCTTACTGATGGTTCAGTTAGCAAGGATACACCTTTTTTAACCTTGCGTGTTGAACCATTTTAGGATTGAAGAGGACAGGTTAAAAGCCTGCCTATTTGCGTGTTATTTTACCCTTGCATTTTTATATAGTTTCTGTCAACTTTGAGTGTTTGACCCTTTTGCTCACTAATTGGTTTGTTGTCCATTGTTCTAACCCATTATTCTGCACGAATAAATTATTATAGTACTCTCTTCCATCCAAATTAATGTTTTCAGATTTATCTAGATTCGGATGTATGCAATCTAAACAAATCTAAGAACATTAATATGGATCGGAGGAGGTACTAGTATGTTTTGTGAATAATCAGCCGATGACTCGATCATAATGATTAATTTATCAATTGTCAGGTAAACTGTCCGTCCGAATGTGTTTCTGTTCTAAACATACAAGATTGGAACTTACTTGAGAGTACGATTCCACAGTTTAAACACAAGTACTCACGAGATGAATGAATGACTTCTGTTCTGGATAGAGAAGCAGCTAAATAACTAGTCCTTCATGCCATACCACCCCCCTCTACAATGGTGCTATTCAGCTAGTTGTATACACGTTATGAACAAAATATAATGTATAGCATGTATATATACTTGATATCATAATTCTTATTTTAGATTTAAGATAGTATAACCATGTTCTCCTCTATCATTTTCCCTTTCACAAGCAAATAACTTTATGAACCACCATAGAACTAACATTTTTAAGAAACTGTCAGCAGATCTTGCTCAGTATACTGCTTCTGGTAGCACAAGTTTTTCCTGAAATTCCTTATGCATACTAGGATAACAGCATTTTTTAAAACTTCCATCCAACAATACTATTTTTTTTGAAACTTCTTAGCTACCACAATAGTCTTCATCGATCATACTGCATTCATCATAGTTGTGTAGTAGTCATGGATCATGAGTTGTATAAAAAGTGTACATACATATATAATGAGTTTGCATAACACAATTTACAAGCAAATAGTACATATGGACATATATACAACACTAAAAAAGGAGACATGTATTTATTCAATCATGTGTATGTGTGTGAATATGTGGCATTTTGTGGTATAACTAAACCGTGGGGTAGGAGGGCTCCATGGCTAGGCCGCACATGCCCTTTTTGTCAGCAATGTCCTTTTCCATTCTTAAAAATCCATTCTCGCCCCATGTCGTGCTCCAAGAATTTTTCAGCAAGCAATACTTTGTACCATCACTAGTTGTTCCATAACCGATGGTTGCAATACCATGTTTCAAATCGGTACCACAGGAACCGGTCATCACACCACCAGAATAGAACTGGCATGTCATGTCGCCTCCGTCCACGGCTACTGACACGGGTTGGCTTGCCACTGCCTTCATGAGTGCACCCTCATCATTGGTAGGCACATCCTCATAGCTCTTAATTGTTGCAGCACTGCTAGATCCACTCTTGCACTTGCCATCCTCTGCGGAATATGGATAGCTTGACTTCTTAGTGAGGCCTCCATTCTTGATAATGAACTTGATAATATCGTCCATGTGACCACCCTCACAGCCCTGGTCCATGGACATCACAATCCACCAGTTCTTGCTCTGAGAGCGAGATAAGATTGCCAATACTTATCTTGACAGTGCCCTCTGTTGCAGCAACAGCAGAAAAAGCCCAGCAACAACCTGCAAATGATTTTGTTGTGACATATGCCATTATACACATCATTCTTATGTGAAAGATTCGTGTGTAAGTAATTCACTTGTAGCCCAAGTGTACTTACCACACTGCCCTTGATCTTTGACGGGAGTGACCGCTCCCTTTGTCCTCCAGTCCACTGTTGTTGCTGGGAGTGCATCAATGCTCAAATTTTCATACCTGGACCCTGTAGGAACCTTCACCTTATTTGGAATAAACCCCTTGTTAGTCTTGGTTGCCCTGAACTCATCATTGCTAAGGTCCACAAATTGGTTGATTTTGAGCCAGAACTTGTGTCCCTCAGCATTGAACGACTCGATGAATCGAGTATTGGCCTTGAATATCTCAAACCTCTAGGCCTTCTCAGCAGCATCTTTGTACACGTGACCATCTGCACCATCCAACCCTCGTGCCTTGCGACCCTGGACAAGTCATCGGTCAGCTCTCGAGTTGTGAGGACAGAACTAAAGAAGCAGAGACAGTCGAGGATGGCAAGGAGCGAAGCCCTCGGGATGGCCATGTTTGATCAGGCCCTCTTCTGAATTGCTTGCCGCTCTTAGTGCTGAGTACGCTTTTGGTTTGCGTTGTTCAATGGAACTGGGTGATATATATAGTACTCGCAAGTGCTTTATTTTATTTAAGCAAGAGAAAGTTACGGTGCGTGCACAAAGCTGTACTGTGTGGAAAGGGGCTTTAGCTCCTGTGTAGCCGTGAAGGAGTATTTCAACTGCGGCGTATAATAGAATTAATTATTGTGCATGAGACGTGCAGTTTCTGTAACTGTGAGAACGACCCCTGTTAATGCAGGAGTTATATTATACAGGGTTATAACAAAGCTTCAAGGAAGCACAACTGCATGTTTAAAATTAATTTTCACACACACAAAAAATCGTTGGCCCCTCTTGTATAATCGATACATATAGGAATTAAGCTGGACTCAAAGTGTGAGGGACACCCACCAACTTTCTCAGGTGTATCTGGGTATAAATTTGTGGCATATATATAACGACACCAAAAGGAATAAATGGGGATAATACTAGTTTATGTGAAGACGAAACAATAGGCATGACAACCGAGATATGATGCAGAATATATTGGTTGCATTCTTGGCCCAAGGCTCGACATACCATCCTCATGATTGACATATTGACATGGTTCATTGCCTTGCCAAAGTTGGTGCCATGGTGAGCTTCATCACCACCCCGGCTAAATGTGTTGCGGATGAATCCAGCTGTATTAGTGTTCAAGGTGTATCATTCATGGACAGAAGATATTTGAGGATGTTACAGATTAAATAAGCTGATTGTTCCTCCTTGCGCTCTTTGATCACCTTGTGGTATCAAAGGCGAGTTAAAAGTTAAAATTAATGGGTGAAGAGGCAAATGCAGAGGAGAGAAGAATGAGACCTAAGGAACAAATGTAACAGGATAGAAATGGTACAGATAGAGGGCGACTACACAACAATGTTAAGACACATAATTGAGTATGTTTTAACCACTTATCTACAGAAATTCAGTGATGTGCCTTCTGATGTTGTTTTTTCTCACGAGTCAAATCATATTACTCACTACAAGCATAGTTGTGTATCCAACTCGCCTCATTTCTTTGTAACATAATATATTGCACTCCCATATTATTTCATATGTCATTCGTGCAGTTGATACTATTAGTAGCTCCTAGTATTCCTATAAATACTTGCATCTTGTCAAAACCTAAAAGAAGACTGACAACAATGGATGGAATGTCACTCCAAATTAAAGGTTTAGTATCAAGTATAGAAAACCTGAAAACTGCAAATATATTTACCTGGTTTAGCTAAGAAATAAAACACCGATGAGTTCTATGCATTTGTGCAGATCTTTTAGAACACCCCACTTCAGCTACCTGGTACCATTTCTTAACAGGCAAAGCAAATATAATGTCAGAACCTCCGTCCTGAAAGGCGTGCCTAAAACAGATCATATGATATTATCTGATAACCTTGGCAGTTCATAATATTTCAGCAGCAGTCCTGTATTGGATGCTCATGAAAAAATTACTTAAAATCACTTATATTTATGTACTTAATATTCTAATATAACCGTGTGAAATATTAAAAGCGAAATATCCTGAAATCAACTTCTGCATGTGTAAAAGTAACCTATTCAGAAACACTTTTGCTTCGGTGTCCCCCTACTTTTCAAACTTGGACAGCAAAAACTCGATACTGATTCGTTTCGCAGACCGTATGAACCTACCCGAGGCCCATATGGTCCTGTTAGACATATGCTCACCGTACATGTATACTCACGTGCCCGCAGGAGGCGGAAATCGGGAGTTATAGAGCAAAAGCAACAAAATTTCAAAATATGGCATGCAAAGACATAGATCGCGATAACGGGAGGCGGGTTCAGCCGATAAGAACGTGGAGTATACCCAACTCGACCGAGTACACTTATACAGAGGTATACATAGCCTGGATATAGGTTTCGACCGGTTAAAATAAAACCAGCACATGCAAACTTAAGTTTTAGGGAGGATACCAAAGCACACCTCATTCACAAAAGAAGGCATCAATTTAGATCTTGCAGATTCTACTCCCTTCGTTTCAAAATATAAGATGTTTTAGCTTTGTGAAATGAATGTATCTAGACTCTTTTTAGTGTGTAGGTTCACTCGAAACCTAGATGAATCTATACACTAAAAGGAGTCTAGATACACTCCATTCACAAAGCTAAAACATCTCATATTTTGAAACGGAGGGAGTAGATGACAGATCATGTATGCACAACACTACACCTTATTCGTCAAAGGGAAAAATGAGTGATTATTTGTGTTGTGAACCAATGTCTTAGGTGTCTCTGATTACATGGAAGGCAATGTGAAATGGCTAAATGAGTGCATGAATAACAATAGTTGTCATCTGCGAGCCCTAAAGGGCTCCCTAAGCGGTTATTGGGCATGTCGGACACGAAATCACACCTAACCGCGTTCCCCAAGGCCACGTTCTGTCCAGCGTGGCCCAATAGGCTGTCTGGCGCGCCCAGCCTGACCCCGTGGCACTGGCCATGCTAGACAGAACGCAAGCACCGCATGCTCCAGCCCTGGCAACTACACATTGACGGCATTGCGTTCTTATTTTAATTTCCTTTCCCTTGTACCAATTCATTTCTTCTTCCCCGCCCCTAGTTTCTTGCCCCTCTCCTACAAAGACACCGCCGCTGCCTTCCCTGGTTTCCCAGCCACGCCATCGCCGCCATGCCTCCGAAAATACCAAAGGTGAAGGGGATCAATAAGGTGCGGGATGGGACTTTCAAGAAGCCCCGCAAGAAGCCTGCACCGACGGTCAATACACAGGGGATGCCGAAGTTGGAGTGGGTGGATGCCTGCATGCGTCGAAAGTTCACCAGGGAAAAACACAACGTGTGGACGCTGCAAGGAGAAGAAGAAGGAGATTGTGGCAGTGGTGAACCATGTGATAAGCCAAGGGTTCAACATGGGGAGCGGTAGTCAGGGGAGCACCACATCGGTATTCCATGCAACTATGACTCCACTTCGCAGGGTGGGCCGCCATTGACACCAAGCTACTTCTAGGAACAAGGGTCACCCTGCTCCCGAGAACAAGGTTCTCCCCTGAGCTCGAAGAGAGCAAGCATGGTGGTTTCGACCCGAACATCCTCTTTTCCCCGAGCATCAACGAATGCCGCCATGCAGTCATCTATTGAAGGGTATAAGTGGATTGCCTAGACCTTTTCTATTAGTTTGGACTTTTGGGTTGCATTGTCTTGCATTGTCTAGTGCATGAAGCTTGACATGGTATCACAGTCTAAGGTCTCAAGTTTGAGTCCTAGCTTCGCAAACAAGATCAACCTCAATGATACCTACACTGATTCGCCGGTGACTCATCAACCATGATGGTAAACTCCCTCCTGGCGATTTTTCCGTCCATAGATTGTTTGGTGCTCCCGACCCAGATGCCGACCAGGTGTTAAATGAAATACATATATGTGATCAACGCATTTATGTTTAGTGTGCTCCCCTAACTAGAGCCTTTGTGTTATGTGTGCTCCCCTAATCGATTGCTTAGCACACGCCTTGTGTTTGTGTGCATAGACCGATGATAGGACCGTCATGAATGACATGATCAATGATAATGTCAGTGGCACCTAACATGCATTTCAATAGGAAGATGAGCATGGGGAAGAGGAGAATAACTATTACTGTGCAGAGGAGGAACAAGGCAAGCCAAGGACTGGGAACCGAGGGCCCTTGTGGAAAATCCTTGATGACCCACAAGTATAGGGGTGTATCGTAGTATTTTCGAGGGAAGTGAAATCCAATTTATTGATTCGACACAAGGGGAGCCAAGAATATTTATAAGCCTTAACAACTGAGTTGTCAATTCAGCTGCACCTAGAAACAATCTTGCTCACAGCAGTTTATCAGTAGCAACAGTTTTATAGTAGGAATAGTAAAGTAGCAGCAGCAGTAAAGTAAAGACAGTAGTAACAATATTAGTAAACAATAGGATTCGAGTGCGGTAGGCATAGGGATGGATGGACGGGCGTTGCATGGACAAGACAATTCACATAGCAATCAGAACATAGGGCAATTGCAGATAAATAAGATAAAGCATCCAAGTACTAGATAATCCTAGGCATGTGTTCCATATATAGTCATACGTGCTCGCAATGAGAACTTGCACAATATCTTTTGTCCTGCCAGCCCATTTGCACGATCTCATCCAATCCCTACCATCCCCATAGCCTACAACGGTGGATTACTCACTCATAGATGGGGGAAACATGGATGGTCGATGGAGAAGCGATGGTGATGATCTCCTCCAATTCCCCGTCTTGGCAGGGTGCCAGAACGGAGTTTCTGGTGCTATTTCGTGGAATCTGGTGGTGGCGGCAGAGCGGAACTCCTTCTGAAAAAACGTCCAACCCCCCCTGAGTTTTTAGATCAGAAGGCAACTTATAGGCGAAGAGGGAGACCGAGGGGGTGTCTGGGGTGGCCAGACCACCCCCTGGCGCGGCCAGGCCTAGCCCGTGTGGCCAGGTGGTGTGGCTGGGCCCCAGCCCCACTCCGTCTCATATTCTGGCTCTGGGAGTCTTCTAGTGAAATAGGGTTTTTGGCTTTTGTCCCGTCCAATTCCGAGAATATTCATTTTCTGACTTTCCTGGAACCAAAAACAACAGAAAATAGGCAGCTGGCACTGTGGCTCTTGTTAATAGGTTAGTCCAAGAAATCATATGAAAAGTACTCCAAAGGATGGACAAAACATAAGAAAGTAGATAAAACCAAGCATGGAACAACAAAAATTATAGATACATTTGCAATGTATCAACATCCCCAAGCTTAACTCCTGCTCGTCCTCGAGTAGCTAAGTGATAAAAAGAAAGAATAATTTTTGAGGTGACATGCACCATCATAAACTTGATCAAAGTATTTGTGAAACATTCAAAGTTGGGATCATACTACTTCAATCATAACATGAAAGACAAAGTTCTAGCAATAAGACAAAGAAACTATGATGCAACATGAAAAGGCACAAACAAAAGATTCATGAATAACAATGCTTTGCAAGACGTTTGTTTGTTTCACATAAAGAAAACATAGCATAGTAGTATTCAGCTTGTCCCTCATAGAGTAGCAAAATAAATGCATAGGACACCTTCAAAGTTTATAAGAGTGACTAGATACAAATAGGTTAAAACAAGCAATATCATTGTATGCATCAATCAACAAGTCTTGGGACAATGCACACAGAACTAAGAATGGCCACTATGCTCTCAAAGTAGGTGCATAAAGATAGAAGGTGGAGACTCAATATATAAGTGGAAGAAAGGCCTTCATAGAAGGAAGTAGGGATTCAAGTCTCATAAAGAGCTTCCAAAAATTACGGTACTTAATAGCTTTCAGCTCTCATCTCCCCTATCATAAGCATCTTGAAGTGGTTAAGGTTAAAGTGAACAAACTATGGTGTACATGCTTGACGCAGTATAAGTTAGAAATCTCATGTCCCTTGAATACGAGGGCCGCTCCTCGTGCTACTCAAGTTTAGTCACCGGTAAGTTCTTGTCATCGTAAGTACATGTGTATCATAGAGAACCGCCAACGGGGTACCCCTTGCCCGATGATACGGAAGAATCCCCATATCAAAATGACAAGGCAAGCAGACAACAAGCATCTAAGAAATCTTCTTATTTATCATGGGAATATGGTGTTTTTTTTTCTCTTTCCTCTTTTCTTTTTCCCTTTTTTCTCAATATAGGACTCTTTTTTTATAAGAAGAATGCTTCATAGACAGCTCATTATGGTTACGCTGCAGATTTCCACCATGTCAACATGGATTGGACCAGCGGCCCAAGCGTTTCTCTAACACATATACATAACTCCATGGACTTACAAGCTCCCCTTTCATTTCACACCGACGACATCCATAGAAAAAAGAGCATGATATCAACTAGGTACAAAGTACCAGTGCAATGTTTAAAGCGTTCCCCATGACAGCATAGTTCTGCTAATTCCCAACAAATAAGTGCAAGCATATACAACATAGACGACACAATGGTTCAAGTTTATTAAGGGCAAGAAAAGTAAAGTGTGCCATCAAGTTCGTGAGAGCTTTAATCACTAGTTTTCTCATAACAAGTTTAATTTGGAAGGTAAACAAAAACATGAATATACTTGGAATAGCATATGCTAATAGGTAGGTATGGTGGACTCTTTGGAATAACTTGGTTTAGGGAGTTGGATGCATGAGTGGAACTCATACTTGGTTGTGGAGGCTAGCAAAAGACTGGGAGCGACAAAGTAAGAGAGCAATAATGGCCATAATCATGCAGAGCGACAAAACATCATTGATCAAAGCATAAAGTGATACTACAAGTTGAAAACTAAAGGATCATAAAGGCTTATGGTGACTTGAGATAGTCATAACATGGTGTGAGCATGCGCCAAGTCAACCCAAATAAAGCATCAAAGGAGAATACCACTATACTATGCTTTAATATGCTAAAACAACGCATGATTCATCCTAGGCACATTAAGCAATCTCAATTGTTTATAACAAGTCATGCTACAACAAAGAATACTAAGCATAAAGCCAACAATATCAAGCATGGCATGACAGAGCATAGGCCACAGTCAAAAACAAGCTCTCTTTACCACTTAAGCATGAACTTTCCTACTCTTTTCCAAACCAAACCAAACCAAACTATTTGAAAGCCAATGTATGAAAGAGGGGGTCCAACCAATTTATTCAGAAAACTAAGGAAACCAAGCAAACATGTTGGGGATATACTTTCCGGGTATCCTCACAGTTCCTCACTGACCAGGGTGGCCCACTTCGGGTTAGAGCTTTGCTTCACGGGCGGCCCAGTCAGGGAGAAAGACGGAGTCCAATCCGGCTATGGGAAGGCCCAGAAGACTTACCGACTTAGGCCCATAATGTTACTTGTAGTTCAAGATGTACTCTGTAACCAACTCTTAGTCGTAGCCGGATAGATCTCTCCTGTAAATCCTACGCCAGATATCTATATAAGCCGTCCTAGGGAGAGCCTTTAGGGTACACCTCAATAGTATACAATCTCAACTCGCACAGGCGAAACCCTTGTAACCCATATTCCGGCTCTGCCGTATTACTGGATTGCTAGCTGGAGTAGGATCCGTCCAAAGCCAGCGGATTCGAACCTGGGTAAACTTGTGTGCTCACCGTCCCGGAATACCGTACGTCTCACACCCCTCTCTTCCGCACGCCTCGAGGACCCCCTCATGGTGTACTTGTCATCAATCCGACGACAGTTGGCGCCCACCGTGGGGCAAGTGAGCTTCGGATCTATGTTCAGAGCAGAATCTGCAAGAATCGGAATCGGCGAGACTATCACCGTCGGTCGCATCCTCTACGCCAGCGACGTCCCTCTCGTTGTTCTCGACGAGACTTGGATTCCGGCTAGGGAGACCGTGACTGCCTACACAATCATGTCTTTTGGTGAGATCGATGTTTACATTGGTTTCGCTGAACCTGCCCCACCCACCCCAGCGGTGATGATAGAGGCAGAAGAATCTTCTGGGTCCCCTTTGTCCGCGGAGGGGGCAGAGTTCCGGATCTCAGAAAACCCTAATCCCACCCAACCCGCACCAGTTGCGGAGCTAGTGGAGAAATCCGAGCCTGAAGAAGACCTAGCGGTCCAAGTTGAATCTGGAGTGGATCTCCCCGGAGAAGCCGGATCACAGATCGACCCACCCGTGGAAGTCGAAGTTCAGGAGGAGCTAGTCAACGACATTGATTCCGCCTCTGATGACGCCGGGACAGACAGGCCTTTCTTGAGGTATACACTGAGGCGTATGATACTGCAAGGCAAAAGCGCAGATGCAATCCTCGAGACCATCAAAAGTTTTGACATGGCTGATCACGAAGGCCGCAGGTACCTCAGGAAGCACGCGTCGCACTTCGTCGGATACGTGGGATCCGGATCCGGCTCTGCCGATGCTAGAGAAAACACCGACTCTGTGCTGGAGGCAATTGGAACAAACACCAACGTACCCGCATCCTCGGATGAATCGATGACGTCAGCAGATTTCTGAAAGTTCTCTGCAGAATATGAAGAGGAGTATAACTCCAAAGCTACAGAAGAAGGAGAAGCCATGGATGAAGGATCCGGGGAACACTCTCCCAAAGTGCAGGATGACATGGACGTCGGAGATAATCCAGAAGTCTAGATGTCCAAAAGTACCGATCAGAGCTTGACTCCGGGAAACGGACCCAAAGCCGTCTTTGCTACCAGCGCTGCCAAGAAGGCAAAGAAGAAGAACAAGAAGAACAAGAAGAACAAGACCCTGACAAAAGACCCTCTGACAGAGGAGGTGATTGCCGAGGAATACGAAGAAGACTCGAATGGAGCACTTATCCCAGAAGAGCCGAAAAAAGAAGAATCGGTGGATGGACACGTGATCACCGAAGGTGCGCGTAAACTCATCGATGTTGCATTAACCACACCTATCCCTACAGCTGCAGAACTTACTGCTGAAGAGCTGGACGAAAGGACCCAAGCCCTAGAAGCGCGTCATCAACAACTCCTTGATGAAGCCAAAAACATCGAGGTGGAGAAGAAACGCATGGCAACTAAGGACTACATGTCTCGGTTGCACCAGAAGACACAGAAGCGTCACACCAATGATGACCAATTCCCACATGTCCGTGCCGTCCTTTTCGGGGATGAGATGGGGAAGCCACGGAAAGATAGCAAAGGAGATTGGGTATATCCAACCCCAGTACAGAATACGGTGGCGGCCCGGGAAATTTTATCGGCTAATCCAGGACCAGAGGAGATCCGTTTGGGTATCAAACTACTCAATAAGGGACTGGAGCAGCAAAATGTCGCCATGTCCGGAAGTCAAAAACTGGTATCGGATTCCGACCAATGTCGCACTGATCCGGCATGGGCTGACTTAAGACCCCGTCACGTCATGGAGTAGTATCATCGCCCCGAACGCCGGGAAGATAATTATTCAAGAACCGGATCATTAGGACAGCATTACAGAACTACGCGTAACTGGAGCAACGTTGTTCCAGCGGCCGAAAAAGAGGCCATTGCTGCACTGAATCCGAGGAATCCTCCCCGACGAGAGTCTAACGATCGAAGGGGAGAAGATAAAGAGAAACCTCGGGAGGAGGATCGTCAAAAAATGCCACCTCCTAGACGTACAAGCCGTCCGACTGAACCTCACCATGGCGGGAATGAAGGACAAACGAACGACGGAAACCATGCTGGTACAAGCCGGCAGGGGGCTCGTCGTAGTGAAGACCCTCCCCAGAACCGAAATAACGACGTTCCGGACGGAGGCCGGCGATCAGCCGGAAACAATTCAGCTGCTCCACCCTCTCCACCAAGCAGTCATCACAACGGCTCCCAAGGGGGACAAGGAGGATGACATGGCGGAGGAGGTGGTGGCAGAAGCCAAAGTCCGGCTCCAAGGCACCGTAGCCACAGCCGACATTCGGGACGATCTCTATCCCCGAATGACGCAAGGCATAGGATCAATTCCAACATAGAGGCGTGGCGCTACGAAAATGATGATATCTACGTGGGCCCAAAGTGCTTCGGACCACGCATCAGAGCTACAAGATTCCTAGAAGGATTTGCCATCTCAAGGCACATCCAAGCCTACGACGGCATTGCTCGGCCAGATACTTGGCTACATGATTTTTTCCAAGTGTGCTGCATCGCCAAAGGCAAAAACAACCTGGTCGCAACCTGATATCTCCCACTTATGTTGCGGAAGATGGCGCGATCATGGCTCAATGAACTTCCAGAGAACTCCATTCATAACTGGTATGACATGCAAAGTGCGTTCTTTCGGAATTTCGAAGGCACATATCGGAGGCCCTGTTCGGTCGGAGACCTACAGCGTTGCACCTAGAAAGCCAGAGAAACTTGTCAGGATTACCTCAGACGATGGATTGACACCAAGAACTCCTGTGAAGGAGTAAACAATCAAACCGCGATTGAAGCTTTCATCGCAGGGCTCCCAATTGGTCTATTACGTCACCGCTTGAAGTGTGACAAGGTCACTGATTTGGGAGAGATGATAGAAACAGCGAGCAAGTATGCAGATGTCGACAACGATGCAGAGGGATTACTCAACGTCCTGGCTATGCCTCAGTCGGCAATACAACCAAAGCAACAGGCTTAGAAGCGCAACAATACCTCAGAAGAAAAACCCAACACGGAAACGGTGGTGGTTACTACTGTTTCCGGGTCTGGAGGACGAGGAGGATGCGGTGGAGGCCGCGATCGTGGCCGTGGGACTTCAAGGGTCCAAGGTTGAGGAGAATAGAAACCAGGCAAAACCTACTCTTAGGCCGACATTGCTAATAACCCATGCGTGCATCACCTAGACGCCAATGGGGGCTCGTCCCACACCAACGCCGAATGTCGTTTCAACGACGACATCAAAAGAGATGACACCGCGGGCTACAAAGCTAAGCAGAAAAAGGGAAAGAAAAATCCCGAAAAAGACAAAGAGACCAAGGAAGATTCCAACATGGAGGAAGCTGATGCTTCAAATCCCAAGCCGGAAGGGAAGAAGACTTTTCCCACCAAGAAGGACACTTACGTCACTTTCCTCGGATCTCAACCAGCAAAGGTCAAGAAAGCAGTTCTACACGAGCTCAACGCAACAGTTCTGACTGTCCCCCAATATCTGGACTGGTCGGAAGTGGCAATCACGTTTGACCGTGCTGATCATCCGCCTAAGTTGCACAGGCGAGCAAAATACTCCTTAATTGTCAATCCACTTATTGACGGTTATGGCTTCTCCAAGACCCTCATGGACGGTGGTAGCAGCATCAATGTCCTCTATGTCGAAACGCTACGCCAGATGAAGATCTCGGAAACCCAGCTGAACCATAGCTCTGTGATCTTTCACGGAGTTGTCCCTGGAAGACAAGCTAATTCCCTGGGAGAGATTACTTTGGATGTTACCTTTGGAACTCCAAAGAATTATCGGACGGAGGCACTTTCCTTCGAAGTGGTCCCGTTCAAGAGCGCGTACCACGCTATATTCGGGCGTCCGGCTTACTGGGATTTTATGGCTCGTCCGTGTTACATTTATAATATGATGAAAATTCCAGGTCCCAACGGCGTGATCACCATCAGGGGAGACCCGAAGAAAGCGCGAGAGTGCGAGGATGGAAATGCCGCCTTTGCCGAAGCCGTGCTGCACGCCCAGGAGTACCAGGAGATCAAGAAGAGCATAGATCCGTCCGAGATGCCCGCAACGAAGAAGGAGGTGACAAAGCCAAATCCGGAGTTCAAGGCATCAGAAGAGACGAAGAAGACGCCGTTGAAGGATGATGACCCCTCCAAGGTGACCCAGATAGGCATAGGCCTAGGTAGCGCATAGGAAAGCGCACTCGTCAAGTTCCTCCAAGCAAATCAAGATATCTTCGCATGGCGGCCATCTGACATGACCGGAGTACCTAGGGAACTTGCCGAGCACTCTCTAAATGTAAATCCGAACACTAAACCCATCAAACAGTCCCTACGACGGTTTGGCGATGAAAAGCATAAGGCAATAGCTAAGAACTAGCACGGCTCGAGTTAGCCGAATTCATAGAAGAGGTCATCCACACTGAGTGGTCGGCCAATCCTGTAATGGTCCCTAAAAAGGACACCACTGATTTAAGGATGTGTGTTGATTATACTGCCTTGAACAAGGCTTGTCCAAAAGATCCGTTCGCTCTGCCTAGAATTGATCAAGTTATCGATTCTACGGCAGGTTTGGAACTTCTCTTGTAAGCCGGCTTGGTGAAAGAGCCGCACCATTATACAAACTCCTGAAAAAGACCAAGGATTTTGTTTGGACTGACGAAGCCGAAGTTGCACTACAAGACCTGAATAAAGTACTCTCATCTGCTCCTATCCTTGCAGTGCCGGAACCTAAGGAACCGATGTTACTCTATCTTGCTGCGACAAATAAGGTCGTTAGTATTGTTATGGTAGTGGAGAGCCAGAGGAAAATCAGGAACACCTGGTGCAGCGTCCGACTTACTTTGTCAGCGAGGTCCTGACAGAATCAAAACAGCGGTATCCGCACTATCAAAAGTTGGCTTACGGTGTTTTTCTAGCATCTCGTAAGTTATGACACTACTTTCAGGAGCATCCAATTACCGTAGTGAGCACAACTCTCATGAGAGATATAATCAACAACAGTGACGCCACTAGACGCGTCGCCAAATGGGGCATAGAGTTTTCAGCTTTCGATATTGAGTATAAACCCCGGACAGCAATCAAATCCCAGATCCTTGCTGACTTTGTCACTGATTGGACAGAGACGAAGGAGAACATGATCCTCCCTGAGTCGGAATATTGGACTCTCTACTTTGATGGGTCTAAGGCTCGAGGGGGCTCGGGGGCTGGCGTGGTGCTCAAATCACCCAAGGAGATAAACTTCTATACGTGTTGCAGATCCACTTCACAGCGACAAACAATATTGCCAAGTATGAAGCACTGCTACATGGAATCCGGATTGCCAAGGATATTGGCATCCGACGTTTGATGTGTTACGGAGATTCGGATCTTGTTGCTCAACAAGTGTCGGATATTTGTAATGCAAGTAAACACATGGCAGCATATAAAGCTGTCGTGGATGATCTATCTAAATCGTTCGAAGGGTTTTAAGTTCAACACATCCCTCGCACAGAAAATGAGGAAGCAGACGCACTATCTCGGATAGGTTCTGCGCGGAAAGAGGTCCCGGATGGCGCTTTTTTAGAGCACCTCAAAGTTCCCTCAATAAAGGGAGTAGATGAGGAATATCCGACTAAATCCGACTCACCTTTGATAGCAGTTCTGGCTGTAATTCCCAGCTGGACTCAACCCTACCTAGATTATCTGGTAGATGGCAAATTACCCGAAGACGAGGTTCTGAGCCAGCAGATTATTTGACGAGCAAAAGCCTATACTATTGTTAAAGGTGAGCTCCATAAACAGAGTATTTTTGGGGGGGTTTTAGCGCTGTGTATCTCCGGAAGAAGGAGCGGAAATCTTAAGGGAAATCCATGAAGGCGAGTGTGGTCACCACGCTGCAGCCAAATCTTTAGTGGTAAAAGCTTTTAGACACGGATTTTTCTGGCTTACAGCTTAGGCAGATGCCGAACGATTAGTCAAGACGTGCAAAGGCAGCCAAAATTACGCCAAACAAGCTCATGTTCCGGCTGATCGGCTGCGAACGATACCTATAACATGGCCCTTTGCGGTCTGGGGGCTTGATATGGTAGGATCATTTAAACGAGCTCCAAGCGGATTTACTCACCTCTTAGTGATGGTGGATAAGTTCACAAAATGGATTGAGGCTAAACCTGTCACTAGTTGTGACGGAGCAATAGCCAAAAGATTTGTCGAGGATGTTATAATCCAGTATGGTTATCCACATAGCATTATCACGGACAATGGGAGTAATTTCTCTATGGGAGAATTGGCTGAATTCTGCAATGAGCAAAATATCTGGCTTGACATTGCGTCAGTCGCACATCCACAGGCTAATAGACAAGTCGAAAGAGCAAATGGTTTAATCCTACAAGGGCTAAAACTGAGACTCGAAGCACCACTACGGCGTGCTGCGGGGGCTTGGGCAGAGGAACTACCCTCTGTAATTTGGAGCTTACGAACAACTCCAAACAGGTCAATAGGATACACACCTTTCTTCTTGGTCTATGGCGCAGAAGCAGTTCTTCCTAGTGATTTGATCCATACTTCTCCTAGAGTGGCCGCGTATATCGAAGAGGATGCTGAGATTTCTCGACAAAATGATCTGGACTTAGTCGAAGAAGTTCGCGTCGTTGCTGAAATGAGATCTACAGCCTATCAGCAGAAGTTACACAAGTATCATAGCCAGAGAGTCCGAAATAGATCCTTCAATAAAGGTGATTTGGTTCTCCGGCTTGTGCAACAAAGAAAGCACAAACTTTCCCCAGTATGGGAAGGGCCCTTTTTAGTTAGTCGAGTATTGCACAATGGATTGTACTACTTAACTGACATGGGGCCAATCAAAGAAAGACCTGCTACTAAGAAGATAAAGAGAGCTGGCGGAAGTACAAATCTGGATGAGTTAGACAGACCGTGGAATATTGCTCAGCTACGTCCCTTTTATTCTTAGTTTATCCTTCTTTGCAATCATATATATGTACATGTTCTGTGGGAAATAAAAGTTTTGGTTGCCTCAAGTTTTTCTGAGAAGTTTTTACCATCTTATTTCTGAATGATCATGTCATAGTCGAAAATCCCAGAATGCTTGAAAGTACTTTTTGCTCATGCTCGTTCTGGTTTAGATTTCCGATTCTAAAAACTGCTACCCTCGGGTATAACTCTAAAAAATTCTAGTCTTTACTTTGGTTATTTGTCTGATTGCTGGATGCGGGCATTTTTCGAGTAGTGAATTGTTGGTACTGGAAGCCGGCTTTGTTTCCGAGTTTAAACTGGTTTAGCAATTGAGCTCCGTTGCTCGGCAAAGTTTCCGGCAGAAGGTTTAGCCAGCTCACGAAAGGGACGAGGCGGAAAGCTAGATAAACGATAAGTACAGACGAAAAAGTACAAGTTGCTTATGTAAACATTTCAGGCACACAAAAATTTAAAAGCCAAAAGGTGCGGAATAGATCAAAAGCTTAGCACTAGCAAAATAATAGTACTTCATATTTACAAACGCATCATGTTTTTTCATATAATACAAAATGTTTCTAGTAATCTATGATGCAGGAGGAGATGAAGGAGCTGCCGGCTCGCTAGAAACGACGCCCTGGTATCGTTCCGAGATGTCCGCGTCCGAATTGGTGCGTTCATCGTCGAAAACTTCTGCTGATTCTTCTGGAGGAGGAGGCGGAGTATCCACGCGGGTGAAGAAAGGGGTCTCATAGTTGGTCAGGTCAGCCACGTGACACCCATATCTGGCGTAGGAGTGCATGATGGCTTGAAGGTCCTGATCCTGGCCGTCTTCATCTACTTTGCAGTACCCTATGGTCACTTGCCATATTTCCATGTTTCCATGGTGGCTCATGACCATGGTGAGAGCGTTCTGCGCCGCAGTCCGCACGTAGGACATGTTCCAGTCCCGAACAAGTTGCGGCATCTCCTTTGCCTTGTCCCGCACCTAAAAATCTGACGTGCTGTGCATGTCCGAAATCTTAAGAGCTTCGCCGATATCCTCAAGGGATTGGCGGAAGTCATGAAGCAGGTCACCGACTTGGGTAAGCCGGTGGGTGCGGGGCTCGGTGGAAGAAAATCCGACATTGATAGAAGTCGAAGAAATAGACAAGCCAGACATATGGAACGTACCAAAAATGACGTCGTCAATTTTGTTCTTCTCCTCTCGGAGACTCTGGAGTTCAGCCCGGGGCGCTTGGGAAAGGTCCCTCTCTCTACTAAGCTCACTCTTGAGGTCCGAGATTGTTTTATCTTGAGCAGCGATCTTGCGATCACGCTCTTCAGTAGCCATGGAGGAGGATTCAAGGACTTGAGATATGCTCTTTTCATGATTTGCTTTGAGCTGGTCCAGCTCTTGGCAAAGCTCCTTGTTCTCCACCACCAAGGTCTTGAGGTTCTCGGCCTCTTCGATCATGGCGCAGGATTGTTTCACCAGCACTGTAAGTCAAAAAGAACAATAGTTCAGAAAAATTCGACATTGAAAAAGCAAAGACAAGGTTTGAGTCTCGGAATGTTTACCTTCGGCTTTATCCTTGGCAACTTTAAGTTCAGCATTTTTAAGTCAGAGAGCCTTGATCTCTCTCCGCTTATCATAGACATTTTTCAATAAATCCTGGTTATAGGAATATACTTTCTGTAAGTCAGAATACCCAAAGTCAGAAAGCTACTAAAGACTCGGGCTAATATTTTTGCTAATATCAGCACGAGCCTTAGGGGCTACACTAGTTCATTCTTTGGCATCCTAATGAAGCATAAACCCGGATTATTCATCCTACTTCATGCTTTGGGGCTAGAGGATATGATATGAAATAAAAGAAAAACAAGAGTTGGAATTTCGACTTACATATTGTTCGCGAGTATTTTATCCAAATTCGCGTTCACCTCAACGGCAACCTTCTCAGCGAGAGTCAGAGGGGTCACGGGAGCAGTTGGAAGCTCCCCGGACCTAATCCTCTCGTTGCAAAGAAGCACTTGTTCAAGAAGATTGGAGTGCTTGACGTCCTCTGCTTCTTGTGCTTCTTCTTCGACAGATAAAGTACTTTTCTCCAGGCATTGCCTGGCGAGCCGCTGGATTTCTTCTGCAGATTTCTGGGACAGACCAAACTTGGCAAGTCCCGGATTGCTGATAAGGTTTTCGGCGAAGGTTTCTGCCGAGGGATCATTACCCAAAGAGGGTTCACCCTTATCTAGATCTGACTCACCCATGGTGACGTCAGTTTGCGATTCAAGGATCGCAGGCTCAGTGGAAGGAGCCGGATTTTCTGCGATAGCAGGAGAAGGAATTATCACCGGCGTTGCGGAAGGCTGAGGGGCAGGAGTCGGAGGAGCCACGGCAGGAGAATCTATGGTAAGCTTCGTCTATCACAAGGGCTTCGAAGAAATCCCTTTCCCCTTGCCCTTGATGAGCGATTTTTCTCTGAGAATGTAGTAAAGTCGGAAACATTACATCTCGAAAAGAAATTCGAGTAAAGTACAAAGGCAGAGGTTGTGATTGAAAGTTACCTCTTCACGACGGGCACCTCCTTTGTGCCAACAGCCACTGTCGGAGCTTTGCGTTTCTTGAGCGCAAGGTCCGACAATGGGACTACCTCTGTCTCCTGAGAAAACTCAGGAGCATATCCTTCGAGCGGAGCAAGTTCTGACTCGGGGAGGTCAGCAAGCTGAAAATAAGAAAACATATCAGTATTGCAGTAAAACTCAAAGATTGAAACACATAAAAGGTGTACTGATGGAAGCTTACCAGCACTACGGGATTTTCCGCCGTATGCATATCCACAGAAACCTCCGGGATTCTCCTCTCGATCCGCTCCCTTATCAGCCACTTGATCTGGCTTATGTAGCCCTGGGTGGTGTAGGATTTGGGGCTGATGTGAAGGGAATATTTCTTGGATCACGTGATGGAGTGCATCAGTCGATCCCCATGGTACTGAAGGGGCTGGATCCGGCGTGAGACCCAGCACTAGACTAAGTTGGATCCCTTCAGTCCTTTGTGTTTGATAAAGTATTCGATCTGCCTCTTAGCAAGGATCAGATCATCAGAGAGAGCCGGAGTAGCCTCGTCCCAAGATGGTTGGGCCGTGGCAGCTCCGTCAACAAAAGCCGGCAAAGCAATAGCTTTGTCGGTAGCCAGAATATCCTTATGATAGAAAAATGTGGCTGGCCATTGTTTGACTGAGTCACTAGCTAAGATTTTGGGATAGGCGCGCTCGCGTCTAAGTGAAAAACTAATAGTACCGGTGATGTAAGGAACGCCGACAGTAATAGAGTTTCTCCGGACATGAAAATAATACCGGAAAAGAGTCAAACTCGGCCTAATGCCGAGAAAGCCCTCACACAAAGAAGCGTACGCTCATCTCTAAGAGAGAGTTGGGAGGAAGATGATGGAGTTGAACTCCGTAATGATCAATCACCTCAGAGAAAAACTCCGAGGGAGGAAACGACAAACCTCTGTCGAGATGGGTGCCGCAGTGGACCCGCTCGCCGTCGTGCGGGTTGGGGACGGTTTCCTCGAAGCCGCTCTGCCAGTTGCCGGCAGTGAGGAGCCCTTCCTTCTCCACGTTCTTGAGACGCTCGTTGTTGAGCGCGCAGGGAATCCAGAGCTCGCGAAAGCTCTCTTTCTCCGCCACCGCTTCCGTCGCCGCTGCCGCCAAGCCAGAAGAGGAAGATGAAGCCATTTCTCCGGCGAGCAGTTGACCTAGAATGGGCGGCGCTGGGAGTTCTTTGGGGGAGGAATGGGGGAGCTCTGTGTGCGCAGGGAGATTGGGAGGAGAGGAAAAGGCAAAGGACTGGTGAAAGGAGAAGGAGAAAATCCTAACCCCTTATATCCACCTAACTGCGCCAAGATTCGTGCAAATGCTACAGTGTAACCGCCACGTGTCGTGGAAGGGACTGGGAAGGACCCACGTGATGATTACGTCGCCTCGATCTCCACACACGCATTGAAACGGCACCTCGGTTCCGTGAACCGCGGACCCACCAACGGTCGTGCTGACGGAATGCCTGTCAGATGACGTGACTTGACCATGACTTGTGTCAAGTGGCGTTAGAAACCAAGTTTCGGCTTAGTTTGAAATCAAGCTGGAAAATCCGAGTAACCTGTTGATAGGTCCGACTTATTTTTTAAGACCCGAATCGTATTTGTTGTTGTGAAGTTTCAGGAACCCTTCAAGATTCTGCAAGCCGAAGATCAAGCTAGACGATGATAAAACCGACTTTGGATCTTGGAGGCCTCCGAGGGCTGCTGTTGGGGATATACTTTCCGGGTATCCTCACAGTTCCTCACTAACCAGGGTGGCCCACTTCGGGTTAGAGCTTTGCTTCACGGGCGGCCCAGTCAGGGAGAAAGACGGAGTGAAATCCGGCTACGGGAAGGCCCATAAGACTTACCGACTTAGGCCCATAATGTTACTTGTAGTTCAAGATGTACTCTGTAACCAACTCTTAGTCGTAGCCGGATAGATCTCTCCTGTAAACCCTAGGCCGGATATCTATATGAGCCGTCCTAGGGAGAGCCTTTAGGGCACACCTCAATAGTATACAATCTCAACTCGCACAGGCGAAACCCTTGTAACCCATATTCCGGCTCTGCCGTATTACTGGATTGCTAGCAGGAGTAGGATTCGTCCAAAGCCGGCGGATTCGAACCTGGGTAAACTTGTGTGCTCACCGTCTCGGAATATCGTACGTCTCACACCCCTCTCTTCCGCACGCCTCGAGGACCCCCTCATGGCGTACTTGCCATCAATCCGACGACAAAAAAAAAAACAAAATGAAAACGA
Organism: Avena eriantha; assembly: GCA_910589775.1. Classification (NCBI taxonomy): domain Eukaryota; kingdom Viridiplantae; phylum Streptophyta; class Magnoliopsida; order Poales; family Poaceae; genus Avena; species Avena eriantha. Next base: position 19,044,022 of record OU342740.1, read on the forward strand.
AAAAGCAGACGCTCCAAGAACAACACAACTGTGCATGAAACAATAAAAATGAAGCGTTTGGAAGAAACCTGGGATATTTATTGATGAAGAAGGGGATGCCTTGGGCATCCCCAAGCTTTGACGCTTGTACTTCTTGGATATTTCTTAGGGTGACACGCGTGGCATCCCCAAGCTTGAGCTTTAGTCCATCCTTCATCTCATTACTAATTCCTTCCATACACCTGAAATTTCTTCTTCACAATCTTTATTAGCAACATTAGTGCACTTAAGATAAATAAGTCTTAAGGTTCAGTTCTAACACCAAATAAACTTCCATTAAAACACTAGCTACTGTAGCACTTCCCTCAAAAAGCTCAATTCCCCAAAAGAACTCAAAAAGGAACCGAAAAGAAGCAAATGCAAAAAATGACAGAAATCTGTCAAAACAGACCAGCAGGTAAAGACGAATTTTTTCGAAGACCTTCTGTTGCTCAAATCAAAACATGTTGAACTAACGAAAGTTAGATAACAACTAGGGATGTAAATGGTACGGTTAATTTCCGCTCCGAATCTGCATCCTCATCCGTTTTTGAGGATATGGTATGAATTTTTTGATATCCGGCGGATATGTATGTGGATGCGGATATTTGTCGAGCGGATATCCGACGGATATGGTAGCGGATATGGTATTGATGATATCCGATGGATAAGGATAATCCGACATTTTATGCGGATTATCCGAGGTACTCAAATAGGATAATCCAATAAATTAAACGCAACTCTAATATCTAGACAATCTAATTAATGTATCGGCTAGCTTTGCATGCTACGTATGCATGTTATACTATGCTATTACCAATCTTGCACTTCTACACTACTATTATCTAGTGTTTTACACTTTCTTGTCATTTCTTTTGCGTATACTAAATAAGCTTTTATTTTTCTACGTGTATTTCTTCGATTATCCTCTTTTGATCCGCTCCATATCCGTAATCCGATATAATCCGCATTCGAATCTGCATCCGGCTATTATCCAATCGGATCTGAATCCGCCAAAAAAATATCGTAAAGGATAAGGTAATAGCAATATCCGATCCGATCCTATCCGTTTACATCCCTAATAATAACTTGGGGCAGAAGCACAAACATTCACGCCTCAAAAGGACGTACAGAGATTTTACACGAATTTGTACGGTGAAGCACAGAAATCTGTTTCGGGACAGCAACTTTTCCAACCATTACTTCTCCCTCATTAGAGGTTACTCTTGGCACAAAAAGCAAATAAAAAGGATAGGGAGCGGTTATTATTGAGGTAATAACTTCCAAGACTCATCTAAATTTTTTGGGTTATCTCTATAAGTACTTTTCTTTAACGCCTTTAAGTTAGGCATAAGCAAAAACTAAAATGGATAGAATAGAAGTAAGAGGAGATAATCATGGTGAAAACATTGTTTTGTTCAATGAAATCCTTTTGTTAACAAGGTTTATCAGGTCTTGCTACCAAAACAATTTCATATGAGACAAAACTTTGTATTCCACTAGTGATTATGTTACCTCAACTTTGATAGCAATGGTCCGAATCATAATAGTTTCAAATTTTTCTCTTGGTATGGGACAATATATTTCTCCAACTTGAATGCCCTCATCATGTTCAATTGAATTCAAAACCATAAGTCCTATCAATCTTCTTGGGGAAATAGACAGTATGTTCCTTGTCATTAACATTGAAGGTCACCTTCCCTTGATTACAATTAATAACAGCTCCTGTAGTATTTAAGAAAAGGTCTCCCAAGAATAATAGACATATTATCATCTTCAGGCATAGTAGTTTGAGAGGATGCTCACATAAGAAATATGAGTTGAAGTAAAAGAGAGCATCAAGAAGCAAATTCAAAACACATTTAAGTCTAACCCACTTCCTATGCATAGGAATCGTGTATGCAAATAAATTCACAAAGAACAAAGTGACAGGCATAGGAAGATAAAACAAGAGTAACTTCAAAACTTTCAGCACATAGAGAGGTGTTTCAATACCATGAAAACTTCTACAACCATATTTTCCTCTCTCATAATAATTTTCAGTAGCCTCATGAATAAACTCAACAATATAACTATCACATAAAGCATGCTTTTCATGATCTACAAGCACTAGAGCTTTATTATAAACATCTTCAAAAGAATCCTTAGGAACATAACATTCATCCTTCTTTAGTAAGCATGGGGGACAATCAAATAATGTAAGGGACAAAGAGTTACTCTCATTAGAAGGTAGGCATGGGTAGCTAATCCATTCTTCCTCCTTTTGTTCATCACTTTCCTCCACTTTTTCATCTATTGAGATTTCAGGTTCATCAATTTCTTCTTCCATAGGATCCTGCAAGGCATTAGTCTCTTCCATTTGTGGAAAGCATCTATTAATATATTCAAGAATATAGCCATTTTCTTCCTTGTAATTATCAAAGCAAAATTTAAGTATACCATAAACCTCATATTTGTACGGTGAATCATCAATATTTTCAAGCAAACTAGCAAGTTCAAAAGTACCCTTCCAAGCAATAAATTCTTCAATTTGTTCCGCATCGTAAAAGTCATAATTTCCTTTAACATAGTAAGATATGGTAACATTATCATTAGACTCACGTTGAAAAGGGGGGTGTTTATACCTCTTACCGCAACAAGATTTATCAAAGCAATCAGTAACATTATAAGTAGAGCACACGTTTCTAGCAATGGTATACAATTTATCAATTTGTTCCCATAAGTGTTTCCCTTTTTGTGACAAGCGGTGTTCCTTATAATAGTATTTTTGATCTTCCGTGAACCCACCTTGCCAATAAGATTCAGTTTCAAAGAAACCAACCATTGACAACAAGCATGATAAAGCAAGACAATAACATACCAACGAAAATAACAACTAGAGTAGGAACTTTTTTTTTGTATTTTTGATAAAGAAATAGGCAAACAAGGTAGAAATAAACTAAGCTTGAACAATAGTGATTTCAAGTGAACTTGATAAATAAAGCTATGCTCCCCGGCAACGGCGCCAGAAAATAGTCTTGATGACCCACAAGTATAGGGGGTGTATCGCAGTATTTTCGAGGGAAGTGAAACCCAATTTATTGATTCGACACAAGGGGAGCCAAAGAATGTTTATAAGTCTTAACAACTGAGTTGTCAATTTAGCTGCACCTGGAAACAATCTTGCTCACAAAAGTTTATCAGTAGCAACAGTTTTATAGTAGGAATAGTAAAGTAGCAGCAACAGTAAAGTAAAGACAGTAGTAACAATAGTAGTAAACAATAGGATTCGAGTGCGGTAGGCATAGGGATGGATGGACGGGTGTTGCATGGACAAGACAATTCACATAGCAATCAGAACAAAGGGCAATTGCAGATAAATAAGATAAAGCATCGAAGTACTAGATAATCCTAGGCATGTGTTCCGTATATAGTCATACGTGCTTGATACATTGCAAATGTATCTATAATTTTTGATGTTCCTTGCTTGGTTTTATCCACTTTCTTGTTTTTTGTTCCAACTTTGGAGTACTTTTCATATGATTTCTTGGACTAACCTATAAACAAGAGCCACAGTGCCAGCTGCCTGTTTTCTGCTGTTTTTGGTTGCAGGAAAGTCAGAAAATGAATATTCTCGGAATTGGACGGGACAAAAGCCAAAGTGCCTATTTTTCCGGAAGTGATCAAGTGCCAGAATACGAGACGGAGAAGGGTCAGGGAGCCACCACACCACCTGGCCACGCGGCCAGGCCTGGCCCGCGCCAGGGGGTGGTGTGGCCGCTCTCGGCACCCCCTCGGCCTCTCCGTCCGCCTATATATTGCCCTCGGGACGAAAACCCTAAGTACCCGATCAAAAATCCACAAAAGAGTCTGTAGATGCCGTCATCTCCATCCCTAGATCGGGAGGGATCTGAAGCTCTTCCCGGCACCCTGCCGGAGAGGGGAATTCACCCTCGAGGCCTTCTTCATCACCATGCAAGCCTCCGGTGTGATGCATGAGTAGTTCATCCTTGGACTACGGATCCATGTAGTAGCTAGATGGCTGGTTTCTCCTCCTTTGTGCTTTCATGTTTAGATCTTGTGAGCTCCGTTCATGATCAAGATCATCTATTTGTAATTCATACATGTTGTGTTTGTGGGGATCCGATGGATATTGAGATGCTATTTCAGATTGATTATTGATTCTATCATGTCTTTGTTATTGGAGATCTTGCATGCTTTCCGTTGTTAGTAGCTATCTTGGCCAAGTAGATGCTAGCAACTCCAAGAGTTAGTATTTATGCTCGATAGTGGGTTCATGCCTCTGGTAATCTGGGGAAGTGACAGAAATCTCTAAGGAACTAGATGTGCTGTTGCTACTAGGGAGAAAACAACAATCCTTTGTTCATAGAACAATCATATTGTTTACTTTACACGCAGTTCATAAAGCAATAATCTGTTGCTTGCAACTTAATACTGGAGGGGGTTCAGATGATAACCTGAAGGTGGATTATTAGTCATAGATGCAGTTGGATGGCGGTCTATGTATTATGTTGTAATGCCCAATAAAGTCTAAGAGGAGTCAAGATGAACTAGAAAATCTCGAAAGCAAATAGAAAGAACTAAAAATAAAGTGTTGGGGAAACCAACACAAGTGCTTATAAACTCGAATTAAAAACACAACTTTGAAATAAATAAAAGCAAATGAATGCCACATAAAGATACATGAGGAAACTTCCCCAAGCTTAGGCTTTTGCAAGACCTTCAAATCATTATGGTGGTAGGAAAAAGTCGTTACTCCAGTTCGCAAATTGAGTTGAGAGGTTACTAGTTGTTTCTCGGAGATTCAAAGAGAGTCTATGCATCCTCTCCACAGTCCCTCCAAGTTCTGGAAGTCTTGGTATCTAGTGAACCGGGTTTGTGGCTGCTCCTCTTGATAAGGAACTTCTTTCTCCTCTTGTTGGTCCTCATCCTCCTCCGGAACCTCCTCCTAGGGTTGGTGTTGCTCAACCTGCAAGTCATATAGCAAACATCCTTCCTCGATAGAGAAAAGACCATTAGGCATAGGAGCGGGGTTGAGACGCCCAGCTCCAGCAATATGCAGGTAATAAACACCACCTCTCCCAGTGAGCATTCCACAAGCTTTTAAAGTAGAGAAACCAACACGTCGCCCACCTAGCACGGGTTGCAACTCACCTAGGTCGATACCTAGGGCGGTGGCAAGCACGGTGATGACGCCTCCACCTGTGATTGGTCCTTGGCTTTGGGAGGATTGGTGCTCTAGGTAGCGCACAAGGATGGCGCCCAGGTTGAGTGACAAGCCACAGTTGGTGTAAGCAACCTTCGCGAGGACTAAGATGTCCTCCTCGTTGAGTCTCGTGAACTCATTACGAGCCTGCAAGGTGTTAGCAATAACATAGAACAAATAGAGAATTGCAGGATGATGAATATTCTTCCCCTTGCTTACTCTAGCAGTGAAACTCATTCCATTATAATATTGTTCAGGGGAAGGTTCTAAGCAAGTAAAGGATGCACGTAAGGCATTAACATTATTGTTTGGCAAATTAAAACATCTGCACGATTCATCTAATGTTAAAGTGTAGTTGTTGTTCATAAGTCGGAAAGAAATCGTGTCCTCGCCTTGCCATAGTTTAACAGTGCTTTGCAACGAGCTTAGGATTCAATAGTTAAGCGGCTATAAGTAGGCACATCCTTGTACACAAAATTTTGCAGGCCAGCTCTATTGCCAAGTAAACTTAAGTCATCATAAATACCGAGTTGGTTCAATATAATAGGACAAGCCCACTTGGTGGCCTTCACTTCGCGGTTCTTGATCTTGTCGAAGTGATCACGTTGGAGCTCATTCCTGAACCGTATCCCCATGCATTCTTGAGTGATAGCCAGAGAAGCACTAGAGGTGGCAAGAGCATCAGTTTGACTCCTTGTGTTCATCATCTAAAACATTGAAGAAACACACAAAAAACATTTTGATCCAACAACAACAAGTATAACATATTCCTCATCATAGCACACTAAAGAATCTCCTCAAAATAATAATCTAGGCAAGAGAATCATGGCCATTGGTTCATAGTAGGTCTCACCCTAGATTGATAATGACAATAATCAAAGATGAATTTGCAAAAAGTAATTGGAGGATCGGAGGAGAAACATCTCGTAGATCACTTGTGTGCGAGGAAATCGAACGAAATTGAGTAGAGATGAAGATCTCTTGAGATTTTGTGAGAGTTATGAGGTAGAAGAGATAAAAATGATTGAAGTTTTGGGGTTGGAGGTACCTTCCCGTGCGATTTTGTGGTCAGACGCAACTATACGGCCAGAACAATGTGTTCCTGCTGTATAGTTGGCCTTCTGTCAAAATTTTAGGGTTTCCACCTGGCGGCGCATCTATACGGCCGAAACAATATGTTCCCGCCATATAGTTGGTCGTCAAATCGTCAGTACCTGGGAAAATAAATTATACAAAGGCATCGATATCTATACGACCAGAACTATATGGCCAAAATTTTTATTCCCGCCATATAGTTGGTCCTTAAACTGCCAGTACATTGGAAAAGAATTTGTACGAAAGCACGAATATCTATACGACCGGAGCTATACGTCCGGAATTTTTTATTCCCGCCATATAGTTGGTCATTAAACTCTCAGTACATATGAAAGAAAATTTGTCGATGGCAAAGATATCTATAGGACCGGAACTATACGGCCGAAATTTTTATTCCCGCCATATAGTTGGTCGTTAAACTCTCTGTATGCATCAAAAAATTATGTTTCTTTGAAAATTATTTCATATCCTGTAACTTAGTGATATACCTTGTTTTTGATAGAGAATTATTAGTAAATATTGTCGACTAACAACAACATGAATAAAGCAGAATTTTTAGTACTACCGAACTTCTTCTCCTCAATTGGAGTTTCCAGCACTCTTTATTAATCATAAACTTAAAATAAAACTTAAAAACTTTACTCAAACCTTTATTTCACATGGGTTGCCTCCCATGAAACACTCTTTTATGGTCAATAGCTTGACCTCAATGTTGCTCACTTAGGCCAGATGAGTCGGACACCCACTCCAAAGTAGTTGGCCTTCAAAGTGATGCCCTCCTTTTCATCATGTTTGGCTTTCTTCTTCCTGGGGAAATGAATAACAAAAGGATCCCGTGAAGGCAATTGAAGTTTCATGTTCCCTTCATGTAGATTAATCAAAGAGTTAATAGTTCTTAAGAAAGGACAACCTAATATAATAGGAGTAGTAGCATCTTCAGGCATGTCAACAATAACAAAATCAATAAGACCAGGACAGCCTTTAATGTATACTAAAGTATTCTGCTTATTTCCTACAGCTTGTTTGTAGGTAGAATCTACTAGATGCAATTTTAACTCAGTGATCTCAAAAGAGCCAAGATTTAACTTATTAAAAAGACTCTTTGGAATTGTTGAGACGCCTGCACCTAGATCACAAAGTGCAGCTATCTCATTGGTTCCGATCTTAATCTTAATAGTAGGCTCAAATATGTCATCAAGTTTCATAGGTAATTTTTCAGCAATTTGCTTATATTCTTCCTCAAGCTCACGTACCTTTATTGCTACCTGATTAACAGAGTGTTGGTACATAGCTTCCTCATTACCTTTACTTACCGGAATCTTAACGTTGATCCTTTTTATGAGATCTTCAACGGTGTAGCTTTGTGAAGGGGCATTATTATAATCAAGTTCTTCAGGCTCCTCCCTTTGGATTCTCATCATCTTGAGGTCTTCAACAGGACTAGGCTCAGCTTTACCTGCAAACTTGGCTGGAATGAGAGTTTGACTAATGGTTATCTTACCTAGCTGTGCCACAACGATCCTTCTTCTTTCTTGGAGGGCCTGCAAATCATTTCTCAAACTTACAGCTTGGTTAGACAATTTACCAAGCATAACATCATGGTTCTCTGTTATTTTAACAAGAATGTTGTTTTGTTCATTTTGTGAGTCTATAAAAGACTTAAGTGCAGGACTAGAATAATGTTTCTGAAAATTAGGATTATAATTCTTCTTCCAAGCAGGGTTATAATCATTCGAGTTATGAAGTCTATTTCTTCAATATTTGTTCCAGGGATAGCTCTTAGCTGGGTTTCCTTACCTTTTATGGCTAGTATGAGCTCATCCAACTTAGCATTGAGTTCTTCATTTTCTTGTGGTGAGACAGAGTTCGCCTTCTTCGTGTTTGATCTATCCACATGCCATTGGGCATGGTTGTCTTGCATATTGTCTAGCAGCTGCTTTGCTTTGGTAATATGTTTACCCATAAATGTTTCTCTAGCTGAAGTATGTAGCATAGACTTAGACACAGGGTTAAGAGCATTATAAAATAGATAGAGAATTAACCAGTCTTCCATCCCATGACTAGGACAGTTTCTCATGCATTCTTTCATCCTCTCCCATGCAAGCGCTAGTGGCTCACACTCTTCCTGTTTAAAGCTAGTAGTATTAGATATGAGTTGCATAGTCTTTGCAGGTGGGAAAAATTTAGTCATAAATAAAAAAGTGCATTCTACCCATGATGTAATAGCATTTCTAGGAAAAGATAGCAACCATTCTTTTGCGCTTCCTCTAAGAGAGAAAGGAAATAAACACAATTTGACCGCATCAGGGTCAACGTCTTTTATACACATCATATCACATATTTCAGTGAAAATATTCAAGTGTATACTCGCGTCCTCAACAACAGAGCCTCTAAATTCATTATGTTGAACCAAACTTAAATAATGGGGCTTAATTTCATAGTCATGAGCAGCAATTGTTGGTTGAGTAATAGGGTACGTAAATGATCATTGTTGGAGTAGCAAACTCCCCAAGCTTCTTTTCAGCCATATTTCCTATGTTTTTAGGTTTTCTTAAACAGAGAATTATAATAGTAAAAGCAAGAATTTAAAGGCTAACTATTTTTTTGGTTTATCAAATAAAGACTAAAATAAAACTAACAAAAAAACAAGAATTAAAACTAGCAAGGTTCCTACTAACCTCACCAGGGTAGCTATTAATTCCCTAGCAACGGTGCCAAAAAAAGGGTTGATACCTTCGATCCGGATTACGGATGTAGTATAGCTTATTTTTCCCTAGTAAACCTTGGTTATTGAATCCTCGGGAAGCAGATGCGTAGTGAAGTTACTTTAACGGACCTTTGGGAGTTTTAGAGTTCCTTTTGTGTTTTTACCGGACCAAGAGTTTGCATCTTTTTTTGTTGTATATGATGGAGAGAGAGGATCTAGGGCGTTCGGTTTCACCTGTAGCTGTGCAAAACATCTGATGGGAATAAAAGATAAAGATAATGTATGCATGTAATTGTTAGAGAAAGATAAATTATATGTGGGTAGTGCATCCATAATTTCTATTGCCTCCGCAACCGCTTATAGAAATAACCTACTAGTATCATCCATAGAAGAAAGAGAAATAATGATATGCATAGTGATGTCACCATTAATCCCAAGTAAATCCCTCACATACAGCCGTACTACCTCTTCTGTCACTGGGGTTCCCAACCTGCAGATCAGTCATTACTCATACTCCCTATACCTGGATCAACCCTCGAGGTCTTGGGTACCTAACAAGTCCTTAGATTGAGGCAAGAGAGGATACAATAATCATCATGTCATACAAACTAATACATGATCCCATCTATGATAAATAACATGCACAAACGCTACATGGCTAGGCCGAAGCCCTTAGCCCAAGGAGAATTACTCACACATAGAGATGAGATCAACAATCATCATAAGATGGATAGCAATAGTCTTGCAATGTCGCTAATCGAAGAAGTGATCTACTATTACAAGTGGTGGAATATGACTATGGAGATGGAGATGGGTTTTGAGATCTGGAGGCGGCTGATGATCTAGGTAGAGACTTTAGGGTGAGGTAGGAGGGTTTTCTCGTCGCCCGAGGCTTCTTTATATAGGGGTCCCTTCACGAAAGTTGTTCTGTTTGACCTAGCGATGCCAGTGCCAACTATATGACCGGAACTATACGGCCGAAATTTTTTCCTGGTCGTATAGTTGGTCGTTAAAGCGTCTGCCTCCGCTTCACGACTCCTTTTTTATTCTAGTTGTTGGAAATCTCATATCTTTGACTTTAATGTAGTGATTCCCATCTTCAAACGACATTATCTGCGCAGGAAAAAATAGAAAGAAAGGATTGCATACCCCTTTGAATATTAGGAATTAGTGGCAGGGATTAGAGAGATATTTCATAAAAATATGAATAATATCCAGTTTAAATGTGGACGTAGATGGCTATATTTCAGAGCCTTCAGCTGGTAATACAGCTTCTGCCCCATATACTAGAAAGAATGGCATATAGCCTATTGATCGATTCGAAGTTGTTATTAAACTCCACAGTACCGCTGGTAGTTCTTCTATCTAGCACCCTGCTGATCTTTGTAGCGGCTCAGTGAGCTAGGGTTTTATCCCGGACAAAACTAGTCTGTTGGATCTTTCCACTTGTCCGTTTGATGTAGGGTGGGCTACTGATGCAATATCTAGCCGAATTTTCTTTTCTCCGCAGAATCTCGCGAATGCTCCTTCAGCAAAATTTGTGCCATTATCAGTTATGATACTGTGGGGATAGCCATATATCAAGATTATATCTTTGAGAAATGTCACAGCTGTTGCCCCATCACTTTTCCTGATTGGCTTTACCTCGATCCAGTTGGTAAATTTGTCTACCATAACCAAGATATGGGTCATGTTTCCTTTTGCCGTCTTAAATGGGCCGACCATATCCAAGCACCATACCGGAAATGGCCAAGTGATAGGTATAGTTTTTTGTTCTGACATAGGCATGTGTGTCTTGGTGGCATACCTCTGACAGCCATTGCATTTTCTTACAAGATCTTCTGCTTGATCCAAGGCACTTGGCCAGTAAATCCATGCCAGAAAGCTTTTGCCACTAATGCTCTAGATGATGCATGATGCCCACATTCCCCCTGATGGATATCTCGGAGGATGTCAAGCCCTTCTTCTGGGTCAACTCATCGTTGCAGAACACTTGTGACACTCCTCTTGTATAGTTCGGGCATTGATAATAGTGTATGCCTTTGCTCTTCTTTGGATTTGCCTTGAAAGTATCTCGTCACTTGGTAAGGTTCCTTCTTTCAAGAACTCAAATATTGGATTTGCCCATGCAGGTATAGCTCGAATAGGGAAAAGTTCCCCGTCAATTTCCATTTCTTCCACCGACATAACTCCAACCGGATCAAGCTAAGCAGTCCTCGGGTTCCGCGAGGCATTCCCCGGGCCTGCCGAAGTAGTCCTCGGGTTTACTGAGGTGGTCCCCCAGTCTATATCCATAGGGGTAGCTTCTGATCCAGAGTGTGCCGGGACGTAAATTGATTCGGATTTCGGTGAAGGTGTGATAGATGGTTTTCTCAAGTGCTCCAAAGCAACACCTCGCAGGATTGTCTGCGAGATGACCCCAATTTAGAAAATACATCGGCTGCCTTGTTTTCAAGCTGAGGTACATGATGGAACTCACATCCTTCAAAGAACCCACTTATTTTTTGGACATGGAATCTATAAAGGGCCATGTTTGCATCCAGAGCATCCCAATTGCCAGACACTTGCTGCATCACCAAATCCGAATCACCAAAACATTGTATATGTCGTATTCCCACTTAATTTGCCACCTTAAGTCCATGCACAAGCGCTTCATACTTGGCAACATTGTTCGATGCACTAAAATGGATCTGGAGGACGTATTTCAGCTAATCTTTCTTGGGCGAGGTAAGTACTACCCCGGCCCCGAGTCCTTCCTTTAGTTTTGACCCATCAAAGTGCATCCTCCAATAATTTGAGTCCGGCAAAGGTGGTTCATATTGCATTTCAGCCCAATCCACGAAGAAATCAGCCACTGCTTGAGATTTGATTGCATCTCTCCTATGAAACTGTGGTGCATATGGGGCTAACTCAATTGCCCATTTTGCAATTCGGCCACTGGCACCTTTGTTGCTCATTATCTCGGATATGGGTGCTTCACATATCACTTTTATGGGGTGTTCCTCAAAGTAATGCTTGAGCTTCTTGGCTACCATATATACGCCGTATGCCATCTTCTAGTAGTGAGGGTAATTCTGCTTCGAAGCTGACAACACCTCGCTAGGTAATATACTGGCCTCTACACTAACTTACCGTCCTCATCACGCTCCACCACTATCACTGCACTTATGACTCAGTTGGTCGCTGCTATATAGAGCAACATTGGCTCTTTGGATAGTGGTGAGGCTAACACTGGTGCAAAAGATAACATCTTTTTTAATTCATGAAATGCGCTATCAGCTTGCGGTGTCCATGTAAATTTGTCTGCCTTTCTCATTAAATGGCAGAGGGGCAATGCCTTCTCTCCCAACCGACTTACAAACCGACTTAACGATGCCAGGCAACCAGTAAACTTCTGCACATCGTTAAGACACTTTGGCAGGTCCATTCTTTCTATGGCTCGTATTTTTGTGGGGTTGGCCTCGATACCTCGGCTGGACACGAGAAAAAGGAGTAACATTCTAGCTGACACGCCAAAAGTACATTTCTCCAGGTGAAGCTTCATCCGGAACCTCCTGAGGTTCGCGAATGTTTGCCGGATATCATCAAGGAGCGTTTTGATTTCTTTAGTTTTTATTACAACATTATCCACATAAACTTGCACATTTCGACCAGTTTGGTCATGTAGACATTTTTGCATGCATCGTTGATACGTTGCTCCTACATTACGTAATCCAAATGGCATAGTGCGATAGCAATAAGCCCCATAAGGGGTGATAAACACGGTCTTTATTTGATCATCTGGGTTCAAAGGTATCTAATGGAAGCCAGAATATGCATCTATGAATGATAACAACTCACACCCAGCAGTTGAATCTATGACCCGGTCTATCCTCGGCAGTGGGAATTGATCTTTTGGGCACGCCCTATTGAGATTCGTGTAATCGATACACATACGCCACACCCACATTCGGATCATCTTTCTTGTTCTCCACAAGCACCGGATTAGAGAGCCAATCCAGGTAAAGTACTTCCATGATAAACCTGGCTGCAAGGAGCCGAGCTATCTCATCTCCAATGACCGTTCTCCTGTCTTCAGCGAAGCGGCAGAGAGGTTGCTTCACCGGCTTTGCTCTGGGTCTTACATTCAAAGAGTGCTCAGCCAACTCCCTCGGCACACCTTGCAGGTCCTGTGTAGACCAAGAAAATATATCCCGATCCTCATGGAGGAAGTTGACAAGCTCGCTTTCCTATTTGTCTCTTAACCCAACACCAATGGTTACAGTGCGCTCCGAGAACTGGTCATCGATGGGCACCTTCTTTGTATCCTTTGTCACTTGAAACGAGACACTCCCATGCGGGTTAGTCAGAGCCAGCATATGCTGCTGCGCGGACTGAGCCAATGCTGTCACTTCCTGAATTTTCCTTTTCTCCTGAGCAATCACAAGTGACTCGGCCAGGTTAAACCCAGTTGAAGCACACTCAATGAAACGCCTGAAGTCCCCAGCCATGGTGATCACTCCCCATGGTCTAGGCAACTTCATCTTTATGTAACTGATGTGAGTACTTGCCATGAATTTGTCCAGAGCAGACCTGCCGAGTAATGCGTGATACGCGCTTTCTAAGTTCACAACCTCAAAGTCCAAGTTCTCCGTCTAGCAGTTGTCCCTCGTGCCGAATAACACGTCAACCCGGACCTTACCAATGGGCTCACATGAGATACCCAACACGATGCCATGGAATGTGGTCCTTGTCGCTTGGAGCATGTTCTCCGATATTCCCAACTTGTGCATGGTACCTCAGTACATGATGTTAATGCTACTGTCGTTGTCTATCAACACCTTGGAAAATCTCACATTGATATTTGGCCCAACGAACGTCGAATCCAGCACCAGTGCATATGATCCAGGACTCGGCATGAGCCTGGGATGATCCTTGATACTCCGAGTGATTTCCTGTTCTGCCCAAGGCATATACCTCGTCACAGCTGGCATTACCGTGTTCACCTCCATATGTCGGTGCTGCAAGCTCTTTCTATCAGTTTCCACTGTTGTGAACACAAAGTAACTCTGGTGATGCTCTCTGTACTCATTCCTTCCATCATTGCCATGATACCCTTGGTCTTGTTGCTGCTGGTAGCTTCATGCTGAGGTCCGTCATGCCGGGGTGCTTCCTGCCGAGGTGCCTGAGCATTCCCCGAGCCACCCTAATATATTTTCCTCATCCACTCACATTGCCGAGTCGTATGATTCACCGGGTTATTCGGACCTGATGTGTGGAACTTGCACGACCGATCTAGCATAGATTCATATGTGTATCTCGGCCTATCCTTTCTTTCTTGCCACTGTTTCTTCTACTCTGGCGTCCAAGGTTTCTTGCCTTCACCCTTTTGTTGCCATTGTTGCCCTCCATTTTTCTCACGTTGGATGGTGCCGGCATTGGGCTGATCCAGATCCACAGCTGCCACTTGCTGCGAGCTAGACCTGCAATCCGGCCGATCATCTCTTCTTTTACCATGGAAATCATTCCTCCGGGATGACCTGGAACCATCTCTGTTGTAGTACTCCTCATTTGCCTCATTTGACTCACTTGACATCAACCGAGGTTGGGTTGGATCACCCAAGGCGTATGAATCTGTGATCCGAATCGTTTCTGCCAAGGTAGTTGGCATATCTCGCTGCAACCTCTGCCACAACATACTTCCATACCTACAGCCTTGGGCAAACCACGCAATAGCTTGTGATTCAATTATCCCTTCACAGGAATTGCGCACATTGCACTACCTAGTCAAGAATTCTTCGCCCGGCTCATTCGGTCTTTGCTTGCATAGTGCCAAAGTCTGTGGCCCATTCGGTCTCTTGTACATGCTTGAGAAGTTGCTGATGAACATCTCCAAAGGCTAACCAACAGTTGATACTTCCTGGAGGCAAATTGTAAAACCAGACCCTTGTTGGCCCCTCCAACATCTATGGCACATATCTCATAGCCCATCTCAAATTGCATGTGGCAATGTTCACCGTTATTGCATAATCAATGAGCCAATCATCCGGATTGGTACTGTCATCATACGTATTCGTTCCTCTAGCTAACTGAAAGTTTAACACAGGTGGTTCTCTCATGATCCGAGGTCCAAAGCATGCTGGACCTACAGGACCTTGTACCTCGATCATCTCCGACCTATAAATCCGGTCCAACTTCAGCCTTGCATCATCCGGCTGCAAATTCCTATTTCCCAACCTCGATCCAATCACATGGTGCTCTGGTCTAGGAAATCCATCATCAGCCATTGCCGAGTAACCATCATTGTATCTATCTTGACCCGGACGAGCATATTGCTGTTGCACTGCTGGGCCAGCACTTCTCTCCTGCCGAGGTGCATGTTGCTGCTGCTATTGCCGAGGTGCATTTTTCCCTGCTCCCGTCGAATTACGCTGTCCGGCATTGCCGTTGGCAGTGTTACCTTGACCAGCATTGCCTTGGTCACGGTCACCTCGGCCAGCTTCACCCCGGTGGCACTGTGGCGATCCTCATCAATTTGCACTGATTTTCCTTTCCCTGCCCTTATCGGGTCATACGGGACCATCTGTTTGTGTTTTCTCCCCAAGGTTACCACTTCCTCTCTTCTAGGGCCATCATGAGGTGACAACACAGCCCCTGCGGACTTTGCCGGGTTACCCCTCACCGAATGAACTAGGTGAGATCCTCCTAGTATTGCTGAGTTTGCTTTGAGTATCTCCTCATTCTGCTTATTCGCCACTCTCACCAAATGATTTACTCTCTCCTGCTGCCTCTCCCGGGCTTCTCCAGTTAGACCCTCTAACTCGAATGCTGCTGCCCCTGCAGCCCTAAGGTTCTTTGTCGGAGTACTGTACCTCTCTAGTCCTACTGTTACCAGCATGGTTGTTTGCCTCGACTTAGGCACATACTCCTTGTCAATCTGAGTGAGCAAGTATCTACCTATGATTTTCACTCCATCTACACGATTTTCTTTTGCATACTCTCATAGAGTAATGTTCAGTGACTGCTGTAACTCAGCTACCTTTTTCGCCCCAGCTAACATTTTCTGCCTAGTCTCCTCTAACTCGGCATGTGCCTGAGCCGGATTTATTGCTGGTGCTATGGGTGTTGCTAAGCCATCTATTGCATGTTGCAGTACATTCTCTGGCCTCTCTAGTGGAGGGAATCTAGATCTTGCCTACTTCGATGTAGCGTCCGGATCTAGCACTGGGTCCTTGCTTGCTCCTGCATCAGGCGCCGTCATCATGACCTCAGCGCAGCGGCGAGTGATACGCGAGCCACGAGCCGTGCTGAGAGGTGGTTCGCCTCCCTCTATGATGTGCTGCGGGTGAATGTAGGACTCGTTGATGCCGACGTATATCTTGTGGGTGCCAAGCTTGATGAAGAGGCCGTTGCACGGAGGAGGGCCCCTGTCGAAGCTACCAACATTGACGCTGACGTAGTCCAACGCTCCAAAGCGCTGAATCAGCCCGGAGACGATGTGTTCGATGGTAGCGATGATGTTTCCCGTCCGGATTTTTAATCCTGCTAGCGCTGCTAGCCCCACAGTGGGCGCCAAATGTTGTGGTAGTGGCACGACAGATGCCATGTATAGGCTAAAGATTGGGCCAATATGCACTAGAGGAATCCAGTGAGGGATAGTGTGGTGATTCCACACACAGATGTTTTAATTTCTCTCTTGCTGATGATGGATTACAATGGCTCCTTGAGCTATTCGTGAGAAGAAGATTAGTTCTCTTACTACCCACAGCTACACTATAGGGTTCTCCCTTAGTAAAAATAGTCGACCCTCTCTATGGAGGTCCTGCCCCTCCTTATATAGGGGGGCTAGGTTACAACTTAGGGCATATGTGGAGGCATATTCTCTGAATATGCTCCTCGGTAAAGTAAGATGCATCTTTTACACTTTAACTAGCTGGTCCGGACTTAGGGCATAAGCCTCTCTGAGCCCCTCTGTGGCGTGGCATCATCTGACATTGGTGGCGTCAGCCGACACTGGCTACGTCACCCTTGTCGGCCACTCCCTGCCGATCCTTCCCTCTACCTGCTTCGCTCACGCTACAGTGGACAGAGAGCACCTTTTGACCAGCGAGATTCCTTCCTTCTCTCGTAAGCCAAGTAGTAACCCGGCTATCGCCTGGTTAACTCTGCCACGTGGGTACCTGCAAACAAGTTGCAGATGGCCTGCCAACATACGTTATATGTCGGCCAGGACAAGGTTAGATGAATATCCTTCAGGCCGGGTCACTCCGTAAGTCGGCCTGCCTTGAGGTGACTCGGCTAGCTTAAGCTTTGACCTTGCCGTACCTCGGCTAACATGGCTTTTATACTCCGGCGTGACCCTACCCGAGGGTATCCCCCAACACTTTCCACTGCCTTCATGAGTACACCCTCATCATTGGTAGGCACATCCTCGTAGCTCTTAATTGTTGCAGCAGTACTAGATCCACTCTTGCTCTTGCCGTCTGCTGCAAAATATGGATAGCTTGATTCCTTAGTGAGGCCTCCATTCTTGATAATGAACTTGAACACATTGTCCATGAGACCACCCTGGCAGCCGTGGTCCTCACCATGGACATCACAATCCACCAGTTCTTGCTCCGAGAGTGAGATAAGATTGCCAGTACTTATCTTGAGAATGCCCTGTGTTGCAGCAACAGCAGAAAAAGCCCAGCAACAACCTGCACATAATTTTGTTGCAATATATGCAATTACAGACATGATTGTGATGTCAAAAATTCATATGCAAGTAATTCACTTGTAGCCTAAATGTACTTACCACACTGGCCTTGATCTTTGATGGGAGTGACAGCAACCTATGTCCTCCAGTCCATCGTTGCTGGGATCACATCAAGGCTCAAATTCTCATACCTGAACCATGTCGAAATCTTGGCCTTATTTGAAATAAACCCCTTGTTAGTCTTGGTTGCCCTGAACTCATCATTGCTAAGGTCCACAAATTGGTTGATGTTGAGCCAGAACTTGCGTCCCTCAGCATTGAACGACTCGATGAATCGAGCATTGGCCTTTAATATCTCGAACCTCTGCGCCTTTTCAGCAACATCCTTGTACACGCGACCATATTGCACCATCCAACTCTCGTGCCTTGTGACCATGGACAAGTCATCGTTTAGCTCTCGAGATGCAAGAACAGAACTAAAGATGCAGAGGCAGCCGAGGATGGCAAGGAGCGAATCCCTCGGGGTTGCCATGTTTGATCAGGCCCTCTTCTGAATTGCTTACCCCTCATAGTACTGAGTACGCTTTGGTTTGCATTGTTCAGTATAACTAGGTGATATATATAGTACTCACGGGTGCCTTATTTTATTTAAGGAGATAGGTACGGTGCGTGCACGAAGCTATACTGCTCCTGCGTAGCCGTGAAGGAGTATTTCATCTGCTGCGTATAACAGAATTAAGTATTGTGCATGACACGTGCAGTTTCTGTAACTGTGAGAACGACCCCTCTTCAGTATCTCCTTCAGACGACAGGGCACGAAGCTTCCAAAGTATCCACAGCTGCTTGTTTGAAGTTAATTTGCACAAAAAGTTGACCCCTCTTGTATAATCAATACAGCTAGGAATTAAGCTGGACTCAAGTGTGAGAGACACCCACCGACTTGCTCAGGTGTATCTGGGTATTAATTTGTGGTACGTACATAGGATTAGATGGTGATTTGTGGTATCAAAGGCGAGTTAAAAGTTAAAATTAATGGGTGAAGAGGCAACTGCAGAGGAGAGAAGAATGAGACCTAGGGAACAAATGTAACATGATAGAAATGCTACATATGGAGGGCGATTACACAACAATGTAAAGGCACATAATTGAGTACTCCCTCCATTTCAAAATAGAAGATATTTTAGCTTTGTGAAGTGAATGTATCTAGAATTTTTTAGTGTCTAGGTTCACTCCAAATTATACACTAAAAGACATCTAGATACATTTGCTTCACAAAACTAAGACATCTTATATTTTGAAACGGAGGGAGTATGTTTTAACCACTTATCTACAGAAATTCAGTGGTGTGCCTTCTGATGTCTTTTTTTCCCTCATGAGTCAGATCTTTTTACTCACTACAAGCATAGTCGTGTATCCAACCGGCTCATTTCTTTGTAACATGACATATTGTACTCCCATATTATTTCATATGTCACTCGTGCAGTTGATACTATTAGTAGCTCCTAGTATTCCTGTAAATACTTGCATCTTGTCAAAACCAAAAAGAAGGCTGACAACAATGGATGGAATGTCACTCCAATTAAAGGTTTACTATCAAGTATAGAAAACCTGAAAACTACAAATATATTTAACTGGTTTAGCTAAGAAATAGAACACCGAGAGTTCTATGCATTTGTGCAGATCTTTTAGAACACCCCACTTCAGCTACCTGGCACCATTTCTTAACAGACAAAGCAAATATAATGTCAGAACCTCCGTCCTAAAAGGCGTGCCTTAAACAGATCATATGATATTATCTGATAACCTTGGCAGTTCATAATATTTCAGCAACAGTCCTGTATTGGATGCTCATAAAAAAAATACTTAAAATCACTTAGATTTACTTAATATCCTAATATAACCGTATGAATTATTTGAATTATTAAGAACGAAATATCCTGAAATCAACTTTCGCATGTGTAACAGTAACCTATTCAGAACAAGGGATCAATTTGGATCTTGGAGATTATAGATGACAGATCATGCATGCACAACACTACACCTTATTCGTCAAAGGGCAAAATGAGTTATTATTTGTGTTGTGCACCAATGTCTTAGATGTCTCTGATTACATGGAAGGCAATGTGAAATGGCTAAATGAGTGCATGAATAATAATAGTCGTCAGCCGCGAGCCCTAAAGGGCTCCCTACGCGGTTGTTGGGCGCGTCGGACACGAAATCACGCCCAACCGCGTTTCCCAAGGCCGCGTTCTGTGCAGCATGGCCCAATAGGCTGTCCAGCACGCCAGCCTGACCCGAGCCACTGGGCATGCTGGACAGAACGCGCCACCGCGTGCTCCAGCCCCGGCAGCTACATGTTAACGTTGTTGCGTTCCTATTTGACTTTCCTTTCCCTTAGAGCATCCCCACTCGTTGGACGTTTCCAAGCCGAAATCCGGCACTATTTAGCGCCAGACGAAGCTAGTTTTCGGCCTGGGAACACACTCGCGTTCTTAGACCGAGTTCCCAGGTCGGCGTGTTTCCGCCCAATTTCGGCTCAATTTCGACCAGATTTCGGCTTATTCGGGCATAATATGAATACAGAACAATGTTCGGCATACTTCTGCATGAAATTAAATATAGTTCGACATTAAGTTAAACATAGTTCGGCAAACAATGAAAATACAACATATTTCAGCCTAGTTCGGCCAGTTCATGCTAGGCATCTATGAGCTGCCCCTGTGTATCCATAGGTGCTCAACCAGATCATCCTGTAGTTGTTGATGCACTACCAGGTCTCGTATCTCCTGACGCATGAGGATGAAGGAATCCTAGTTTGGCGGCACCTAGTGATCAGGCTATGCAAGAGGTCCCTATTTGTAGTATGGCTCGTTCTGCTCGACCGAACTCATTGTGTCCTTCCTCTCATCCTTAATGATCTTGTTGTGCAGGGTCACACAACAATTCATCACTTCCCACATCTGATCTTTTGACCAGGTCATAGTAGGGAACTTGACAACTACGAACCTCTGTTGGAGCACACCAAATGCCCACTCCACGTCCTTCCTGCAAGCTTCCTGTTCCTTGGCATACTGAGCATGCTTGGGGAGTATCGTGTTTGAGATAGTCTTCACAAATGTTGGCCATCTTGGATAGATGCCATCTGCTGATAGTATCCCTTGTTGTAGTGGTGCCCATTAATCTCAAAGTCCAGGGGGGAGCATGACCCCCAACAAGCTTGAAAAAGACATTTGAGAAGTTGAGAACGTTTATGTCGTTATTCGATCCTGCCATGCCAAAGGAGTGCCAGATCCAAAGATCATATGTAGCAACTGCCTCGAGTATCACAGTGCAACCTCCTTTGTGTCCTTTGTACATCCCCTATCATGCAAATGGACAATTCTTCCAGTGCCAACACATATAGTCTATGCTTCCAAGCATCCTAGAAAATCATCTACGTTCATTGACTGCGAGGATCCGGGCAGTGTCTTCAGCAGTGGGTGTTCTCAACTACTATGGTCCAAACACTGCAATCACTGCCCTGCAAAACATGTACAAGCAATCGAAGGCGGTGGACTTGGCCATGCGGAGATAGTGGAGATAGTCATCAGCACTATCACCCGGCGCTCCATATGCAAGCAACCTCATCGCCACTGTGCACTTCTGTAGTGAGGAAAATCCAACCATACCGGTGCATTCCTTCTTGCACATGAAATAGGGGGTCGAACTCCCAGATGGCATGCACGATCTTGAGGAAGAGCTTTCGGCTCATCCTGAAACGGCCCCGAAACATGGCCTCTTTGTGCAGCGGCTCGTCGGCGAAGTAGTCGGCGTACAACATGAAATAGCCCTCCATCCTCTGCCTTACTTTGCACTTCCGGCGACCTTTCGCCGAGCCTCCACGCTTCAGCGCTGCAGTCTGGTGCATGTACAGTCGTGCTAGAGAGGCGAGGATCTGCACATGCTCTACATCTTAGGCGGTCGCGGTGTTCTCTTCCTCCAGCAACACGGCGAACATCTCCTCGTTGTCGGAGTCCATGGTCAAACGGGAAAAACACCGAACACTTGGCGGGTGAGGTGGTAGGAGCTCAGAGCCTAGCCGAGCTACGATGAAGGAGGGCCGCAAAAAGGGCCTGTGCCGAGGGGAAAGAGGTGCGACACCGACGGCGGATCTATCTACAGGCGTGACTTTGGCTTCACGGGGTGGAGCTCCGCCGGTGCAATCATGGCAACAAGGGCAGCTAGGGAGGGAACTCTTCAGCGCGGAGGAGGCGAGTGGTAGTGGGAAATGGGGTTGTATCACCGACAGGGTTGGCCCACCCTCATTTTCACTTCATCCGGCATTCCCAGGCTGTTCCCAGTGCCCCGGGATCGGCCTGGGAACCCTGGACGAAAATTGGGCCAAATCTGAATGTAATCAGCATGTTGGGGATGCGACTGGGCGAAAAATCTCCATCCGGACGAAAAAAACACCCTGGGAACGGCATCCTGGGAACCCGAGTAGGGATGCTCCAATTCATTTCTTTCGCCCTGCCGCTCCAGTTTCCTGCCCCTCATCCATAGAGCCACCGCCACTGCATTCCATGTTCGCCAAGACACGCCATTGCCTCCATGTCTCCGAAAGTACCAATGGTGAAGGAGCTCAACAAGGGGCGGGATGGGACTTTCAAGAAGCCCCGCATCAAAGGTCAATACAAAGGGGATGCCGGAGTTGGTGTGGGTGGACGCCTGCATGCAATAGAAGTTCGCCAGGGACGGGCACAACATGTGGGCGCTACAAGCAGAAGAAGGATATTGTGGTAGCGGTGAACCATGTGATAAGCCAAGGGTTCATCATGAGGAGCGGTAGTTAGGGGAGCACCATGTCGGCATTCCATGCAACTACGACTCCACCTTGTAGGGTGGGTCACCGTCGACATCGGGCTACTTCTAGGAACAAGGGTGAAACCTCTCTCTATAACAAGGTTCTCCCTCGAGCACGAAGAGAGCGAGTAGGGTGGTTTCGACCCGAACACCCTCTTTTCCTAAGCATCAACGACTACCTCCATCCTGACATCTATTGAAGTGTATAAGTGGATTTCCTAGCCATTTTCCCTTAGTTTGGACTTTTGGGTTGTGTTTGCTAGTGCATGAAGCCTGGCATGGTATCAGAGCCTAAGGTCTCATGTTCGAGTCCTAGCTTCGCAAACAACATCAACCTCAATGATACCTACACTGATTCAACGGTGTCTCAGTAGCCACGATGACAAACTGCTCCCGACAATTTTGTCAGCCGAAGATTGTTTGGTGCTCCCGGCCCAGATGCCGACCAGATGTCTAACGAAATGCAGGTATGTGATCAACTCTTATATGTTTAGTGTGCTCCCCTAAGTAGAGCCTTTGTGTTATGTGTGCTCCCCTAATCAATTTCTTAGCACACGCCTTGTGTTTGTGTGCATAGACCGATGATAGGACCGTCATGAATGACATGATCAATGACAATGTCCATGGCACCTAACATGCATTTGAAGAGGAGGATGAGGATGGAGAAGAGGAGGATAATGATTACGTTGGAGAGGAGGAACAAGGCAAGCCAAGGACTGGGAACCGAGGTCCCTTGTGGAAAAGCCTCGAGGACAAGTGTTTGTGCGAAGCATGTACTTCTGTCTCTCTTCATCCCATCACTGATAACAATAAAACTAGTGGCGCCTACTAGAAGATAATTAAGGACGAGTTTGATGAATGCATGGTTCTCAACCCCGAGTACACCATCATGTGCATGAAGAGGAGCCAAAAGGCGATATTGAACCGGTGGGGTTTTATTCAACATCGATGCCAACACATTCCATGGATTCCTTGAGAATGTCCACTTTAGACCTGACAGCGGCTCGAACTTGGACAATCCATTGGTGAAGGCGCGTGCTTTTCAAAGAGCGCAACAAGGAGGAGGATTTCAAGTACATGAATTTCTACACAAATCTCGCTGACCACGACAAATGGAAGCTCGTGTGTCGTCAACTCAAGAAGGGTGTCAAAGTTAATGTCACTAATGTGGATACCCCCATGGTGTCCTATATCATACGTCCCATCATCAACAAGAAATCCAAGGCAAACTGTCATAGCAGTTACATCATTAGATAGGGTGCAATTGTTGATCGACAAGTGCCTCGCCGAGATCTCGTCAATCTTGCTCCTTTCGGGCAATACGAAGGCTCATGGTGGGCCAATATCTTGTAGAATAAAGCAAGAAGTGATGCAGAATAAATCCCGAGGATCTATCTACTAGATGCAAGTAATGAGAGCACAAATTGGCTCTACATAAGCTTGAAGATCGAAAGCGTTACGATCTAAGATCATTGTTGATGGAGTCGTACTCGTGTCGGATTAAGCCGATGAAGTCATATGGTCTGGCAGCACCTCCACAGTATCCACACATCCAGTATGGTGTATCATCCTCCTCATCAATCCCGCGGGAGATCGAGAAGACCTTCTCGAGATCCCGACAGCACGACGGTGTGACGTAGGAGGTATGGTGTATTTTATGTAGGGCTTCGCCAAGTGGATGAAGTACGTCGAGAAGAGAGGGAGGCGATGACCAGTGTTGTATGTTAGGGGTTGCGCCCCTACCCCTTCCTATCCATTTATATGCATGGGGGAGGTTCCTGGGCCTCCCCTCCAAGCCCATCTAGGGATGACAACCAATGTAGGGGGAAACTTGCCCCCCAAGTTTTCCCCAAAGTGGCGGCTAGGGTTTTACCCTATGGAGGTGCATGGGCCTTGGGGTAGTGGTGCCCTGGCCCATGTAGGCCAGGGTTCCCCTACTCTATCCCGTGTATCCTTTCGGATGGGTGGGACCCACCCTAGAACCTTACAGAAGCTTCTAGATCATTGCGGAACAACTCGATATAATTCTGAAGATTATTCTGGAACTAAAACCAATCATGCATATATTTTTTCTTTGTCTCTAGACCATTCTGGAGCTCCTCATGACATCTAGGATCCCATCCGAGACTCCAAGTCAATATTCGATAACACCATCTATTTCTCTCGACAAAACCTAGCGACACGAAACCTTAAGTATGTGAACCTACGGGTTCGAGAACATGTGGATATGATTGAGACACCTCTTTGATCAATAACCAATAGCAGAACCATGATGCTCATGTTGGTTCCCACATATATATCCAATGAAGTTCTTTTATCACTTGAACCATGCTGTCGAGGATTCAATTAATCCAGTATCTATTCCCATTGTCATGCGATATACTACTTGCCTTTGATTCGATCATTGGTATCCCCATACCTAGTTCAGTCTCATTACTGGCGAGTCTCTTTACTCATTATGTGATGTAGGATCCCCATGACTAAACTCGTTATCGATATGCTTGTAAGATTTAGGATGCTACACTACCGAGAGGGTCTAGATATATTTCTCCATCATATGGAGTGACACATCCCACTATTGCTACAAGTCACCCAACAAAAACCCATCTCCAGGCATGTCGTCCTTTGGAGTTCTTCAGCGAAGTCTTCAGAAACTCTACACTCTGGCTAGATCAATGACGATAGACATCAAGAAGATCTTTGTCATGGTGTGAGAAGGATCCTAGGACCACTTCCTTTATTCAAGCCGAGCCAGCAAACCCCATGCCACCCACTGGCAACCTGCAAGATCCTCCGCACCAAACCCTACCAGCAATCATGTGGCTACGCCAACAACGATAGATGTGATGATAGAGTAGCACTGACCCCCACTACATCCGACCCTACCAGCAGCAAAGAGGACCAGGAGGCAGCACAAGAGAGACCCAGATTGGAAGGTCTAGGGTTTCCAACACCACACGGCCTAGCTCTACACCTCCACCGCCGGTCATGGCGCCATCGGGAGGGACCTCTGCCACCACCCCAACCAGGGGTGTCGCCCTAGTCATTGGTCGTCGACAAGCCGGCCATCTCCTCCCTAGCAGTCATGGCGGCCAACTCCGACATCCACCATCCCCAGACCACCTTCGGCGGCTAGGTCCGCCGTCGCTGTAGCACCCTGGTAAACCACTACTAGAAAATCACTTGTTATTTATATCTTTGTGCATCATCATGATAGCATGCTCATGTATTCATGTCACATTGCATTTCAGCATCATCATCATCACGCATATATTTGCCAAAAACTAATTTGCTAAAAGCCTATTTTGTTTTCTAATTATCCCCTTATTTAATTCAAATTATAAAACCGGGCCCGTCCAGATATTTTGTTTTGTCTAAAAAATATTTACAAAAGGCCTCTTAAATAAAACAGGAAAAAAATCAAATACAAAGTTTATTTTTAATTAGGGAGGCAGGCCAGCTGGGCCTAAAAGCCCAGCCGGCCACCTCCAAACCGTAACCAGCTAACACCACCAACCTACCGCCGCTTCCACAGATACACACACTCACCGCACTATGACTCCACCCCGTGTCGCACCCCGACCCAGCCTCGACCACACGCACGCATGCCATCGCCGCACAAAAACACACTACACGCAACAACACGACCCACAAACAACTCCCGCCAACACACGCGTGCACACGACGCAACACACCTACACATTAATGCACGCGACCTCCTGCAAGGATGTGACGCACGCACCCCACACCCAGGCCCCAACCATATGCAACTGTCAACACCCGGATTTTTAATTCCAGATGCCTGTTAGGCCATACCTGACAATCCCAAGATTATCATTTTTGCGAGACATAATAGAATTGGTACCACAGTACATCATCCATTACAAACCATAATAAAGGTCTTACAAATAAAGGATCTCATGATCCAGTCTTAATACAATCAAAACAACGGAAAGTAAACATAGTAGGGGCTCCATCTTCAGGGTCACATGCAATGCTGACGATGAGAGATAATCCTAGTTGTCATAGACCTCCTACTGTCCATCTTCCTAGTAGTCCTCATCATAGTCTGGCCACGGGAATAGCCAGGGACAAAGCCATGAGTACTCTTTTAGTACTCGCAAACTATTACTAACAAGTAAGGTAGTTCTAGTAGGAATCTTAAGCTCTAGGTTTATTTGCAAAAAGCGAAGTTTATTTCATAAGGAGTTCAAAAGTAAAGAACCTCATTTAATTGGTCTACATCACCTAAGTGGGAACCTAGTTTTCATGTTCACAACCCTGTTGTGGTCAAGGTCATAGTTCAATTCACAAGTCATTTTGGAAAACATCTGACAACAGAATAGTATGGCCACTCCAACTATCCATGACCGCGGATGCGGCTATTCGAATAGTTTGACACTCTGTAGAGGTGGTACACTTTCACCACAATATTCGATACATCCATCAGGGATAACCCTGAATCATCATACTTAGTATGCGAATAACCAATCATAACCTTTTAATTACACACTCTAGTATAGGCACCTCCCCTATGAGCTTGGCCTCCCAGCCATGGCCATCTGCCATCATGGGCACTGCATAGGTGGACATTCACATTCATGAGGTAGCCTCAGCACAACCTCTTTCTGCGAGGGAACCCATACTAAGGCATATAAACTTCCAGTTAAGCCCTACACAATTCAGGTATTGCGGTTGTACGGTAAAATTGGAATGGTATCGCATCCGAACCCAACCATCAGTTTTTATCAAAACTAAGGCTCATGCCTCAAGAAGTTTCATCATCAAACCATTGTGTTTCAGAACACATGTCAAAACATTTCAATAGAATGAATCATCATTCCAAGGTTTTCATAATCATTTGCTCCAAGTATTCCCATCTAAAGTGATCAGTAATATTTTAGCACTAGCAACTATCAATAGGGATGGGTGTCACTAATAAGGGGTGCTAATCAAGTGTAACTCTCCAAATCTAGTTTTATGTTTTTATGGCATCTAAGTATAACTACCTAGTCCTAGTTTTATGCTCTTTATGGTATCTATCCTATTTTTCCAATACTCACAAATCACTAACTAAAGGGAAAGAACTTTGGTAAAAGTAACAGAATAAAGCTTGCAAGTAAAACTTGGGATTAGTATAATCAAGGTTGTATAACCAAATCATGCATAATGCATCTTGCATAGGTTATCTTGCAAGGATGGCTTGCATAGTTAACTTGTAGTGTTAGGCTTGCCTTGAGTAGTGTAGTGATTAAAGTTCTCTTCTTCTTCTTCGTAGTACTCCTCCTCCTCGTAGCCCGGGTCGGTACTAGCATATATAAATGAATACGAGGTACACAATCACCAAAAAATACTTAACTACTTCTATTTAGCACACTAAGGCTCACACTTGATGATCTAGCATCATCACAAACGTCACATGAAATAAAGACCTAGTCTTATTTATCTTATTTTGGAAAACTAATTTCTACTCATTGAAAATACTTAAGATTTAATATTCTCCAATTAAAATATGGGATCATATTTACACATGTCATCACCACATATTCTAATACTTGGGAATGTGATTTAAAGTGGTGGTCACATTTTATAAAGTTCAAAATTACTATTTAATAAAATTAAAGTGACTAGAATTGCCTATATAGTATTCTTTTAGTACTAGTCCAAGATCAATGCATGTAAACCTAAATATTTTTACATATTCAGATGGAACTTAGCCAATGTGATTTTTGAGAGTTGGAATCAACTAAAAAGCATCTATGGTTGATTTTTGAAAAATGTTTGAAGTTCGAAAAGTCTCTGTCTTGTTATTTTCATTATAGGTGATCTATAATTTAAAATAGTTTGAATCCAACGGGCTTGGGTAGATAACTTGAATACCTTTCCAACAAAAATGGAATCATGCAATTTGGTTCAGTGAATATCTTTGAATTGATTTTTGAATCTACTGATAGAATCTAGTTTTAACTAAAATGGAAAAAGTCTATTTGAATCAACGGGTTCTGCGTGGGAAACTAATTGGGCCGGCCCAGCTACGTAGCACGCGCGTAGCGGGCTGCTGATAGGACGGTCCCACGCGTCAGCAATTAATCTAACCCGAAATGGTATCCAGCAATCCTAGCCCTACGATTAGAACAAGATCCTACGGCTGAGGTTCGTCGTCTCCGTCGAATAGCTCCGGTGAGATACGAACCCTAAAACGGCGGTGGGGTCGCTGGGGACATACCTGGGCTCCAGCTAAGGTCGGTTATGGGGGCGGTCGGGCTTGTCGTCGATGGAGGTTCGAATGGTGGTTGCGGCGACTCTTGGGGCGGCTTCTAGCTCCAGTTCCTCTTCTCCTCTGCAGCGGTGGGCTCCGGTGAAATTTCGACGATGGGGTGCTCTTCTTGCTCTGGGGAGAAGTGTGGGAGGTTTGTGAGAGAGAGGGGAGTGATCTGGTGTGGCAAATGAGGGCTAGGGTGGCCTCTATTTATACACCGGCGAGAGGGGCAGAGCGGCATGGCTCGGGCTCATCGGCGACATCGTTGCAGTGAGTTATTGGCATGGCTGAGGGTAGGGTTGACGTAGTGCTTCAGGGCGGTCGTCACGTGAGTGATGGCACGGCAGGGGGCGGTCGAGAACGGTCGGGAGAGGTCCAGGCTCTATGTGGGAACGACGGTGTTCGAGACGGTGCATAGTGGCCACGGTTCATGTGGTGGCGAACGGGCATGTCTGGGGGTAGCTGGGGTCACGGTGAGTGCGGGCATGCGCAGAGAGGGCAAGGCGCAGCCTGTGTGCACGTGTCAGCTGTGGCGCTGATGGCTCGTGTATTAACAAGCTCGTTGGGGAACCCCAAGAGGAAGGTATGATGAGCACAGCGGCAAGTTTCCCTCAGTTATGAAACAAAGGTTTAATCGAACCAGTAGGAGCAAGGAAACACCCCAAAGGTGTTGCTAGCTGAGCCTTGGCAGGGCGCACGACCGGTGCTAGTAGCAACGTGGAGACCTGCACAACACAACCACAAAACTCTGTCCACAACTTACGATGAGGTTGTCAATCTCACCGTGTTTTGCTGAAAACAAAGGATTCAACGTATCGAATGGAAAGAAGTAATAGTTTGCAGAAAGTAAACACAAAACAGTAAACAGTTTGTAGATTGTATATAAAAGTAAAGGACCGGGATCCATAGTTCACTAGAGGTGGCTCTCCTTAAGATAGATAACATGTTGGGTGAACAAATTACAGCGGGGGAATTGACAAACATTGAGAAAGCAATACATGCATATACTAATCATCTTGACTCCTTTGGAACTTGATTGGGCATTACAACATTATACATAGACCGCCATCCAAGTGCATCTATGACTAATAATCCACCTTCAGGTTATCATCCGAACCGCCTCCAGTATTAAGTTGCAAGCAACAGATTATTGCTTTACGAATTGCGTGTAAAGTAAACAATACGATTGTTACATGAACAAAGGATTTTTGTTTTCTCCCTAGTAGCAACAGCACATCTAGTACCTTAGAGATTTCTGTCACTTCCCCAGATTACCAGAGGCATGAACCCACTATCGAGCATAAATACTAACTCTTGGATTTGCTAGCATCTACTTGGCCAATATAGCTACTAACAACGGAAAGCATGCAAGATCACAAATAACAAAGACATGATAGAATCAATAATCAATCTGAAATAGCATCTCAATATCCATCGGATCCCCGCAAACACAACATGCAGCATTACAAATAGATGATCTTGATCATGAACAGAGCTCACAAGATCTAAACATGAAAGCACAAAGGAGGAGAACCAGCCATCTAGCTACTACATGGATCTGTAGTCCAAGGATGAACTACTCACGCATCACACCGGAGGCTTGCATGGTGATGAAGAAGGCCTCGAGGGTGAATTCCCCTCTCCGGCAGGGTGCCGGGAAGAGCTTCAGATCCCTCCCGATCTAGGGATGGAGATGATGGTGGCTACAGACTCTTTCATGGATTTTTGATCGGGTACTTAGGGTTTTCGTCCCGAGGGCATCTTATAGGCGGAAGGAGAGGCCGAGGGGGTGCTGGGGTCGGCCAGACCACCCCCTGGCGTGGGCCAGGCCTGGCCGCACGGCCAGGTGGTGTAGCCGGCCCCCAGCCCTTCTCCGTCTCGTATTCTGGCATCTGATGACTTCCGCAAAAATAGGCACTTTGGCTTTTGTCCTGTCCAATTCCGAGAATATTCATTTTCTGACTTTCCTAGAACCAAAAACAGTATAAAACAGGCAGTTGGCACTATGGCTCTTGTTAATAGGTTAGTCTAAGAAATCGGATGAAAAGTACTCCAAAGTGTGGACAAAACACAAGAAAGTGGATCAAACCAAGCATGGAACATAAAAAATTATAGATACATTTGCAATGTATCAACATCCCCAAGCTTAACTCCTGCTCGTCCTCGAGTAGGTAAGGGATAAAAAGAAAGAATAATTTTTGAGGTGACATGCACCATCAAAGACTTGATCAAAGTATTTGTAAAAACATTCAAAGTTGGGATCATAGTACTTCAATCATAACATGAAAGACAAAGTTCTAGCAATAAGACAAAGAAACTATGTTGCAACATGAAAAGTCACAAACAAAAGATTCATGAATAACAATGCTTTGCAAGACGTTTGTTTGTTTCACATAAAGAAAACATAGCATAATAGTATTCAGCTTGTCCCTCATAGAGTAGCAAATATAAATGCATAGGACAACTTCAAAGTTCATAAGAGTGACTATATAGAAATAGTTTAAAGCAAGCAATATCAAGTTATGCATCAATCAACTAGTCTTGGGACAATGCACATAGAACTAAGAATGGCCACTATGCTCTCAAAGTAGGTGCATAAAGGTAGAAGGTGGAGCCTCAATATAATGGTGGAAGAAATGCCTTCATAGAAGGAAGTAGGGATTCAAGTCTCATAAAGCGCTTCCAAAAATTATGGTACTTATAGCTTTCAGCTCTCATTGCCCCTATCATAAGAATCTTGAAGGTGATTAAGGTTAAAGTGAACAAACTATGGTGTACATGATTGACGAAGTATAAGTTAGAAATCTCATGTCCCTTGTATACGAGGGCCGCTCCTCATGCTACTCAAGTTGAGTCACCGGTAAGTTCTTGTCATCGTAAGTACATGTGTATCATAGAGAACCGCCAACGGGGTACCCCTTGCCCGATGATACGGAAGAATCCCCATATAAAAATGACAAGGCAAGCAGACAACGAGCATCTCAGCAATCTTCTTATTTACCATGGGAATATGGTGCTTTTTTCTCTCTTTCCTCTTTTCATGATATCGTTTTTTTTTCTTTTTCTCTTTTTTCTCAATATAGGACTCTTTTTTTATAAGAAGAATGCTTCATAGACAGCTCATTATGGTTACGCTGCAGGTTTCCACCATGTCAGCATGGATTAGACCAGCAGCCTAGGCATTTCTCTAACACATATACATAACTCCATGGACTTACAAGCTCCCCTTTCATTTCACACCGACGACATCCATATACAAAAGAGCATGATATCAACTAGTTACAAGTACCAAGTGCAATGTTGAAAGTGTTCCCCATGACAGCATGGTTCTGCTAATTCCCAACAAATAAGTGCAAGCATATACAACATAGACGACACAATGGTTCAAGTTTATTAAGGGCAAGAAAAGTAAAGTGTGCCATCAAGTTCGTGAGAGCTTTAATCACTAGTTTTCTCCTAACAAGTTTAATTTGGAAGGTAAACAAAAGCATGAATATACTTGGAATAGCATAAGCTAGTAGGTAGGTATGGTGGACTCTTTGGAATAACTTGGTTTAAGGAGTTGGATGCATGAGTGGAACTCATACTTGGTTGTGGCGGCTAGCAAAAGACTGGGAGCGACAAACTAAGAGAGCAATAATGGCCATAATCATGCAGAGCGACAAAACATCATTGATCAAAGCATAAAGTGATACTACAAGTTGAAAAATAAAGGATCATAAAGGCTATGGTACTTGAGATAGTCATAACATGGTGTGAGCATGTGCCAAGTCAACTCAAATAAAGCATCAAAGGAGAATACCACTATGATATGCTTTAATATGCTAAAACAACGCATGATTCATCCAAGGCACATTAAGCAATATCAATTGTTTATAACAAGTCATGCTACAACAAATAATACTAAGAATAAAGCCAAAACAATATCAAGCATGCATGACAAAGCATAGGCCACAGTCAAAAACGAGCTCTTTTTACCACATAAGCATGAACTTTCCTACTCTTTTCCAAACCAAACCAAACTATTTTCAAACCAATGTATGAAAGAGGGGGTCCAACCAATTTATTCAGAAAACTAAGCAAACCAAGCAAACTAAAAACCAAAACAAAAACGAAAAATAAGACGCTCCAAGAACAACACAACTGTGCATGAAACAATAAAAATGAAGCGTTTGGAAGAAACCTGGGATTTTTATTGATGAAGAGGGGGATGACTTGGGCATCCCCAAGATTTGACGCTTGTACTTCTTGGATATTTCTTGGAGTAACATGCATGGCATCCCCAATCTTGAGCTTTAGTCCATCCTTCATCTCATTACTCATTCCTTCCATACACCTGAAATTTTTCCTTCATACAAAACTTCACACAATCTTTATTAGCAACATTAGTGCACTCAAGATAAATAGGTCTTAAGATTCAGTTATACCACCAAATAAACTTCCATTAGAACACTAGATACCGTAGCACTTCTCTCAAAAAGCTCAATTCCCCAAAATAACTCAAAAAGGAACCAACAAGAAGCAAATGCAGAAAATGGCAGAAATTTGTCAAAACAGACCATCAGGTAAAGACAAATTTTTTAGAATACCTTATGTTGCTCAAATCAAAAAGTTTTGAACTAACGAAAGTTAGATAACAACCTGGGGCAGAAGCCCAAAAATTCAAGCCTCAAAAAGACATTCAGAGATTTTACATGAATTTTTACGGTGAAGCAAAGAAATCTGTTTCGGGACAGCAACTTTCCCAATCATTACTTCTCTCTCATTAGAGGTTACTCTTGGCACAAAAAGCAAATAAAAACGATAAGGAGCGGTTATTACTGAAGTAATAACTTACAAGACTTATCTAAAACTTTTGGGTTATCTCCCAATAAGTACTTTTCTTTAACGCCTTTAAGTTAGGCATAAGAAGCAAAAAGAATCAAGTGTTCTCAAATGAAGAAGCATTAAGACCAAATTTCTTGCCCTTACCTCTCTTACTTTTATTCTTAACCTTGGGGAAAATATGATTGTTTGGTGGAGAAGAAAGGTGCATGGTCCCCTTTCCCACATCTATTATTGCTCCAAGGAGTTCTAATAGGGACCTTCCAAGTGTAATTTGTCCTTTTCCTGCACATTTAATAACAAGATAATCAGTAGAAATCATTTTCCCAAGGATCTTTGTAAACACTCCTTCAGCTATTCCAATAGATAATATGGTAGCATTATTAGCAAGAGATATTTCTTTTCGTCCTTCAGTAAGACCCCAAACATTCAAAGATTCATAAATATCTTTCGGCATAAGACAAAATTTAGACATGATATCACAACAGGCTTGAAGAGTTTCAGTGTTTATCTCAATCTTTACTGTAGTGAGCCACTTTAATGGTTCAAAATTTATTGGAACATAATTGTGATGCTCCCTAAGCGTATTATAGCAATCTTTTAAGCTAGCAGTGCTAGTCTCAAGAGTGTTCAATCTCGCAAATATTTTTGCGGAAGTAATATCAGTTTGGCTAGGCAAGTTGTAAGTAAGGATCAATTTATTTATATCATTAATAACATCATCCTCATTACATTGGAGGAAATCTCCTCCCACAACAGCATCTAAAGCATATCTATAGCAAAGAGCAATTCCAAGGTAAAAACTGCTAAGGAACAAGCTTTGAGTCATTTTAGGCTCAGTTTTTTTATGTAGATCAGAGATTCTAGACCAAGCTTCCTTCAAGCTCTCCTCAATTCCTTGTTTAAAAGTGAAAATAATTTTTTTGTGTTTTTGAAATAAGAAAGCAAAGTAGTAGAACTATTTTTGTGTGTGTTTTTGATAAAGAAACAAGCAAACAAAGCAAAAAGAAACAAAGCAAAACAAAACAAAAAACAACAAAGTAAAGAGAATGGTTATGAGGGACTCCCCTTGTGAAGATGTCCTTGACTCCTCGGCAACGGCGCTAGAAAAGTGCTTGATGGCTCGTGTATTAACAAGCTCGTTGGGGAACCCCAAGAGGAAGGTCTGATGAGAACAGCAACAAGTTTACCTTAGTTATGAAACGAAGGTTTGATCGAACCAGTAGGAGCAAGGAAACACCCCAAAGGTGTTGCTAGCTGAGCCTTGGCAGGGAGCACTACCGGTGCTAGTAGCAACGTGGAGACCTGCACAACACAACCATAGAACTCAGTCCCTAACTTGCGATGAGGTTGTCAATCTCACTGTGTTTTGCTGAAAACAAAGGATTAAACGTATCGAATGGAAAGAAGTAATAGTTTGCGGAAAGTAAACACAAAATAGTAAACAGTTTGTAGATTGTATGTAAAAGTAAAGGACCGGATCCATAGTTCACTAGAGGTGGCTCTCCTTAAGATAGATAACATGCTGGGTGAACAAATTACAGCGGGGGAATTGACAAACATTGAGAAAGCAATACATGCATATACTAATCATCTTGACTCCTTTGGAACTTGATTGGGCATTACAACATTATACATAGACCGCCATCCAAGTGCATCTATGACTAATAATCCACCTTCAGGTTATCATCCGAACCGCCTCCAGTATTAAGTTGCAAGCAACAGATTATTGCTTTACGAATTGCGTATAAAGTAAACAATACGATTGTTACATGAACAAAGGATTTTTGTTTTCTCCCTAGTAGCAACAGCACATCTAGTACCTTAGAGATTTCTGTCACTTCCCCAGATTACCAGAGGCATGAACCCACTATCGAGCATAAATACTAACTCTTGGATTTGCTAGCATCTACTTGGCCAATATAGCTACTAACAACGGAAAGCATGCAAGATCACAAATAACAAAGACATGATAGAATCAATAATCAATCTGAAATAGCATCTCAATATCCATCGGATCCCCGCAAACACAACATGCAGCATTACAAATAGATGATCTTGATCATGAACAGAGCTCACAAGATCTAAACATGAAAGCACAAAGGAGGAGAACCAGCCATCTAGCTACTACATGGATCTGTAGTCCAAGGATGAACTACTCACGCATCACACCGGAGGCTTGCATGGTGATGAAGAAGGCCTCCAGGGTGAATTCCCCTCTCCGGCAGGGTGCCGGGAAGAGCTTCAGATCCCTCCCGATCTAGGGATGGAGATGATGGTGGCTACAGACTCTTTCATGGATTTTTGATGGGGTACTTAGGGTTTTCATCTCGAGGGCATCTTATAGGCGGAAGGAGAGGCCGAGGGGGTGTTGGGGTCGGCCAGACCACCCCCTGGCGTGGGCCAGGCCTGGCCGCACGGCCAGGTGGTGTAGCCGGCCCCCAGCCCTTCTCCGTCTCGTATTCTGGCATCTGATGACTTCCGCAAAAATAGGCACTTTGGCTTTTGTCCCGTCCAATTCCGAGAATATTCATTTTCTGACTTTCCTAGAACCAAATACAGCATAAAATAGGCAGTTGGCACTATGGCTCTTGTTAATAGTTTAGTCCAAGAAATCATATTAAAAGTACTCCAAAGTGTGGACAAAACGCAAGAAAGTGGATAAAACCAAGCATGGAACATCAAAAATTATGGATACATTTGCAATGTATCAGGCGCTCTAGCGCTCTCTCGGCATGGCGGACAGAGAAATGGGCGTGGCAATTACGACTGGTCCACGGCATGTCTTCGGTCGAGGGGTGGATAGAGGGTGGCGGTGGAGTGTCGCCTGTCTCCTGGACATTGTGGGAGAGGGTGGTGCGGTCTGTGGCGAGTGGGGCATGGTCGACCGGCACGGCGAGCTCGGGCGGTGCTGCACTGGTGCGAACGGCAAAGGGGGAGCATGTCCACTGCAATGCTAGGTACTATGGCGACTAGGGGAGAAGATTGAGGCACTAGTGGCGATCACTTACTGCTCAGAATAGTAGAAGTTAAGCAATTGTTTACTGTGTCTGCTAGGTCCTCGACCAAATAGCCGCATGAATTCAAAGTTTGAATTTGTGGATGAAATTTGGTGAGTGTGCTTGTCACATGCTTGGGTGTCTAGTGTTGCTGGGAAAAGTCAAGGTGAATTGATTTGGTTGGTTTTTGAAAAGTGGTGATCTTAGTACATACACTTGATTCAATCTTGCAATGTCCTTTAAATAGATTTGAAAATAGTTTCTACCACTTTGTAAAGTTTGGATTCACTTTTACTTGGTTTAGCAAGGGGTGAAAAGAATTGGGAAAGTTTCTATTAGAAATCTTTTACTAGAAACACTCAAAGTGGTCTAGTGGATAAATTTGGCCAAAATGACCATTTGCTTATATGATTCATATTTGATTTTGTTTTCTTTTGATTTAGTTTGTAAATGACCTAGATGATGTAGTATTCATCTTTAAACCATTCCTTATCATTAGTAGCAATCAAACATGGCAATTGCACTCATTCATACACTAATGCAATTCACACATACACTCATATGAGATAAGAAAAGTTTTTGTTAACCCTAAACTTGGGTGATTAGAACTTGGTAATCTTGATTAAAAAATTTGGGGTGTTACAAACCTTCCCTCCTTAAATAAAATCTCGTCCCGAGATTTAGGAAAAACTAGGAACTAAAGAGATTTGCAAACTTAGTCCTAATGTAATCTTCTCACTCCCAAGTAGCTTCTTCTTCAGTATGGTTACTCCACTAGATCTTGAGAAACTTGATACTCCGGGTCCTGGTGGTTCTGAAGGCTTCTTCCAAAATACGAATGGGTACTTCCCGATATGTCAGATCCTTATTGATATCTATGGCTCGGTGATCGATGTTCTTAAACACTTCGGTCTTCTCTGGAACTTCTAGGCATTTGCGAAGTAACGAGATATGGAACACATCATGTATGGATGACATCTCCTCCGGCAGTTCCAGTTGATATGATACTTCTCCTCAGTGATTCAAAATCTTGAAGGGTCCAATATATCTGGGGGCTAACTTGTTGGGTCCGCAGCATAGAAAACAAAAAATTTCCTATGATGAGAACTACACACCAAGATCTATCTACTAGGTATAGAGCAACGGGTGGACATACATCCAACAAGAACTTACCCTCGAAGACAACGAGCTTTGTTAACGAGTAGGAACTCGTGATTGATGTAGTCGTACACTTGCCGATCTCAAGATTGTGAGGAAGTCCAGCAGGTCCGGCTCCAGCAGCACCAAGTCCAGCACTGCAAAGCAGCGGTGCATCCGTGATCGCACACACGTCCGGTACCCCCGACAACCTCCGTCCCTCGCTCCAGCAAAGCAGCGGAAGCCGCAATTCCTTTCCAGATAAAGCCACCGGGAACATGTATCTCGCTAATCCGAGACCATGGGGGAATAATACTAGAGGGGGAGAGAGATCCTTCACAAGGAGGTGTGAGTGAGAAGTGAGGAGAGGGTGGCCTTTTATAGGAGGAGGGGGTGCCCCTCCTTCATGGCCGGCGCATGGAGGAGGTGCCTCTTCACCTCCTCCATTCATGTGGTGGTAACTCCTCCACATTAAAATGCCTCTTCACATTCCCTTTTAAAATCTCCACTTTAAATGCATTAAATTTCTCCAAATTTAATGCTCTCTCATTTAATAAAACTCTTTTATTATTTTTTAATTCAGAATTTTGTTAATTACTTTAATTAACAAACATTCACATAAAACCCCTTGCAACATTTCAATATTAGATGCAGAACCAATTTCAGCAATTTCAACCGAAACAGTTTCGGTGTCTATTGAAATAATTCCAGCGCTTTCTTAAATCTTTATCTGAAACATATTTGCTCCAAATGGTGTCGGTATCCCTTAAGTGTGTCATCCTACGGTTTGCGAATAATGCAGACATGATCGAGCCCTCTCCGATCAATAATCAGCAACGGGACCTAGAGATCCATACTGACTCCTACACAGTCAACGATGACTTCTGTGATCGTGAGAACCTTTAACGCTAGTAACTAAATCCCTTTGTCTCGTGATATATTACATGCCTGAGATTCGATCATCGGTATCTCCATGCCTAGTTTGATCTTGTTTCCGACATGCACTCTTTTCTCGTTCCCGTGATATAACATTCTAGTGATCACATCACTTGCTTGCAAGCTATCTTAATATAATATCACCGAGAGGGCCCAGAGTATATCTATCCGTCATCGGGATTGAAAAATTCCACTCTTGATCCATGAGCCTCAACATAACACTTTCGTAGCACTGAACCCATCTTTATAGTCACCCTGTTACGGTGTGACGTTTGATGTTATCAAGATACTCTTCCGGTGTTAGCAATTAACATGATCTCATGGTCTAAGGATAAAGATTACTTTGTATGATGTTATAGCAATATAAACGTAATGACTTTGATTGTAATGCT
Source organism: Avena eriantha (assembly GCA_910589775.1). Lineage (NCBI taxonomy): Eukaryota > Viridiplantae > Streptophyta > Magnoliopsida > Poales > Poaceae > Avena > Avena eriantha. Next base: position 19,083,114 of record OU342740.1, read on the forward strand.
ATACTTCGGATGAATGTTCATCACATCATTCCACCAATGTTGTGACCTCGTTATTAACAACATCCAATGTCCATGATCAGGAAACCTTGATCATCTTGTTAATCAACGAGCTAGTCTATAAGAGAGGCATAACTAGGAACCCTTTTTGTTCATTAAACACACATGTATTGACGTTTCCGATCAATACAATTATAGCATGCAAAATAAACATTTATCATAAACATGGAATAAGATAATAACCACTTTATTATTGCCTCTCGGGCATATTCCCTTCATAACTTCCCTTTAAGTTGAAAACGCTGCATTCCTTTTAAGGGTGATACTTTGAGATATACAAAATCTCTGACATTAAAGGTCAGGTCTCGACGTCTTTTGTCAGCATAACTCTTTTGTCTGGATTGGGAGGTCTTGAGGTGTTCACGGACTTTGTGAACCTTCTCTTCAGCTTCTCGTAGGATGTCGGGTCCGAAGATCTGACTCTCTCCTACTTGCGACCAATTCAAGGGGGTACGACACTTCCTTCCATATAGAAATTCAAATGGGGCCATTTGCAAACTAGTTTGATAACTATTGTTGTATGAGAATTCTGCAGAAGGCAGACGATCTTCCCATTTTGATCCATATTCTAGCACACAAGCTCTCAACATATCTTCTAAGATTTGGTTGACTCTTTCAGTTTGTCCATCGGTTTGCGGGTGATAAGCTGTGCTCAAGTTCAGCTTGGTTCCTAATCCTTCTTGGACTTTATGCCAAAATCTTGAGGTTAATTGGGTTCCTCGATCCGATACTATGGTCTTAGGGGTTCCATGCAAACTGACGATTCTAGCAATGTACAGCTCTGCTAGCTTTGAACTCTGGTAGGTGGTCTTGACAGGTATAAAATGAGCTACCTTGGACAGTCTATCAACTATGACCCAAATATAGTCATTTCCCCTACTAGAGGTAGGCAAACCGGTGATGAAAATCCATTCCGACAGAATCCCATTTCCATTCTAGAATCTGCAATGGTTGCAAAAGGTCCTACGGGTCGCTGATGTTCCGCTTTGACTCTCTGACAGATATCACACTTGGCTATGTAGCTTCCTATTTCTCTCTTCATCTTGTGCCACCAAAATTGCTCCTTCAAATCCTCATACATCTTTGTTCCTCCGGGATGGATAGAATAAAGGGTATCATGAGCTTCCTACATGATGACTTGTTTCAACTCGGAATCTGCTAGTACACAGATATATCCTTTGTACCACAAAACTCCTTCTTCATCTTCGGTGAATCCGGGTACCTTCCCTGTACTGATACGACGCTTCATTCCGTTGATACTCGCATTTCCTTTCTAGGCTTCCTTGATCTGACTGATCAAAGTGGGTTGAAGTTCAATACTGGCTAGGAATCCTTCGGTAACCAACTCCATTCTAAACCGCTCCAACTCTTCATGCAAACTTGGTTGGGCCTCTTTAATCATGGTGTTTAATCTACACGGCAGTCTACTAAGAGCATCTGCTACCACATTAGCTTTGCCAGGGTGATAGTGAATGTCAAGGTGATAATCCTTAATTAACTCTATCCATCTTGCCTCATATTCTACTCCTTCTGGGTGAAGATATACTTCAGACTCTTGTGATCCGAATAAATCTCACAGCGTTTACCCATAAGGTAATGACGCTAGGTCTTCAAAGCTAAAACTATGGCTGCTAGTTCTAAGTCATGGGTAGGGTAGTTTTGCTCATGTTGCTTCAGTTATCTAGACAGATACGATATGACTTTGCCTTCTTGCATGAACACACATCTGAGACCAATCTTGGATGCATCACAATACACATCAAAAGGCTTCTTGATATCTGGCATAATCAGAATTGGGGCTAAAATCAATCTCTTCTTGAGCTCTTGAAAACTTGCATCACATTTGTCCGTCCATTCAAACTTCTGATCTTTCTTCTATAGTTGGGTCAGTGGTCTTGCGATGCTTGAAAATCCTTCTACGAACTTGCGGTAATATCCTGCTTATTCGAGAAATGCGCGGACTTGGGTTTCAGTGGTTGGGGTTTTCCATTCTTCAACATCCTTAATCTTGGTAGGATCGACAGCAATTCCTCCTGCCAACATGATATGTCCTAGGAATCCTACTTCCTCCAACCAGAACTCACATTTTCTAAACTTGGCATACAACTGATGTTCTCTAAGGGTTTCAAGGATGGTTCTTAGGTGTAGCTCATGGTCTTCTTCTGACTTGGAATAGATCATAATATCGTCGATAAAAACAACGACAAACTTATCCAAGAAGTTCATAAAAATATTATTCATGATATTCATGAAATAAGTGGGGGCATTGGTTAATCCAAAAGACATGACAGTGTACTCATACAATCCATATCTGGTGGTAAAGGCGGTCTTTGGGATATCCGTTGCACGAATATTGAGTTGATGATAACCATTTCTAAGATCAATCTTAGAAAACACTCTGGCACTAGTCAACTGGTCTAACAGATCTTCTATCTTCGACAGTGGGTACTTGTTCTTGATGGTGACGTCATTCAGCTTCCGGTAATCCGTGCACAAACGGTTACCTCCATCTTTCTTATCCACAAACAAAACAGGCGAACTCCATGGCGATGCACTTGGTTGAATCAGACCTTTCTCCAGCATAGCATCAAGTTGCTTCTTTAGCTCCACTAATTCAGAGGGGTTCATACTATAAGGTCTCTGAGCTATGGGTCTAGTTCCAGGAACTAGTTCAATGATGAACTTGATATCCCGATCTGGGGACATACCGAGAAATTCATCTGGGAACACGCCGGGGTATCCACAGACTACTCTGACTTGGTCTAGGGTTGGTTGGGCTAGACTCTTGTTGCATTTGAATTGACGGGCCAGTGTCTCGGATAAATGCTCTACTGATACTCCAGTGCTACTGGTCATGGTTATGGATTTCTTGGCACAGTCGATTAATCCTTTACGTTTCGACATCCAATCCATTCCTGGTACTACTTCCAAACCTTTGGTTCCAGGTACTATTAGATTAGCATAAAAATCTATTCCATGGATTCTGATAGGTACAGCCTTGTAAAATTTTCTAGCTTTGGTGGTTGAACCAGTATTTGAACTATCATAACATGCTTCAATTTTGTTGGTTGAATCTTACTAGTGCATGCAAATTCTTCTGTAACAAACGAGTGCGATGCTCTAGAATCAAACAACACTCTTGCAAGTACTGAGTTAACAGAAAACATACCCAGCACGACATCTGGCACTTCCTGAGCTTCTTTAGCATTCATGTGGAATAGATGGCCATTGCGGTTGAGCGGGTTCCCTGGGGCAAATATCCTTCCAGGCTGGACACGGCGTTGCTGCTAAGCGGGTGCATTCACGTTGGTGGTTGCCGCAAGATTCTTGGGGCACTCGTTGGAGTAGTGACCCTTGACTCCGCATTCAAAGCAAGTAATCATGGACTTGTCTTTTCCTGCAATAGGCACATCATTGCTTCCAGTCCTTGGGGCAGTATTGTTGTTGTTGGTGTTGTTGTTGTGGGACTTGGGCGATGCATGATTGAAGTTATTGGAGTTGCCGGGGTTATTGTTGTGGTTTCCTCCAAACTTCAAGTTTCCTCCACCACGATTAGGATAGTTTGGACGGGACATAGGGGGTCTGTTGTTTCTTGGGGCATATCCTGCAGACGGATTGGGGCGATACTTCTGGGTATGGTGGGATCCAGACTGGTGCATCATGCGACGCTTATGGTTGTCATTGGCTTGGTTAATCTTTCCTTCCATATGGATAGCAGAGTCCACTAGTTCTTCTAGATCCGCAAAACGGATGTTGACTAACATGGTCTGCATCTCATCATGTAACCCATTCAGGAACCTTTCCTTCTTATTTGCTTCTGTGCTAATCTCATTAGGGGCTTATCTAGCTAGTGACAGAAATATGTCACGGTGCTCAACCACAGACATCCTTTCTTGCTTCAATTCCCTGAACTCATCCTAGTGACCAAACCTTGGGGCACATGGGTCCGGCTGAACTTGATCTTGAATTCTTCCCAAGTCATCGTTTGCCCTTCGTTCATGGTACGAGTGCTATTCCACTAGGCTCTTGCATCACCTGCTAGATAATGGGTCGCAAACAATACTTTTTCATTGGCTTCATCTCTCGTGACCTCCAAATTGTTCTCCATGGCTTGCAGCCAGTCATCAGCATCTAAGGGCTCCTTAATCTTACTAAATATAGGTGGGTTGGTATTCTGAAAGTTCTTGAGCTTGGATCCATGCTTATCCTGGTTTCCGTGGCCTTGATTATTGTGGGCCATCTGAGCTATCTATTGAAGAGTGGCTAATTTGGCTTGGCGTTCAGCTCTACTAGCTTCACGGTCAGAAACTAACATTTGCAGAATCTGCAGCATTGGGTCCTGAGATGAACTACTTCCACCGGGGTTAGCGCGAGTCATCTGAAGATTGAGATAGATAATGAGACAAGGGGGAAATTTCTAGTGTTTATGGGTTTGTCTTAGAAACTTTAAACTTGGAGTATAACTCGGTTTTTTTAAAACTAACAACTTCCTCTCATTCATTCATTCATACTACCTCCGTCCCAAGGCTTAAGGCATATATAAGTCAAACTATGTAAAGTTTGACCAAATTTTTAGAAAAAAATATTAATATTTACAATATGAAATATATACCCTTGGATAAATCATGAAACATATTTTCACGTGGTATCTATATAATATCATAACTCTTGATAGTTTTTTCAAAAAATTTGGTCAAACTTTTCGTAGCTTGACTTTTCAAAAAAATTATATGCCTTAAGCTTTGGGACGGAGGGAGTAGCACCCAATACAAACACACACCACAAGACAAATAGAAAACAGATGGTTTTAGGAACCATTCTGTGAAACTACGATACAGTGGGACCGGGTACATATCACTCCTATGGTAGTGCTCCAATGCATCTAATCATCATCAATGAAGGCGGCATCATCTTCATCAGTGTGATCCTCCATGGCCTCATCCTCCAGGTAGTCGTCATCATCACTGAGGTACGAGTAGAGATCTCCATGGATATCTTCACCTTCCTCCTCTTTCGCTTCAAGCTGGATCTCCTGTTCACGGATGGTCTTCTCGAGAGTGGCCACCTTCTTGCGCAGACGATCGATGATGCGATCCTTCTTGTCACGCTGACGACGAAGTGAATAGCGCTCCTTGGCAAGGATGGCGAGGGTCTGGTCGTTCTTGACTGCAATGGCATAGTTATGGTTGGCGTAGGCACGAGCGTTGTCTAACTCCTTCTGTCTATCCTATAACATGAAGTCGAGATTGTCCACCTAGTGCTTCAGCTCCAGGTGTCCTGGCATCTCCAAGGGCATTCCCATAGAATCACGCCTTGCGTAGTGAGCAAAGCGAGTTCCATTGATCTGGTTGATGTTTTGCCCACACAGACGGTCAAGAGCTTCATGTATAACCCTAGCTAGTCCGTCTAGCCAGTTGTTCTCCCTCAAGGTGAATTGGATCTTCTCTGAAGTGGGTGCTTCTATCTTGCCTCTGAGATCTGCAACTATCAACCACTGTAGTTCTCCTCCTTGCTGATCGTTGAGTTGTGCCCCGACGAAATCCGGGTGCGAGCGCTCAAGATACTCTGCGAGTGCATCTAGATCCCTCTCAAAGATCAGGTGGCCTCTGTTTCCCAGCTGGTAGAACTTGCTATAATGGACCTCCATCTATAAGAATTTAGGGTGAGCAAGTTAGTGGGGTGATGAAGTGTGTCAAATTTTATGTACGATTGCAAGAATATTTGAGGCACATGAATTTTTTTTGAAAGAATCTCAAGGATAAGAGTGGGAATAGATTTTCATAAATACTCACTTCTTTTGTTTTGAAACTAAGATTTTGTTCAGACGTCCATTCTAACTAGGGTCTCCTATGGTCAGGATGGCTCTGATAGCAACTTGTCAACACCCAGATTTTTAATCCCATATGTCTGTTATGCCATACCTCGCAATCCTAGGATTATCATTTTTGCGAGACATAACAGAATTGGTACCGCAGTACATCATCCATTAAAAACCATAATAAAGGTCCTACAAATAAAGGATTTCATGATCCAGTCTTAATACAATCAAAGCATCGGAAAGTAAACATAGTAGGGGCTACATCTTCAGGGTCACCGGCAATGCTGACGATGGGAGATGATCCTAGTTGTCATAGACCTCCTGCTGTCCATGTTCCTGGTAGTCCTTGATGTCTATGCACTTCTATTCTCGTAGACAGTTGTTGGGCCTCCAAGTGCAGAGGTTTGTAGAACAACAGCAAGTTTTCCCTTAAGTGGATCACCCAAGGTTTATCGAACTCAGGGAGGATGTGGTCAAAGGTATCCCCTCTCAAGCAACCCTGCAATCAAGATAAAAGAAGTCTCTTGTGTCCCCAACACACCAAATACACTTGTCAGGTGTATAGGTGCACTAGTTCGGCGAAGAGATAGTAAAATACAAGTGGTATGGATAATTATAAGTGGTAATGGTGCTAGAAAATAACTTGATGGCGTGGAAAAGACTAAAGGCAAACTGAAATAAAGATGGAAGCAAGCAAACATGTAACAGATCTAATTGCAAACGGTGTTTCAATGCTTAGAAACAAGGCCTAGGGATCATACTTTCACTAGTGAACACTCTCATATAAATATATTCTATTTATGATACTACTCTTAACTACTCTCCGGTTGGACACTCTAATCGATGGTAGGGCTATAACAACACACCTCAAAGTAAGTCTTTCCCATCTAGAAAACCCCACACTGTCACCTTGAGTACTAGATGAGTCCAACAAACACCACAATTTCGTAAACACATCCAACTCCAAATATAACTCATAACAAGTATTTGTAATCTCTAGCCTAAGTCCCACCATGGTGAGCACGCTGTCACTTTCACACACATGGGGAGAGCAGAGATCTATTAAAGCACTTGAGTAGCAAGGTAGATCTATAGATTACAAGCTCATGACCACAACAAGATCATGCATAGATAGAGAGATGAACACATAGCTACCGGTAGAACCCTTAGCCTCGAGGAAGAACTACTCCCTCCTCATCATGGGAATCAGCAATGGTGATGGAGATGGTGGTGGAGATCGATGGAGATGGCTCCCGGGGCACTTCCCCGTCCCGGCAGGATGCCAGAACAGAGACTTTCTATCCACCGAATCTCCCCTTCGGTGGCGGCGGTGCTGCGGAACTTTTCGTGGCTAGAGGCTTGACTATCTAGGGTTTATGCCTCGGGAGGCTTCTTATAGGCCAGAGGGCAAGGTCGATGGGCGGCCAGGGGGCCCACACCATGCCCTGGCACGGCCTGGGGGACCCGCGCCATGGGGTGGTGTGTCCACCCTGTGGCCCCTCTTCGACTCTCCTTCTGGCTCCGTGAGTCTTCCGGGAAAATATCAACTTTAGCTTTTGTCCGGTCCAATTCCGAGAATATTGATTTTCTGACTTTCCTAGAACCAAAAACAGCAGAAAACAGGCAACTGGCACTGTGACACTTGTTAATAGGTTAGTCCAAGAAATCATATGAAAAGTACTCCAAAGTTGGAACAAAACATAAGAAAGTAGATAAAACCAAGCATGGAACATCAAAAATTATAGATACATTTGCAATGTATCAACATCCCCAAGCTTAACTCCTGCTCGTCCTCGAGTAGGTAAGTGATTAAAAGAAAGAATAATTTTTGAGGTGACATGCACCATCATAAACTTGATCAAAGTATTTGTAAAACATTGATAGCTGGGATCATAGTACTTCAACATAGCATGAAATACAAAGTTCTAGCAATAAGACAAAGAAACTATGTTGCAACATGAAAAGGCACAAACAAAAGATTCATGAATAACAATGCTTTGCAAGACGTTTGTTTGTTTCACATAAAGAAAACATAGCATAACGGCATTCAGCTTGTCCCTCATAAAGTAGCAAATATAATTGCATAGGACACCTTCAAAGTTCATAAGAGTGACTAGATACAAATAGTTTAAAACGGATGCTCCATGACGCCGGGTATATGGCGTCGCCGGACTTTCTCTGCCCGTCCGGCTGGAAGCTCAGCGCCGGCGACATACCGGTGCCGCCGGTGCCGGCGGATGACGAGATGGTGGAGGAGATCGAGGCCGCCATTGTAGCGATGCCGGATCCCGAACTCGCCAAGGATCCCAGTAACTTCGTGTACTGGGAATAGTTCTTCGCCGAGCGCCGCCTCACCGAACTCGTCGCCCACCAGGGACCTCCGGGTGAGCCGCCAAAGAGCAACAACGCGGCAAGCCACCGCTGATGGTGGAGCGTGTCAGGGCGTACCCTCGGCTACGTCCTCGAGCACATCCACGCCGATAACACCCCCTGGCTTCCCCCGTTCGCCTACAACGGTAGCGAGACCCAGGCGCCTCCCGGCGAACTGGGCGCCCAAGAGGATGGGCGCCCATACCTCCTTCTCCTCCTCCACGACATCGCGCTCGTCGGGGATGGCGCCGGCGTAGTTGCCGCGAAGCAATGGCGAGTTCTTTCGGCCTTCCAAGCGGGTGGCTGACACGCCCAGGAGCACGCCGCCGAGGACGCACGCGCGGGGGATCGTTATCAACGAGCCACGCACGACGCAGTCAGCGCCGACAGGCCTACTTCGCCTACGCCAGCCGAAGATGGAGCCCACCGATGCCGGCGAGGACGCCTTCGCCATTAGAATGGCGATCGAGCGTTCTCTACACGAGGCCGCGCCGCCACCACCACCACTGATGGATGAGCCAGACATCCTCGCCTGGTCCAGGGCGGATTGGGAGCAGGAAGAGGCGCTGTGCGTCCAGCGACATCAGGAGGAGGCCAAACGCTAGGCCTGGGTGCGCCGCTGACCAGCCTACCAGGGCGCGCCTCTCGTCGTCCTCGACGACGACGATGACGCTGAGCCTTCCAGCCAGTCGTGGAGGTACAGCGACGCTGGCCAGGGCAGCTCGTGCCCCCCGCAGCCGCCGAGCGACGACGACGGCACGGCGGACCCAGACTACACCAACTTCTACCGTAACTTCGGTATGTGAGACGGTGTCCGGCGGCATCGACGTCGGCATCGGCCTTTTCCAAGTCCTTTTAGTTTTTCTGTATGTCTAAATAATGTAATAGTACGAATCTGCCCATTATTAATGAAATCCGTCTATATTCACCCAAAGTTCGCCGAGTTTTGTTAAAATTTGCCTAAACCTAGGAACTCGGTCTGGAACGTGGGTGGAAAATCTGCTATTTTTGGACCGAAACCTCCATACGTCCAATGCTATTTAGGTCCGAATTTTGGTCTGAAATCGGCCAACGAGTGGAGATGTTTTGAGGCACCGGAGGGAGTAGCGGTAGTAACACAAAATGTATTTTGGTAGGTCTTGACCCCGTCGTCTCGAGCTGCCACAACTGAAAAACCCGACTAACAAACCACCATGAAAATGAAGCCGGAGGCGAGGTGCGCTTCCCCTGCATGCAGGTTCAAAAGCTGCATCCGCTGTAACCTGTACCTGCATTGCAGCAATGTGCATCCAGCCTTGTCCCCTTCCCCTGCTGCATGCCTGCTCCTCTCTGCAGTTGTGGGCTGTGGCTGCATCACAAGCAGCTGGCCGGCGGCTGCCTCCAGAATCCCCCTTGCTGTTGCGGTGGTGGCCGCAAGATTGTCCAAAGATTGCATCTAGAGGCGACGTAAATTGGACGCCATGGAAACTTTCTGGTGTACGCAAGCACGTCCGTTCGACGCGGTGGGGGCGTGCCCGCGTCCTGTTCGGCAGAATTCCCCGCCGATGTCCCTGGCGCCAGAGTCCGGTCGGCCATGGCTGCCTGCCCTGTACAGTGCAAAGCGGGGGCGTCATGCTGCGGCAGCTCAGCTTGCCTTGGTGGTGGGTCTCGAGGGGTTGCATCCGTGCTAAGCGAGAACCGTCAGGCTGTCCTTGGTCCAGCCATGGCCAGGCCGTTTTGCTGGGGGATGCTGTGCCTGTGCCATCTTAGAGAATAGGGAAGGCTCGACGGCTCTCCCTTTCACTTGGTCAGTGATTTTATTCTTACACTGGAACAAAAGGCGCGCAATGCCATGGGAGAAAGACATGGCCATCGTGCAGCTGCATGCAGAACTGAACTGATAATATCTGTGCGTCAACTGCTGGATCACAAGTTGTTTGAGTGGGTTTCTCTCAAAATGGGAGACGCGGCGCGCCATTACCGATGTATTCCGGATGATTGGTGGACACAGGGGCAGGCTGGTTCAACATGGGTGGGTCAGCCAGACAACTTCAACATGGTGAGCATAGCCCCAGCCGTTGGGTCCAGCACGAACTGGCCGTTCTAAACAGAGGAGCATGTGCATGGGTTTACTTGCATGGCCAGGAGTTGTCTCACCAATGGTCAATGGAGGAATCCACTGGTAAGTGTGTGCTGAAACCTGAAACCTCGTCAGCTTTGCACATTTGCACGTACACAGTTGTCAGTTGATAAATCTATATGATTCAGAGAGTGGCAGAGATGATATTTTTTTGCTCAAATGTTGTTTGTGGTTTAGATTAGTGGAAAATGGGAAAGTGGAAGAGGCTACTTCTATGAATAGCAGATGATGTCAAAAACTCTTTTGTTTTCCTTATGTCATGCCCTTCTAGTGGTTTAGTCGATAATTGAAGACTGGAATATATCTTGTTAGCCTGCACTCGTGCTACATTTTTTTTTCTGAAAAGGGGAAGCCCCAGCCTCTACATCGATTGCTGCACTTGTTCTACATGGAGTTGTAAGAACAACTCCGTCGTATGTCAATTGCACAGACGGCTATGGTTAATGGAGCACCCCCATCTGCCCATTTGCATTGTCATCCATATTATCAGAGATATCTAAGATCAAGGTTCGTAACAAAACATAATCACTCATGTTGTTCCCTTAATAGAACTTCCCAAGGATATCGGTTGAGTTTCCAGCATACAGTTTGAGTACCCAATAGGTTAGGGTTACACATTTGAAAGTTGGTTTCAGACTTTCAGGATATTTCGCTCATTAACAATTCATATTGTTATATTAGGATATTAGTAAATTTTCATGACCATTCCATGGAGGATTGCTGCTGGAATATTATGTACTTCCTAAGGCTATCAGATAATCTCATCTGATTTGCTTTAGGCGTGCCTTTCAAAACGGAGGTTCTTATATTAGATTTGCTTTGTTTGGTAAAAATGGTGCCAATGTCTGGAGTGGGGTGTTATTGAAGATCTGCCACGTATCCTTGGAGCTTGTAAATGTTCTAGTGCTAAGATAAACCAGGTAAATATCTTTGCAGCTTTCAGGTTTTCTGTAATTGATCTTTAACCTTTAGTTTATAGTAACATGCCCCTATCATGAAACATTGTTGTCGGTCCATATAAAACAATATCTGAGTAAAATAATTCATGTTACGAGAAGTGAACTAAGTTGGATATGCAACTATTCTTGTAATTAGTACTATGAAAAACAGCGGTATCAGAAGACACACCTCTGAATTTCTCTTTATATGTCTCTGGTCAAAACATACTCATTCAGGTGCCTTAAATTGCTGTATAATGGTCCTCTATCTATAGCATTCTATTCTGTTACATCTGTTCCTTAGCTCTCATTCTTCTCTCCTCTGCATCTACCTCTTCATTTTAACTCTGAAATGATTTTTTATCTGGTCCCTCTTTAGTCATTACTACATAAACTTCTGAAGCCTGCATTGTCCTATTTATGATTCTGTTCGCACCTACTTCTACTACATCCACACGGTCACCTTGCAATGATTCTCATGAACTCCTGACTAGCACTTCTGGCGGCTATTTCAGAGAAACATCGGTCCAATAGGACATTCATTCTTACCTAATTTCTTCCGCTAGGCCTCAAATATACATTGCCTCTGGTTAACAGAAGCTGCTAGTGAGTTGAAATTCCCCTTATTCTCGCATTTTGATACCGCGAGGTGATGCAGGAGCCAGGGGAGGACAACCAGCACATGTGCAGCATCCTCAAATATCTTCTGTTCATGAATAATACACTTAAACACTTATACAGCTGGATTTTATCAGCAGGGCATTTAGCTGGGGTGGTGATGAAGCCCACCATGGCACCAACTTTGGCAAGGAGCTGGAACCGTGCCAATCACTAGGATGGTGTGGCAGTCCTTGGGCCACGAATGCAACCCATATATTCTGCAATCAGTCGAGTGTCATCTCGGCATTTCGTCCCTATTGTGTCATCTTCACATAAACTAGTCTTATTCCCATAAATCACCATCTAATCCTATGTAATAATCATTGCTTTTAGTGTCGTTATATATGTGCCACAAATTAATACCCAGATACACCTGAGCAAGTAGGTGGGTGTCTCTCGCACTTGACTCCAGCTTAATTCCTAGCTGTATTGATTATACAAGAGGGGTCCACATTTTGTGCAAATTAACTTCAAACAAGCCGCTGTGGTTCCTTTGGAAGCTCCGTGCCCTGTCGTCTGAAGGAGATACTGAAGATGTGAACTCCTGCATTAACAGGGGTCGTTCTCACAGTTACAGCAACTGCACGTCTCCTGCACAATAATTAATTCTGTTCTAGGCAGGAGATGAAATACTCCTTCACCGCTACGCAGGAGCTAAGCCCCTTTCCACACAGTACACCTTCGTGCACGCACCGTACCTATCTCCTACTTAAATAAATAAATAAAGCACCTATGAGTACTATATATATCACCTTAGTTCCATTGAACAATGCAAACCGAAACAAACTCACTACTACGAGTGGTAAACAGGTAAACAATTCAGAAGTGGGACTGATCAAACGTGGCAATCCCGAGGGCTTCGCTTCTTGCCATCCTCGGATGCCTCTGCTTCTTTAGTTCTGTTCTCGCAGCTCGAGAGCCGAACGATGACTTGTCCATGGTCGCAAGGCACGAGAGTTGGATGGTGCAATATGGTCGCGTGTACAAGGATGCTTCTGAAAAGGCACAGAGGTTCGAGATATTCAAGGCCAATGCTCGATTCATCGAGTCGTTCAATGCCGAGGGCCACAAGTTTTGGCTCAACATCAACCAATTTGCGGACCTTAGCAATGATGAGTTTAGGGCAACTAAGACTAACAAGGGGTTTATTCCAAACAAGGCCAAGATGTCTACAGGGTTCAGGTATGAAAATTTGAGCATTGATGCACTCCCGGCAACGGTCGATTGGAGGACGAAGGGTGCGGTCACCCCCGTCAAAGATCAAGGCCAATGTGGTAAGTACATTTAGGCTACAAGTGAATTACTTACATATGAATCTTCGATACTAGGAGGGTGTATATAATTGCATATATTGCAACAAAATCATTTGCAGGTTGTTGCTGGGCTTTTTCTGCTGTTGCTGCAACAGAGGGCATTGTCAAGATAAGTACTGGCAATCTTATCTCACTCTCGGAGCAAGAACTGGTGGATTGTGATGTCCACGGTGAGGACCAGGGCTGCGAGGGTGGTCTCATGGACGATGCATTCAAGTTCATTATCAAGAATGGAGGCCTCACTAAGGAGTCAAGCTATCCATATTCCGCAGCGGACGGCAAGTGCAAGAGTGGATCTAGCAGTGCTGCAACAATTAAGAGCTATGAGGATGTGCCTACCAATGACGAGGGTGCGCTCATGAAGGCAGTGGCAAGCCAACCCGTGTCAGTAGCCGTGGATGGGGGCGACATGACATTCCAATTCTACTCCAGTGGCGTTATGACCGGTTCCTGTGGTACTGATTTGGACCATGGTATTGTAGCCATTGGTTATGGCACAACCAGTGATGGTACAAAGTATTGGTTGCTGAAGAATTCTTGGGGCACAACATGGGGCGAGAACGGATTTTTAAGAATGGAAAAGGACATTGCTGACAAGAAGGGCATGTGTGGCCTTGCCATGGAGCCCTCCTACCCCACGGCTTAGTTAGACCACAAAATGCCACATATTCACACACATACACTAGATCGAATAAATACATATCTCTTATTCTAGTGTTGTATATATGCCCATACCATACGTATATGATTGTAAATTGTGCTATGAAAACTCATTATATGTGTCTACACTTTTATACAACTCATGATTCATGACTATTGTGCAACTATGTCAAATGTAGTATGATCAATGAAGAATATATTGTTGTTATATTTGTGGTATCTAAGAAGTTCCAAAAACGGTATTGTTGTATGTAAAATTTAAAAGATAAATGTTGTTATCCAGGTGTCTTCTGGTATGCATATATAAGAAACTTCAGGAAAAACTTGTGTAAGCAGAAGCTGTATTTTGTGCATAAATGATTTGAAAGATGGGATATATAGCTAGTGAACTGCAGACAATTCCTAAAAAATATTAGTTCTCTCGTGGTTCATAAAGTCATTTGCCTGTGAATGAGAAAATGAATGAGCAGAACATGGTTATGCTAGCTATCTTAAATGTAAAGCAATAATTAGTAGCTCTTTGTCGCAAACAAAATAAAATATGTTACCTCTTATAAGATAATATTGTGAACTAATATGTACATTTTGCTTTTGCAAACAAGGAAATAAATAATATTGCAGTTAAAGGCTTAGCACATCACCAAATCTGGAAAGGTATAGCATTAATGAGTAATATCTAGTTCGCCTGCAATTTGTGCTACATGGAGTTGTAGGAATGACTCCATAAAATGACTATTGTTATTTACCATTTGACATTGCCTTCCATATAATCAGGAACATCTAAGATATCGGTTCACAACACAAACGGTCAGTCATTTTTCCATTTCAAAAATAAGGTTGAGTTTTCTGCATACATGATATGTCACCTGGAATCTCCAAGATCCAAATTGACCCCTTCTTTTCTCAGTAGGTTACTGTTACACATGATTTTAGGATATTTTGTTAATTTAATAGTTATATTAGGATATCAAATATATCTTTCATGATCATCCCATACATGATTGTTGCTGAAATATTGTGAACTGCCAAGGTTATCAGATAATATCATATGATCTGTTTTAGGCTCGCCTTTTAGGATGGAGGTTCTGACATTAGATTTGCTTTGTCCGGTAAGAAATGGTGCCAGATAGCTGAAGCCGGGTGTTCTAAACGATCTGCACAAATGCATGAGCTCATTCTATTGCTTAGTAAACCAGGTTTACGGTTTTCATGTTTTCTATATTTGATATTAAACCTTGATTTTGGAGTGACATGCCATCATTGTTGTTTGTCTTGTTTTTAGCTTTTGACAAGATGCAAGTATTTACAGGAATATTTGGAGACTACTGATACTATCAACTGCAAGAATGACATAGGAAACAATATCAGAGTACAATATGTTTTTTTTTCGGAAGGAAGTTGAGACCCCGGGACTCTGCATCGAAGAGATGCAACGACCTCTATTTGCATTTATACAACAAAGAACTGAGAAGAGCATACATCAAACAACCCGAAACCACCACACAACACCTATGAATCCGATAATGGAAGGAGAAAATGCTATCAAGGCCTTATATGCCCTAAAAACACCAACAACACCCCACCGGCTAGGTACTAGGGGCATCACCGTGTCACCCTAGGGCGAGTGAGGAGCACTCATCCAGACCAGCAGACCCTCCGCGAGCACCTTATGCCCTCGCTACAGCAACCCGTCACCAGTGCAGAGATTTGCATAGCCCTTGTCAGGCCTATCATCGACACTGCCACGACGCTAGACAGGGCATCCACCCCGCGCAAGTCCATCCAGCCACATCCGTCACCGAGATCCCACTACGCCACTCCACCGAGATTCATAGTCATCGACGCGGAAGATGTACACCGCACCACCTCTTGCCTCCCCCATCCAGTAAATGCTACAAAACAATGCCTCCACGAGGGAGAGCGACACCAAAGCGACGCCATTGTTCGATCCGGTAAACCCAGACATGGGGTTTCTCTCGGAGCAGCACAAGCGAGAATACGATGACTGCAGTAGCAATGCCTTCAACAAGGTAATGTCAGGAAGATGCCGCCATCGCCCACCAAGACCAGAGTCCGGGATCAGTTTCCACCGGTGGCCGTGCCTCCCCAATCGCCACCGGTGCTAGTTGTTGGGTGAAACACCACAAACAACCAGGCCGACCACGTCCAGCAGAGAAGTAGGACGCCACCGCCATGTCTGGGGCTAACACCCAAGGCTTCCTCGTGCTACAGGGATGAACCCAGATCATCTCCACGTGTCGTTGTCCGACGACGAGATGCTACAAGGGCGTCGGAGTGAAGGTCGCGGCCCGCCTGAACCCATCTAGGCCTAGATCAAGGCCCGCCTGCACCGCTGCCACCCACCACTCCAGCTCACCGAGACGCGCCGGCCACCGCCAGCCCGCATAACTGTCGTTGAAGAAGAGCGAGTGGACACCGCCACCGTGGTCCAGAACTTGGCCGTGGGAGATCCGCCGCCACCGCGCCACCAGGGCTTTGCCCGGTGACGTTCCCGGTGGCGGCGGCCAGGGGGAGGAGGGGAGGGTCATGGGGTGGTCGAGGGGAGGGCTGACGGCAGCCGCCTGGCCCGGCGTGGCTGCACGGGGTCGGAAGGGGAGCAATAATCGGAGTACAATATGTTATGTTACAAAGAAATAAACAAAGTTGGATACACAACTATGAAGCTGTATCGATTATACAAGAGCGGTCAATGTTTTTTCGTGCAAATTAACTTCAAACATGAAGCTGTGATTCCTTTTGGAAGCTCCGTTATAGCCCTGTAATATAAAAGGAAATACTCAAGATGTGAACTCCTGCATTAACAGGGGTCGTTCTCACTGTTGCAGCAACTGCACGTCTCATGCACAGGAATTATTTCTGTTCTATGCAGGAGAAATACTCCTTCACGTCTACGCACAAGCTAGCCTCTTTTCACACAGTACAGCTTCGTGCACGCACCGTACCTTTCTCTTGCTTAAATGAAATAAAGCATTTGCGAGTATTATATATCTCACTCAGTTCCATTGAACAACGCAAACAAAAGCACCCTCAGTACTACGAGCGATAAGCAATTCAGAAAAGGCCGGTGATCAAACATGGCCATCCCGAGGGCTTCGCTCCTTGCCATCCTCGGCTGCCTCTGCTTCTTTAGTTCTGTTCTTGCAGCTCGAGAGCTGAACGATGACTTGTCCATGGTCGCAAGGCACGAGAGTTGGATGGTGCAATATGGTCGCGTGTACAAGGATGCTGCTGAAAAGGCACAAAGGTTCGAGATATTCAAGAGCAATGCTCGATTCATCGAGTCGTTCAATGCTGAGGGCCGCAAGTTTTGGCTCAACATCAACCAATTTGCAGACCTCAGCAATGATGAGTTTAGGGCAACTAAGACTAACAAGGGGTTTATTCCAAACAAGGCGAAGATGTCTACATGGTTCAGGTATGAAAATTTGAGCATTGATGCACTCCCGACAACGGTTGACTGGAGGACAAAGGGTGCCGTCACTCCCGTCAAAGATCAAGGCCAGTGTGGTAAGTACATTTAGGCTACAAGTGAATTACTTACATATGAATCTTCGATACTAGGAGGGTGTATATAATTGCATATATTGCAACAAAATCATTTGCAGGTTGTTGCTGGGCTTTTTCTGCTGTTGCTGCAACAGAGGGCATTGTCAAGATAAGTACTGGCAATCTTATCTCACTCTCGGAGCAAGAACTGGTGGATTGTGATGTCCACGGTGAGGACCAGGGCTGCGAGGGTGGTCTCATGGACGATGCATTCAAGTTCATTATCAAGAATGGAGGCCTCACTAAGGAGTCAAGCTATCCATATTCCGCAGCGGACGGCAAGTGCAAGAGTGGATCTAGCAGTGCTGCAACAATTAAGAGCTATGAGGATGTGCCTACCAATGATGAAGGTGCCCTCATGAAATCAGTGGCAAGCCAACCCGTGTCAGTAGCTGTGGATGGAGGCGACATGACATTTCAGTTCTACTCCGGTGGCGTTATGACCGGTTCCTGTGGTACTGATCTGGACCATGGTATTGCAGCCATTGGTTATGGCACGACCAGTGATGGTACAAAGTATTGGTTGCTAAAGAATTCTTGGGGCACATCATGGGGCGAGAATGGATTTTTAAGAATGGAAAAGGACATTGCTGACAAGAAGGGCATGTGCGGCCTTGCCATGGAACCCTCCTACCCCACGGCTTAAGTAGACTACAAGCCACATATTCACACACATACACACGATTGAATAAATACATGTCGCTTTTCTAGTGTTGTATATATGTCCATATGTACTATATATGCTTGTAAATTGTGTTATGCAAACTCATTATATATGTATGTACACTTTTTATACAATTCATGAATCATGACTACTACGCAACTAGGTTGAATGCAGTAAGATCGATGAAGAATATTGTGGTATCTAAGAAGAACCAAAAGTTGGTATATTTGGATAGAGGTTTAAAAAAATAAATGACGTTATCCTGGTATGTATAAGGAACTTCATGAAAAACTTGTGCTACCAGAAGCAGTATTAGCAAGATCTGCAGACAATTTCTTAAAAATGTTAGTTCTCGGTTGTTCATAAACTTATTTGCTTGTGAATGGGTAAATGATAGAGCAGAACATGGTTGTACTAAAACAAGAATTAGGATATCAAGTATATATACATGCTATACATTATATTTTGTTCATAACGTGTATACAATGCAACTTACTGAATCAGCACCATTGTAGATGTCAGTATGATATCAAGGACTAGTTATTTAGCCGCTTCCCTATCAAGAAGTCATTTATTCATCTCGTGAGTACTTGAGTTTAAACCGTGGAATCGTTCTCTAAGCTAAGTTCCAATCTTCTATGTTTAGAATAAAAATGCGTTCGGACAGAGAGTTTGCCTGACAACTGATAAATTTGTCACTATGATCGAGTTGTCAGCTGATTATTCATAAAACATATACTACCCCCTCTGTCTTAAAATAGATGTCGCAAATTATCTAAATTTGGATGTATCTAGTACTACGGTGTCAAAACTCTAGATACATCTAAGTTTAAATAAATTTGAGACATCTATTTAAGACAGTGGAAGTACTAATAATTTCTTCGTGCATCGTGTAGAATAATGGGTTAAAAAAAATGAACCAACGAACCTATTAGTGAATAAAAGGGTCAAACACTCAAAGTTGACAAAAACCAGATAAAAATGCAAGGGTAAAATAAGGCGCAAATAGGCAGGCGTTTAACCTGTCCGCTTCAATCCTAAAAGGAACATCCTAAAATGGTTCAACACGCAAGGTTTAAAAAGGTGTATTCGTGCTAACTGAACCATCAATAAGAATTTGGCAAAGTGAATTTTCCTTTGTTTATACCTATATAAAGATGTTGATCTTCTCTGAATCATTGCCACTGTAACGTCTTGTTGATCTTCTCTGAATCATTGCCACTGTAACGTCTTGTTGATCTTCTCTGGTATTAAATGATCCAGTGTCATTTTGAGTTCCCTCGATTTAAGTAGCGGGAACTCAGAGGAAAAGGACCCCTCGCGTGTCGCACCCTAGGACGACACCGCACACAGCTAGAGCTCCTAAAGCCGTCGTTGCTGTCGGGCTCGCCGTGGCGACTGTAACACCCTCGAATAGGCCATGTGCAGGTTTCAGCAATTCCCGCCAAATCTGTATAGAAATGATTCAAGGATGCCCACCAGGCACTTGCGTGCGGGTGGAAAACGAAATAATATCATTACACAATAGTTCACGATAGAACCCACAGAATATATATATACAACAACGACTTAACGAGTCAAAAATACAGATATACAGTATAAAGATCCAAATCATTTTGAAAACGATATAACATCCGAGTACGGATAAGAAGCAAATTGAGCTAAGAGCCCGGAAGAATAACCAATGGTGTCCATAACCCTGCCCAGGCCAAGCCGGAAGGGTAACCCTGCTAACAACGTCGAACTCATACCTATTAAACAAAAGGGTACCGACAAAGAGGAAAGGAAAAAGGGAGCGGTCACACGACGAGTCTAGAATTTGGCGGCTCTCGCCTATATAGGTATGGTGGAATGAAGCAGCAGCGAAGCATGCACTAAACATGGCTTTTCGAAAAGATTTAACCCTCGCAGTTCAACCCTTGTTGTCAGATCCGATATGTGCAAGATCATGAAACATACACCCAACAGTATGTCGACGGGGCTTCGGACACGACGTTTCCCAGACCCAAAGCAAGTACATGAGGGTCACCCCACTAATCTACCCGCAACGAAGTCGACCGTCTCCGATACGGACTCAGGGTGTGTGGCGACGGCTGTAAACGATTGGAAACTCGAAAGTGTGATGGGGCTTATCGATATAGCGAAAACGTGGTACGGGGTTCCTAAACAATACAGGCGCTCAACGCGCAATAGTAAATAAAGAAGTAAAGCATGGTATAAGTACATGATAGTAATAAAACCCCAAACTAGTTTGTCGCACCCATCACAGTACTTTAAAATCAGGTAGTAAGCCAATGGGGGTGCCCACACACCCCATCCGTGGTTAGCGCGCTCGATATCGGAACAGGTGTCAAGAACTCGGGGTCTTAGGTGGACACAAGTGGGCGGGTAAAAACTAAATAACATCTATTACCCACCGGTGCCTCTGCATTATATCTATTTCCAACATTTTAATTAACAAGTTGTAATGAAAGTCACGATTATCTCCACCATTAAACATGTGCCAACCTCCCAACAACGGCGGAACAACAATGATGCGAAACATCACCTTAGCAAGCAACTACGACTCGCAAGGCCAACTGTCTATCAAAAAACATGCAATAGGAGGTGTCCAAGGCAATATAGGCTGCAGGGGATATCAATGGTACGGAAACTAAAGCATTGATAACAAGGATATCAATAGATCAACAAGATGAAGTAAAGACAACAAATGTAAAATAGGTAGAAAGGGGGAGAATGCTCACCTGAGAAACATTGTCAAAGGTTCACCGGAGATCGGGTTGAGGCTCGCATCAACTCAACGTCCTAATCCGTGAAGAAGCAAAGCACTAAAAAAACACCGGATGCACTATTTACTACCACAACAGAAGATCGGACATGATGCATGATATGGCAAAAAATGAGATGCAATTAGACAATATTAAGCAGAATTGGGGTTCCGACAATTGTATAGAAGGTTCAAGTTATTTAGGTAACCCCGCAATTTAAATGTTGTCTCAACAAGGCAAAACATGTCACCGGTTCGCTACACAAATTTAAATGGAGTCGATAATAGAGAAATATAGCCCGCATATGGGCTCTATATTTAATTTGGAGGTGATTCAACATAATGCCCAAACCCACAAAATATGTATGCAAGTATGAACAATTTATATGCAACAAGTATATAACATTTATTAAAATAGGGCTCAGATATGGATCACACATTAGGGTTGAAGATCTTGGGTTCCGAGGGTGTTCAGGTTCGGTCTTCGGATCTTTGTGTTCAAGGATAGGGATCTTCAGATCCGGGATCGGTCTTCCGGGTCTCGGCCATCGAATCCATGATGGAGGACTCAGTGTTCCGTGAAGAAGATCTTGGCGTTCGAGACGGAGAACTTGGTGTTCCACAGACATCACGGGCAGATGAAGCTCTTGTTGATAAAAACTCGAGGAGTTGCGGTTTTCGGCTTGTACTTAGCATCATCATCACATCACCAAAGCAGAGGAGCACATCATTCGATTGCATCAGAGAGTAACAAGTGTTGGGGAATCAACCACCACTCGAACGTGATGGACCGAGGTCAACAAAATGACGCGGACATGGGACATGGAGGACACGTTACTCGGCAGGTATCAAACAGAGACGGACCCACAGATCGACTAGAGGCAACTGATGACTTCAAGTGCACAGATTGTTTGTAGCTAGTTTTGAAATAAAGATATCGATCTCAAAAGGAGCAGTAGGCGAAAGAATAAAATGCTCGAGATGCAAGAAAAGTAGAGTTGTTTTTGGGTTTTTGGTTGGATGAAGCAATTGAAGTAAAGTAAAACTTAATGCAGAAAGTAAGAATCGCGTGTGTAAAAGAGCTTGGAACTACAATAGGGAAAGAGGCGTTCTCAGGGAGTGGTGGATACACAACTAGCAATTTAGACCAAGCAATCAAGATTATTATAACAAATATTATAATGATATGTACGTATGTGGGAGGAGCTCCATATGTGGACAAATAGGCAGCAACCACTGCTCACATCATCCTTCATAACCACAGCTGAGAGATAAACGACATCAATCGTATTATCCCGCTATTAAGGGATTTCTCCCGTGGCATGGACATGGCTTTATGAGTTCTTCTTGTTTCCCCAAGTTAGTATGTAAAGAATGGCAACAGCTTTATAGTCACAATAAGTGCTATCATCCCTCCGTCTACCAACAAGTAATCCCTTTCACCATGTCCCCATAAGAGGCAAATATTAAGGAGGTGCACAACTCCCAACATCAAGATGAAGACAATTAACACATACACATAATGATGTATAACATAATAATCTCTATCTTATCTCAGTCATATGCTAGGGTTTCTCCATCTCCCCAAGAACTAATGATCTACTCAGACATGGAGGCGATGAACATCATGGCAATGGTAATAGAAACAATTGTAAATAAAAAGTTCTTGTATAAATCCACAACGAGTATGGAAATTACAACAAGATCTAGATGGGATGAAGATGGGATGGATGGAGATGATGGTGGTGTAGAGGTTGATGAAGATGAAGATCGATGCCTTGGCCTCCCAGATCTGCATGGGGCGAAGATGGTTCCCTTGGGCAAGTTCCCCCTCCAGATGCCTTTCGGAGGTGAGGTTTCGGTGATTTCTGGGTATTCTGTATGTCGTCTCTCTGATCCAGTTGCACGAGGTGAAACTATATGAGGAGGCGGTGGCGACACCAACTATATTGCGGGAACTATATGGCCAGAAATTTATTCCTGCCGTATAGGGTTTTATTATGGTGTTATTAATATTTCCCAAATAAGCGATTTATGTTGTTTTTGACTCCTTTTCTCCCTAATACAACTGCTCCAAGAATTGTGTCCATTGTATCCATCATATGTCCTGATCCTGGTGAAAATAGACGTAAAATGTGCACGCGAACGCCGTAAAATACCAAGATCCTACAACTACAGTGCAAAATAATAATATGAAACATGATGCAAATATGCACTCATCAGCAGGCAGCGCTAGGAGATGGGCTCAGGCGGAGCTGACAAACTCGAGAGGGAAGGAAGGCACAATATTGTCGAGGACACGGCACATGCGACGAAGGCCGACGTCCTGGCGGCGCCATGGCGGGTTGAGGACAGCGAAGCAGGGGCTGTAGCGGAGCGCACTGCGAGCAACAACAACTAGAGAGGAGGTCGCAGCGACAAGGCCGGCGAGGAAGGAGGCTCGAGGGTGGCGGCGCGTGCAGATGGGGAGGCAAGCACGGATAGGCGGCGGGACGGTGCGCAAACGGGGGCACCATAAGGAGAGGCGGTGGCCTGGCGCTCGGGGGCGTGCGTGGCAGAGCTTGGAGAGGGGTGACCCTGGCGGTGGGTGGGACGAAGAGGGAGATCAGTGAGGTAGGGGTCCAAGGCGGCGTCCAGATGCAGAGGGAGGCGACGCTCGCATAATGGGAGGTTGGCAGCGACTTGCAGGAGAGGGAGGCCAAAGCTTAGCTCCGGGGCGGCGAGGTATGTAGAGCTCGATGGCGGAAGGTTGGGGAAGACGACACCGGGGATGGTCACGGGCGACAAGAGAGGCGGTAAGGTGGAGAAGAACACATCGGCGGCAGGGCTTGAGGGCAAGGCGACGGGTCGAGCAGAGGGCAACGCGTGTGGGGCGAAGAGACGGCAAGGTGAGGCGGCGACGCGAGGTAGCGAGCTTGGCTCTGCGAGGCGGCGGAAGGCCCAAGCGGCGAAGCTCGCTGCAGGGCGATGGCTGGTGCTCGCGCGCAGAGGCGGGGTTGCGGGTCGGGGGTGGGGCAGGTGGTGTTAAGGTGGGGCTCGGGGGAGGAGCGTGTGAGGGAGAGGCGTGCGAGAGGGGTAGGTGGGGTGCGGGCCACACGTGGGAAGATGGTGTGGGGTTGTTGTAACACCCCAAATTTTTTAATCAAGATTATCAAATTCTAATCACCCAAGTTTAGGGTTAACAAAAACTTTTCTTATTAAATCTCATATGAGTGTATGTGTGAATTGCATTAGTGTATGAATGAGTGCAATTGCCATGTTTGATTGCTACTAATGATAAGGAATGGTTTAAATATGAATACTACATCATCTAGGTCATTTACAAACTAAATCAAAAGAAAAGAAAATCAAATATGAATTATATAAGCAAATGGTCATTTTGGCCAAATTTATCCACTAGACCACTTTGAGTGTTTCTAGTAAAAGATTTCTAACAGAAACTTTCCCAATTCTTTTCACCCTTTGCTAAACCAAGTAAAAGTGAATCCAAGCAAACTTTACAAAGTGGCAGAAACTATTTTCAAATCTATTTAAAGGACATTGCAAGATTGAATCAAGTGTATGTACTAAGATCACTACTTTTCAAAAACCAACCAAATCAATTCACCTTGACTTTTCCCAGCAACACTAGACACCCAAGCATGTGACAAGCACACTCACCAAATTTCATCCACAAATTCAAACTTTGAATTCATGCGGCTATTTGGTCGAGCACCTGGCAGACACAGTAAACAATTGCCTAACTTCTACTGTTCTGAGCAGTAATTGATCGCCACTAGTGCCTCAGTCTTCTCCCCTGGTCGCCCCAGTACCCAGCATTGCAGTGGACATGCTCCCCCCCTTTGCCGTTCGCACCAATGCAACGCCGCCTGAGCTCGTCGTGCCGGTCGACCACACCCACTCGCCACAGACCGCACCGCCCTATCCCACGATGTCCAGGAGTCAGGCGACACTCCACCGCCACCCTCTATCCACCCCTCGACCGAAGACATGCCGTGGACCAGCCGTAATCGCCGCGCCCATTTCTCTGGCCGCCATGCCGAGAGCGCGCTAGAGCGCCACAGCCAACACGCGCACACACGCTGCGCCTTGCCCTCTTTGTGCGTGCCCGCACTCACCGTGACCCCAGCTACCTCCTAGACACGCCCGTTCGCCGCCGCGCGAACTGTGGCCACTGTGCGCCGTCTCGAACACCGCCGTTCCCGCACAGAGCACGGACTGCTCCTGAACGTTCTCGACCGCCCCTTGCTGCGCCATCACTCGCGTGACGACCACCCTGAAGCACCACGTCGACCCCTACCCTCAGCCATTCCAATAGCTCACTTCAACAACGTCGCCGACGAGCCCGAGCCATGTCGCTCTGCCCCTCTCACCGGTGTATAAATAGAGGCCACCCCAGCCCTCATTTGCCACACCAACTCACTCCCCTCTCTCAAAGAAACCTCCCACACTTCTCCCCGGAGCAAGGCGAGCACCCATCGCCGGAATTTCACCGGAGCCTGCCGCTGAGAGGAGAAGAGGAACTGGAGCTAGGAGCCGCCCTAGGAGCGGCCGCGACCACCATTCGAACCACCGTCATCGCCAACCTTAGCTGGAGCCCAGGTATGTCCCCAGTGACCGCCACCGCCGTTTTAGGGTTCGTATCTCACCGGAGCTGTTCGACGGAGACGACGAACCTCAGCCGTAGGATCCTGTTCTAATTGTAGGGCTAGGATTGCTGGATCCTGATTCGGGTTAGATTAGTCGCTGACGCGTGGGACCGTCTTGTCTGCAGCCTGCTGTGCGCGTGCCGCGTAGCTGGGCCGGCCCAATTAGTTTCCCACGTAGAACCCGTTGATTCAAATAGACTTTTTCCATTTTAGTTAAAACTAGATTCTGTTAGTAGATTCAAAAATCAATACAAAGAGATTCATTGAACCAAATTGCATGATTCTAATTTTGCTAGAAAGGTATTCAAATTATCCACCCAAGCTCGTTGGATTCAAACCATTTGAAATTATAGATCACCTATAATGAAAATAACAAGGCAGAGACTTTTCCAACTTCAAACATTTTTCAAAAATCAGCCATAAATGCTTTTGAGTTGATTCCAACTCTCAAAAATCACATTTGCTAAAATCTATCTAAATATGTAAAAATATTTAGGTTTACATGCATTGATCTTGGACTAGTACTAAAATAATGCTATATAGGCAATTCTAGTCACTTTAATATTATTAAATAGTAATTTTAAACTTTATAAAATGTGACCACCACTTTAAATCACATTCCCAAGTATTAGAATATGTGGTGATGACATGTGTCAACATGATCCCGTATTTTAATTGGAGAATATTAAATCTTAAGTATTTTCAATGAGTAGAAATTACTTTTCCAAAATAAGATAAATAAGACTAGGTCTTTATTTCATGTGATGTTTGTGATGATGCTAGATCATCAACTGTGAGCCTTAGTGTGCTAAATAGAAGTATTTAAGTATTGTTTGGTGATTGTGTACCTCGTATTCATTTATAGATGCTAGTAGCCGACCCGGGCTACGAGGAGGAGGAGTACTATGAAGAAGAAGAAGAGAACTTTAATCACTGCACTACGCAAGGCAAGCCTAACACTACAAGTTAACTATGCAAGCCATCCTTGCAAGATAACCTATGCAAGATGCATTATGCATGATTTGGTTATACAACCTTGATTATACCAATCCCAAGTTTTACTTGCAAGCTTTATTCTGTTACTTTTACCAAAGTTCTTTCCCTTTAGTTAGTGATTTGTGAGTATTGGAAAAATAGGATAGATACCATAAAGAGCATAAAACTAGGCCTAGGTAGTTATACTTAGATGCCATAAAAACATAAAACTAGATTTGGAGAGTTACACTTGATTAGCACCCCTTATTAGTGACACCCATCCCTATTGATAGTTGCTAGTGCTAAAATATTACTGATCACTTTAGATGGGAATACTTGGAGCAAATGATTATGAAAACCTTGGAATGATGATTCATTCTATTGAAATGTTTTGACATGTGTTCTGAAACACAATGGTTTGATGATGAAACTTCTTGAGGCATGAGCCTTAGTTTTGATAAAAACTGATGGTTGGGTTCGGATGCGATACCATTCCAATTTTACCGTACAACCGCAATACCTGAATTGTGTAGGGCTTAACTGGAAGTTTATATGCCTTAGTATGGGTTCCCTCGCAGAAAGAGGTTGTGCTGAGGCTACCTCATGAATGTGAATGTCCACCTATGCAGTGCCCATGATGGCAGATGGCCATGGCTGGGAGGCCAAGCTCATAGGGGAGGTGCCTATACTAGAGTGTGTAATTAAAAGGTTATGATTGGTTATTCGCATACTAAGTATGATGATTCAGGGTTATCCCTGATGGATGTATCGAATATTGTGGTGAAAGTGTACCACCTCTACAGAGTGTCAAACTATTCGAATAGCCACATCCGCGGTCATGGATAGTTGGAGTGGCCGTACTGTTCCGTTGTTAGATGTTTTCAAAAATGACTTTTGAACTGAACTATGACCTTGACCACAACAGGGTTGTGAACATGAAAACTAGTTTCCCACTTAGGTGATGTAGACCAATTAAATGAGGTTCTTTTCTTTTAAACTCCTTATGAAATAAACCTGCCTTTTTGCAAATAAACCTAGAGCTTAAGATTCCTACTAGAACTACCTTACTTGTTAGTGATAGTTTGCGAGTACTTAAAGAGTACGCATGGCTTTGTCCTTGGCTATTCCCGTGGCCAGACTATGAGGAGGACTGATACATTGCAAATGTATCTATAATTTTTGATGTTCCATGCTTGGTTTTATCTACTTTCTTATGTTTTGTTCCAACTTTGGTGTACTTTTCATATGATTTCTTGGACTAACCTATTAACAAGTGCCATAGTGCCAGTTGCCTGTTTTCTGCTGTTTTTGGTTCTAGGAAAGTCAGAAAATCAATATTCTCGGAATTGGACCGAACAAAAGCCAAAGTTGATATTTTCCCGAAAGACTCACGGAGCCAGAAGGAGAGTCGGAGAGGGGCCACAGGGTGGACACACCACCCCATGGGGAAGGTCCCCTAGGCCGCGCCAGGGCATGGTGTGGGCCCCCTGGCCGCCCATCGACCTTGCCCTCTGGCCTATAAGAAGCCTCCCGAGGCATAAACCCTAGATAGTCAAGCCTCCAGCCACGAAAAGTTCTGTAGCACCGCCGCCACCGAAGGGGAGATTCGGGGGATAGAAAGTCTCTGTTCCGGCATCCTGCCGGGACGGGGAAGTGCCCCTGGAGCCATCTCCATCGATCTCCACCACCATCTCCATCACCATTGTTGATTCCCATGATGAGGAGGGAGTAGTTCTTCCTCGAGGCTAAGGGTTCTACCGGTAGCTATGTGTTCATCTCTCTATCTATGCATGATCTTGTTGTGGTCATGAGCTTGTAATCTATAGATCTACCTTGCTACTCAAGTGCTTTAATAGATCTCTGCTCTCCCCATGTGTGTGAAAGTGACAGCGTGCTCATCATGGTGGGACTTAGGCTAGAGATTACAAATACTTGTTATGAGTTATATTTGGAGTTGGATGTGTTTACGAAATTGTGGTGTTTGTTGGACTCATCTAGTACTCAAGGTGACAGTGTGGGGTTTTCTAGATGGGAAAGACTTACTTTGAGGTGTGCTGTTATAGCCCTACCATCGATTAGAATGTCCAACCGGAGAGTAGTTAAGAGTAGTATCATAAATAGAATATATTTATATGAGAGTGTTCACTAGTGAAATTATGATCCCTAGGCCTTGTTTCTAAGCATTGAAACACCGTTTGCAATTAGATCTATTACATGTTTGCTTGCTTCCATCTTTATTTGAGTTTGCCTTTAGTCTTTTCCACGCCATCAAGTTATTTTCTAGCACCATTACCACCTATAATTATCCTTACCATTTGTATTTTACTATCTCTTCGCCGAACTAGTGCACCTATACACCTGACAAGTGTATTGGGTGTGTTGGGGACACAAGAGACTTCTTGTATCTTGATTGCAGGGTTGCTTGAGAGGGGATACCTTTGACCACATCCTCCCTGAGTTCGATAAACCTTGGGTGATCCACTTAAGGGAAAACTTGCTGTTGTTCTACAAACCTCTGCACTTGGAGGCCCAACAACTGTCTACAAGAATAGAAGTGCATAGACATCAAGCTATTTTCTGGCGTCGTTGCCGGGGAGGTAAGGTAAAATGTATTCACACCGGAGGATTAAAGAAGAAGAACCTCCCACGGCAAACGCCTATTTTCTCGCGCCGTTGCCGGGGAGGTAAGGTAAAAGGTACTCACATACTCCGGTGTGAGTGCTCGAAGTTATTTCCTTTAGATTCTGCAATTTTGTCTTTTTGTTTCTTGTTTTCACTAGTTAGGGTTAATGGAAAACAACAAAAAACTTAGAGAACTTTATAGTATTTATCTTGAGTTAGGACATGAAGTGTTTGAAGAGAAAATTAAAAAAACCTATGGAACTTTATTTGCATGCTAATAGCAATGTTGTTAGTATGAATTCTTTGGACACCATTATTGCTAATGCTATGGAAAAGTCTAAGCTTGGGGAAGCTAGTTTTTATGAAAATGATATTTTTAGTTCCCCAACTTTGGAAGATAGCTATTCTATTGCTTATGATGATACCAAACCTCCAATATATGATGTTTACAATGATGAATATGATATTTTCAGTCCACCTACTATTGAGGAGAAAATTAATGATTATAATATGCCTCCTATATTTGATGATTATGGTGATGAGAATAATAATGATAGCTATTTTGTTGAATTTTCTCGCACTACAATTAATAAAAATGACTATGCTTATGTGGATGGTAATAATTATTATATGCATGTGGCTCATGATAAGAATGTTTTATGTGATAGTTATATTGTTAATTTTATTCATGATGTACTGAAAGTTATTATGAGAGAGGGAAACATGGTTTTATGCATCTCAATAATATTAAGTTTCCCCTCTTTATGTTGAAAGTCTTGAAGTTGCACTTGTTTTGTTTTCCTATGCTTGTTGCTTTGTGCTTTCATGACTTGTTTCTTAACAAGATTCCTTTGCATAGGAAGTGGTTTAGACTTAAATGTGTTTTGAATTTGCTTCTTGATGCTTCTTTTACTTCAATTCATATTTCTTATGTGAGCATCTTCTCAAACTATCATGCCTAACTTAAAGGCGTTCAAGAAAAGTACTTATTGGGAGATAACACAAAAGTTTTAGTTGAGTCTTGGAAGTTATTACCTCAGTAATAACCGCTCCTTATCCTTTTTATTTATTTTTTGTGCCAAGGGTAACCTCTAATGAGAGAGAAGTAATGCTTGGGAAAGTTGCTGTCCCAAAACAGATTTTTGTTCTTCACCGTAAAAATTCGTGTAAAATCTCTATACGTCCTTTTGAGGCTTGAATTTTTTTGCTTGTGCCCCAGGTTGTTATCTAACTTTCGTTAGTTCAACACGTTTTGATTTGAGAAACATAAGGTCTTAGAAAAAATTGTCTTTACCTGCTGGTCTGTTTTGACAGATTTCTGCCATTATTTGCATTTGCTTCTTGTTGGTTCCTTTTTGAGTTCTTTTGGGGAATTGAGATTTTTGAGGAAAGTTCTTCAGTAGCTAGTGTTCTAATGGAAGTTTATTGGTGTTGAAACTGAACCTTACGACCTATTATCTTGAGTTCACTAATGTTGCTAATAAAGATTGTGTGAAGTTTTGTATGAAGGAAAAAATTTAGGTGTATGGAAGGAATGCGTAATGAGATGAAGGATGGACTAAAGCTCAAGCTTGGGGATTCCACACGTGTCACCCCAAGAAATATCCAAGAATTATAAGCGTCAAAGCTTGGGGATGCCCAAGGCATCCCCCTCTTCATCAATAAAAATCTCAGGTTTCTTCCAAACACTTCATTTTTATTGCTTCATGCACAGTTGTGTTGTTCTTGGAGTGTCTTCTTTTTCGTTTTCGTTTTCGTTTTTCATTTTCTTTGTTTGTTTATTTTTCTGAATAAATTTGTTGGACCCCCTCTTTCATACTTTGGTTTGAAAATAGTTTGGTTTGGTTTGGAAAAGAGTAGGAAAGTTCATGCTTATGTGGTAAAGAGAGTTTGTTTTTGACTGTGGCCTATGCTTTGTCATGCCATACTTGATATTTTTTGGCTTTATGCTTAGTATTCTTTGCTGTAGCATGACTTGTTATAAACAATTGAGATTGCTTAATGTCCTTGGATGAATCATGCGTTGTTTTAGCATATTATAGCATAGTATAGTGGTATTCTCCTTTGATGCTTTATTTGGGTTAACTTGGCACATGCTCACACCATGTTATGACTATCCAAAGTCACCATAAGCCTTTATGATCCTTTAGTTTTCAACTTGTAGTATCACTTTATGCTTTGATCAATGATGTTTTGTTGCTCTGCATGATTATGGCCATTATTGCTCTCTTAGTTTGTCGCTCCCAGTCTTTTGCTAGCCTCCACAACCAGTATGAGTTCCACTCATGCATCCAACTCCTTAAACCAAGTTATTCCAAAGAGTCCACCATACCTACCTACTAGCTTATGCTATTCCAAGTATATTCATGCTTTTGTTTATCGTCCAAATTAAACTTGTTATGAGAAAACTAGTGATTAAAGCTCTCACGAACTTGATGGCACACTTTACTTTTCTTGCCCTTAATAAACTTGAAACATTGTGTTGTCTATGTTGTATATGCTTGCACTTATTTGTTGGGGATTAGCAGAACCATGTTGTCATGGGGAACGCTTTCAACATTGCACGGGTACTTGTACCTAGTTGATATCATGCTCTTTTGTCTATGGATGTCGTCGGTGTGAAATGAAAGGGGAGCTTGTAAGTCCATGGAGTTATGTATATGTGTTAGAGAAACGCCTGGACCGCTGGTCTAATCCATGCTGACATGGTGGAAACCTGCAGCGAACCATAATCAGCTGTCTATGAAGCATTCTTCTTATAAAAAAAGAGTCCTATTGAAAAAGAGAAAAAGATAAAAAAAGAGATTATGAAAAGAGGAAAGAGAGAAAAAAGCACCATATTCCCATGGTAAATAAGAAGATTGCTGAGATGCTTGTTGTCTGCTTGCCTTGTCATTTTGATATGGGGATTCTTCCGTATCATCGGGCAAGGGGTACCCCGTTGGCGGTTCTCTATGATACACATGTACTTACGATGACAAGAACTTACTGGTGACTAAACTTGAGTAGCATGAGGAGTGGCCCTCGTATTCAAGGGACATGAGATTTCTAACTTATACTTCGTCAAGCATGTACACCATAGTTTGTTCACTTTAACCTTAATCACCTTAAAGATGCTTATGATAGGGGCAATGAGAGCTGAAAGCTATAAGTACCATAATTTTTGGAAGCTCTTTATGAGACTTGAATCCCTGCTTCCTTCTATGAAGGCCTTTCTTCCACCATTATATTGAGTCTCCACCTTCTACCTTTATGCACTTACTTTGAGAGCATAGTGTCCATTCTTAGTTCTATGTGCATTGTCCCAAGACTAGTTGATTGATGCATAACTTGATATTGCTTGTCGCCTCCCACGGCTGGAGCGTTCGCCGTCCAAAGCCGTTCGCTGCCGCGGGATTGCCTGGGAACCTCCCCGCCATCTTTCTCTTCGCCGAGTGCTTTTTTCGCCGGAGTTCGTGGTGGTGTGGGGTGGAGGGGGCAGTGTGCTGCAAACCGGTGTGCGGTCGTGTTTTATAGGCCGAGCGTGGGCGGCGAAGGCTGGAGGGGTGTAGCGGCATGGCGGGAAATGGGGAAACAACGGGAAGCCGAGGCGGTGGTGGCGAGCCATTACGTCGACACGTGGTCGACGAGACGGGAGTTAATGCCCGGTGGTCCGTCCGGCGGTCCTTGGCGGGAGCCGAGGCAGAAGGATGACGATGAACGGCCTTTGGTCGCTGACTGGGCGGGTCCACGCGCCGAGATCCTTTTTTCCCACCGAAATCGCTACGTTCGGCGTTCCCAGAGTCGCGGGTTTGGCCTAGGAAGGCCGGAGGTATTTTGGGCCAAATCCAAACGAAACCGGCATTCTGGGAACGCGACTGGGCCAATTTTCGGCGTCCGAATGAAAAATACGCCCTGGGAATGAGAAAATAATACTATGGAACCTGATCTACAAGTGGGCCAACTTGTGTGATTGACATCTAGCAATTTAGATCTAGAAGACGGTTACTATTCTTGTTTTTTATTTTTGGATACGTGTTGTTTGCTGAAAATTGTCCACACCTAAGAATCCGTGGACCAGGTCCCATAAAAATATTTTCTCTGGGAACGGCGTGCTGGGAAACCGAGTGGAGATGCTCTTATCTACGACCCATGTTACATTATGAGTTTGTTTTGTAATACAAGTTGGTTAGGCTGCCGAGTCGGTTAGGGTTTGGCTGAGTCGGTTGTGACTCCTAGCCCTATATATACTCCTTGTACTCCTTAAAATCAATATACTTGAGATTTATTATAATTCTACATGGTATCAGATTAGTTCCGTTCCTAGGCCATGGCTGCGCCTCCCACGCCACCGCCATCACCGCCGCCCGGCTACTTCGAGCGTCGGGCTGCCATCGTCGCTGTCCAAGATGCCTCTCTCGCGGCATCTTCTTCCAACACCTCCACTACTACCCCTCTAGCCCCAACTATCTCCACCACCATCAACTACGCCGACATGATCTCAGATGTCAGCCCGTTCATCCCCATTACCCTAGATTTACCTAAGCAGAACTACTACCATTGGCGCCACCTCTTCGAAGTTCACCTCGGCCGCTGCAATCTTCTGGACCACGTCACCGCCGACTCTGTTCCTCGGCCCTCGGATCCACGTTGGGTCAAGGACGACCTCGCCATTATCTAGTGGATCTACCAGCGGGTGTCTATCGAGATCTTCAACCTCGTCTTCCGCGACGCCACCAACGCTGCCACCCTCTGGGTGGCTCTACGCCAACTCTTCCAGGACAACCTCGACGGTCACGTCAACAGTCTCCACATGGAGCTTTACAACACCGTCCAAGGTGATTCCCAAGTCGGCGTCTACTGCCAGCGCCTCAAATCCATCGCCGATGAACTCCGCAAGCTCGAGGATCCCATCGACAACAAGCAACTCATAAATGTCCTTCTCGTCGGCCTTGGCGAGCGCTTCGAAAAATAGGCATCGTTCATCCCCATGATGTGGCCGGCCCCCTCCTTCGCCGAGGTCCGGTCCATGCTCCAATGGGCTGATCGCGCCATGGCGAATAAGGAGTCGCGCCCTCAAGCCTTCGTCGCCGCTCCACGGCCAACGCCTGCGCCACCAGTAGCTCCACCAACGCCTACAATGCAGCCCCCTCCCGGATGGCGCCCCAGTCCGAACTACCGCGGCAAAAACCCTATCTACCGGCCTCCGCCGCCGCTGCCACCTCGTCCTCCGGCTGCACTGACACCATCTCCAAACGCTGCCCCGCCTGCTGCAGCTCCGACCTGGCGTCCTCCTCATGATCCCTGGACCGGGCTTGTGCAGGCCTGGCCAATGCCCTGGACTTCCCCATCCCCAATCAGCACGCCTCCTGCCTATTCTGGCTCCTAGATGCCGGGCATGCGCCCCCACACAGGATCTCCTGGACTCATGAGTCCCCGGCCGTCCACGCAAGCATACCATGCTGCCCTAGCGGCCTACACCTACGGCGCCCCATCTCCTACGCCCTACTACGTCGATGGCAACAGTCTCTATCACCTGCCGCCCCAGCTGCAATCTGCACCAACCGCTTCATCCATGTTGCATGCTCCGCCACCTCCATCGATGGCTCCGCCCCTGCTGCCTTCACCGACCCCTCATTGGGACCAAGCTGCCTTTTTGCAGGCCATGAACAATTTTGCTGCTCAGGGAACCTTAGGTATGGACTGAATCTTTGACTCTGGTGCTTCTAGTCACATGTCTAATTTGAATATTTTGCTGTCAAATTGTACTTCTTCACCCTTTTCTTCCATCACCCTTGGCAATGGCTCCACTATTCCAATCTAAAGCACTGGTAATACCGAATTAAACACATCCACTAAACCACTTTTACTTCGAGATGTCCTTGTTGCTCCTATTCTCATCAAAAACCTAATCTTTGTTCGCAAATTCACTTATGATAATCTTGTTTCCATTGGATTTGACCCCTCTGGCCTATCTGTGAAGGACCTTCAAACCAAGGAGGAGATCGCTCGCTTCAATAGCTCTAGTGATCTCTATTCCTTCAATGGAGCTCCTACCCCTGATGACCCACAAGTATAGGAGGTGTATCGCAGTATTTTTGAGGGAAGTGAAACCAAATTTATTGATTCGACACAAGGGGAGCCAAAGAATATTTATAAGCCTTAACAACTGAGTTGTCAATTCAGCTGTACCTGGAAACAATCTTGCTCACATCAGTTTATCAGTAGCAACAGTTTTGTAGTAGGAATAGTAAAGTAACAGTAGTAGTAAAGTAAAGACAGCAGTAACAATAGCAGTAACAGTAGGATTCGAGCGCAGTAGGCATAGGGATGGATGGACGGGCGTTGCATGGACAATACAATTCACATAGCAATTAGAACAAAGGGCAATTGCAGATAAATAAGATAAAGCATCCAAGTACTAGATAATCCTAGGCATGTGTTCCATATATAGTCATACGTGCTCGCAATGAGAACTTGCACAACATCTTTTGTCCTACCAGCCCGTTTGCAGCGGGGCCTCAAGGGAACTACTGGCAATTAAGGTGCTCCTTTTAATAGAGCACTCGAGCAAAGCATTAACATTCAGTGAACACATGTGATCCTCACATCGAAGCCATTCCCTCTGGTTATCCCAATTTCTGTCACTTCGGGGCCATTGGTTCTGGACAACAACGTGTGTATACAACTTGCAGATAAGACCATAAACAATACTATCATAATGAATCAATAACATGTTCAGATCTGAAATCATGGCACTCGGGCCCTAGTGGCAAGCATTAAGCACAACAAGTCGCAACAAAGTCACAAAGCACTAATAGAAGATACTAGGCACCATGCCCTAACAATCTGATGCCATTACATGAACGATCTCATCCAATCCCTACCATCCCCATAGCCTACATCGGGGGATTACTCACTCATAGATGGGGGAAACATGGATGGTTGATGGAGAAGCGATGGTGATGATGATGGCGTTGATCTCCAATTCCCCGTCCTGGCAAGGTGCCAGAACGGAGTTTCTGGTGCTGTTTCGTGGAATCTGGTGGTGGCGGCGGAGCGGAACTCCTTCTGGAAAAATGTCGACCCCCCCTGGGTTTTCAGGTCAGAAGGCAACTTATAGGCGAAGAGGTAGACCGAGGGGGTGCCTCGGCTGGCCACACCACCCCCTGGCGTGGCCAGGCCTAGCCCGCGCGGCTAGGTGGTGTGGTGGCCCCCTGGCTCCTCTCCGTCTCGTATTCTGGCTCCAGATGACTTCCGGTAAAATAGGCACTTTGGCTTTTGTCCCGTCCAATTCTGAGAATATTCATTTTCTGACTTTCCTGGAACCAAAACAACAGAAAACAGGCAGCTGGCACTATGGCTCTTGTTAATAGGTTAGTCCAAGAAATCATATGAAAAGTACTCCAAAGTGTGGACAAACACAAGAAAGTAGATAAAACCAAGCATGGAACATCAAAAATTATAGATACATTTGCAATGTATCAACATCCGCAAGCTTAACTCCTACTCGTCCTCGAGTAGGTAAGTGATAAAAAGAAAGAATAATTTTTGAGGTGACATGCACCATCATAAACTTGATCAAAGTATTTGTAAAACATTAAAAGCTGGGATCATAGTACTTCAATCATAACATGAAAGACAAAGTTCTAGAAATAAGACAAAGAAACTATGTTGCAACATGAAAAGGCACAAACAAAAGATTCATGAATAACAATGCTTTGCAATACCTTTGTTTGTTTCACATAAAGAAAACATAGCATAGTGGCATTCGGCTTGTCCCTCATAGAGTAGCAAACATAAATGCATAGGACACCTTCAAAGTTCATAAGAGTGACTAGATACAAATAGTTTAAAACAAGCAATATCAAGGTATGCATCAATTAACAAGTCTTGGGACAATGCACATAGAACTAAGAATGGCCACTATGCTCTCAAAGTAAGTGCATAAAGGTAGAAGGTGGAGACTCAATATATATAGTGGAAGAAAGGCCTTCATAGAAGGAAGTAGGGATTCAAGTCTCATAAAGAGCTTCCAAAAATTATGGTACTTAATAGCTTTTGGCTCTCATTGCCCCTATCATAAGCATCTTGAAGGTGATTAAGGTTAAAGTGACACAACTAAGTGGATATGCTTGACAAGTTATAAACCGAAATCTCATGCCCCTTACTTACGAAGACCGAACCTCATGCTACTCAACTTTAGTCACAAGTAAGCTCTTGTCATTGTAAGTACATATGTATCATAAAGAACCGCCAATGGGGTACCCCTGGCACATGATACAGGAGCTATCCCATAATCAAAATGACAAGGCAAGCCGACAATGAGCATCTCAGTGATCTTTTTATTTGCTATTTGCATAGGTTTTTATTGAGGATGCTTCATAGAGTGCTCATTATGGTTATGCTGCAAGTTTCCACCATGGTTAGGCATGGCTTAGGCTAGCGGCCCAGGCGTTTCTCTAACACACATACAAACTCCATGATCTTACAAGTTCCACTTTTATTTCACACCGCCGGGATCCGTAAGCAAAATAACATGATATCAACGGGGCACAAAGTACAAGTGCAATGTTGAAAGCATTCCCATGATACATGGTTCTGCTAACTTCAACTTATAAAGCGCAAGCATATACGCAACAAAGAAGGACCCAATGGTTCAAGTTTATTAAGGGCAAGAAAAGTAAAGTGTGCCATCAAGTTCGTGAGAGCTTTAATCACTAGTTTTATCATAACAAGTTTAATTTGGAAGATAAACAAAAGCATGAATATACTTGGAATAGCATATGCTAGTAGGTAGGAATGGTGTACTCTTTGGAATAACTTGGTTTAGGGAGTTGGATGCATGAGTGGAACTCATACTTGGTTGTGGAGGCTAGCAAAAGACTGGAGCGACAAACTAGGAGAGCAGTAATGGCCATAATCATGTAGAGCAACAAAACATCATTGATCAAAGCATAAAGTGATACTACAAGTTGAAAACTAAAGGGTCATAAAGGCTTTGGTGACTTGGATAGTCATAACATGGTGTGAGCATGCGCCAAGTCAACCCAAATAAAGCATCAAAGGAGAATACAACTATATTATGTTTTAATATGCTAAAACAACGCATGATTCATCCAAGGCACATTAAGAAATCTCAATTGTTTATAACAAGTCATGCTACAGCAAAGAATACTAAGCATAAAACCAAAAAAAATATCAAGCATGGCATGACAAAGCACAGGCTACAGTCAAAAACAAACTCTTTTTGCCACTTAAGCATGAGCTTTCCTACTTTTTTCCAAACCAAACCAAACTATTTGAAAACCAATGCATGAAAGAGGAGGTCCAACCAATTTATTCAGAAAACTAAGAAAACAAAAGGAAACAAAAAACCAAAACGAAAACGAAAAAGAAGATGCTCCAAGAACAAGACAACCGTGCATGAAACAATAAAAATGAAGCGTTTGGAAAAAACCTGGGATTTTAATTGATGAAGAAGGGGATGCCTTGGGAATTCCCAAGCTTTGAAGCTTGTACTTCTTGGATATTTCTTGGGGTGACACGCGTGGAATCCCCAAGCTTGAGCTTTATTCCATCCTTCATCTCATTACTTATTTCTTCCATACACCTGAAATTTTTCCTTCATACAAAACTTCACACAATCTTTATTAGCAACATTAGTGCACTCAAGATAATAAGTCTTTAGGTTCAGTTCCAACACCAATAAAACTTCCATTAAAACACAAGCTACTGTAGCACTTCTCTCAAAAAGCTCAATTCCCCAAAGAACTCCAAAAGGAACCAACAAGAAGCAAATGCAGAAAATGGCAGAAATCGGTCAAAATAGACCAGCAGGTAAAGACGAATTTTTTCGAAAACCTTCTGTTGCTCAAATCAAAAACTGTTGAACTAACGAAAGTTAGATAACAACCTGGGGCAGAAGCACAAAAATGCCTCAAAAAGACGTTCAGAGATTTTACATGAATTTTTAGGGTGAAGCACAGAAATCTGTTTCGGGACAACAACTTTCCCAATCATTACTTCTCTCTCATTAGAGGTTACTCTTGGCACAAAAAGCAAATAAAAAGGATAAGGAGCGGTTATTACTGAAGTAATAACTTTGAAGACTCATCTAAAACTTTTGGTTATCTCCTAATAAGTACTTTTCTTTAACGCCTTTAAGTTAGGCATAAGCAAAAACTAAAATGGATAGAATAGAAGTAAGCGGAGATAATCATGGCGAAAACATTGTTTTGTTCAATGAAATCCTTTTGTTAACAAGGTTGATCAGGTCTTGTTACCAAAACAATTTCATATGAGACAAAACTTTGTATTCCACTAATGATTATGTTACCTCAACCTTGATAGCAATGGACCCAATCATAATAGTTTCAAATTTTTCTCTTGGTATGGGACAATATATCTCTCCAACTTGAATGCCCTCATCATGTTCAATTGAATTCAAAACCATAAGTCCTATAATTCTTCTTGGGGAAATAGACAATATGTTCCTTGTCATTAACATTGAAGGTCACCTTCCCTTGATTACAATTAATAACAGCTCCTGCAGTATTTAAGAAAAGGTCTCCTAAGAATAATAGACATATAATCATCTTCTGGCATAATAGTTTTAGAGGATGCTCACATAAGAAATATGAGTTGAAGTAAAAGAGAGCATCAAGAAGCAAATTCAAAACACATTTAAGTCTAACCCACTTCCTATGCATAGGAATCTTGTATGCAAATAAATTCGCAAAGAACAAAGTGGCAGGCATAGGAAGATAATACAAGAGTAACTTCAAAACTTTCAGCACATAGAGAGATGTTTCAATACCATGAAAACTTCTACAACCATATTTTCCTCTCTCATAATAATTTCCAGTAGCCTCATGAATAGACTCAACAATATAGCTTGTTGGGCCACGTAGAGATAAACAAATCTTTTTCCCTACGCGGTGATCCCAAGATCCAGCTCAGGTAGAAGGCCACGAGGATTACCACTAGACGCGCAGTTGTGGAATTGATGAAGCACGTCGCTTGATGCAGTGCAGTCCTCGCGATCCGTTCCGGTTCCACGATCCACGATCCGTACTTTCTTCACGATCGTCGAAGTGCTGAACATACAACACCTCCGCGGGTATCCACACGTACGAGGAGGAGCGCCGGCGATGGACTGTTAGGTCCGGTACGGCGGCGACAGGATGGACTAGGGCTAGGGTTTCCAACACATGGAGTGACCTAACCCTTATACTCTAAGCACCTGTGCCCCAGCTTATATAGGGAGTGAAAGTGGGCTCCACTCACTTGTGGCCCATTCACTAAAAAGGCCTATATTAGCCACTGCAAGTCCCACTTGCTGACCAAGTCCATGTCTCTATTTGGGTCCAACCCAAATAGGTTTCCTGTTTGGGTCTAACCCAAACTTGCTCCCGCTCTTAAGTGTGTGACCCGACAGGCTCATGGTAACCCGGACACAATTCTGAGTCTCACTCGTGATCGATCAGTTGGTAGCGGCTCCTAGCAGAACGTGCCAACTCCCAAGTACCAATAAGGCATGACGACATACCTTTCCAATGCGACTTTCGTCTGAGTCCCTTTTGCCTCACGATATACCTTGTCGGACGATAGGCGAATGATCGTCATCCCTTAAATAGTCCGACTCTCTGTCTCGATCCAAGATAAGTGATTCGTCCGACTAACTCTTAGTCGGTTGCCTCGGTTAACACTTAATCCGAGACGCGCATGGCCATGCTTTCCGAATCATATCTTCCGAGAGGGCCCAGAGAATATCTCTCCGGATGGAGGGGCAAAATCCCGTCTTGGTTATTCACATCACGCAGCTTGATTCTCAGACGACC
Source organism: Avena eriantha (assembly GCA_910589775.1). Taxonomy (NCBI): domain Eukaryota; kingdom Viridiplantae; phylum Streptophyta; class Magnoliopsida; order Poales; family Poaceae; genus Avena; species Avena eriantha. Next base: position 19,124,115 of record OU342740.1, read on the forward strand.
CGAACTCCGCCTTTATAACTGCCCAGTGACGAAACAACGTTTGACAGAACCTAAGTTGGAGATCCTCAACTCGGATTGTGCAATAACCTCAGGTCTAAGGATTACATTGATTGAGACATGCAAATGAAGACTTGTTCGTTGCATCTCAATATTGGTCAGTCTGACTCGCTAAACTCTTTAGTCGAATCTGTGTAAGTCGGAATAGCATCTCCATGCTCATGACAAGTGGAACCTAGTCATCTGCCGACTTTCATATTGGTCTAAGTTGTGTGTCCGGCACAACCTCAATGACCAAGGACAATTAGTATGAACAACATGAATATGTAGTTCCACAATCAAATCACATATTCGATGATACATATCAGAAGTTCATACATGGACCATAACCTTATGAGTACATAGGAATATCATCATACATGATTGCCTCTAGGGCATATTCCCAACAGTCTCCCACTTGCACTAGAGTCAATCTTCCAACATCACATGTCTAGGCATCTAATGCCCATTGCTCTCAGGTGTGCCTCATGCTTCGGCTGTGGAAGTGGCTTTGTCAACGGATCCACAATGTTTGCATCCGTGTGTACCTTGCATAACTTGATATCACCTTGATCCACGAACTGGCGAATAAGGTGGTACCGCATGAGTATATGTTTGTTCTTCTGGTGTTGTCTAGGTTCCTTGGCTTGTGCAATAGCACCATTGTTGTCACAATACACGTCTAACGGATTGGACGAGCTCTGAACCACACCAAGATCCATGAAGAAATTCCTCATCCAAACGGCTTCTTTTGCTGCCTCCGAGGTAGCAATATACTCAGCCTCTGTCGTAGACGCAGACACCGTTTCTTTCTTGGAACTTTTCCAGCTCACAGCCCCTCCGTTTATCACAAACACATATCCGGATTGCGAATGAGAATCATCTGAGTCAGTGAGATAACTCGCATCTGTGTAACCCTTTACACTGAGTTCATCCTCACCTCCATAAACCAGGAACATATCCTTAGTCCTTCTCAAGTACTTGAGGATATTTTTAGCCGCTGCCCAGTGGATCTCTCCAGGGTCAGCCTGGTACCTGCTCACAACACTTAGAGCATAGGAAACATCCGGCCTAGTACAAATCATAGCGTACATGATGGATCCGATTGCAGAAGCATACAGAATCGCACTCATCCGACTTCGCTCATTAGTTGTCGAAGGACACTGAGTCTTGCTAAGTTTTACGCCATGGGACATCGGTAAGAACCCCTTCTTAGACGATTCCATGTTGAACTTCTTCAAAACTTTGTCCAAATATGTACTCTGACTCAATCCAATGAGCCGCCTTGATCTATCTCTATAGATCCGGATTCCTAGTATGTAAGTTGCCTCACCCAAGTCTTTCATCGAAAAACTCCTTTCCAATGATTCCTTGGTCTCTTGCAACATCTGGACATCATTTCCAATCAGTAATATGTCATCCACATATAAGATCAGAAAGTTTACTTTCCTCCCACTAAACTTCTTGTATAAACAAGAATCATGATCGCTCTTGATGAAGCCAAACGATTTGACTACCTCATCAAAGCGAATGTTCCAGCTCCGAGATGCTTGCTTCAACCCATAAATGGATTTCCGAAGCTTGCATACCTTGTCAGCATTAGCCGGATTGACAAAACCCTCGGGCTGTATCATATACACGTCCTCGGTTAAATTTCCATTAAGGAAAGCCGTCTTGACATCCATCTGCCATATCTCATAGTCGAAATAGGCTGCTATAGCTAACATGATCCGAACTGATTTAAGCATCACCATAGGAAAGAAAGTCTCATCATAGTCAACTCCTTGATATTGCCAGAACCCCTTCGCGACAAGTCGTGCTTTATAGATAGAAACATTTCCATCCATATCAGTTTTCTTCTTAAAGACCCATTTGCACTCGATGGGTCTTGCACCGTCTGGGAAATCAACCAAGTTCCAAACTTGATTTTCATCCATGGACTTTAACTCGGATCTCATGGCTCCAAGCCATGACTCGGAATCAGAACCCACCATCGCTTCTGAATAAGTTGCCGGCTCATCACTGTCTAACAGCAATACATCACGAACACTTCGCAATCTGGCCAATCTTCGCAGTGTCGGTGCAATTTCCAACTCAGGTACCACGTCCGGCTCAACCTCTAAGGCTTTTGCCGACTCGCTGCTAGCCTGTATCTCTCGAATTTCTTCAAGATGCACCGTACTCCCACTGACTCCCCAACTGAGAAACTCTTTCTCAAGGAAGATACCGTTTCGAGCGACAAACACTTTGCCCTCTTCTCGGTTGTAGAAGTAGTAACTCAAGGTTTCCCTCGGATATCCCACAAAAATACACTTATTTGACTTAGCTGTAAGATTGTCCGACTGAAGTCGCTTGACAAAAGCTTCACAACCCCAAATCTTCAGAAAAGACAAACTCGGTTTCTTGCCAGTCCACATCTCCTGCGGTGTCTTCTCTACCGACTTTGATGGTACTCTGTTTAGTGTAAACGCTCCAGTTTCTAGACAATAAACCCAAAATGATAAAGGCAGATCTGTCCGACTCATCATTGATCGTCCCATGTCCAACAAGGTCCGATTCCTCCTTTCCGACACACCGTTTCCCTGCGTCGTTCCTAGAGGAGTGAGCTGGGGAACTATTCCACAACTCTTTAGATGGTCATCAAACTCATGGCTCATGTACTCGCCTCCTCGGTCTGACCGAAGAAACTTTATTTTCTTGCCAAGTTGATTTTGTACCTCATTCTGGAATTCCTTGAACTTTTCAAAGGCTTCCGACTTATGTTTCATCAAGTAGATATATCCATACCTACTCAAATCATCAGTGAAGGTAATGAAGTACTCATAACCACCTCTGGCTGTCATGCTCATTGGGACACATACATCACTATGTACTAGTCCCAATAAGTTGGACGCCCTTTCACAACTCTTTGCAAAAGGTGTCTTGGTCATCTTGCCAAGAAGGCAGGATTCGCATGTCTCGAACGACTCCAAGTCGAACGAAGTTAGGAGTCCATCATCATGGAGCTTCTTCATGCGTTTCCAACTTATATGACCAAGCTGACAATGCCAAAAGTAAGTCATATTCAGATCATTTGGTTTTAACCTTTTCACATTTATGTTATATACAGATTCACCCTCAAGATTCAAAATAAATAACCCGTCCCGGACGGGCGCAAAGCCATGAAACATATCATTCAAATATAAAGAACAACCATTATTCTTAATATTCGACTCATAGCCATGTCTCATCAAACATGAGGTAGAAATGATGTTTCGACTAAGCACTGGAACATAATAACAATTGTTTAGCTCCATTATGAATCCGGAAGGTAAATGAAGTTCAATTGTGCCGACTTCCAACGCAGCGACTCTTGCTTTGTTTCCGACTCTAATGTCAACCTCGCCTCTTACCACGCTCCTAGTTCTTACCAGTCCCTGCAACGAGTTGCAGATGTGAATGACTGATCCGGTATCATATACCCAAGAACTACCAGGTGCATCAGCAAGATAAATTTCTATAACATTGCAAACAAGCGTACCCGAGCCAGAAGTCACACCTCTGCTCTTGGCTTTATCAGCCAAGTACTTGTTGCAATTCCTCTTCCAGTGGCCATCCAACTTGCAGTAGAAGCAAGTGGATCCGGCTGCAGGAGATGGCTTAGTCCCTGAGGAAGCGCTTTGGACTAGGTCCTCCGCCTTACCTCCTGACTTTGCCTTCTTCTTCTTAGTCCAAGAACTCTTCTTGAACTTAGCCTTGTTTTGTACCATCAACACTTGACTGACACCTTTCTTGAGATCCGCCTCAGCCTGCTTGAGCATCCCATGTAATTCAGTGAGCTTCTTATCCATACCATGCATGTGGTAGTTCGATATGAACTAGCCATACGCACTAGGAAGAGAGTTCAGAATTATGTCTGTAGCAAACTCTTCGCTAATGGGGTAGCCAAGCCTTTCCAGAGACTGCACGTAACCAACCATCTTGATCACATGTGGACTCAGTGGATCGCCATCCTTAAGCTTGCAGCTCAACAAAGCCTGAGAGACTTGATACCTCTCGGTCTTTGCCTGAGCCTGGAACATACTTTTGAGGCTTTCGATCATATCGTAGGCCTCAACATTCTCGAACTACTGCTGCAAGTCCGGTTCCATGTGAGCAAGCATAAGACAGCTAATCTCCGTGGATTCATCACAAATCCGACGGTAGGCATTGGTGGCTGCGACAGTCGCATTCTCATCCGGCTCAGCTGGAAGTGGGTTGTCTAGGACACGATCCCTTTTTTTCTTGTCTGAGAAAAATTCTCAGATTACGATACCAGTTGGTGAAATTAGTTCCATTCAGCTTATCTTTCTCTAAGATGGTTCTCAAAGCAAAACTGGAAATCTGAGGAAGACTGCTAGGTGCCATTGATCTACAACAGAAAATATGCAAAACACTTAAGACATGTATCCATAAAGAGCAATCATATTAAACACTTTAATATTTATGCTCCCACTAGAACCAACACCCCTCCGATGGTTACTTAGTGATTCAGGACCCTAAATAAGCAAGTCGACTAGTGAGCTTTAACATCACCGCTAGCCGTCAAGTGATCTAGGTAGACAACTCCTTGTCAATCGTATCTCATACGACTCCTGTTGGATGGGTGGCATCACATGCCCTGGCTCCCATCTGACTTTTCCCCAAGTCCCACAACCGTTGTGATAGACCTGTCTAGATTACCAAGTGCTTCCGCTATAAGAGTCTGACTCGAACCAACCTAGTCGGAAAGAATTCATAGCACCTCAATTTTATGAGCCCACTACCAAAAATGTCCGACTTGTGATGGTGCAGCACTGGCGGGAAAACCGACTAGACCTTCTTTGAGGGATTACTTTCTACCAACTATCTAATAGAGGTAAAACAGAGACATAACAATAACACAAAATAAAACAATTATAATGTGAAATGGTATAGCTCTCTTCATGGAAATCTCCATCTCCATAAAGCCTGTAATTCGACTCGTGTCAACTCTTGTCACGTGCCGTCTTACAGCATGTAGCCGACTTGTACACCAACTTGCATGCTCTTCGGATTCTCCAAACAGCTACACTAGCTAGTAATCCAAATTACACAGAGAATCCGACATGCAGGCCGTTATACAATAAGATGACAGCACCTAGGCTCCAGCCGGCTGACAAAAAACCGTGATACGCAGATCACATATGGACTACACACATCACATGCACATAAGCCATACCATTCACAACATCATCCTGCAAAAACAATGTTATTCATAGATACGATATCTATCGGCGTTGTGAAACTCGCAACGACATCTAAGGCGCTACGACAGGGCGAAGCCGACGGTCTCGCTAGCCGGATAGCGGGCGAGGATAATCATGGTGAAGCGCCTCAAAAAGACGTTCAGAGATTTTACATGAATTTTTAGGGTGAAGCGCAGAAATCTGTTTCGAGACAGCAACTTTCCCAATCATTACTTCTCTCTCATTAGAGGTTACTCTTGGCACAAAAAGCAAATAAAAAGGATAAGGAGCGGTTATTACTGAAGTAATAACTTCTAAGACTCATCTAAAACTTTTGGTTATCTCCTAATAAGTACTTTTCTTTAACGCCTTTAAGTTAGGCATAAGCAAAAACTAAAATGGATAGAATAAAAGTAAGCAGAGATAATCATGGTGAAAACATTGTTTTGTTCAATGAAATCCTTTTGTTAACAAGGTGGATCAGGTCTTGTTACCAAAACAATTTCATATGAGACAAAGCTTTGTATTCCACTAATGATTATGTTACCTCAACCTTGATAGCAATGGTCCCAATCATAATAGTTTCAAATTTTTCTCTTAGTATGGGACAATATATCTCTCCAACTTGAATGCCCTCATCATGTTCAATTGAATTCAAAACCATAAGTCCTATAATTCTTCTTGGGGAAATAGACAATATGTTCCTTGTCATTAACATTGAAGGTCACCTTCCCTTGATTACAATTAATAACAGCTCCTGCAGTATTTAAGAAAAGGTCTCCCAAGAATAATAGACATATTATCATCTTCTGGCATAATAGTTTTAGAGGATGCTCACATAAGAAATATGAGTTGAAGTAAAAGAGAGCATCAAGAAGCAAATTCAAAACACATTTAAGTCTAACCCACTTCCTATGCATAGGAATCTTGTATGCAAATAAATTCGCAAAGAACAAAGTGACAGGCATAGGAAGATAAAACAAGAGTAACTTCAAAACTTTCAGCACATAGAGAGATGTTTCAATACCATGAAAACTTCTACAACCATATTTTCCTCTGTCATAATAATTTCCAGTAGCCTCATGAATAGGCTCAACAATATAGCTTGTTGGGCCACGTAGATATAAACAGAACTTTTTCCCTACACGGTGATCCCAAGATCCAGCTTAGGTAGAAGGCCACGAGGATTACCACTAGACGCGCAGTTGCGGAATTGATGAAGCACGTCGCTTGATGCAGTGCAGTCCTCGCGATCCATTCCGGTTCCACGATCCACGATCCGTACTTTCTTCACGATCGTCGAAGTGCTGAACGTATAGCACCTCCGCGGGTATCCACACATACGAGGAGGAGCGCCGGCGATGGACTGCTAGATCTAGTACGGCCGCGACAGGACGGACTGGGGCTAGGGTTTCCAACACATGGAGTGACCTAACCCTTGTACTCTAAGAACCTGTGCCCCAGCTTATCTAGGAAGTGAAAGTGGGATCCACTCACTTGTGGCCCATTCACTAAAAAGGCCTATATTAGCCACTACATGTCTCACTTGCTGACCAAGTCCATGTCTCTATTTGGGTCCAACCCAAATAGGGTTCCTGTTTGGGTCTAACCCAAACTTGCTCCCGCTCTTAAGTGTGTGACCCGACAGGCTCACGGTAACCCGGACACAATTCTGAGTCTCACTCGTGATCGATCAGTTGGTAGCGGCTCCTAGCAGAACGTGCCAACTCCCAAGTACCAATGAGGCATGACGACATACCTTTCCAATGCGACTTTCGTCTGAGTCCCTTTTGCCTCACGATATACCTTGTTGGACTATAGGTGAATGATCGTCATCCCTTAAATAGTCCGACTCTCTTTCTCAATCCGAGATAAGTGATTCATTCGACTAACTCTTAGTCGGTTGCCTCGGTTAACACTTAATCTGAGACGCGCATGGCCATGCTTTCCGAATCATATCTTTCGAGAGGACCCAAATAATATCTCTCCGGATGGAGGGGCAAAATCCCATCTTGGTTATTCACATCATGCATCTTGATTCTCAGACGACCCGAACTCCGCCTTTATAACTTCCCCGTGATGGAACAACGTTTGATAGAACCTAAGTCGGAGATCCTCAATTCGGATTGTGCAATAACCTCAGGTCTAAGGATTACATTGATTGAGACATGCAAATGACGACTTGTTCGTTGCATCTCAATATGGGCCAGTCCGACTCGCTAAACACATATGGAACCTAGTCAGACTGACCCATATTCGTGACAAGTGGAACCTAGTCATCTGTCGACTTTCACATTGGTCTAAGTTGTGTGTCCAGCACAACCTCAATGACCAAGGACAATTAGTATGAACAACATGAATATGTAGTTCCACAATCAAATCACATATTCGATGATACTTATCAGCAGTTCATACATGGACCATAACCTTATGAATACACAGGAATATCATCATACATGATTGCCTCTAGGGAATATTCCCAACATAGCTATCACATAAAGCATGCATTTCATGATCTACAAGCACTAGAGCTTTATTATAAACATTTTTAAAAGAATCCTTAGGAACATACCATTCATCCTCCTTTAGTAAGCATGGGGGACAATCAAATAATGTAAGGGATAAAGAGTTACTCTCATTAGAAGGTAGGCATGGGTAGCTAATCCATTCTTCCTCCTTTTGTTCATCACTCTCCTTCTCTTTTTCATCTAATGAGATTTCAGGTTCATCAATTTCTTCTTCCATAGGATCCTGCAAGGCATTAGTCTCTTCCATTTGTGGAAAGCATCTATTAATATATTTAAGAATATACCTATTTTCTTCCTTATAATTACCAAAGCAAAATTTAAGTATACCATAAACCTCATATTTATAAGGTGAATCATCAATATTTTCAAGCAAACTAGCAAGTTCAAATGCACCCTTCCAAGCTATAAATTCTTCAACTTCACATCATAAGTCATAATTTCCTTTAACATAAGAAGATATGGTAACATTATCATTATACTCACATTGAAAAGGGAGGTGTTTATACCTCTTACAGCAACAAGATTTATCCAAGCAATAAGTAACATTATAAGTAGAGCACACGTTTCTAGCAATGGTATACAATTTATCAATTTGTTCCTATAAGTGTTTCCATTTTTGTGACAAGCGGTATTCCTTATAATAATATTTTTGATCTTCTGTGAACCCACCTTGCCAATAAGATTCAGTTTCAAAGAAACCAACCATTGACAACAAGCATGATAAAGCAAGACAATAACAGACCAACGAAAATAACAACTAGAGTAGGAACTAATTTTTTGTATTTTTGATAAAGAAATAGGCAAACAAGGCAGAAATAAACTAAGCTTGAACAATAGTGATTCCAAGTGAACTTGATAAATAAAGCTATGCTCCCTGGCAAGTGCGCCAGAAAACATTCTTGATGACGCACAAGTATTTATTTTTTGAGGTGAAACAGTAGGGAAAATCCCCACTGCAATTTTTTTCATTATATGGGTATGAGTATGTTACAATGATAAGATTACAGATGAATCTATTGATCTAAGACAGATCAAAAAGAGAAAAAATGCCACCTCTAAAGAGGGCAAAAATCTACTCTATCTCTGATCTAATTGTTGATTTAGCCAGGTTTTGAATTTCTCCTGGTTTTTTCTTTTGATTCTGAGCTGTATCCATCTCATCTCTTGGTAGAAGATTGCTTTCCATCTTTTGAGTGTGGGTCTTTTGTCATTAAATTTTTTCTCATTTCTGCAGATCCAGATACCCGAGGTAGTCATGACAATGATTTCCATTGCAAAACGCAGGTGTAATTTTTCTTTGATGTCTGAAAAAGCCTCCAATCCTGATAAGTTTGGTGTTCTGTTTCTGCAAATATGATCCTAGCATATTTTTGCAAATGAACATTCCCAGAATAAATGGTTAACTGATTCTTCCAAGTAGCAGTTGGAAATTGCACAATTGTAATCAGGAAGGATAAACTGTTTCCTTTTCAGAAGATTCCTTGTATTTAGTCTGTCCAGAAGCAAAAGCCAGAAGAAGAATTTGTGTTTATTCTGGCAAGAGGATGTCCAAAGCCAAGAGAAATGAGGTGGTGTAGGGGAGTAACCAATCATGGATGAGTAGGCCTTTCTCACTTCAAATTTATCTGACCCCCAAATGTAGCTCCAATTATCATGGAGATTCTCTTGAATGTTTGGAATGATTTCCTGGCATCTTTCTTCCATGATTAAAAACTCAGAGTAGGCTTGTTGGGAAAGATGTAGGTGGAAATTATCCTCCAAGAAATCAGCCTGTAAAAATTCATGAACACTGATATTTGAAGACTTTTCATGAGACAGCAGATGTGGGAATTTATTCTTCAAGCACTCATCTTGCTAAAGATGAGACCAAAAATAGGCTGATTTTCCAAAATTCAGATTGCACTTAGCCATGCCTTTAAAATTATCAATTAATTTGATATGAGATTTTCACCAGAATGATCCTTCCATGCTTCTTCTAGGTAGCTTTCCATTCTTATAGTAGGTTTCCCAAATGAGATGAACCCAAGGGATATCACTGTGATTGTAGAATTTGTCCAAGTTCTTTAAAAGGAGGGAAATATTTTGAATATGGAGATTCAGGACTCCAAGTCCCCCTTGATTTTTAGGACGACATATTTTATCCCATGCTACCAGTGCTTGTCCTTTGGCTTGAACATCTTCAGTCTTTTTTATCCAAAGAAAGTGTCTCATATATTTAATGATTTGATCTTTGATGGAAATTGGCACCTCCAGACAACTCATGAAAAATAGAGGAAGTGAGGAAAGTACGGATTTTACCAGTTGTAGTTTTCCTCCATAATTCAAGAAGTCTGCAATACCAAACAGTCTTCTTTCAATTCTTTGAACAATAGGCAGAAAATGTTGCATGGATGGCTTTGATAAGCTTAGTGGTAGTCCCAAATAAGTGAAAGGGAGGCTATCAGTTTGACAATTGATTGTCTGAGCAAAGTGGATCAACCTATCATTGCATAAATTAATTGGCTTCATACTTACTTCAAATAGTTGACTTTGAGTCCAATGGAGAGTGCAAAAGTTTGAAGAAGGGCTTTTAAGCACAATAATTGAGTAGCATATGCCTTAAGTACCACCAAAGTATCATCAGCATATTGAATCACAGGAAAGTCACTATTAGGAGGTCCCTCTATTGGGGGGTCAGAAGTTGCATGTGCATGGCTTTATTCAGGATAGATTGAAGGAGGTCTGCAGCAAGAACAAATAGAAGTGGTGAAAGGGGATCTCCTTGTCTCACACCTCTCCTATAGTAATTTTTTTCCCAGGCACTCCATTTAGTAGAATTTCAGAGGAGCTAGACTCAAAAATCATTTCAATCCATTTGATCCATTTCCTGCCAAATCCTCTAGCCTTGAGGATATTTATGATGGCTGAGTGATCAACTGTATCAAAAGCCTTTTCAAAGTCTAATTTAGAATTAGGATTTCCTCCTTTGATTTGTGGCATTGTAATAGGTATTCAAAGCCCATCCAAGGCAATCCTAAATAGATCTATTATTGAGGAAACCATATTGATTTTTATGCACCAAATCTAGAATAACTGTTTGAAGTCTGTTCGCAAGTAATTTGGTAATGATTTTGAACACATAGTTTAATAAGGATATTGGTCTAAAATCAGCAGAGGTAGAAGGGTTTGATACTTTAGGAATGAGAGTGATGTAGGAGGAGTTGATACTTTCAAGAGAGACCTTCTCATTGTAGAACTCATGAATCAGCAATTTGATATCATTACCAATGATTGACCAGCAGCTTTTGATAAATTCATTGTTAAAACCATCAGGTCCAGGAGACTTGTCATTTGGCAAATCAGATATAACCTCCTCAATTTCTTTGTCAAGGAAAGGTCTTTCAAGTTAGTCCTTTGATACATTGCAAATGTATCTATAATTTTTGATGCTCCATGCTTGGTTTTATCCACTTTCTTGTGTTTTGTCCACACTTTGGAGTACTTTTCATATGATTTCTTGGACTAACCTATTAACAAGAGCCACATTGTCAGCTGCCTGTTTTCTGCTGTTTTTGGTTCCAGGAAAGTCAGAAAATGAATATTCTCGGAATTGGACGGGACAAAAGCCAAAGTGCCTATTTTTCCAGAAGACTCACGGAGCCAGAATACGAGACGGAGGAGGGCCAGGGGCTGGCCACACCACCCCCAGGCGCGGGCTGGGCCTGGCCGCGGCAGGGCATGGTGTGGTGATCTGAACTTATTATTGATTCATTATGATAGTATTGTTTCTAGTCTTATCTACAAGTTGTGTACACACGTCGTTGTCCGGAACCTATGGCCCCGAAGTGACAGAAATCGGGATAACCAGAAGGGAAAGGCTTTGATGTGAGGATCACATGTGTTCACGGAGTGTTAATGCTTTGCTCCGGTGCTCTATTAAAAGGTGCACCTTAATTGCCAGTAGTTTCCGAGAGGCCCCGCTGCAAACGGGCTGGTAGGACAAAAGATGTTGTGCAAGTTCTCATTGCGATCACGTATGACTATTTATGGAACACATGCCTAGGATTGTCTAGTACTTGGATGCTTTATCTTATTTATCTGCAATTGCCCTATGTTCTGATTGCTATGTGAATTGTCTTGTCCATGCAACGCCCGTCCTTCCATCCCTATGCCTACCGCACTCGAATCCCACTATTTACTGCTATTGTTACTACTGTCTTTGTTTTGCTACTGCTGTTACTTTACTATTCCTACTACAAAACTTTTGCTACTGATAAACTGCTGTGAGCAAGATTTTTTCCATGTGCAGCTGAATTGACAACTCAGTTGTTAAGGCTTATAAATATTCTTTGGCTCGCCTTTTGTCGAATCAATAAATTGGGTTTCACTTCCCTCGAAAATACTGCGATACACCCCCTATACTTGTGGGTCATCAAGACTATTTTCTGGCGCCGTTGCCGAGGAGCATAACTTTATTTATCAAGTCCACTTGGATTCACTATTGTTCAAGCTAAGTTTATCTTTCTCCTTGTTTGCTTGTTTCTTTATAAAAAATACAAAAAAATTAGTTCCTACTCTAGTTGTTGTTTTCGTTGGTCTGTTATTGTCTTGCTTTATCATGCTTGTTGTCAATGGTTGGTTTCTTTGAAACTGAAGCTTATTGGCAAGGTGGGTTCACGGAAGATCAAAAATATTATTATAAGGAACACCGCTTGTCACAAAAAGAGAAACACTTATGGGAACAAATTGATAGATTGTATACCATTGCTAGAAACGTGTGCTCTACTTATAATGTTACTTATTGTTGTGATGAGTCTTGTTGCAAAAAGAGGTATAAACACCTCCCTTTTCAATGTGAGTATAGTGATAATGATACCATATCTTCCTATGCTAAAGGAATTTATGACTTTTATGATGCAGAACAAATTGAACAATTTATTGCTTGGAAGGGTGCTTTTGAACTTGCTAGTTTGCTTGAAAATATTGATGATTCACCTTATAAGTATGAGGTTTATGGTATACTTAAATTTTGCTTTGATAATTACAAGGAGGAAAATGGCTATATTCTTGAATATTTTAATAGATGCTTTCCACACATGGAAGAGACTAATGCCTTGCAGGATCCTATGGAAGAAGAAATTGATGAACCTGAAATCTCATTAGATGAAAAAGAGGAGGAGAGTGATCAACAAAAGGAGGAAGAATGGATTAGCTACCCATGCCTACCTTCTAATGAGAGTAACTCTTTATCCCTTACATTATTTGATTGTCCCCCTTGCTTACTAAAGGAGAATGAATGTTATGTTCCTGAGGTTTCTCTTGAAAATGTTTATGATAAAGCTCTAGTGCTTGTAGACCATGAAAAGCATGCTTTATGTGATAGTTATATTGTTGAGTTTATTCATGAGGCTAACGGAAATTATTATGAGAGAGAAAAATATGGTTGTAGAAGTTTTCATGGTATAGAGACACCTCTCTATGTGCTAAAAGTTTTGAAGTTCCTCTTGTTTTATCTTCCTATGCCTGGCACTTTGTTCTTTGCAAATTTATTTGCATACACGATTCCTATGCATAGGAAGTGGGTTAGACTTAAATGTGTTTTGAATTTTCTCCTTGATGCTCTCTTTTACTTCAACTCATATTTCTTATGTGGGCATCCTCTAAAACTATTATGCCAGAAGATGATAATATGTCTATTATTCTTGGAAGACCTTTTCTTAAATACTGCAGGAGCTGTTATTAGTTGTAATCAAGGGAAGGTGACCTTCAATGTTAATGACAAGAAACACATTGTCTATTTCCTCAAGAATATTGAAAGGACTTATGGTTTGAATTCAATTGAACATGTTGAGGGCATTTAAGTTGGAGAAATATATTGTCTCATACGAAGAGAAAAATTTGAAACTATTATTATTGGGACCATTGCTATCAAGGTTGAGGTAACATAATCATTAGTGGGATACAAAGTTTTGTCTCATATGGAATTGTTTTGGTAACAAGACCTGATCAACCTTGTTAACAAAAGGATTTCATTGAACAAAACAATGTTTTCACCATGATTATCTCCGCTTACTTCTATTCTATCCATTTAAGTTTTTGCTTATGCCTAACTTAAAGGCGTTAAAGAAAAGTACTTATTGGGAGATAACCCAACAGTTTTAGATGAGTCTTGGAAGTTATTACTTCAGTAATAACCGCTCCTTATCCTTTTTATTTGCTTTTTGTGCCAAGAGTAACCTCTAATGAGAGAGAAGTAATGGTTGGGAAAGTTGCTGTCCCAAAACAGATTTCTGTGCTTCACCGTAAAAATTCGTCAGAGAGCTCTGTATGTAGGATTGAGATGTAAATATTTTTGATTCTTCCCCAGTTTGTTATCTAACTTTTGTTAGTTCAACACTTTTTTATTTGAGCAACATAAGGTCTTCGAAAAAATTCGTCTTTACCTGCTGGTCTATTTTGACAAATTTCTGTCATTTTCTGCATTTGCTTCTTGTTAGTTCCTTTTTGAGTTCTTTTGGGGAATTGAGATTTTTGAGGGAAGTGCTATAGTAGCTAGTGTTCTAATGGAAGTTTATTTGGTGTTAGAACTGAACCTTAAGACTTATTTATCTTAAGTGCACTAATGTTGCTAATAAAGATTGTGTGAAGTTTTGTATGAAGGAAAAATTTCAGGTGTATGGAAGGAATGAGTAATGAGATGAAGAGTGGACTAAAGCTCAAGCTTGGGGATGGCACGCGTGTCACCCCAAGAAATATCCAAGAAGTACAAGCGTCAAAGCTTGGGGATGCCCAAGGCATCCCCTTCTTCATCAATAAAAATCCAGGTTTCTTCCGAACGCTTCATTTTTATTGTTTCATGCACAGTTGTGTTTTTCTTGGAGCGTCTTCTTTTTCATTTTCATTTTGGTTTTTAGTTTGCGTGGTTTGCTTAGTTTTCTGAATAAATTGGTTGGACCCCCTCTTTCTTACATTGGCTTTCAAATAGTTTGGTTTGGCTTGGAGAAGAGTAGGAAAGTTCATGCGTAAGTGGTAAAGAGAGCTTGTTTTTGACTGTGGCCTATGCTTTGTCATGCCATGCTTGATATTGTTTTGGATTTATACTTAGTATTCTTTGCTGTAGCATGACTTGTTATAAACAATTGATATTGCTTAATGTGCCTTGGATGAATCATGCGTTGTTTTAGCATATTAAAGCATAGTATTGTGGTATTCTCCTTTGATGCTTTATTTGGGTTGACTTGGCGCATGCTCACACCATGTTATGACTATATCAAGTCACCATAAGCCTTTATGATCCTTTAGTTTTCAACTTGTAGTATCACTTTATGCTTTGATCAATGATGTTTTGTCGCTCTGCATGATTATGGCCATTATTGCTCTCTCGTTTGTCGCTCCCTTACTATTGCTAGCCTTCACTTTCATTGAGTATGTTTTACTCAAGTTTCCAACTCCCTAAACCAAATATTGCCAAAGTGTCCACCATAACTACCTATTAGCATCATTTGCTACTTCCGTGCATATTCAATATGCCTTCTTTTCTTCCGAATAAAATGTTTGCTTGTTTTGAGAAAGGTAGTTAGTAAATCTCTCACGAACTTGATGGCACACTTTATTTCCTGCACTTAATAAACCTGAACCATTGTGAACTCTCTATGAAATTTATATGCTTGCTAATTATAGGCTGGGGATTAGCAGAATCGTGCTTTCATGGGGAACGCTTTCAACACTTGTAAATATATACCCAGTTGATACCTTGCTCTTTTGTTTGCGGATGTCGTCGGTGTGAAATAAAAGGGGAGCTTGTAAGTCCATGGAGTTATGTATGTGTGTTAGAGAAACGCCTGGGCCGCTGGTCTAATCCATGCTGACATGGTGGAAACCTGCAGCGTAACCATAATGATATCTATGAAGCATTCTTCTTATAAAAAAAGAGAGAGATAGCTATTGAGAAAAAGAAAAAAAGAGTTTTATGAAAAGAGGAAAGAGAGAAAAAAGCACCATTTTCCTATGGTAAATAAGAAGATTGCTGAGATACTCATTGTCTGCTTGCCTTGTCATTTTGATATGGGGATTCTTCCGTATCATCGGGCAAGGGGTACCCCGTTGGCGGTTCTCAATGATACGCACATACTTACGATGACAAGAACTTACCGGTAACTAAAGTTGAGTAGCATGAGGAGCGGCCTCGTACTCAAGGGACTTGGGATTTTCATTTTATAATCTGTCAAGCATATAACTCAGATTGGACCTCACTTTCACCTTAACCACATTAAAGATGCTTATGATAGGGGCAGTGAGAGCTCAAAGCTAATGAGTACCATACTTTCAGCATTTGGAAGCCTTTCAAACTATTCAAAACCCTTTCATTTCCTTGTTGAGTCTCCACGCATTCTATGAGCACTTTATTAAGAGCATAGTGGCCATTCTTAGTTCTATGTGCATTGTCCCAAGACTTGTTGATTGATGCATACCTTGATATTGCTTGTTTTAAACTATTTGTATCTAGTCACTCTTGTAAACTTTGAAGGTGTCCTATGCATTTATGTTTGCTACTCTTTGAGGGACAAGCTGAATGCCACTTTGCTATGTTTTCTTTATGTGAAACAAACAAACGTCTTGCAAAGCATTGTTATTCATGAATCTTTTGTTTGTGCCTTTTCATGTTGCATCATAGTTTCTCTGTCTTATTGTTAGAACCTTGTCTTTCATGTTATGATTGAAGTACTATGATCTCATCTTTGAATGTTTTACAAATACTTTGATCAAGTCTTTGATGGTGCATGTCACCTCTTCTTTCTTTTTATCACTTACGTACTCGAGGACGAGCAGGAGTTAAGCTTGGGGATGTTGATACATTGCAAATGTATCTAAATTTTTTGATGCTCCATGCTTGGTTTTATCCACTTTCTTGTGTTTTGTCCATACTTTGGAGTACTTTTCATATGATTTCTTGGACTAACCTATTAACAAGAGCCAAAGTGCTAGCTACCTGTTTTCTGATGTTTTTGGTTCCAGGAAAGTCAGAAAATGAATATTCTCAGAATTGGACGGGACAAAAGCCAAAGTGCCTATTTTTCAAGAAGACTCACGGAGCCAGAATACGAGACGGAGGAGGGCCAGGGGCTGGCCATACCACCCCCAGGCGTGGGCTGGGCCTGGCCGCGCCAGGGCATGGTGTGGTGGCCCCAGGCACACCCTCGGTCTCCCTCTTCGCCTATAAGAAGCATTCTGACCTAAAAACTTTGGGGGGTTCGATGTTTTTCCACGAATAGTTCCGCTGTGCCGCGACCACCAAAAGGGAGATTCGGGGGACAGAAAGTCTCTATTCCGGCACCCTGCCGGGACGGGGAAGTGCCCTCGGAGCCATCTCCATCGATCTTCACCATCATCTCCATCGACCATCCATGTTTCCCCCATCTATGAGTGAGTAATCCCCCGCTGTAGGCTATGGGGATGGTAGGGATTGGATGAGATCGTTCATGTAATGGCATCAGATTGTTAGGGCATGGTGCCTAGTATCTTTTATTAGTGCTTTATGACTTTGTTGCGACTTGTTGTGCTTAATGATTGTCACTAGGGCCCGAGTGCCATGATTTCAGATCTGAAATTATTATTGATTCATTATGATAGTATTGTTTCTGCTATTATCTACAAGTTGTGTACACACGTCGTTGTCCGGAACCTATGGCACCGAAGTGACAGAAATCGGGATAACCGGAAGGGAAAGGCTTTGATGTGAGGATCACATGTGTTCATGGAGTGTTAATGCTTTGCTCCGGTGCTCTATTAAAAGGGGCACCTTAATTGCCAGTAGTTCCATAGAGGCCCCGCTGCAAACGGGCTGGCAGGACAAAAGATGTTGTGCAAGTTCTCATTGCGAGCACGTATGACTATTTATGGAACACATGCCTAGGATTGTCTAGTACTTGGATGCTTTATCTTATTTATCTACAATTGCCCTATGGTCTGATTGCTATGTGAATTGTCTTGTCCATGCAACACCCGTCCATCCATCCCTATGCCTACCACACTCGAATCCAACTGTTTACTGCTTTTGTTACTACTGTCTTTGTTTTGCTACTGCTGTTACTTTACTATTCCTACTACAAAACTTTTGCTACTGATAAACTGTTGTGAGCAAGATTGTTTCTAGGTGCAGCTAAATTGACAACTCAGTTGTTAAGGCTTATAAATAGTCTTTGGCTCCCCTTGTGTCGAATCAATAAATTGGGTTTCACTTCCCTTGTGTCGATACACCCCCTATACTTGTGGGTCATCATCCTTCATCTCATCAGTCATACCATTTCCATAGAAATCTTCAAGATTGAAATGCATCTCCGTTTTGTTTGATGAACCCATTCTAGCTTAGAAGTCATTCCATAAAATGTCAGCCTTGTCAGAGTGAGAAAAGAATTCTTGCCCACAATCATTCATAATCATTGATATATAATTGTGTCTATAGCTGAGGGTGGCTTTGGAGTGGAAAAACTTTGTGTTTTCATCACCTAATTTCACCCATTTAATTTTTCCTGTTTGTTTCCAATAGGTGTTTTGATATTGGAGCAGAGAGATAATGTGGGATTTCAGAAGGTCCCTGAGGTGTCATTCATTGATGGTTAGGGTTCTAGACTCTTCAAGCAAATCTAGAAGGTCAATTGTGTCATTCACCTTCTTTATTTGGTCTTTTAAACATGGGAATTGCTTGGCCCAAATCTTGATCCCTCTCCTCACATTTTTCAATTTGGCACACATCCTTTTTCCCAAGTCTTGGTGATTCACTGGTATATTCCAGGCATTTTGCACAATCTGCTTAAAATCAGAATGATGAAGCCAGTAATTTTCAAATCTAAATATTTGTGCCTTGGGAATGTTTGTTCCAATTGAGATGACACAAGGTAGGTGATCAGAAGTAGGCTTGGATAGGGGGGTAACAAAAGTATATGGATATTTGGGGGTCCAGGAACTAGAAGTAAAAACCAATCTAGTCTTTCCAGAAGTGGGTCTTTTTGCATGTTACTCCAAGTGAATTTTCTTCCTTTCAGGGGTAATTCAATAAGCCCCAGGTTGCTGATTGCCTCATTAAAAATCATAGTGTCATTAACATCACCCCCACTTTTATTTCTATCAGTAAGTCTTCTGATAAGATTAAAATCTCCTAGGACAAGCCAATCCATATTATCAGGCATCATGATGTTGGAAAACCAGTCCAAAAAGTCATTTTTTCTATCAGCTTGACTTGGGCCATAAATGTTTGTAAGAGTCCAGGAGTCATTAGATAGATTGGAGGAGAAAGTGATAGAAGTGGAGAATTCATTTTGGAATGCTCTGGTTCAATTAAACAATGAACCATTCCAGATGATGATGATCCCTCCAGAAGCACCAATTGAAGGGAGAAAGTCAAAGCTGTCAAACTTGTTTGGACAGAATTTCTTTAAGTAATTCATATAAAAAAATCTCTCTTGGTTTCTTGGAGACAAATGATATCACATTCAGATTCAATGATTTTGCTTTTTAATGACAGCCACTTCTTCTCAGAGTTAATTCCTCTGAGATTCCAGTTCAGAATCTTCCAATTTCTGTTGTTATTCATTGACAACCCGGTTGAAATAATCTTGGGGTGACACAAGATATGTAGTCACACAAACAAACTTGAATTTATCATAAGGTACTGAAGTCACAATCATACATAGCAGCATAAAGATTCTAGGTAACACATAACAGAATCCAAGGGTAATTGATCCAGACACAAAAGGACAATATTGTGTAGACATTAAAAACATTATTTAGGAGCTTTCTTCTTAGACTGTTGTCCACAGGATTCAGCAGCTCCTCCTTTCTTCTTGCCTGAAAGGTTTGTGTCAGAACCATTCTTCTTTGTTCTAGGTTTTCCAGGTGGCTTGATGGTCAAATCATTGATCCTGCTCTTCTCCAGCAGCCTTTTCTCAAGTTCACCCTCCTTAACCTTGCAAAACGAATCAGCAAGGTTTTTAACAACTTTATTGCTGAGACAAGGTGGAGCAGCATTGAAAGAGAGACAATCAATATCATAGCAATTCACATGACTTTTAAATTCCCCATTAAGCTCCACAATTCTGGGACTTCTTCTCACCTCAGTGTCCACCAGAGGTTCTTTTCCTCTTCTTTTTTTGATGGAGCATTGGGCACCATCAGGTTTGATGGAGAGTCATTCAGGCAGTGAGGAGGCATCTGTCCAACACATTCATCAGGGATAATGAAAGTAAAGGTATTTTCTTCAGCAATTGGCTCTTTTATAATATCCCAAAGAGGAGAAGTAACAAAGTGATTTGTCCAACTGAATTTTTTAGGAGTGATGAGCATGAGGGTGATAAAGTTAAACCAACTTACAGGAATGTCACATTGCAATCTGTTTTTGCCAGGTGAAGAAGTGTTGATGTGTGGAGCAAAGAATCTGTCCCAGAGCTCCAGTCCTTGCTTGGAGAAGGACTGCCTAGCAGATAGCACATCAGAGGAGTTGACAAAAGGAGTTAGAACCATCCCTACTTGCAAATGTGCTTCATTGGGAGAGAGAGGGTTTGTGTCTTCAATCATCCAGTCATCCTGCTGATTCCCCTCATTAGCATGTTGGCCCTCCTCCTCATCATCCTGGTAATTCTGGAGAATGTTGAGCAGTACCTCACCCATGCCCACATCTTGGGTAACTTCAACAGTTTGTTGCTCCACTTCAATATCATCAACCCCATGGACAGAAGCATTGTCATTGTCAGAAGAAATATTGGCAACAGGAATGGAACCAGTAACATCACTGTCAGCTTCCTGAGGTGGCAAGTCCAAGTTATCAATAGGCATGTCCACACCCTCTTCAAACAGTGGTCCTTGAACTGCATTCCATTGACCCCAACCAGCATTATTCTGTTGAGGGGCAGGATCAACCCATTGGTCCCATCCACCAATGTCACCTTCAGGCTGTGGAGGAGGAGGACCAAAAATAGGTCCCACCACAAGCAAGGGATGAGGGTCAGCATCATCATCAGGTAGTGGGTCCTCATCAGGTGGGCCCCCACCCAGGAGGTTGTTGTTTAAAAGTTCCATAGAGAAAGTCCATGATTCAGTTTCCACAAGGTCCCCAATGGTGAATCGAACACTTTTAGGCACATCCAAAAGGTCAGTGACTCTGAGTTTAGCAATGATTCTGCCTTTGTGATTAGGGTCTCTTTCCCAAAGCAGCACCTTTCCAATATCAGAGAAAACAACATTTAGATCATCAGTATGCCAATGATCAAGAGGAGGGCCCAGAAGCATGACCCAGCATTCATTGTTAAACTGAGTTCTACGCCAGTTAATGCCCTCATTATGCCTGGCAAACGAGATTGCAACATCTTGGAAAGGGATTAGACCCGCAGCGATTAAACGGTCACGGTCACTGACATTGTTAAATTGAACATATGCAGAGCCAAAAGGACAGTCTTGAATATCACGGAATTCAACACGAGCCTCATTGAAAAAGAAATCTTGCAACACATATCTGATAGTATCAAAAGGAACTGGACCAGGGGGAGGGGATGCATGTTCGCAATAGCATACTGTTCATGGGCCCTCGGACGACGAGGAACCACCACCCTCTTGACACGGTTCCGGCCAGCCATCTGCAAAAATCTCAAAGCCATGGGGTAGGAAAGGCTGTGGGTTGAACAGAATGTTTGCCATTGCGGCAACGGTTGTCGCCGGCGACGAGCGGAGCAAGGTAGTTGGGGTTTCTACAGGCCTGGAAATTGAGGAGGCATGGGTTTCGGGAATTTTCTTTTTTTGGGCGAGGGCAAAATCCTTAAGACAATCAAACACTCTGGGCTGCGACACATGCGGCGAGACTTGGGCCTTGAACCAATTAAGGTATGATTTGCCGGGCCAAGTACAAGAAGGGAAGGTAGGGAATTTCAAAAATGGTAAAAGACCAGGCAGATTAATTGAGGACGATTTGTTGTCTACAAGATATTTTGCACCCTCAATAACTTTCCCATTAACCACAATTTCTGCAAATGATATGCCAGGTTTATTTCGCTTAATATCACCCTTGATTTGACCGTTATTGCATGGGGCCGTTGACGAGGAAATCGGTGATCCAATACGATCAAAAACCGAAGTATTTTTTTCTTTTTGTACGAAACAAAAGTCCAGTCCTTGTCCAATTCTTTGTAATATTATTTTTCCTCAAATCTCCAATTTGGACCTCCTTCACCCCAAAGTTTGATCTTCAAAACAAAAAATTCATCTGAGAAGGTACTTGAATTATAGATTTCAAAACCCACAGCACGTGAAGCGACTGAAAATCGAAATGTTCTGTCTTGGAGGATCTTGACTTGAAATTTTGAAGCAAGGCCACCAAAACAAGCTTGAAGTGCAATGCCAATAGTATGAACATCAATTTTAAAATTGGCACGACCAAAAGAACCTACCAGAAAAAAAGGTCTTCTACGGAAACCTCCTGAGAAATTGATGTGATGACCAAATTTTTTGAACATATTTGTCTCAAAAGTTCTCCCTTTAGAGAAATCGAATGAAATGCACTTGTTGGTCTTGTCCGATGAAGCTTGTGCCTTGTCGGAAATAAGGTCATCAAGGATTTGAGCACCCACAACCACTTTTTTGACCACAAGATCCAAGGACACACCAGAGAATATCTTTTCATTTTGAAGAAGGAATCTAGCATCAATCACCACCTTATCTTGATTAAGCAACACAACCCTCTTAGCAAGAGAATAGAGGACCAAAAAACCAGGAGCCTTGTCCGAATCATCAGAAGGCAAGGAAGAACAGGTAACGTGCCACATAAGTTTCAAATCATCAGCTTTGTCATCCTTAGCATGAGAAATCCCAAGAAAACCAGGAGATGAGATCGAGAAATATGGATGTGACTGGTGGTGAGATCTAGACAGCGATACCCTTTGTGCTCATCGAAATAACCGAGAAAAACGCAAGGGATGGATCTAGGGGCTAGTTTATTAGGAGTGGTGGCGTAGATATTTACAAGTATAGGGGGTGTATCGCAATATTTTCGAGGGAAGTGAAACCCAATTTATTGATTCGACACAAGGAGAGCCAAAGAATATTTATAAGCCTTAATAGCTAAGTTGTCAATTCAGCTGCACCTGAAAACAATCTTGCTCACAGCAGTTTATCAGTAGCAACAGTTTTGTAGTAGGAATAGTAAAGTAACAGCAGTAACAATAGCAGTAACAGTAGGATTCGAGCGTGGTAGGCATAGGGATGGATGGACAGGCGTTGCATGGACAAGACAATTCACATAGCAATCAGAACAAAGGGCAATTGCAGATAAATAAGATAAAGCATCCAAGTAATAGATAATCCTACGCATGTGTTCCATATATAGTCATACGTGCTTGCAATGAGAACTTGCACAACATATTTTGTCCTACCAGCCCGTTTGTAGCGGGGCCTCAAGAGAACTACTGGCAATTAAGGTGCTCCTTTTAATAGAGCATCGGAGCAAAGCATTAACACTCTGTGAACACATGTGATCCTCACATCAAAGCCATTCTCTCCGGTTATCCCGATTCTGTCACTTCGGAGCCATTGGCTCCAGACAACAACGTGTGTATACAACTTGCAGATAAGACCATAAACAATACTATCATAATGAATCAATAACATGTTCATATCTAAAATCATGGTACTCAGGCCCTAGTGTCAAGCATTAAGCACAACAATTTGCAACAAAGTCACAAAGCACTAATAAAAGATACTAGGCACCATGCCCTAACAATCGGATGCCATTACATGAACGATCTCATCCAATCCCTACCATCCCCATAGCCTACAGCGGGGGATTACTCACTCATAGACGGGGGAAACATAGATGGTCGATGGAGAAGCAATGGTGATGATGATGGCGATGATCTCCTCCAATTCCCCGTCCTGGCAGGGTGCCAGAACGGAGTTTCTGGTGCTGTTTCATGGAATCTGGTGGTGGCGGCGGAGCTGAACTCCTTCTAGAAAAACGTCGAACCCTCCTGGGTTTTTAGGTCAGAAGGCAACTTATAGGCGAAGAGGGAGACCGAGGGGGTGCCTGGGCTGGCCACACCACCCCCTGGCACGGCCAGGCCTGGCCCACGTGGCCAGGTGGTGTGGTGGCCCCCTGGCTCCTCTCCGTTTCGTATTCTGGCTCCAGATGACTTCCGGTAAAATAGGTACTTTGGCTTTTGTCCCGTCCAATTCCGAGAATATTCATTTTCTGACTTTCCTCGAACCAAAAACAATAGAAAACAGGCAGCTGGCACTGTGGCTCTTGTTAATAGGTTAGTCCAAGAAATCATATGAAAAGTACTTCAAAGTGCGGACAAACACAAGAAAGTAGATAAAACCAAGCATGGAACATCAAACATTATAGATACATTTGCAATGTATCAACCGCAAGACCACCCTCTTCCATGATGGCCTCCGTCCACCTTTGGCACCAGCGTCTAGGCCACCCCAACGCCGTCACCACTTCAAATTTGCTTAGTGAATTTTCTCTTCCATGTAATAAAGATCATCATGACCCCTTAGTGTGTGAGTCGTGTCAACAAGGCAAACATGTGCGCCTCCCCTTTAGCTCCTCTAGTTCCTATAGTAGTTTTCCTTTCGAGCTTTTACATTGTGATATTTGGACTTCTCCCCATATTAGTATTTCTGGTTTCTAATATTATCTTGTTATTCTAGATGATTTTACTCACTTTATTTGGACTTTTCCCCTCAAGAAAAAATCGGATGTTCACACAATTTTCTAAATTTTCAACGATATGTCTCAACACACTTCTTTCTACCCATTCATTTTATTCAATGTGATAATGGACGTGAGTTCAACAACTTCAAAAATAGGAATCTTTTCCTCCAACACGGCATCCTTCTACGTTTTTCTTACCCTTACACCTCTCCCCAAAACGGCAAGGCCGAACGCTCTCTCCGTACCCTAAACGATATAGTTCGCACTCTTCTCATCCAATCGTCTATGCCACCAAAATTCTAGGCTGAAGCTCTTCACACAGCAAACTTTCTACTAAACATCCGACCCTCCACTTCCAATCCAAAAACAACACCCTTCTACTCTCTATCTAAGCCACCCTAATTATGCTGAGTTAAAAGTTTTTGGCTGTCTCTGTTTTCCTAATATCTACGCCACCACTCCTAATAAACTAGCCCCTAGATCCATCCCCTGCGTTTTTCTCGGTTATTCCGATGAGCACAAAGGGTATCGCTGTCTAGATCTCACCATCGGTCACATCCATATCTCTCGACATGTCACTTTCGATGAAACAATCTTCCCCTTTGCCGCTCGATCATCTCCACCTCAAACTCAACCCACACCAACCCATACCTCCTCCTCTCGCCCCCTAAATCCCTATTTTACAACCCCAGCATCGCCAACCCCACCCCCAGATCGCGGCAGCACCCTCCCAAATCCTTGCCGCGGCACATGAAATCACAAATGACCCTGCCAAGAGAATCCGGCACAGAACGCTGCCGCGGCAGCGTCCTCTGCCGAGGAATCCTCTCCTGTGCCTGATCGTTCCGCTGCACCGGGCACCTCTTCTACCCGTCTACCCTCACGTGATATTCCTACTACCGCTCCCAATAATGACCATGTCATGCGTACTCGCGCTAAATCTGGTTTTCGCCTCCAACCAAAAGAACGTCTTAGTCTCATTGCCGAACCCCAAGTTTCACCTATTCCCCGTACCTACAAAGCCGCTCTTCTAGATCCTCATTGGTCTATCGCCATGCAAGATGAGTTTCATGCTCTCTTGCAAAATGACACATGGCAACTTGTTCCACGTCCTCATGGTGCGAATGTTGTTTCGAGTAAATGGGTCTTTCGCCAAAAATTTCACTCCGGTGGAACTCTTGCACGCTATAAAGCTCGCTGGGTTTGTCGGGGATACTCTCAGCAACACAGCATTGACTACGATGAAACTTTCTCTCCTGTTGTTAAACCGAGCACTATTCGCACTGTTCTTAGCCTAGCTATTTCTTCTTCTTGGCCTATTCATCAACTCGACGTTAAAAATGTGTTTCTCCATGGTAGCCTCAATGAAACAGTTTATTGCCAACAACCTCTTGAGTTCGAAAATCCTAGTCTTCCTAATCATGTTTGTCTTCTTCAAAAATCTCTTTATGGTCTCAAACAAGCCCCCCGAGCATGGTTTCAACGCTTTTACACCTTCATTCAAACAATCGGTTTTGCTCCTTCTCTTTTTGATTCTTCTCTCTTTGTCTATCATCAAAATTCACAAACCTCTTATTTACTACTATATGTTGATGATATTGTTCTCACTGCTTCTTCCCAATATTTTTTAACCATATTATTTCACTTCTTAACACCGAGTTTTCCATGACTAATCTAGGTCTCTTATATCATTTTCTTGGTATTTCTGTCACTCGTCATGCCCATGGTCTTTTTCTCTCTCAATGCCAATATATTCTTGATCTTCTCTCGGGGGAAGGGATGCAAGATTGCCAGCCCTCTCGCACTCCTGTTGACACATCTTTCAAACTTTCTGCTGATGGTGAGCCTTTCTCCGACCCTACTCTCTATCGTAGTCTCATAGGTGCTCTCCAATACCTTACTCTCACACGTCCTGAGCTCTCCTATGTCATTCAGCAAGCTTGTCTTTACATGCACGACCCACGTGTTCCACACCACAACCATGTCAAACGTATTCTTAGATATCTTAAAGGCACTCTTGATCATAGTCTTTACATAAATTCTTCTTCTCCTACTACTTTGACAGCATATTCCGACACCGACTAGGCTGGTTGTCCAGATACTCACAGGTCTACGTCCGGATACTGTGTTTTTCTTGGTAACAATTTGGTTTCATGGTCTTCAAAACGACAGGTTACAATGTCACGGTCTTCTGCAGAGGCTGAGTACCGGGGGGTCGCGCACACTGTCGCTGAAACGGTCTGGCTACGACAGCTGCTCTCGGAGTTACACCGCCCAATTCATCAGGCCACCATTATTTATTGTGATAATTTTTCAGCTATCTGCATGTCCAGCAATCCAGTGCAGCATCGTCGTACCAAGCATATCGAAATCGACATCCACTTTGTTTGAGAGAAGGTTGCTTTGGGCCAAGTTCGCGTTCTTCATGTACCTACAACGACACAATTTGCTGATATTTTCACCAAGCCTCTTGCGACCGCGCCATTCCGAGATATTCGTTTCAGTCTCAACGTTGTTGAACCCCACGATGAGACTGCAGGGGGATGTTAGATTATGAGTTTGTCTTGTAATACAAGTTGGTTAGGCTGCCGAGTCGGTTAGGGTTTGGCTGAGTCGGTTGTGACTCCCATTCCTATATATACTCCTTGTACTTCCCAAAATCAATATACGTGAGATTTATTAGAATTCTACAACCCGTTTGAGATGGCCTTAAAAGGTTGAAGCATTAAGATCCAAAACATGACAATATCAACTATTCAGACTGAAATACAATTCGGCTCTCGCTGCAAATGAATCTATTGTTTGAAAACATATTTTAAAATGTAAAAGAAAATCAGAAATTCACATGTATAACCGGACATTCTATGTTTGCATAGAAGTTTTCGGGTCGGGGGAATATTTTTTGCATCTCATGTAAAAAGGATAAATTTCGATGCACCAACGTGATTATTTTTGATTTTTTTGTCTTTTTATTACACAAGCCACATAAAATTATTTTCTCTCAAAAACTCAGAATTTTTAACATTTTAAAATTTATTTTTGATGGTTTTTCATAATAGGTTTATTTGCACCGCGAGCCACCTTCTCACCTATTCTATGGCAAATCGGATGTCACTATTCTATCAGTCGTCCAGTGGATGACAAGGGATATTCACTTTTTTTGTGTTTATCCAGTGTTTGGTTTAGAGGGTGGAGGGGATATGGATAACCACTTTTAGCTTAAAATGGTGGTTAAACATATCCCACAAAAAAAGCTGAATGGGCTCAACCACTTTTTGATAGCTTCTCCGAAGCGTTTTATTGTTCGTTCACCCTTCCATTTTTTGACTGGCTATCCCTAACCACTTTTACCCCACTTTAGCCAAACAGAAAAAATAACTACCCCTAACCAGCTGGCCTAACCAGCTGGTTATAGATATCTTCATCCCTAAATGACATCCTCTAAACCAAACAGTGACTAAAGGAACAACGAGCCAACAAGAGCCAAAATCTTGGAGGAACCTGCCCAGATTTTACCGAAAAGGCACTCGACTTTTTGGTCCCTGTTACCTGGCAGGTGCCTTTTGGCAGCGCAATTTTCTCTAGCTAGGCTCTGGCCCAGCAAAGCACTGTGCCACTCGATCTGCCACACATACGTTGGTCAACATGATCTCTGCAGCAGATACAATTCTGGATCCACACGACTACACGCGAATCCTTTGCAATGAAAAGTTCTGCCTGCCTGCAAAACTGGGAACGGAACAGATACATGCTTTTTCTTTGCTAACTAGTGATGTGCACGTAGTAGTACCAGTTGATGCCAAAGCATGGCCTGTTAACGCCATCAGGTTTTGTTTAGAAGTCCTGCATCAGAGCAAACGGTGTATAGGCATTAAACTTGATCCTCGTTTTTCTTTGTTAACTACTACTCCTACTAGTGTTGTGCAGGTAGTACCAGTTAATGCCCAAGCATGGCCTGTCGATCCGTAACTTTTGCAAGCCGCCTCATTAAAAACCTTCCAGTCCCCTCAGGTACATTGGTAAGAAAAAGAGTGCGTAAGAAACTTGCTGCTCCGAGAGTTACACAATGTTCATACAATCATGCTCGATCAAAGCCGAGGCACAAAAGACCACTAGCTCATGTCTTACCTAGCTGAGCTAAGGAGTGAGCGACCACATTACTCGACCTCCCCACCTTAGCCACACTAAAATCCTCAAACACAAGCAGGAGCTCCTTCGCTTGTAGATAAAGGCACCAATAGTCGGACCGATCATTTTCCTTGTCATTGATCGCCTGAACCACACGTAGGCAGTCAGTCTCGAGAGTAGCTGGACTTGTAAAATGTTGTGTAAGATGTTTTAGTCCCTCTAAACATGCGAGAACCTCCGCTTCTTCAGCACTTGTGCAGCTGGGAACAAATTTCCACTCCGTTAGGACAGGTTGGCCAAGGTAATTCCTGATGATGATGCCGATGCCAGCCTTCCTTGTCTTCGGATCCCAGCCTGCGTCAACATTGACTTTAAGTTATCCTTCCTCCGGAGCTGACCAACTGGGAGTGTCGGCCGGCCCATCCTGAATGTGTATCTCCGACAAAACCACGCCTTTTCCTCTAGGATCAAACTTTGCCGGAGTGACTGCAGAGAAGGAAATTAAGTAATTAGTAATAAAGGTCGCTGAAGCTGCGACACAAGACTTCCCATCACCGTGGACACAGTTATTGCGGTGGTGCCAAACACGCCATAATAGGAACATGACGCGTGATCGCATGTCCCCCTTCGTTCCATTGAGCAAGGTCAAAAGCCATTCACTACCATCCGCCTTAAAAGCATCCTCCGATGGAAGTGTCCATCTCTTCCTCATCTCCTCTCTTAGAGCTTTCGCCAACGTGCAACGTAAAAGCGCATGGTGCGTATCCTCATCTTTACGACCACAGATGGCACAGACAGGCTCGATGGTATTGATTCTCCGGTGAAGCTCAGATTTCACCGCCAGCGTAGAGGTCGCAGCCTTCCAAGAAAAAACTCGAATCTTATTCGGAACATGTGCCTTCCAGACGAGATCCCAGATACCCCGATCACCAGAGGGTTCGGCGCTAGACTGGTCATTGCTCATAGAGCTAAGCAAGGGTTCCATACCTAACCTATAGGCCGAACGAACAGAGAAGAGTCCGTTCTTCTCCGGGAACCAAGCAATAAAATCATCGCATTGTCTATGAGGTAATTTGATGGCCAGAATCGCGTTGGCGTCCAAGACAGAACAACAAGCTCGGACTGCCTCTTCATTCCAAGTCCGTGTTGACTGATCGATAAGTTCACTAACCCATCTTCTCCGTGAGTTTCCTCTTCTTGCATTTACCTGTAACGCTCTTTGGCGAGGGATCCAATTATCTCTAAAAATTCTAACCTGGGAGCCAGAGCCAATGCGCCAAATAGTTCCTTTTTTAGTAACTCCAAGCCATGCATTACTCCTTGCCAAGAGGGCGATGTATTCTGAATAAACGCTGTATCAAGAAGGTTTGCCGTCGGGTAATATCTTGCCTTCAACAAACGCGCACACAGGGAGTCAGGGAAGTGTATAAGTCTCCAAGCTTGACGAGCTAGAAGGGCCTGGTTAAATATGCGGAGATCACAGAAGCCAATACCACCCTGAGATTTTGGTCGTGTCATTTTATCCCATGACATCTAGTGCATGCGTCTTCGATCATGTTCATCGCCCCACCAAAAATTCCTCACAATTTTTGAGAGGTCGTCCAAGAGTCCAAAGGGGAATTTGAAGATACCCATTACATAGGTGGGTGTGGGTAGAGATTGTAGCACCGCCTTAACTAAAATTTCCTCTGCAGCCCCAGACATATATGTTTCACACCCGTCATCCGCACGCTTAGCGAATTTCTCTTTCGTCGACCGAAGCCTCCCTTTCTTCATTTGTCCTTCAGGCACAGGGAGACCCAGATACTTCTCCTCAAAACATTCAGTTTCATAATGGAGGATATTCTTAATTCTTGATTGAGTATCGGCAGTGCACCTATCACCATAGAGAATAGAGCATTTACCCAAGCTCACCAGCTGGCCGGTACTCTTCTCATAATTGTCCAGTACCCCTTTCACCACAGTTGCTTGATCGACAGAGCCTCTGAAGAACATGAGACTGTCATCGGCAAATAAGAGATGGGAAATGCCAGGGGCTTGTCGACATATATGTAATTCCTGCAGAGCTCCCCTCTCAATTTCTTTCCTAATCAAGCAATATAAGCCGGCAGCCACAAAAAGGAATAAATATGGTGAAAGCGGGTCACCTTGGCGAAGCCCACGTGTCGGGGTGAAGGAGTCCAACATATGTCCGTTAAAGCGAATAGAGTATCAAACGGTGGTCACACACGCCATTATCCACCGAATCCATTGACTATGAAAGCCCAGCTTCGCTAAAACCCCTTCCAGAAACCTCTAGTCCACGCGGTCGTACGCTTTAGCCATATCCAGCTTGTACGCACAGAATTCCTTTTTTGAAGCTGCACCATTTTGTATAGCATGAATACACTCAAAAGCCACAAAAGCATTGTCCCTATGAGACGCCCCGGGATGAAGGCGCTCTGAGTTGGTGAAATAATATCCTGTAATAATGGTCGAAGTCTATTAACAAGACATTTGGAAACCACTTTGAAAATCACATTGCAAAGACTTATTGGGCGGAAATCCTTCAGTTCCTTCGGATCACTTCTTTGGGATTAAGACAATCGCTGTTTCGTTAACATCCTCCGGCATTATACCATTAGTGAAAAAACGCTGCACCGCACGCACCACATCATCTTTCAAGAGGTCCCAGTTTTGTTGAATAAAATATGCTAGAAAACCATCGGGCCTAGGAGCTTTTAGGGGGCCAATTTGAAAGAGAGCATCACTGATTTCCTTTTCAGAGAAAGGCGCACATAACCTCTCATTTGCATCATTATCAACACAAGGCTGTAGAATGTTTATGACAATAGACGGATCGATTCCTTCCTCCCGAGAGTAGAGGTTTTTGAAAAAACCCGTGGCCATATCCTCCATCTCGCTAGAGTCTGTGGTCCAAGAACCATCAGGTCGTTTCAGCTTGCTAATACGGTTCTTCTTGCTCCTCCACGATGCACGGCGGTGG
Source organism: Avena eriantha (assembly GCA_910589775.1). Taxonomy (NCBI): domain Eukaryota; kingdom Viridiplantae; phylum Streptophyta; class Magnoliopsida; order Poales; family Poaceae; genus Avena; species Avena eriantha. The sequence continues at coordinate 19,155,696 of OU342740.1, forward strand.
AAATATTTCGTGTTTCTATCTCCCTCCCGAAGCCATGCAACTCTAGATCTTTGCAGCCACATTATTTCTTCCCTATACAGTAACTCATCCATCTCACGTGATAAAGCCTATTTCTTTGTAATACTCTCAGGGTCTGTGAGCAGCGATAGATCATCCAATTCTTTCCTCCTATTCTCCATCTCTTTAGGCACGGATTTGAAATGTATAGACTTCCATTCGTAAAGATTAGACATCATAGTTTGCATTGACGTGGTCACATCCCCAAGGTCATGAACAGGAACCCGGCGTGACCACGCATCCTTGACAGCTGCAGGGAGAGAGGGTTCCCTCTCCCACATAATCTCGTAGCGGTAGATTGGACGCGCCAGTCTCGGACCATCTTCAGAATCAGCGGCCAAGAGCAGAGGACAATGGTCCAACCTAGAGGAGCTAAGATGTCTCAGCCGCATCATGGGAAAGAGGCCAGACCAAGAAGGGCTTGCAACGGCTCTGTCGAGACGAACCTTGACATTACGAACACCCTGCTGCTTATTATCATACGTCCACGGCGAGCCCGTAAATCCAATATCATGCAAATCACAGTGAGACAAGACTTCCCTAAAATCAAGCATTAGTCTTTATGATCTCCTTGTCCTCGAAAAGTGTTCCTCTTGCCACATAGCCTCGTTGAAGTCACCTATCATTAGCCATGGTTCTACGGACCTCGGTTTAAGCTGCCTCAAGGTTGTCCACATATGATGACGATCACAAGCTCTAGGCTCGCCATAAACGAAAGTCCCTCTCCATAGATTCTCAAATGGACCACCATTTATGTGCACGTCGATGTGCTGCTTGCTAAAGGACAGAAGATCAACAGAGATGTCCTCATTGTAATATAACGCAATTCCTCCGCTCGTTCCATCTCCTTTAACATGAAAATAGGGCTTCATACCAAGCCGATAGCATAATTCTTCACTCTTTCCTCCGATTGCCTTGTTTCGCAGATGAACACAAGGCAGGGCTTATGGGGCTGCACAAGGCAGACTAGCTCTTGAACGGTCGCGGGTATCCCTAGTCCCCGGCCGTTCCAGCTTATGATACTCATTTGGCCCGGCGGTCCTCCACGATGGGGGCCACCGATGGTGCCAGAGGGTTTTTCGAGTCTAGAACATCTGTCTTTCTCAACTTGGAATGATCCTTCTCTTTGACATATTGTGGAGACAGCAGGGGAACACGAAGATCAGTACTCGGCCCATTCTCAGAACCAAGATCATCCCCATCTATGCCCCCATCGAACTGAAGCATCCTCTTAGTATCGTCCGAATCATCATCCATAGGCTCAGTACACTGTCCCACTTTAATTGGGCTAGCAGTAGTATCCTTGAGATCACTCTCATCCTCTATACCGGCCTCCTCAGACGAGCGTTTCCACCCGAAGTTTGGACGCCCCACACCCCTACCAGACCAGCCACCACGGGAGACCTCTCTATCGAAGCGTCAGGGGTGGGTCTGGTTGGTTAGCACGACGGATGGCAAGCATCCAAGTGCCAAACTGCAGTTGTTTCTCCTCCCACACCCCATCACCACATTCTTCATGGTCATGCCCGATTAAACCACAACGCTTACAGAAAAACGGAACCTTCTCATATTTCAGCTGCCGTCTCTTCTTGCCTTCAGGAGTCGTGAGTGAAACAAATCGCATAAGAGGCTTTGCAATGTCCACCATGACCCGAATTCTCACATAGTTGCCTTCGAAGAACTGTTTGGGGGACATCTGTACTTCCTTCACTTTGCCAATCTTTCTAGATAGGTCGTCTAGGACTTCAGGTTTTCGATACAGCTCGGGGATCCCATGAATCTGTACCCAGAGATGCATACCGCTAAAGATGAATTTGTCCGGTTCTTCTAGGCCATCATAATCATTGATAAGAACACCCCAGCCACGAAAGGTCCAAGGGCCTTGATGGACGACCTTCTTCCAATCGCCGAGACAATGCATCTGGAATATGAACAAGTTTTCACCTGCAGCACGACAAATTGGATCCCGGGAGAGATTCCAAACGATCCTCATCTTCTCGAAAAGGGCTTCCGCACTAAAGGATCTCGTAGTGATGACTTTTGCAATCGCAAGCCAGCGAGCCTCCTTGAATTCAGACGCCTTCTCTGTATCAATCACGACATCATCCAACTCATCGGCATTGAGTTCCAGGTGGCTAAACATGTCATCGATCGTCTCATCTTTCTCTATCCCCGATCCAGAGGCAGCCGACGACGTCGGGGTCGCCATGTCCAAACCCTAGAAGGGGTGTCGTATCCAGCCGAGACGCCAGCAGCAGCGTTGGCCGATCCGCCCGAACAGCACGGAGAGGGGAGACGGGAACCAGTGGCAGGAACCTAGGACAACGGACAGATCTCACAGCGGCGAGGGTTCGCCGCCAGAGCACAAAACCCTAAACGAGAGGGTACCAGATCTCTTTCATGTAAAGGCCCGTTCTCTACTAGCGACCCCCACCTGTTGGGACAGTTTTAGCTTCCGATCCGTAACTTAGGCACGTGACGCAGGTGTTCAGCTCAGATGGATTGGCTGGAATCTAATAATATCTCGCGGGATTTACCTAGTAGGAGTAATTAACAAGCTAGAGGACAACTGATACCTTTAATCGAGAATTGGGGTCACCGGAACAGTGACTAGCAATAGTACCAAGTACCAACAGCGACGACTTCGTCGGTGAATCGGTCCCGCTGCTAGTGTAGAAGTGGGTCAAGATCGAAAATAATTTTTTAGAGCAAAAGGGCCCTGAAGGGAACCCGATCCCATTTTCATTGAAAACGAAATCAGAAGTAATCTGTTCTTACAGCTTACCAACTAACAACTGAATGTAAAAAGGTTTGAACACATCACCAAGACATACCTCCTCTAGGTTGAAACTACTATCATAGCTTACAGAGGAGGGAAAATAATAGTTGGTGATCCCATCCGAGGTGGGGAAGGTGGGGAGTAGGGTGTCTTTGGTCCTGGAACAAGGTGGAATGGAACAGAAGGTTGTGTTCACGAGTCATGGATGGTTTTATCATCATGTTCGGTCGAGATAAAAAGGAGAAATAGAATTGTTTCGATTTTTGTTCCGCTGGGACCAAAAGCAAGCAAGATAATGACTAGGTTTTACCCATATATTTTTTTCTATTTTCGTGTCCCTAATTCCTTAGTTGTACTCATTTTTGTCAGACACTAAATTTTTTCTCACTTTTTACCAACCTCTTGTCTGAAAGTCTCACAGAGCATGTCTGTCAACCTTAACGTTACCTGCTAACGAGTGGGGTTGTGTTGGGTCGGGTCTCGTAGTGGACACCTCTCTCCACTTATCCAGATCAACGTAGAACCCACAGCTTATCCACGTGAGCGCCGGGTCCGCAACTTATCTAGGTTAGTGTTGCATGATGGGAGCCCGAGCAGCCATGCGCCTGTTGCCTCCCCTTTTTTTTCGCACCCCATTCTTTTTCTTCTCCGGCGACGGCAGGCCTTCTCCGGGCGGCGAGTGATTTCTAACTTCACTTCGGCCTCCCGTTCGTACCAAATTGTTCTGATTTCTCTCTATTTTCTTGTTATTCCCTCGGAATTTGGGATTTAGGGTCCATGTTGCCGTTTTCAGATCCTGAAAAAATGTGGGCATTTCGAGTGAATCGATGTGTACATCGATAGGCTGACTGGAGGAATCAATTGGCGCAATTCGGGAGCTCAATGGGGGGGCTTGCTATGGAGAATACAGCCGGTAGAGTAGCCGTTCCGATGGTTCCCAATGCAGAACTGGTGAAACTGAAGGGGGAACTGAAGAAAATTAACAAGCCGTCAAGGCATCGGATCGATTTGAAGAAGCAAGCAAATCTTATGGCTGGGAGATTTTTTGTTGTATAATTTCTATGGGATTCTTGTACTTGTTGTTCATCAGTGCTAGAAGTTGTTACCGATTCAGTTAGGGTTCTATGTACTCGTTGTTCAACAGTCTAGCTAGTACTGAATTTAAGACAGTTTGGGTGCCTAGGAAAAATGAACTTCAAACCTTTGCTATGAGGTGAAAATATTGTTATACATATAAATTTAAGGGATCCCTAAATTCAATTTATTTATCGAGTTAGTGTCTTGGTTGCAATCAAGTGAATCTATGAGATGAATGTCAAACTTTAAGATTTAGGGAGATTGAAATATAAGAAATAAGAAAATAACACAACTCTTGAACACTTTCAAATTAAAAACATTATACAACTCTTGATGTAAAAGAGAGTTTATCATTTTTAGAGAGTGAAAAGTAATGCATTCACGAAAATCTTTATGTCTCATGCATATACCAAAATTATACAACTCTTAAACACTTTCAAATTACACTTTGGACATGATAATGTTGTCCTAAGAAAATCTTGAGAGTTTTATTTTTCAGAGAGTGAAAAGTAATGCATAAACTAAAGGATCCCTAAACTAAAATCTTTATGTCTCATGCATATAGCAAAATTATACAACTCTTGAACACTTCCAAATTACACTTTATACATGATAATGTCGTCCTAAGAAAATCTTGAGAGTTTTTCATTTGCAGAGAGTGAAAAGTAATGCATAAACTAAAGGGAACCCTAAACTAAAATCTTTATGTCTCATGCATATAGCAAAATTATACAGCTCTTGAACACTTTCAAATTACACTTTGGAAATGATTATGTTGTCCTAAGAAAATCTTGAAAGCTTTTCATTTTCAGAGAGTGAAAAGTAATGCATATACTAAAGGGATCCCTAAACTAAAATCTTTATGTCTCATGCATATACAAAAATTAAATAACTCTTGAACACTTTCAAAATATACTTTGGACATGATAATGTTGTCCTAAGAAAACCTTGAGATTTTACGATTTTTAGAGCGTGAAAAAGTAATGCATAAACTGAAGGGACCCCTAAACTAAAATATTTATGTCTCATGCATATACCAAAATTATACAACTCTTGAACACTTTCAAAATACACTTTGGAAATGATAATATTGTCCTAAGAAAATGTTGAGAGTTTACCATTTTTAGAGCTTGAAAAGAAATGCATAAACTAAAGGGATCCCTAAACTAAAATCTTTATATCTCATACATATACCAAAATTATACAACTCTTAAACACTTTAAAATTACACTTTTGACATGATAATGTTGTCCTAAGAAAATCTTAAACACTCATGCATATATAAAAATTATACACCTTTGAACAATTTTCCTTTATTTGTTTATGAAGGTAAAGTATCGATGGCACAGATAGAGAGGGGTTATCCTTCCCATTAGATCACAGAGAATCAACGGTTTATAGGCACGATCCACGTGACAACTGTCTTAGCTAATCAGGACTTAGCAGTAAAAGTGAGCACACATTTGAGTTTTTGTGAGAGTTTATGACTAAGAGAGAGGGGAAAACTAAGTAGTATCAGAAAAACCAAGGGTAAACAGACTAAGATATTCAAATAGAAAATAACAGATTAGAGAAATGGAAAATGCGTGTTTTATACAATAAAATGCATCTTGGCCTGCATCAAATTATTTGCAATTCAAATATACATGAGTGTACCAATTATGACCTCGTTCAGACAAACTATGTTTTTGGGAAGGATGTTTTGGAAAGGGGTATGAGTCAAAAGTCTTGCATCTTCATACCTAATAGGTGATTTGAGAAGTGGTGATTAAGGGTAAAACATGATTTCTATGTTTCTTATGGTTTCCTAGGTGGCAGGTCACATAAGAAGACTCCGTGAGTAGGTGCCACTATGTTTTGATTTTTTTGACTGTTGTGCATAAAATTACTCAATTAGCTTGCTAAACCCCATTCACTGACTCTCAGTTGACCATCCACTAGAGAGTAAAATTGAGTATATTGCACATGCTAGTGTTAGTACTCGAGGGTAAAATTTAATTTCCGGTGTTATTACTCGAGGGTATAACTGAGTACACCTAACGCATTAGACTCTAGGAAAAAACGTGACGTACCGTACGCGTGCCGTGGTGAACGGTGTTGTAACGGACACATGTCATAGTGCATGGTAATGTAACGGACATGTGTCACGGTGCATGGTGCAGTAGCATACGCGGTTAGTATGCGGTGCACGGTGGTGCAACGAAACATCCATTCTATTCACCTTTATAGAGCCTATCTCCCTCTCCCTCTTTGCCTACCCACACTCACTCAATCACTCACTCGCTCACTCACGCAACCGTATCCAATTTCCCATCATCTTCTACAAACCCCGAAGAAAACACCAACCGTGCCGACAATGGAGAAGAAGGATGTGGTGGCCATCGTCACCTCCAAGGCTACCGGCGAGGAGGCCCCCGCCGGTCATGTTGGGAATATGCCCTAGAGGCAATCATGTATGATGTTATTCCCAATGTATTCATAAAGATGTTATATTGTTCTAGTATGAACTTCTAATATGTATCATTGAATATGTGATTCGGTTGTGGAACTATATATTCATGTTGTTCATACTAAATATCCTTGGTCGTTGAGGTTGTGCTGGACACACAACTTAGGTTAATATGAAAGTCGGCTGATGAATCGGTTCTACTTATCATGGGCATGGTAATGCTATTCTGACTTACACGGATTCGGCTAAAAGAGTTTAGCGAGTCAGACTGGCCCATATCAAGATACAATGAACAATTCGTCATTTGTATGTCTCAATCAATGTAATCCTTAGACCTGAGGTTGTTGCACAATCCGAGTTGTGGATCACCAACTTAGGTTCTATCAAACGATGGTCTGTCAAAGGGTAGTTATAAAGGCAGAGTTCAGTTCGACTGAGAATCAAGCTGCTTGATGTGGATAACCAGGATGGAATTTTGCCCCTCTAACTAGAGATGTATTCTCTGGGCCCTCTCAGAAGTTATGATTTGGAATGCATAGCCATGCATGACTCGGTTAAGTGTTAACCGAGGCGGTCGACTAAGAGTTAGTCAGATAAATCACTTATCTCGGATCGAGAAGAGAATTGAGTTATTTGAAGGATGATGATTATTTGCATATAGCTTGACAAGATGTATCGTGAGGCAAAAGAGACTCAGACAAAATTCGCATTGGAAGGTATGTCATGATGACTCTTTGGTACCTGGGAGTCAGCACGTTCTACTAGGAGCTGCTACCGACTGATCGATTGCGAGTGAGACTTCAATCAGGTCAGAGTCACCATGAGCCTGTTGGGTCACACAGTTAAGAGCGGGAGCAAGTTTGGGCTGGACTTGAACCTGAAATCTATTTGGGTTGGACCCAAATAGGACACAGACTGAGTCAGTGAGTTGGACTCGCAATAACTAATATAGGCCTTTTAGTGAATAGGCCACAAGTGAGTGAAGCTCACTTTCACTTCCTATATATACTAGGGCACAGATTCCCAAGGGGCATGGTTAGGTCGTTCCATGTGTTGGAAACCCTAGCTCCTCTTTAGTCCAGCCGCCGTAGCGGACCTAGCAGTCAATCGCTGGCGCTCCTCCTCGTACGTGTGGATACCGGCAGAGGTATTGTACGATCAGCACGTTGACGATCATGGATTGGATCGGATCGTGATTCGTGAGGGCTTTACTGCTTCAACTCACGCGCTTCATCAATTTTGCAACCGCGCGTCTAGTGGTAATCCTCGTGGCCTTCTACCTCATCCAGATCTTGGGATCACTGTGTAGGAAAATTTTGTTTTATCTCTATGTGGTCCAACAGGTCATGGGCAGATCCCGCTAGACTGGGACCCCTACGAGAAGGAGCAGTACTTTTGGCCACAGAAACCCTATGACACCACTATCATCGACTCATGGTCGGAGGTAACTAGGGTTTGCTCCCCTTCCCTTGTTCTTCTCGTATTCCCATCGTTGGATGCTAGATATTGAGTTATTAGGGTTCAATTGTTCGCATTTCAATCGTTGGATGCTAGATCTTCTTACATCAGCTAATCCTCTTGTGTTTTATCTTGTGTTTCGATGAATCCGCCAGTTCGCACTTCAATCCTATTTTATTTGTGCTTTGAGTTATAGTTAAGGGATTCCTTAGTTAATACTAGCGTCGATCCGTAGTTGGACTCAGTATTTGATTTTTTTGAGATTTGGGGATTGGGAAATTTAACTCACTCGGTTAATTTATGCAAATAATCATGGATCTCAATCGGTTAATTTATGCAAATAATCAATCATGATAATTAAGGAATCTCAATCATGTCCCTATTATCATGCACGCTACTATTTGTTGCAACAAGTGTAGAGCAGCGACGTCTGCAGCAACAACGAGTCCAGGCACACCAAGACTTGTCAGGTGCTGAGGAGGCTGCAGTCTAGCCAGTATGACGCCTACTTCGCTAGCGACGTCTATAGCTTCCCCTTCTGTAAAACGATACTTGGTGCCACCAACTTCAACTACCTCGTGAAGCATGCCGAGGACATGAGCTCCTTCAACCCCAATGTCAGCAAGACCGTGAACGTCCATGCCTTCTTTGCTAAGCACAAGGCACTTGGTATTCACCTTCATAACCTCCAACAGGTGGCCATCACAGAGGTTCACATGCCTTCGATCAAGCCCAAGGTGCCCAAGATCAAGAGACACGGCAGCAAGAAATGGAGAAAGCGCCAGAGGGAGGAGGCGGAGGCTAGGAGGTGCTTAACGTGTGTGTTGTAGCTGCAAAGTGGCTTCTTTTGTTTTTATATGTTGTGTGTCTACCGCTAGGCAACGAATGTGTTGAACCTTGCTAAGTACCCTACTATCTATCTCTAATATATTCTATATTAGCTGTTGTGAGTAGCTTATCTCCATTTTCCTGAATGTACGTATGCTGCTGGTGTGATTTGCTGCTCTAGATTTGCTACTTGATTAGACAAAAATGAGGGCCAAAAGGAACGAATGATTGAAGAGAGAAGCTAATTGTCTTCAAATTTGGGCATAAAATAAAAATAACTGTTAGCGAGAGAGGAAAAAGTCCCTGTAAAAACTGCCAATTAATGATAAAAAAAAGAAAATTGTCAATTTGAGTGAGAGAGACAGAACCCCCTCATGCGGGATTGTTTGTTTGCGGTACCAAACTTCCCGGGCGAGTGCATCCCGGTACCCGAGTTGTCATCAATCGCGCGGTGGGGCTATAGTAGAATCGCCAATTGTCCAGAAGGGCCAAATGGGGGTGAATACAAATCTAACGGCCAAACGGTCGTTTGAACCAGACGAAAAACGGTTGAACTCAAATACCACAGTTAGGTTAACTCTTCTTGGCCCGCCCTATCAGTATTCCCTGTTATATTTTGCGGTCGTGGACTAGCTTACCCCTGCGTGGACGAGATCCCTGAGTGGACCAGATCTATTTCTTTGCTCTGCTCTAGTCTTCTCCCCTGCTCCCCTCCCCATAACATTTTCTCAGCTCCGGTTGCTCGTCTCAGATCGGAGCTCACACTTACTCTAATTTTCGTCCCCGCCATGTCTGGTCAACCTCCAATGCCTCTAATCGAAGCTCGCAGTTGTCGTCGTCGCATTGTCTGCCGTATCGGAGCTTCGCATCCCCAGACTAATATCTCGCCTCTGGCTAGTCCTTCTCGCACGGCGAAGCGCGTCCCGTCGGGCGATCCTGGCCAGCGACCGGCCTCGGGCAGTTGCGTGCTGTCGCGCACCCCAGGCATGGTAGCCCTGGCACAGCAGTTCGACGACCATGCTCTCATGGCCACCGTGCTGGGCGTCCGTCCCGTTGTGTCGTCGGCAGAGTTGCTGTCGACTTTCAGGTCTCATTTTGGGATCAAACGAAATGAGGTCAAGATTGAGGTATGCACGCCGCCATTCAATTTTTTTCATCCGGTTCGAGCACAGCTCAGATACCGAGCGCGTTTGGCATTCTTCTCGTTCTTTCGAGTGTTGCGGGTAGAAAATGAGCTTCATGCGTTGGCATCGCGCCTGTGGGTGGGACGATCGCTTGGGGCAGCTTCGTTTCTTCTCCAAACTCGGCTTTGACGGCCTCCCATTGGATGCTTGGGAGCCGGAGGCCCTCAAGCAGGTCGTCAGTAGCCTTGGCGACGAGCTGGTGGAAATCGTGCCACCGAGCGACAGATGGGTCATCGAGGTAAAAGCATGGCTGAAAGATCCTGACGCTGTTCCTAAGATGTACAAGGTGCAGATTCCAAGCAGGGCAGGGCGACAACTTTGCTAGAAGCACCCGGTCATCATCCACCTAGAGGAGGTTATGGAATCGGTACATGGCATTTAGGGCCCCGAAGAGGTTGCCAGAAAGCGTCCTCGTCTCCTGTAGTGTTGGCCTAGAAGGATCGATGGCATAGGACAACCACCGTTTCGTGACGGCGCACACAGTTTCAGGGGGGGACTAGGCTTGGACAAGCTGGTGCTTCTGATTTCCCTCGAGTGAGACAGAGCTCTAGTGAATTGCCGTGGTATGTGTGGCTAATGAATTTGTAGTATGGAGAGCGTAGCAGGAAGTTAACATCAACTAAAATGTGTAATAGTTTAAATCGATGTAGTACGTTGGGTAATGAATTTGAAGTAGTATGTGTGTGTAATAGTTTGAATCGATGTAGTATGTGTGGGTAGTGAATTTGATGTAGTGTGTGTAATAGTTTGAATCGATGTAGTTGAACACCGTGCTTTATAATTTCTGTGAATAACCAAGAACAACCTCATGAAAAGAGGGTGGTCTGGCAATGAGCAATGTCAATTCTGTGGATGCCAGGAAAATATAGTCCATCTCCTCTTCAAGTACAAGGTAGCTATATTTGTAACACGTCGAACTGCAGGACCATTTTGTAGACAACAGAAGACAAAGGAAAAATGGTTTACATCACAGACAGCAGACGCAAAATCTGTAGTCTAGGATAAAAAATGCCAGTTAACTGGATTTAACCATGACTAGTAATTGAAGGAAATAGATACTTGATAGTATTTGCTTACAACAGTAGTACTTCCATACAAAAGGGTCTTATACCTGCACAAAAGTGGGCTAAACTTCCTACTAGTTTATAGAACAATTTGTCAGCATTTCATCTACGAAAGCCATTCTTCAGTTTGAACATACTTATTCTACACTGAAGAAACTACAGATCTCCACCAGAAAAGTTGGCTGGCCAATTGCCTTGAGAGGACATAAGTCAAACTGATATATTGCCTTCCCGCCAAACTACAAGAAATCTGTATCATTCATGCACGACCGATTTGCATGCGCTAGTCCCGGTTCAGTTGGACCATCCGCGCTGCCACAATGATTTCTTCAAAACTGAAATTCGGCATCTTTTTCTTGGGATCGTAGGTCCGTGTGAACTGGAACCTAAATTCCGGTGCTGAGCTGATGCCCGCCGCCGGCTCTGGCTGTCGAACAATCCAGCATGCTGAGTGTAGACGCTTGGTTGCCACCACGGTACGGCCTCCGACAGTGCGTTGGATGGAGCGTCTTTGCCGCATACGGCATGTTCCCAGCCTCCCCCACTGTGGTAAGGTAGCTCGTGCTGAAGCGTCGATGCGAGTGTTCCTAGACCTTGGCGTTGCCCTGTTCGAGGGTGTGTACCCCCGGGGACATGCTCTCGTGAACGATTTGATACGTACCTTGTTCCCACTGCCTAGAGCATGCAGTAATGCCACCGCACGATTTCTCCACATAGCTCTCTTGGCCCTGCTTTCCGCATTCAGCACCGCCGCCACGACCAATTCGGCACATTCGTCGAAATCATTTGCCTGGCAGGGCAATGGGAGACCGGACTTGAAGTAGAGCTTCACGGCCTTCCTTAGAGGGGCTAAATACCCCAGTTTTGGTGGCTGCTTAGGCGGGGCCATGTTACCCTAGGTGGTGTGGCACTGTGGAGCGGCGCAAGGTGAACTATGGTTTGTCGGAGAAGGGGAGTGAAAGACTGACAGTAGGTTTGGACTACGGGCACGCGTGAAAATAACCGTCTCCCATTTCCTTAGAGAGTAATAATTTGACACTCGTTGCATTAACCGCTCAATCTTTATTTCCCTTCTCAGTATAAGAGTGCGAACATATTAAAAAGATCGGTCGTGGCTATCCACCTCATCGGTAAATGTACCAGGACAGGTAGGAGACCGGGTTTCATTTTATAAATGTTGACGACTATGCCCTTATGTTTATATGATATTATTTCTATGCTCCGCTCCTTTGCTCCTGCCGCCGCCACTCCGTTCAGTCGTGATACACTTTGACAGGGACAATCCTACAATTGATGAGGGGACTGTCTTTGAGAATGTGGAGGACGACAGATATGCAGTTGCAACGTATGCAATCCGAGTTGGGTTCGAATTTATCATTGAAAAGAGAGACCAGAAGAGATTTAGGGTGCATTGTAGGGAAAGTAATGTGTGTAAATGGAGATTACATGCATCTCCAATGCGGGGTGGACACCCATTTCAGGTTTCAATAGCTACATTTAGTTTTAGTCTTTCTCATATTTATTCTGCTGATAACTAGCTCTAAATTATTTGGATTCTTATCGAATGCAGATCAAAGTAAACACGAAGAAACACAACTTCCCTAATACTTATGTAAGTGATAAAATTAGACCAGCGACTACCAAGTGGATTTCTGCTACTGTACTTGACTGGGTGAGGCAGGATCATAACATTGGACCTACTGAACTCAGAGCAAAGATTAGCAAAAAGTTTAACATTGTGATTCCTTACCACAAAGTCTTTGATGGGAAGGACATCGCTCTAGACTTCATTCAAGGCAAGTGGAATGATAGTTTTCACATGTTGTATAGTTTCAACGCTCAGGTAGAGAAAACATCACCTGGTAGTGTTGTTGACATCGATTACGAGGTTGTGAAAGGAAGAGAAAAGGTCTCGAGGGAGGTCAGGTATAAGCAGGCATATAAGATATGCTTCAGGAGATGTTTTGTCTGCCTGAAGGCATGCTGGAAGGGGTTCCTAGACGACTGCAGGCCATACTTGGCAATAGGCGCAACTTCTTTAATAGGGAAGTTCAGGGGACATGTTGCTTCTGCTTGTGCTTTGGACGCGCATAATTGGCTTCTACCCGTAGCTTATGCTGTTCTTGAGGGTGAATCAAATGAAAGCTAGACATGGTTCATGTAGAGACTACGGGCAGTAATAGGTCACCCTGAAGGCTTGGTGATACACACCGGTGCATGCGAGGGTCTTGAGAATGCTATTGATGTTGTGTTTCCTGGTGTTGAGCATAGGGAATGCATGCGCCACCTCGCTACTAACTTCACAAAGAAGTTCAAAGGAAAGATCTTTGAAGAGGACTTATGGCGATCAGCATACACATACACCCCAAGCATGCATGCTACTTACTTGCAGAAACATGTATGTAGTGCCAAAGGTGAAAAAATACCTTGAATAACATCACACCAAGCTATGGGCCAGAAGCAAGTTTGGTGAGTTAAGCAAGGTGGATTTTGTTTGCAATAATTTGGCAGAGAGTTTCAATGATAAGATTTCGGGCATGAAGACATTTGGAATTGTTATTTTGTTGTATGCAATAAGACAATGCATAATGGTGAAGATAGATTTAAGGCAAAGAATTTGTGCAAGAATTTTTTTAGGCTATAAGATAGTTCCAAAGGTGGTTATGTTACTGAATGCAAGAACTAGGGCAATGAGAATGATAAAGATGAGGATGGTCAAAAGTTCCAGAACATTGGTTGAGGTTTATGCAGAATACAAGCGTGGAAGTGAACAGAGGTACACTGTAGACATTAGAAACAAGGCTTGTTCATGCAGGCAGTGGCAGATTACTGGTATGCCATGTCACCATGCAATTTACTTCATCTTAAAGCTTAGAAGTAGCAAAGCTGAAATAGAGAACTATGTCGACAACTATTTCTTCGTGGACAAGTTTGCTGCAACTTATGCAGAAAACGTACCACCTATGGCCGATGAAAATGATTGGGAGATTATCGATCCAGGGTTCAAACTTCAACCACCAGTTCTTAGGAGGCCACCTGGGAGGCCTAGAAAGCTAAGGATCGAAGCCTCCACTGATAAAGGTTCAAGGCTAGGAGCTAGGAAAAGGAAATGCAAACTTTGTGGTGGATTTGGCCATATCAAGAGGTTGTGCAAAAACCGAGTTACACATGATATTGTCCCTGTTCACACCCCGGTGGCAGAAAATGAGGCTTCTCGGCCAGAACTGGAGGAAGAGCAGCACGGAGACGAAGAACTTGAGGAAGTGAAGTAGGTGGAGGAAAACGGTGATGAGCACTCGAAGGAAAACGTACATAAACAGCTAATTTATGAAGAAGTGGAGGTGCCGGCGAGAAAGGGTGTGAAAAGAAACAAAAGGGTAAGCGGAACAGGGGGAAAAGGACAAATAATGGAGGTGTATTAGAATATGAAGAAGTTGCAGGGGTGATTGAGGATGTTCTTGAGGATCTTTCGGCTAACTGCAGGAGAAATAATAAATCCCTGCCAATTTCATCTTTGTACGATTCTCCAGATGAAAGGTAATCTTAAAAATTGTTTTATTTGCCATTTTATCATTTTTTGATCCTCATCAACTATTGCTTAATGCAGCGTGGGCTAGAAGACTAATACGAGGAGCAGAAAGATGCGGGCACAGTAACGTCATATGTTGAATTGTATCATTGAAACTAAACTAGTCATGTCGTCTTTATTTATATCTGGCTCGTGCGACGTGTCTGTGATAGGGTCATGTGGACCAGATTACAATTTTTTAAATATTATTACATTAATTTTTTTACTTGCATATGGACGCAGCTACTAGTTCTCATCTCCCTTGGATTCCCATCTCCTCTGGCGCACTCCAGAATTATGGTTGTGCCATCAAGTAGCAGAGTCAGCGTATTGTCCCATCAGATGTGAACGCAATGAATTTTTTGTTCAGAATTTCACGACTTTTGATTAGTTTGAAAGACAGATAAACCTAAAACATGTATCTAGACATGTTTTGGGTATAGATACATTTATTAAATATCTAAAAAAACTAAGTCAGTTATATCTGGACAGGAATAGTACACTATTACAACACGCTCGATCCCTTCTCCTCTAGCACACTCCAAATTATGGCTGTACTATCAAGTGCTAGGAGCAAAGTTAGCGTATTGTCCCATCCGATATGCCAGGAACACGCGAACTTTATTTTCAAGATTGGACGAGTTATGACTAGTTTGGAAGACAAAGACAACTAAAACATGGGCAACATATATAGATTATGACGATAATCGACTATGACTCAAGTGACCCAGATCCAAAGAGGGCATTAAGATACCGTACATAGATTTAATTTATGCTTAAGTGGCCCTAATCGACTATGACGCTCCTGTAGTCTCCATCATCGACGACATTGTCTGCGTCACCGCCAGCCTCCTCCGTGTCGGAATCGATGCCGACGTTCCCGGCAGCGTTCCTCCTCCTCATGGATACTTCACGGTGCGCCGCATCGATAACGATGGAGGTCGTACACCCAGGCACTGCCCAGAAGCGCTGCCTCCCTTCGGTGTTGCGCAGATCCGGGTGGATATTCTACCGGTGGGTTTCGCACAGTTCAATCAACGCAACCCGCTCCTTCTTGAACAACTTTCGTCAGTACGCGCTCGTGCGCGAGTACCGTGCCATTTCCCTCTTCCGCTCCGGCAGCTGGCGGCGACGCTCCTCGATCTGCCTCGCCAACGCGTTGTCGAGCAAGAGCAGCACGTCAGGAACCCCGGCATAGCTGAGCTCGAAGCCGGCCGGACGCCTCTCAAACAGCGGCGCAAGTATGTCGTGGTGGGCGAACATTTAAGCCTCGTGCAAGCTGAGTTTGGGCCTCTCCCTCTCCATGGCAATGAAGGAACATACTCTGAGCTTCGGCCCCGAGGTTAAGGGGATAAGGGTAAGGACGTAGGCCCAACGTGGTTGCCACTGCCAATCATTTTGTAGAACATACTTCTCGCGGATCGCGGTCACGAAGGACGTCCTTATCGTCCACGCACCCCAATCCAACGGCACCTAACAATCGGGGATCGGGTCTTCTAGAAGCCCAGAGCGGTTACTGGTTAGCTCTGCGTCCCGATTGTTTGTGGCCAACGACTATCGTTGAAAATAATACACATTTCAATGACAATGGTGGATCCATATGTGGTTTGTGAAAAGAACACACATGCAATGACTCTAGCTGTGGTTAATGAGAAGAACACACATGCAATGACACTAGTGGATCCATATGTGGATTGTGAAAATAACACACATGCAATGACTCTAGTTGTTGTTAGTAAAAATAACACACATGCAATAACACTGGTGGATCCATATGTGGTATGTGAAGAGAACACACATGCAATGACACTGGTGGATCCATATGTGGTATGTGAAAAGAATAGACATGAAATGACTCCAGATGTGGTTAATGAAAGAATACACATTTCAATGACAATGGTGCTTCCATATGTGGTTTGTAAAAAGAACACACATGCAATGACTCTAGATGTGGTTAATGAGAAGAACACACATGCAATGACACTGGTGGATCCATAGGTGGATTGTGAAAAGAACACACATGCAATGAACTCTAGTGGAACCATATGCAATCACATTAGTGGATCCATATGTGGTCTGTGAAGAGAACACACATGTAATGACACTAGTGGATCCATATGTGGTCCGTAAAAAGAATATGCATGAAATGACTCCAGATATGGTTAATGAAAGAATACACATTTCAATGACAATGGTGGTTCCATATGTCGTTTGTGAAAAGAACACACATGCAATGACTCTAGCTGTGGATAATGAGAAGAACACAAATGCAATGACACTGGTGGATCCATAGGTGGATTGTGAAAAGAACACACATGCAATGAACTCTGGTGGAACCATATCCAATGACACTGGTGGATCCATGTGTGGTCTCTGAAGAGAACACACATTCAATGACACTGGTGGATCCATATGTGGTCTGTGAAAATAATAGTCATGAAAGGACTCTAGATGTGTTTAATGAAAGAATACACATTTCAATGACAATGGTGGTTCCATATGTGGTTTGTGAAAAGAACAAACATGCAATGACTCTAGATGTGGTTAATGAGAAGAACACACATGAAATGACACTGGTGGATCCATAGGTGGATTGTGAAAAGAATACACATGCAATGAACTCTAGTTGTTTTTAGTAAAAATAACACACATGCAATGACTCTAGTTGTGGTTAATGACAAAAAGACACATGCAATGACACTGGTGGATTGTGAAAATAACACACATGCAATGACTCTAGTTGTTGTTAGCAAAAAGATAACACATGCAATGACACTGGTGGATCCATATGTGGTCTGTGAAGAGAACACACATGCAATGACACTGGTGGATCCATATGTGGTCTGTGAAAAGAATAGACATGAAATGACTCAAGATGTGGTTAATGAAAGAATACATATTTCAATGACAATGGTGGTTCCATATGTGGTTTGTGAAAAGAACACACATGCAATGACTCTAGCTGTGGTTAATGAGAAGAACACACATGCAATGACACTGGTGGATCCATAGGTGGATTGTGAAAAGAACACACATGCAATGAACTCTGGTGGATCCATATGCAATGACACTGGTGGATCCATGTGTGGTCTCTGAAAACAACACACATTTCAATGACACTGGTGGATCCATATGTGGTCTCTAAAATAACACACATCCAGTGACTCTAGCTGTGGTCAATGAGAAGAACACACATGCAATGACACTGGTGGATCCATATGTGGTTAATGAAAATAACACACATGCGATGACTCTAGTTGTTGTTAGTAAAAAGAACACACATGCAATGACACTGGTGGATCCATATGTGGTCTGTGAAGATAACACATATGCAATGACACTAGTGGATCCATATGTGGTCTATGAAAAGAATAGTCATGAAATGGCTCCATATGTGGTCTCTGAAAAGAATACAAATTCCAATGACACTTGTGGTTCCATATGTGGTTTGTGAAAAGAACACACATGAAATGACTCTAGCTGTGGTTAATGAGAAGAACACACATGCAATGACACTGGTGGATCCATATGTGGCATGTGAAAAGGATAGTCATGAAATGACTCCAGATGTGGTATCTGAAAAGAACACACATTTCAATGACACTGGTGGATCCATTTGTGGTCTCTAAAAAGAACACACATCCAGTGACTCTAGCTGTGGTCAATGAGAAGAACACACATGCAATGCCACTGGTGGATCCATATGTGGTTAATGAAAATAACACACATGCAATGACTCTAGTTGTTGTTAGTAAAAAGAACACATGTGCATTGACGCTGGTGGATCCATATGTGGTCTGTAAAGATAACACACATGCAATGACACTGGTGGATCCATATGTGGTCTGTGAAAAGAATAGTCATGAAATGACTCCAGATGTGGTCTCTGACAAGATTACACATTCCAATGACGCTGGTGGTTCCATATGTGGTTTGTCAAAAGAACACACATGAAATGACTCCAGCTGTGGTTAATGAGAAGAACACACATGCAATAACACGGGTGGATCCATAGGTGGATTGTGAAAAGAACACACATGCAATGAACTCTGGCGGAACCACATGCAATGACACTGGTGGATCCATGTGTGGTCTCTAAAGAGAACACACATGCAATGACACCGATGGATCCATATGTGGTGTGTGAAAAGAATAGTCATGAAATGACTCCAGATGTGGTTAGTGAAAGAATACACATTTCAATGACAATGGTGGTTCCATATGTGGTTTATGAAAAGAATACACATGCAATGACTCTAGATGTGGTTAATGAGAAGAACACACATGCAATGACACTGGTGGATCGATAGGTGGATTGTGAAAAGAACACACATGCAATGAACTCTAGTGGAACCATATGCAATGACACTGGTGGGTCCATGTGTGTTCTCTGAAGAGAACACACATGCAATAACACTGGTGGGTCCATATGTGGCCTGTGAAAAGGATAGTCATGAAATGACTCCAGATGTGGTATCTGAAAAGTACACACATTTCAATGACACTGGTGGATCCATATGTGGTTTGTGAAAATAACACGCACTAAGTGACTCCAGATGTGGTCTCTTAGAAGAACACACATGCAATGACACTGGTGGATCCATAGGTGGACTGTGAAAAGACCACACATGCAATGAACTCTAGTGGATCCATATGTAATGACATTGCTGGAGCCATGTGGTCTCTCTGAAGAGAACACACATGCAATGACACTGGTGGTTCGATATGTGGTCCGTGAAAAGAATAGACATAAAATGACTCTATATGTTGTTAATGAAAGAATACACATTTCAATGACAATGGTGGTTCCATATGTGGTTTGTGAAAAGAACACAAATGCAATGACTCTAGATGTGGTTAATGAGAAGAACACACATGCAATGACACTGGTGGATCCATAGGTGGATTGTGAAAAGAACACACATGCAATGAACTTTGGTGGAACCACATGCAATGACACTGGTGGATCCATGTATGGTCTCTGAAAAGAATACACATTTCAATGACAATGGTGGATCCATATGTGGTTTGTGAAAAGAACACACATCCAGTGACTCCAGATGTGGTCTCTGAGAAGAACACACATGCAATGACACTGGTGGATCCATATGTGGTCAATGAAAATAACACACATGCAATGACTGTAGTTGTTGTTAATAAAAAGAACACACATGGAATGACACTGGTGGATCCATATGTGGTCCGTGAAGAGAAGACACATGCAATGACACTGGTGGATCCATATGTGGTCTATGAAAAGGATAGACATGAAATGACTCAAGATGTGGTCAATGAAAGAATACACATTTCAATGACGATGGTGGTTCCATATGTGGTTTGTGAAAAGAACACACATGCAACGACTCTAGCTGTGGTTAATGAGAAGAACACACATGCAATGACACTGGTGGATCCATAGGTGGATAGTGAAAATAACACATATGCAATGACCTAGGTGGATCCATATGCAATGACATTGGTGGATCCATGTGTGGTCTCTGAAAAGAACACACATTTCAATGACACTGGTGGATCCATATGTGGTCTCTAAAAAGAACACACAGGGAGTGACTCTCGTTGTGGTCAATGAGAAGAACACACATGCAATGACACTGGTGGATCCATAGGTGGATTGTGAAAAGAACACACATGCAATGAACTTTGGTGGAACCACATGCAATGACACTGGTGGATCCATGTATGGTCTCTGAAAAGAATACACATTTCAATGACAATGGTGGATCCATATGTGGTTTGTGAAAAGAACACACATCCAGTGACTCCAGATGTGGTCTCTGAGAAGAACACACATGCAATGACACTGGTGGATCCATACGTGGTCAATGAAAATAACACACATGCAATGACTCTAGTTGTTGTTAATAAAAAGAACACACATGGAATGACACTGGTGGATCCATATGTGGTCCGTGAAGAGAAGACACATGCAATGACACTGGTGGATCCATATGTGGTCTGTGAAAAGGATAGACATGAAATGACTCAAGATGTGGTCAATGAAAGAATACACATTTCAATGACGATGGTGGTTCCATATGTGGTTTGTGAAAAGAACACACTTGCAACGACTCTAGCTGTGGTTAATGAGAAGAACACACATGCAATGACACTGGTGGATCCATAGGTGGATAGTGAAAATAACACACATGCAATGACATCAGGTGGATCCATATGCAATGACATTGGTGGATCCATGTGTGGTCTCTGAAAAGACACACATTTCAATGACACTGGTGGATCCATATGTGGTCTCTAAAAAGAACACACAGGTAGTGACTCTCGTTGTGGTCAATGAGAAGAACACACATGCAATGACACTGGTGGATCCATATGTGGTTAATGAAAATAACACATATGCAACGACTCTAGTTGTTGCTAGTAAAAAGAACACACATGCAATGATACCGGTGGATCCATATGTGGTCTGTGAAGATAACACACATGCAATGAAACTTGTGGATCCATATGTGGTCTGTGAAAAGAATAGTCATGAAATGACTCCAGATGTGGTCTCTGACAAAAATACACATTCCAATGCCACTGGTGGATCCATATGTGGTTTGTGAAAAGAACACGCATCCAGTGACTCTAGATGTGATTAATGAGAAGAACACACATGCAATGACACTGGTGGATCCATAGGTGGTTTGTGATAAGAACACACATGCAATGAACTCTCGCAGAACCACATGCAATGACACTAGTGGATCCATGTGTGGTCTCTAAAGAGAACAGACATGCAATGACATTGTTGGATCCATCTGTGGTCTGTGAAAAGAATAGTCATGAAATGACTCCAGATGTGGTTAGTGAAAGAATACACATTTCAATGACAATGGTGCTTCCATATATGCTTTGTGAAAAGAACACACATGCAATGACTCTAGATGTGGTTAATGAGAAGAACACACATGCAATGACACTAGTGGATTGATATGTGGATTATGAAAAGAACACACATGCAATGAACTCTGGTGGAACCATATGCAATGACACAGGTGGGTCCAGGTGTGTTCTCTGAAGAGAACACGCATGCAATAACACTAGTGGATCCATATGTGGCATGTGAAAAGGATAGTCATGAAATGACTCCAGATGTGGTATCTGAAAAGAACACACATTTCAATGACACTGGTGGATCCATTTGTGGTCTCTAAAAAGAACACACATCCAGTGACTCTAGCTGTGGTTAATGAGAAGAACACACATGCAATGCCACTGGTGGATCCATATGTGGTTAATGAAAATAACACACATGCAATGACTCTAGTTGTTGTTAGTAAAAAGAACACATGTGCATTGACACTGGTGTATCCATATGTGGTCTGTAAAGATAACACACATGCAATGACACTGGTGGATCCATATGTGGTCTGTGAAAAGAATAGTCATGAAATGACTCCAGATGTGGTCTCTGACAAGATTACACATTCCAATGACGCTGGTGGTTCCATATGTGGTTTGTCAAAAGAACACACATGAAATGACTCCAGCTGTGGTTAATGAGAAGAACACACATGCAATAACACGGGTGGATCCATAGGTGGATTGTGAAAAGAACACACATTCAATGAACTCTGGCGAAACCACATGCAATGACACTGGTGGATCCATGTGTGGTCTCTAAAGAGAACACACATGCAATGACACCGGTGGATCCATATGTGGTCTGTGAAAAGAATAGTCATGAAATGACTCCAGATGTGGTTAGTGAAAGAATACACATTTCAATGACAATGGTGGTTCCATATGTGGTTTATGAAAAGAATACACATGCAATGACTCTAGATGTGGTTAATGAGAAGAACACACATGCAATGACACTGGTGGATCGATAGGTGGATTGTGAAAAGAACACACATGCAATGAACTCTAGTGGAACCATATGCAATGACACTGGTGGGTCCATGTGTGTTCTCTGAAGAGAACACACATGCAATAACACTGGTGGGTCCATATGTGGCCTGTGAAAAGGATAGTCATGAAATGACTCCAGATGTGGTATCTGAAAAGTACACACATTTCAATGACACTGGTGGATCCATATGTGGTTTGTGAAAATAACACGCACTAAGTGACTCCAGATGTGGTCTCTTAGAAGAACACACATGCAATGACACTGGTGGATCCATAGGTGGACTGTGAAAAGACCACACATGCAATGAACTCTAGTGGATCCATATGTAATGACATTGCTGGAGCCATGTGGTCTCTCTGAAGAGAACACACATGCAATGACACTGGTGGTTCGATATGTGGTCCGTGAAAAGAATAGACATAAAATGACTCCATATGTGGTTAATGAAAGAATACACATCTCAATGACAATGGTGGTTCCATATGTGGTTTATGAAAAGAACACACATGCAATGACTCTAGATGTGGTTAATGAGAAGAACACACATGCAATGACACTGGTGGATCGATAGGTGGATTGTGAAAAGAACACACATGCAATGAACTCTGGTGGAACCATATGCAATGACACAGGTGGGTCCATGTGTGTTCTCTTCTCTGAAGAGAACACACATGCAATAACACTGGTGGGTCCATATGTGGCCTGTGAAAAGGTTAGTCATGAAATGACTCCAGATGTGGTATCTTAAAAGAACACATATTTCAATGACACTGGTGGATCCATATGTGGTTTGTGAAAATAACACGCATCCAGTGACTCCAGATGTGGTCTCTTAGAAGAACAAACATGCAATGACACTAGTGGATCCATAGGTGGACTGTGAAAAGAACACACATGCAATGAACTCTAGTGGATCCATATGTAATGACATTGCTGGAGCCATGTGTTCTCTCTGAAGGGAACACACATGCAATGACACTGGTGGGTCGATATGTGGTCCGTGAAAAGAATAGACATAAAATGACTCCATATGTGGTTAATTAAAGAATACACATGTCAATGACAATGGTGGTTCCGTATGTGGTTTGTGAAAAGAACACAAATGCAATGACTCTAGATGTGGTTAATGAGAAGAACACACATGCAATGACACTGGTGGATCCATAGGTGGATTGTGAAAAGATCACACATGCAATGAACTCTGGTGGAACCACATGCAATGACACTGGTGGATCCATGTATGGTCTCTGAAAAGAATACACATTTCAATGACAATGGTGGATCCATATGTGGTTTGTGAAGAGAACACACATCCAGTGACTGCAGATGTGGTCTCTGAGAAGAACACACATGCAATGACACTAGTGGATCCATATGTGGTTAATTAAAATAACACACATGCAATGACTCTAGTTGTTGTTAATAAAAAGAACACACATGGAATGACACTGGTGGATCCATATGTGGTCCGTGAAAAGAACACACATGCAATGACACTGGTGGACCCATATGTGGTCTGTGTAAAGAATAGACATGAAATGACTCAAGATGTGGTTAATGAAAGAATACACATTTCAATGACAATGGTGGTTCCATGTGGTTTGTGAAAAGAACACACATGCAATGACTCTAGCTGTGGTTAATGAGAAGAACACACATGCAATGACACTGGTGGATCCATAGGTGGATTGTGAAAAGAACACACATGCAATGAACTCTGGTGGATCCATATGCAATGACACTGGTGGATCCATGTGTGGTCTCTGAAAACAACACACATTTCAATGACACTGGTGGATCCATATGTGGTCTCTAAAATAACACACATCCAGTGACTCTAGCTGTGGTCAATGAGAAGAACACACATGCAATGACACTGGTGGATCCATATGTAGTTAATGAAAATAACACACATGCGATGACTCTAGTTGTTGTTAGTAAAAAGAACACACATGCAATGACACTGGTGGATCCATATGTGGTCTGTGAAGATAACACATATGTAATGACACTGGTGGATCTATATGTGGTCTGTGAAAAGAATAGTCATGAAATGGCTCCATATGTGGTCTCTGAAAAGAATACAAATTCCAATGACACTTGTGGTTCCATATGTGGTTTGTGAAAAGAACACACATGAAATGACTCTAGCTGTGGTTAATGAGAAGAACACACATGCAATGACACTGGTGGATCCATAGGTGGATTGTGAAAAGAACACACATGCAATGAACTCTGGCGGAACCACATGCAATGACACTGGTGGATCCATGTGTGGTCTCTGAAGAGAACACACATGCAATGACACTAGTGTTTCCATATGTGGTCTGTGAAAAGAATAGTCATGAAATTACTCCAGATGTGGTCTCTGACAAGAATACACATTTCAATGACAATGGTGGTTCCATATGTGGTTTGTGAAAAGAATACACATGCAATGACTCTAGATGTGGTTAATGGGAAGAATACACATGCAATGACACTGGTGGATCCATAGGTGGATTGTGAAAAGAACACACATGCAATGAACTCTGGTGGAACCATATGCAATGACACTGGTGGGTCCATGTGTGGTCTCTGAAGAGAACACACATGCAATGACACTGGTGGATCCATATGTGGTCCGTGAAAAGAATAGTCATGAAATGACTCCAGATGTGGTTAATGAAAGAATACACATTTCAATGACAATGGTGGTTCCATATGTGGTTTGTGAAAAGAACACACACACAATGACTCTAGATGTGGTTAATGAGAAGAACACACATGCAATGACACTCGTGGATCCATATGTGGATTCTGAAAAGAACACACATGCAATGAACTCTGGTGGAACCATATGCAATGACTCTAGATGTGGTTAATGAAAATAACACACATGCAATGACTCTAGTTGTTGTTAATGAGAAGAACACACATGCAATGACACTGGTGGATCCATATGTGGTCTCTGAAAAGAATAGACATACAATAACTCTGGTGGATCCATGTGTGGTTTGTGAAAGAACAGACATTCAATGTCTCTAGGTATGGTTCATGAAAATAACTCACATGCAATGCCACTGTGGATCCATATCTGGTTTGTGAAAAGAACACGCATCCAGTGACTCTAGATGTGGTTAATGAGAAGAACACACATGCAATGACACTGGTGGATCCATAGGTGGATTGTGAAAAGAAGACACATGCAATGAACTCTGGTGAATCCATATGTGGTTTGTGAAGAGAACACACATGCAATGAACTCTGGTGGATCCATATGTGGTCTGTGAAAAGAATAGACATGAAATGACTCTAGATGTGGTTAATGAAAGAATACATATTTCAATGGCAATGGTGGTTCCATATGTGGTTTGTGAAAAGAGATTTGCCCTCTCTCTCTCGGTCACAAATCTCACAAAAGCCCAAATGTGTGCTCACTCTGGGTGCTACGCCCTGATTGGCTGACACAGATGTCACGCGGATCGTCTCCACCAACCGTTGATCTTATGTGATCCAACGGGCAGGATAACCCCTCCCTTCTCCACTTTTTTTATGCATGGTCTATCCAGGCCACCTCTCTATCCGTGCCACCGATACTTTACCTCCATAAACAAGTGAAAATCCATCTAGCTAAATAAAAAAATGATCATATTTCGAAGAAGCTATCGTCTTCATTTTTCGGTTCGTCCTCGTGTTCGTCAACGCCATGGTTCCTGCCATCGCCACCGTCTGTGTCCTCCTCTGATGACTCGACACCGCCCCTTCCTTGAATAAGTGCGTTATCTCCTCGTCGGAGTCCTCCTCCTCCTCTTCATAGTCTCACGGGTCCATGTCACTCTCCTCTGCTTCTGCCTACAACTGATCGATGAATGCCTCCTCGTTGGCCGAGTTGGACTCGTCCAAATAGCTATCTCCTCTCTTCTTCCTAGTCTTCTTCTCGTTCCTCTTCTTGTCTGTACTCGCCGGTGCAAAATGTGCCCCCATCCTGGCTGTTGCTTTGCGCTCGTCCGTCACTACAGGTACCCCATGCTCCTCCTGCGCGGCCGGTACGAGCTTCGACATCGCGGTGTCCTCGAGTGCCGATGTCGATGGATCCTAGCACGGTCGGACACGACGTGCTGCCTCAGCAGGCGACTCGCGAGCGCGAACGATGCATCGAAGAGCCGGGGACGCAGGACGATCAGTGGACGGCTTGGACCTGCCAGCAAGGGGGCATCGTGCTCGAGGTAGTTGCTCCGAATGGTCTATGGCGAGTACACAGAGTGGGTGCCGATCTGATCAAGGATGAGCAGCGGTTTCGTGCATCGTGTCCACGGATGCATTTGTCGATTATCAAAAAAAAGTAATATCTCGCGTACTGAACATAATTTGATCACAACAAAAGTGGCACAGCGTATTCTAGACTCGTAAATATCTCGTGCATGCCTGTCGACGTGGAGTTTGACGGAGTTCGACGTGCCAACGTGATCGTGCAGCAGTTGCGCGTGTCATTGCCCCATCAACATGTGACACACGCACGCGGGACATGCGCGCCGATGCCCGTGATGACCACCCGACTCGCACTCCTCTTATTATATACTAGATTTTGGGCGGTGCCGAAGACCATTGAACTATCCATCGCAATAAAGACAAGTCCCATCGATTCCCTACCCCTGCCTCCCTGGCTTCTTTGAGAAGGTAGACCATACACGGTGGTCTTGTATAACAGTAGTAGTAGTACTACTGGACCACGGCTTGTACTCTTTGACTCTTCACCCACACTAATCACTATCTTCATCCTCATGTCGCCGCCACCCTCACCCTGCAAGCCATGGCTCCCCTGGGGAGGGGGATAGGCTGAGTACCGTGACAAGGTGGCCGCGATCAGTGCCAAGATTGACAACCAACATGAGCTTGCATGCTCCCTCACCCAAGCTAATGAGAGCCTATGCAAGCAATTATCTGTGTAGAAGGAGATCTCGCTAGATTTTGCACGTGATGTCGTGAGGCTGCAGAAAGTGCTCGATCGTAACTTGAACAGGTAAGAACATGCCATCAAGATAATCAACAAGCTCATGGAGGAGAAGAATAATCTCGTGGAAAGGTGCACTCTCCTGCAGGACGAAGTCACCGAGGCACTCAGAGGACGCGTCAAGGAAACCAAGGCTACCATCCAAGCCTACCATGACAGGAACCATTGCCTGGATGCAGTGAAAGATATGAAGGAGGACATGAGAAGAGGGATCACCGTACTCGAGGGTGTTTGGAAAGAGAACAAGGAGCTAAGGGCTTGTCTAGAGGCGTATCGGAGAAGTGCCAAAGTCTGATTCCCGTTAGAGGGGACACGAATATCAGTTCGTGCTCCACTCCTTTTGTAATGGTTAGGGTTCAGGGAGCAATGCCCAAGTCTGCTTCCCATTATAGGGTGCAATAAGAATCCTAGGGCAACTCCTTATCTATCTGGACATGTGTTGGTGTTCATGTTCATGTTCATGAATGGACACCATGTGCTCTTTGCATTATGTATCTGGACATGGGTTTCTGCATTATGATGCCACTAGCCCACTACTATTTGGTGATATTGGGAAAAACCCACAGCACACTAAACTACAGATAAACCTTATTTGTCTTTGAAATTGAAATTATGACAGTGCCACTAGTCGATTCATAAAATGGTGATTAGTCCTAGATTGCTTCTTCCTTGAAATTATGACAGTGCCACTAGTCGATTTAGTTAATTATGGAAACTAACCAGCTTGTCATGGTGAACTAAACAAACCATACTATGTATTTTTGTTGTAGGAAAGAGGGAAAAAGCTCAACCAGGACCTAGCGACCTGGCTAATTGACAAGATAGCAATCCAAAGGGAGAAGCAGAATTCCCAGAAACTGGCCTTTGACCACCTGCGCACTGAACTCGCGATCCTTTCTGACAAGTGCCAGAAACTAAAGGAGTTAAACACCGGCTAGGCGAAGCTTCACAGTGAAGGTCGCACCTCGGCTAGGAAGCAGACGAAGATCATGAAAGGGATCTTGAAGGAAAATCGTATGGCTACGGACCAACTTCTCCAATCCGTGACGGAGCGCTGGAACCTACAGCTGGCGCACGACAAAGTACTGAAGGAGCTGGCCGATCTTAGAGACGAAAACAAGCAGCTCCGGGCCAGGCTCGCTTGAACACAGCATATGTCTATTTAGTACTGAACTGCCTAGTTTATCCTCTCAAGTGGTGATTTTGTAAGCGTGAACTTAACTCTATGCACGATATGTGTGTTCGTCTGAAATTAATTTGCTCGAGAATTGAGTTTGGCTTAGTTAAGAAAGTGCAACTACAAGTCTTACAGTTAACTAGTTTCAGGCATTGGCACAACATAAATTATTCATCTCGAATTTCCTTTATCCTCTGTAGTCTGTCCTTGTTCACCCTCGCGCGCCTTCTTCAGTTCCTTCAACAGATCCGCAGTGCAGTACTCTAGCTTCTTCTTGTCTTCCCTGAGCTGATCCCTCTCCTTTTCTGCATTATGAATCAGCAACCTATGACTATCATGAAGCTTCTTTGCAGTTCCAACAACCAAGCTCCCATTGATTCTGTCAGTTAGCTCTGACTGCAAATTCTCGATTTCTTGTTCCAGGTCCTTATTTCGTACTGATAGCTTGTAATTTTTTTCAGCTGCATCACTTACATCAGTAAATCTCCCCAACCTTTCCAACTCATACATCTCCCATAACTGTGCCAAACATTTCTTAAGTGCATCTGGCCACTCAAGATCCACCCATTCTACTGCTTTACACACCGGGCCAACCTAAAAACACACACACTATAGTGTTATGAACATACACGATACATTTTACTTCATGTCACTATTGCACATAATGTAAACAAACCTGATTTGTACAGCCCAAAAACCTTCTCCCAGTGTTACTACCTTCGAATGCAACATATCTCCTCAGTTTTAGCCCATGGTCACATGGCACTTCTCCATCGTGATCCAGGCCCTCCCATTCGGAGTCGTAGATCGTTCGTGGTACCTATAGGTAAATGCAAAGCTGGAATTGAACACGATTGCATGCACATATGGAGCTCAGATCGAGAGATTTACCATTGCCTAACCCTAGCCCGAGAAAACAGAGGAACTCACATCATGGAAGGAATACTCGATGTCGGAGATAAGGTTGTCGCTGCTCAAGTAGTCGTCCTCGTCGTTCAAGGACAGCATGGCGAATGCATCGTCGCTGGTGACAGCGTCGGCGTCGGTGAGGGGAGAGAGAGAGAGAGAGAGAGAGAGAGAGAGAGAGAGAAGCCCTTCTACCGCTGCAACAATGACTAAATTGGCATGTTACAATAGTTTAATGGATACCATGCCCTTTCCCTAGATTACTATCTCCTGCCTAATATGGATTCTCTTCATACATTCTTATTTCAAATATTAAACATGCACTCCCTCTATCCCAATTTCATTGCCTAATGAAAGCATACCAGTATATTACATCATCTATGGAAACAAAATCATGTCAACTACAAGGTACTTATGCATCACTTGTCCAGTCATGGTTTCACAAAACATTACATTACAATCTCTCAACAAACATAATCACATCATGGTTTCACAAAACATCACATTACAATCTCTCAACAAACATAATCACAGAAACAAGTATATTACATCAACTCAAGAAACAAAATCATGTTGACTACAAGGTACTTACGCATCACTTGTCCAGTCATGGTTTCGCAAAACATTACATTACAATCTCTCAACAAACAAAATAATAGAAACAAGTATAGTACATCATCTCAAGAAACATAATCATGTCAACTACAATGTATTTATGCATCACTTGTCCAGTCATGGTTTCACAAAACATTACATTACAATGTCCCAACAAACATAATAACAGAAACAAGTACGGTATGTCATCTTAAGAAACATAATCATGTCAACTACAATCCACTTATGTCTTATTACAACAATGATGGTTTCAGTGAGTGACATGTCCGAAAATCTCAGCAGCCCGCACAACATTATATCGTAATCTCTCAACAAACATAATCACAGAAACACGCTCTAAATGCAACAACAGTCAATATTACAAATACAGGCAGGGGAACCCCGCGGTCCATATGACAATCCTAAGGTAGCATCTCTCATCAGATATCATCAACGTCGACCACCTCATTCTGTTCAGCCACTATAGGGGCCTCTACATCCACTATAACCTGTTCAACAACATAAAAAATGGTACCAAAGAAGAACACCTTCCTGGTTCACTTCTTTCGTCGTGTAATCTGCATAAGATCTTCAGTATCCAAAACATCTATGAATTGCTGCTTATTATGATGTCACCACCGGATTTGTGCCATCTGCTTAGGGCCAATACCGATTTCCTTACCGATCATCTCTCTCATTTCATCAAGAGTTATGTTTTTGGAATCGATAGTGATCTCCACAGTAAATGATGAAACTGGCTTATTAACTCCCTCATCAAGTTTTTCCATGTATGAATCCACCTGTATGCGTATACTGAACTTATCTAGATCTACATCTATTGGTCTGATTCTCTAGGAGCAGAAGCTCTGGCAACAAGATCTCCAGCATCTACATACATATCATCAATCATCGCTTCAACTTTCACCTTACGATCAGCTGCACAACACTCCCAAACCATCTAAAGCTCATGGGAGTGCTCAATTTGCTGATAGGTATCATTCATGTTGCACCACACCAATTTTGTCCTCTGTCTAGAACCCCAGGGAATCCTAGCGGCAAGCATATCTACCAGCTGCGAAACAGACACAACCTCTTTGCAATTCACAAGCAGATGCACATCTTTCCCGAACACAACCCTCTCGCAACCAAAATCAAGTTTTGCAGTGTACTGGAAAACATAAACTGTGAACTCATATAGGTCCCTCGTATCAAAGCTATGCCTAATTTGATAAAAAAAAGGGGAATTTTTTAGTTCATTTGATTCTATTATGCCGTAACTAATCTACTTGTAAGATAAGGCACAGACAAGAAAAATTCACCTCTCGCTCTTCTCCTGGGTTTTTTGCTTCGAGATCTGGGTGCCGCATTCGCCCACCAGAGCCGAACAATCCACCGTCGGCCTTGCTTTTCTCTTCAACCCGCTGATGGCCCAAGATATCTCGAGCTCGTTGGGGAACCCTAAGAGGAAGGTATGATGAGCACAACAACAAATTTTCCTCAGTTACGAAACCAAGGTTATCGAACCAGTAAGAGCAAGGAAACACCTCCAAGGTGTCGTTGCCAACTTGGAATCCTGCACAACACAACCACAGAACTTTTCCCCCAACTTACAGTGTGGTTGTCAATCTCACCGGTTTTGCTGAAAACAAAGGATTAAACGTATTGTGTGGAACAAAGTAAAAGCTTGCAGAAAGTAAATAGAAATCAGTAAACAGTTGTAGATTGATGATAAAAGAAAGGACCAGGGTCCATAGTTCACTAGTGGTGATTCTCCTTAAGATAGATAACATGTTGGGTGAAAAAATTACAGCTGGGCAATTGACAAACATCGAGAAAGCATACAAGCATATACTAATCATCTTGACTCCTTTGGGATTCGATTGGGCATTACAACATTATACATAGACCGTAATCCAACTGCATCTATGACTAATAATCCACCTTCAGGTTATCATCCGAACCCCTCCAGTATTAAGTTACAAGCAACAGATAACTGCATTACGCATTGCGTGTAAAGTAAACAATACAATTGTTCTATGAACAAAAGATTGTTGTTTTCTCCCTAGTAGCAACAACACATCTAGTACCTTAGAGATTTCTGTCACTTCCCTAGATTACTAGAGGCATGAACCCACTATCGAGCATAAATACTAACTATTGGAGTTGCTAGCATCTACTTGGCCAAGATATCTACTAACAACGGAAAGCATGCAAGATCACAAATAACAAAGACATGATAGAATCAATAATCAATCTGAAATAGCCTCCCAATATCCATCGGATTCCCGTAAACACAACATGTAGGATTACAAATAGATGATCTTGATCATGAACGGAGCTCACAAGATCTAAACATGGTAGCACAAAGAAGAAGAACCAACCATCTAGCTACTACATGGACCCATAGACCAAGGATGAACTACTCACGCATCACACCGGAGGCTTGCATGGTGATGAAAAAGGCCTCCAGGGTGAATTCTCCCCTCTGGCAGGGTGCCAGGAAGAGCTTCAGATCCCTCCCGATCTAGGGATGGAGATGACGGCGGCTAGAGACTCTTTCGCGGAATTTTGATCGGGTACTTAGGGTTTCTATATCAGAGGCATCTTATAGGCGAAAGCGGAGGCTGAGGGGGTACCCTAGGCAGCCAGGCCTGGCCCGCGTGGCCAGGTGGTGTGGCGGCCCTCTGGCCCCTCTTTGTCTCGTATTCTAGCTCCGTGTCCCCCTCGGTAAAAAACTGACTTTGGCTTTTGTGCCGTGCAATTCCGAGAATATTCATTTTCTGACTTTCCTGAAACCAAAAACAACAGAAAACAGGCAACTGGCACTGTGGCATCTTGTTAATAGGTTAGTCCAAGAAAGCGTATAAAAATACTCCAAAGTTGGAACAAAACATAATAAAGTAGATAAAAACCAAGCATGGAACATCAAAAATTATAGATACGTTAGCAACGTATCAACATCCCCAAGCTTAACTCCTGCTCATCCTCGAGTAGGTAAGTGATAAAAAGAAATAATAATTTTTGAGGTGACATGCACCATCA
The DNA here is from genome assembly GCA_910589775.1 of Avena eriantha. Lineage (NCBI taxonomy): Eukaryota > Viridiplantae > Streptophyta > Magnoliopsida > Poales > Poaceae > Avena > Avena eriantha. Next base: position 19,188,751 of record OU342740.1, read on the forward strand.
TAAACTTGATCAAAGTATTTGTAAAACATTGATAGCTGGGATCATAATACTTCAACATAGCATGAAAGATAAAGTTCTAACAATAATACATAGCAACTATGTTTCAACATGAAAAGGCACAAACAAAAGATTCATGAATAACAATGCTTTGCAAGACGTTTGTTTGTTTCACATAAAGAAAACATAGCATAGTGGCATTTAGCGTGTCCCTCATAGAGTAGCAAATATGAATGCATAGGACACCTTCAAAGTTTATGAGGGTGACTAGATACAAATAGTTTAAGAACAAGCAATATCAAAGTTATGCATCAATCAACAAGTCTTGGGACAATGCACATTAAACTAAGAATGGACACTATGCTCTCTCAATAGGTGCATAAAGATAGAAGATGGAGACTCAACATAAAAATAAAAGAAAGGCCTTCATAGAAGGAAGAAGGGATTCAAGTCTCATAAAGAGATTCCAAAACTTATGGTACTTATTAGCTTTCAGCTCTCATTGCCTCTATCATAAGCATCTTGAAGTGATTAAGGTTAAAGTGAACAAACTATGGAGTATATGCTTGACAAAGTATATGTTGGAAATCTCATGTCCCTTGAATACGAGGGCCGCTCCTCATGCTACTCAAGTTTTAGTTACCGGTAAGTTCTTGTCATAGTAAGTACATGTGTATCATATAGAACCGCCAACGGGGTACCCCTTGCCCGATGATACGGAAGAATCCCCATATCAAAATGACAAGGCAAGCAGACAATAAGCATCTCAGCAATCTTCTTATTTACCATGGGAAAATGGTGCTTTTCTCTCCTTCCTCTTTTCTCATATCTTTTCTTTTTATTTTTCTCTTTTTTCTCAATATCTGACTCTTTTTTATAAGAAGAATGCTTCATAGACAGCTCATTATGGTTACGCTACAGGTTTCCACCATGACAACATGGATTAGACCGGCGGCCCAGGCGTTTATCTAACACACATACATAACTCCATGGACTTACAAGCTCCCCTTTCATTTCACACCGATGACATCCATAGACAAAAGAGCATGATATCAACTAGGTACAAAGTACAAGTGCAATGTTGAAAGCGTTCCCCATGACAGTATGGTTCTGCTAATCCCCAACATATAAGTGCAAGCATATACAACATAGACGACACAATGGTTCAAGTTTATTAAGGGCAAGAAAAGTAAAGTGTACCATCAAGTTCGTGAGAGCTTTAATCACTAGTTTTCTCATAACAAGTTTAATTCGGAAGGTAGATAAAAACAAGAATATACTTGGAATAGCAGATGCTAATAGGTAGGTATGGTGGACTCTTTGGAATAACTTGGTTTTAGGAGTTGGATGCATGAGTGGAACTCATACTTGGTTATGGAGGCTAACAAAAGATTGGGAGCGAACAACTAAGAGAGCAATAATGGCCATAATCATGCAGAGCGACAAAACATCATTAATTAAAGCATAAAGTGATATTACAAGAGAAAACTAAAGGATCATAAAGGCTTTGGTGACTTGAGATAGTCATAACATGGTGTGAGCATGCGCCAAGTCAACCCAAATAAAGCATCAAAGGAGAATACCACAATACTATGCTTTAATATGCTAAAACAACGCATGATTCTTCCAAGGAACATTGAGCAATCTCAATTGTTTATAACAAGTCATGCTACAGCAAAGATAACTAAGCATAAAGCCAAAACAATACCAAGCATGACATGACAAATCTAGGTCACAGTCAAAAACAAACTCTTTTTACCACTTAAGCATGAACTTTTCCTACTCTTTTCCAATCCAAACCAAACTATTTGAAAACTAATGTATGAAAGAGGGGGTCCAACCAATTTATTCAAGGAAACAAATAAAACCAAAACAAAAATGAAAAGGAAGATGCTCCAAGAACAACACAATTGTGCATGAAACAATAAAAATGAAGTGCTTGTAAGAAACCTGGGATTTTTATTGATGAATAAGGGGATGCCTTGGGCATCCCCAAGCTTTGACGCTTGTACTTCTTGGATATTTCTTGGGGTGACACGCGTGGCATCCCCAAGCTTGAGCTTTAGTCCATTCTTCATCTAATTACATCATTCCTTCCATACACCTGAAACTTTTCCTTCATAAAAAACTTCACACAATCTTTATTAGCAACATTAGTGTACTCAAGATAATAAGTGTTTTGGTTCAGTTTCAACACCAATAAAACTTCCATTAAAACAGAAGCTACTTTAGCACTTCCCTCAAAAATCTCAATTCGCCAAAAGAACTCAAAAAGGAATCAACAAGAAGCAAATGCAAATAATGGCAGGAATCTGTCAAAATAGACCAGCATGTAAAAACCAATTTTTCCGAACACCTTCTGTTGCTCAAATCGAAAAGTGTTGAACTAACGAAAGTTAGATAACAACTTGGGGAAGAATCAAAAAAAATTCACGCCTCAAACCGGCGTACAGAGATTATACAAGAATTTTTACGATGAAGAAAAAAAAAATGTTCCGGGACAGCAACTTTCCCAAGCATTACTTCTCTCTCATTAGAGGTTACTCTTGGCACAAAAAGCAAATAAAAAGGATAAGGAGCGGTTATTACAGAGGTAATAACTTCCTAGACTCATCTAAAACTTTTGGGTTATCTCCCAATAAGTACTTTTCTTTAACGCCTTTAAGTTAGGCATAAGAAGGAAAAAAAGCATCAAGTGTTCTCAAATGAAGAAGCATTAAAACCAAATTTCTTGCCCTTACCTCTCTTACTTTTATTCTTAACCTTGGGGAACATATGATTGTTTGGTGGAGAAGCCAAGTGCATGGTGCCCTTTTCCAAATCTATTATTGCTCCAAGGAGCTTCAGTAGGGATCTTCCAAGTGTAATTTGTCCTTTTCCTACACATTCAATAATAAGATAATCAGTAGAAACAATTTTACCTAGGATCTTTGTAAACAGTCCTTCATCAATTCCAATTGGTAATATTGTGGCATTATTAGCAAGAAATATTTCTTCTCCTCCTTCAAAAAGTCCCCAAAGATTCAAAGATTCATAGATATCTTTAGGCATAAGACAAAATTTAGACATGATATCACAGCAAGCTTGAAAAGTTTCATTATTTATAACAATCTTTACTGTAGGAGCCATTTTGAGGATTCAGAATTTATTGGAACATAATCATGATGATCTCTAAGCGTGTTATAGCAATCCTTTAAACTAATAGTGCGGGTCTCAAGAGTGTTTAATCTAGCAAATATGCTTATAGAGAAAGAATCAGATTTGCTAGGAAAATTGTAAGTAAAGACCAACTTATTTATGGCATTAACAACATCATCCTCATTGCATTGGAGGAAATCTCCTCCCACTATAGCATCCAAAGCATATCTATAGCAAAGAGTAATTCCAAGGTAAAAACTGCTAAGGAACAAGCTTTGAGTCATTTTAGGTTCAGTTTTTTCATGTAGATCAGAGATTCTAGACCAAGCTTCTTATAAACTCTCTTCAATTCCTTGTTTAAAAGTGAAAATTATTTCCTTAGGTGACATAGTGATTGGAGCAATGCTAGACATACCGGCAACTTACGATAGGAACTAATAGTAATATTTTTTTGTTTTTGATAAAGAAAGCAAAACTATTACAACTATTTTTTTTGTTTTTTAAAAAGAAACAAGCAAACAAAGCAGAAAATAAACTAAGCAAAACAAAAACAACAAAGTAAAGATATTGGTTGTGAGGGACTCCCCTTGTGAAGATGTCCTTGTCTCCCCGGTAACGGCGCCAGAAAAGAGTTTGATGGCCCAAGATATCTCGAGCTCGTTGGGGAACCCCAAGAGGAAGGTATGATGAGCACAACAGCAATTTCCTCTCAGTTATGAAACCAAGGTTATCGAACTAGTAGGAGCAAGGAAACACCTCCAAGGTGTTGTTTCCAACTTGAAATCCTGCACAACACAACCACAGAACTTTGCCCCCAACTTAAAGTGAGCTTGTCAATTTCACCGGTTTTGCTGAAAACAAAGGATTAAACGTATTGTCTGGAAGAAAGTAAAAGATTGCAGAAAGTAAACAGAAAACAGTAAACAATTGTAGATTGATGATAAAAGAAAGGACCGGGGTCCATAGTTCACTAGTGGTGGTTCTCCTTAAGATAGATAACATGTTGGGTGAACAAATTACAACAGGGCAATTGACAAACATCGAGAAAGCATACAAGCATATACTAATCATCTTGACTCCTTTGAGATTCGATTGGGCATTACAACATTATACATAGACCGTAATCCAACTGCATCTATGACTAATAATCCACCTTCAGGTTATCATCTGAACCCCCTCTAGTATTAAGTTGCAAGCAACAGATAATTGCATTGCGCATTGCGTGTAAAGTAAACAATATGATTGTTCTATGAACAAAGGATTGTTGTTTTCTCCCTAGTAGCAACAACACATCTAGTACCTTATAGATTTCTGTCACTTCCCCAAATTACTAGAGGCATCAACCCACTATCGAGCATAAATACTAACTCTTAGAGTTGCTAGCATCTACTTGGCCAAGATAGCTACTAACAACAGAAAGAATGCAAGATCACAAATAACAAAGATATTATAGAATCAATAATCAATCTGAAATAGCATCTCAATATCCATCGGATCCCCGCAAACACAACATGCAGCATTACAAATAGATGATCTTGATCATGAACGGAGCTCACAAGATCTAAACATGAAAGCACAAAGGAGGAGAACCAGCCATCTAGCTACTACATGGATCTGTAGTCCAAGGATGAACTACTCACGCATCACACCGGAGGCTTGCATGGTGATGAAGAAGGCCTCTAGGGTGAATTCTCCCCTCCGGTAGGGTGCCGGGAAGAGCTTCAGATCCCTCCCGATCTAGAGATGGAGATGATGACGGCTACAGACTCTTTCGTGGAATTTTGATCGGGTACTTAGGATTTCTGTATCGGAGGCATATTATAGGCGAAAGGGGAGGCCGAGGGGTTCCCTAGGCGGCCACACCACCCCCTGGCACAGCCAGGCCTGGCCCGCGTGTCCAGGTGGTGTGGCGGCCCTCTGGCCCCTCTCCGTCTCGTATTCTAGCTCCGTGTCCCCCTCGGTGAAAAACTGACTTTGGCTTTTGTCCCGTCCAATTATGAGAATATTCATTTTCTAACTTTCCTGGAACAAAAACAGCAGAAAACAGGCAGCTGGCACTGTGGCATCTTGTTAATAGGTTAGTCCAAGAAAGTGTATAAAAATACTCCAAAGTTGGAACAAAACATAAGAAAGTAGATACAAACCAAGCATAGAACATCAAAAATTATAGATACGTTAGCAACGTATCACCCGCTGCTCGTATGTACCTTGGGAGCAGAATCCTTGCTGACCTCCTTGCTAACCGGGGCTAAAGACATCGCCGCTGCTTCACGTTGAACCCCAGACTTGGGCCCCGACGGACCCGAATCAGTCGGTGACGTAGCTACAACCTTCGCCTTGCAAGACATGCTGGGCCGCCGCCGTCAGATTCAGTGTCGGGGAGGGAGAAAAAAGGTCCTCCGCCGTTAGCAGATTCAGGGTCAGGGAAGGGAAGAAAAGGGACCACCGCTGCCGCAACAAGATTCAGTGTCGAGAGTTAGGAAAGTACAGTAATGGATTTGCCCCTCCGACACGTGCAGGGTAGCTAAGAAGAGTGACCGGTGAAGAAGGGGCACAACAGGAACTAGTGTAATGGAATATCCTGACTTAACGGGCACGATTTGAAAATACTAGGTTTGACCATCATTCACTAGAAACACCCCTCTCAGTAATTGGCGCCCCAACTTTTCGAATCGCGGTGATTAAAATCAACTCAGGTACCGCGTTGCCTGGGCGCCCTAACTTTCAGGCCGCAAAATGATATTCTCCCCTCATGCGCACTACCAAATGCGGTCCCGACCTACCGGCCCCACGTATCAACATAACGCGGTCCTGACCTACCGGCCCCACATGTTCCCATACAGTGCAACCCCATACGTCAGCATAATGGTCAACCTGACGACAACTACCATTTGAGCTCTTTGTGAGAGTTTCAGAGAACCGTTTAGCGGCTGGGGAAAACTGAGTACAACTAAGCAACCAAGGGCACGAAAATAAATTCCTATATTTATCCAAATCCGAGTAGCTAACACCCAAACCAAGACATTTTTCGTAAAATCATAATTAACGGTGACAAATCACTAGCGGTGGCAAATATAAATATAGGCCAAATCGGAAGGATAGAGCCAAAATCGAATTACATGGGTGAAATCGGATGCAGCAGCCGCCTGTGTGTGTGCTTTAGATCACGCCGCCAGCGGTCTGCATCGCATCGCGCCCTCGCGTGTGCTCATGCGTGCTCGCGCCTGAGCCTTACTCATGTTGCCACCAGCCTCCCGTCGTGCCGACACCACAGATGGAGAGGAGAGGGCCATGGTTAGCGAGCCGTTTTATTTTGTTAACAACACTTGCATGTACTCGTTAGCGAGTCATTCCCCTAGGTCTGGTCGATTCGGTAGGACGAGTCCATTCCGCATCTTAGGGGTATATTCCATTCTAGGGAACTACTTGGTTTCGTTCCTTTTGCCCAACCGAACACAGGAACGGATGCAAGGTGCAGAACCGTCCCATTCCGTTTCTCCTAATTCTAGAATCAAAAACACCCCAAATGCATAGACTCTATCTGTTTTGCTATTCGCAGACAGAAAGAGCCAAAAACCAGGTCTCAACGGCACTACAAAACAATCCGTAGGTCCGGACCGGCACATTCGCGGTTCAAATCGGGACCACGTTTATGGTCGCACGTACGGGCATCATATTGATTTAGTTTTCTCGATTTGTCCTCCCTAGCCCACTTTTCAACGCCAATACCCCACTCTTTTGCGCATCTAACCCAGAGCTCCACCCCTCCCTCGTGCCGTCGACGGTTGTCGCCATCGCCTTTCACCAGTTTTGGCCACCCCTCTTCCTCCTCCCAGTAGTCGATGGGCCTCTTGATTGGATCCCTTCCGTCGCCGGTGTTGGGAGACCGGAGTTGGTCGGGTCCTGGACCGGCTTCGCCACAGACGCCCATTGGAGGTACACCCAGAAGCTTGTCCTGTAGGCCACGACCGCCTGCAGGTCAAGGCGTACTCCTCCTAGCTATCGTCGTGCCCTGATATCCGGTTTTGTATGGTCGCACATGGCCAGGAGCATCGCGCCCACGACCTATTCGGGCATTTGTTGATCCAAGGCATGATAGATTGGCCACTTTTTTTGACAATTTCGCAAGATTGTAGATAATTCTATTTGTGACCATGGCCTATTTATTATGTCTAGATCATCATGGATAGCTTGGACGAGTTTTTTTATAGACATTTCATGGATACATCCAATGACTCCTTCGATGATGATTCTGAGATTATCTTGGCCACATCCACTATCATAGGATAGCCCCAAGAAGATGCGCTCCCACAATGCAGGGGCTATGTGAAGGGCCAAGCACCTGTGTTGGATCAGAATAGGGACACTAGCCACATCCAGCTATACAACTACTACTTCCACCGCACTAAAGCGTTATACACTCTGGCTCATTTCCGTCGGTGGTTCCGGATGAGGAGGCCAGTATTCACGAGGCTTGTTCAAGGAGCAAGGGATCTTGATGATTATTTCAAGTTGAAAATATATTCTACCAGTAAACTTAGATTTTCTTCCTACCAAAAATGCACTACAGTGATTAAGATGCTTGCCTATAGAGTTACCGGTGATCTTGTTGATGAGTACATGTGCATGAGTGATACCACATGCCTCGAGTCCATGTACAGGTTTTCCTTGCAGTTGTTAAGGTGTTTGGCGATGAGTACTTGAGAGAGCCAACAATGGAGGACACTGTCCGACTTTTGTCTATCAATGAGGCAAGAGGGTTTCCTGGCATGCTTGGTAGCATAGATTGCATGCATTGGGATTAAAATAATTGTCCATTTGCTTGGCATGAACAATTCAAAGGTCATGCTATCGGGTGCATGTTCATACTCGAGGCAGTTGCATCACATGTTCTTTGGATTTTGCACTCTTATTTTGCATGGCATGTTCTCGCAACGATATCAATGTGATGCAATGCTCTCTGGTATTTTCTAGGGTGGCAGAAGGCAATTCTCTAGGGGTAAACTTTGTAGTAAACAACCACCTCTACAATAAGGGGTACTATCTAGCCGACGTCATCTATCCTGAGTTATCCACATTTGTGAAGATAATCCGCAAATCTCGTGGTGAGGCTGAGCATAGATTTGAAGTGTTGCACTCCCACTGGGCCATGGTTCAGTACCCTGCAAGAACAAGGAGCATGAAGAGGATGAACGAGGTGATGACTATTTGCGTGATCACGTATAACATGATTGTTGAGAATGAGCATGATGATATGACTTTTGATCATCATTACGAGTTCGGTGGAGAGTTGGTTCTGCCCTTGCTGGGACCTGCAACATTCCAAAAAAAATCATGTGCATCATGAAATTTATAATCGAACAAATTACAATGCACTTCAGGTCGATCTCGCCAAGAACATGTAAGAGAATCTAGGAAACCATTATTTTTATTGATGTGTTGAACTATTTAATATAAAGAACTATTTGTATGTTGAACTAATTGTACTACACTATTGTATGCTGACATATTTGTATTGTATGTTGAGATATTTGTGTGTTAAATTGCAACCAAAAAACTGTAAAAATGGCGTCTGACCATGTGTGCATCCACATCTGAGGCTGAATGCAGGAGTGGACGAGTAGGCAGAGACATGCTTCCCTCGGGAGCACCCATGTGGAAGGGAAGGACAAGACGTTCTCACCAGGCCTCAAATTAACGAAATCGGACACAATTGGTGTCCTAAATGCTCTGCATCATTGGGATGTTGGAATGACCTTACGCAGGGTGCATGTGGCACCCGGCTAAAAAGAGATGAAAACATTCTGACAAAACCACACAATTACATGTCAATATTGTACGTATACATGCAAATCTTTATGAAAACAATTGGACATTTTTTCGGTATGGGTAAGTTTGGTATTTCAAAAATTGCTTTCCTTGACACATATTTTTCTCAAAACACCATATATATCTTTTCTTCATGAAACTTTGCAGACATGTCAAAAAAAATCCAAACTTCTACATCGTAAAAGGAAAATCAGATTTTTTTTTCTTTTCATCTTCAAACATTTTTACTGAATTTACTGTCCATACCAGGTATGAATGCACTCAGTTTACTGTTCATACACTACCACCTCCAGAACAAGTTGTCAACGCACCGTTATCATCGCTCCTCTACTGGAGCGAATGACACATGGGAAGTCTTCGTGCGCGTGCCCCTAAGTACTAGCGCCTTTGAGCTAAAGTAGTCAACATTAAACCCTTGAATCGATCTAAGGAACTGACTCCAAATCTCGCCATCTTGCACACTCAAGAAGAACACAACAACCTTTGCACACCTCCCAGCGATGCCAACTAGCACCAACGTAGACAGTGATGCCATCGCCTCTCCACCGGCAACATGAGACAAAAACATAAGATGAAAACAAACCTAACGAGATAAAACTATGCTCCTCCCTCTCCCTCCCTTCGGTAGATCGGAGCCTCTCCACGCTCCCGCAACTGATGGAGAGGGAAAGGGTGGCAATCCACTGGCCGGAGAGGAGGGTTAGAGGGAGGCGGAGACAGAGGTTGAAACACACTATCTTAAAAATCTTAAATCTTTGTGTGTTGCACCAGATCGCTTCTTCATAAAACATTCAGGATTTTTTTGTAGGACTTAACAAGTAATGCTACAAAATCAATGTGTTTTTCCCCTCTTTGTGTTTTCATATTTTTGTAGAGAACCTGAAAGTAATACGATATTAGTACAATATCATCAATGCTTATGTTGTGCTATATATACATAGTATAGGCTCGAGCTAACTCTATTGCATTTTATTTACTTGAAGCAGTAGTGGAAAATAGGGCTTCCGTCCCAGTTCGTCACTGCCTTTAGTTCTTGTTACGCAACCCGGACTGCGTAATCGGGACTAAAGCACCCCTCAGTCCCGGTTGTATGGAGAACTAGGACTAATGGCACTCCACGTGACCGCGATGGAGAGTGGGGGATGGAGGACCTTTATTCCAAGTTCGTAACATGAACCGAGACTAAAGGAGTTTTGCCACGATAGAGTTTTGGGACGGATTTCTGTCGCGGCAGGAGGAAGAAGTTTTACGTAAGTGACGTGCCGAGAGATGATATATATACAACTCGACCCTACTACATACAACAATGAAGGAACCATTACACAACATCTTCATCAATATAGAGATCGAAGTGACCTCTTTCTTCGTGCTTGGTCGAACATTATTATATACAATACACGTTCATTCATATATACAATATAATTTCTCTTACGATCCCTATTGTCTAAATATAAATTCCTGATGGTATTTTCCGGTTGGATCTATGACCTCCTTAACTAAGAATCCTGCCAATTCCTCTTGAATTGCTTGTACGCGATCTTTTGATAGCAGACCGCCCCGTATTCGTTCGATCAAATTTAAAGAGGGGGGTCAATATATATATGAATGAAACTTAACACAATTGATGGTAATAATATAAGATAGTGAACATTGTTTACATACTGCAAGTTGTTGTGAAATTCTGTCATGCTCACAGGTCGTCTAGCGAATATACTCGCAAATATAGTATTCACATAAATTATTCCCGTCTTACTTCCTTAAACACTTTACGAGAATAGAGTTCTATCAAAATAATAATAAAGCATGATAACGGTATTGAAACAAGAATCAAAGAGATGTGTGGACCTAGCTATAGTACTACTTACATTGAGATCTCGAAATTGCGGCTCCTATTTCCATTCACCCCTAACAGCCTTGATGAACTGTTTTCAAACCCCGCCCGACAAACAAAATGAGTAAATAAGTTATTAAATACTTGATATCAGGAAATAAATGAAAGATGCCGATATAGTGTGATAATGATTGAAATTACCTCTAGATCATTTCAATCAGGTCCGCCCAATCTCACATTTTTTACGTTTCGAGTCCATGATAAGTACTTTTCCTTGGTCAACTTGTAGCAGAATAAAGTGGAACCTGCACACGTATAACTCATCAATTACACATAACATCGAGTAAACGAAATAAAATGTGTACAAGATAGTAACACTCACTTGAAGTTGTAAGAAAATAGTATTTTCATCTTGGTTTGTTGTTTCTTTAAAAACCTTAGCAAGTAATCCTCTATGTCCTTGGCGTGTTCTTTTACCTTAGCAAGTAATCATGAATGGTCATAGATTTGTCCTCTTTTACATTCAAGAATATTCATTTTGCATAATACCATACAAAATAATATAGTGAGGATAATTATACATGCAATGAACAAGCTGAGTTAGAGACTTAATTACAGAAACAAACCACTTACATACAATAAAAACCGACGAGAGATTTGTCGAGGGCATCTTGATTGAATAACGGAAATAATTCTGTATTTTTTTTTGAAACTTTATAATTCTATAAAATCAATGGGTATCTCGTTGTTTTCATGGAAGTAATGCTCATCTCTAACTGCCGCTATGAGCATGATGTTCCCTTCTTTTGAGGCTTGCATATACCACTCATGCAATTTTTGCATTTGTGTTGGTAGATGTGGGACCTCCTCAGGTCTGACGAGAGACTTCCCGTACTCGTATTTGTATGCTAATTTAGCCCTGGGTAAGTCTTTCTTGGCTAAGTATTGAGCAACAATCATACCAAGATCTCTAGCCGTTTGTGCAAGTAGTTGTGCAACCTACGAATCATCATTGGAAAACATGATGAGCGGGGGGCACGATTGGTTTTTCTGTTCTCCGAGCTAGGGGATTGTTTCCCGCTTGTACTACTACTTCTCGATCGCTGCAAATTCGTGTTATGTGACTTGATAATAGAGCGGTCATAGTCTGATACCAAATGTTCTGGCCTTGGTTGCTTAAGCATATTCACAAAGTGTTTCACTATTTTCGGTGCTATATACTGCTTTGGCTGGGGCCGTTTCGGTGCAAGATGGCATTTCACATCGTCATCCATGACCCTTTTGAGTTCCTCATCACTCAAGCTGTAAGGTAACTTGTCAGAAGACTCCTTGGCTTTGTTCCTTCTAACTGCTGAGGATTTCTTCGAATCTGTGGTACTAGCCGCTAGAGCGGTGGTGCTCTTCCACTTTTGCAACCGAGCTTGAGGCGGCGAAGTCTATTGGCGCGACGGAGGTGGCTGAGGCGGCGGAGTCTGCTGATGCGGCGGAGTCTACGGACGCGCTAGAGACGGCAGTGGCGATGGAGATTGAGCTGGATTGCTACTCTTAGAAGTCAGTGGCCTTGGCGTCCAATTTGGAAGCACGGTGTTTTCCTTTCGCCATAGAATGATGCCTTTCCTGGATTCTCCCAGTTCATTCAGATACCCTTCACATGTAGGGAAGTCAAGCTTCAGGTGCTCAAATCCCTTCATAACTTCATCCACCCCAACAATAGCGTATCCATCTGAACCGGAGAGCAATGGTAAGTTGGTCTAGGTCCAGAAGGTAAGGCAAAGCCGGCCGGCACCTTCATGGATATGTTCACAACTTTCACATGCAACTCACAATTTTCCCTCTCCATGATATCATCCACGGGGTAGCGAGGAACAATCGTCAGTGCATCATCATCAGCCGAGAGCTCCATGGAAGCCACGATCCTTTTCCACCGAGATGGTGGGCTAGTAGCATTGAATGCAGGATCTTTGTCCTACTGCTGAGATGGGCCGGTATCTTGCTGGCTAAATAGGTTTATTTGCTCCTGCTGCCTCCTTAATGTTTCTTCTATCTGTTGCATCCAGTCTGCCTCCCTTTCCCTTCTCCTCTAATGGCTTCTATCGGGATTTCATCCTATCGTCGGGAAACTCAAACTTCCACGAAGGGAGCCTGATGTGTATCGTGTTCGTCCTTCATGTTCATCATTCCCAAGGACTCGTGTCAGCTCGTTGTTCTCTCTATGGGGATGGAACTTCGCCTCCTACACATCCTTCATTGCAATGTTAAGGGTTTTGTAAGGTGTTGCAAGATGTTCATTTGTGAAAATACACTTTCTTGTTTTTGGGTTCAACTTCCTCCATGCCCGTAGAACCAAGACTTTGTCGGTTCGGCCCACTGCGATGTCTTTGGATTGATCCCTTTATCAATTAGGTTGTTCTCAACTTTCTCCCACTTAGGCCTAACACCCTTGTAGCCACCTGTCCCCATAACATGGTGATATTTCTTTAGTGCAACATTTTTCTTATTTATTTCTGACCTTTTCACAGCTTCAGCCGAATTCTTGTACTCCACAAATTTTTCACATTGATCTTTTAGCTTCTCATTCGCTCAAGTGAACTCTGGAGTCTTTTTTCTAGGATATAGTCCTTGCACAATCTTTTCTTGTGGTTGGTGAATTGTGTGGCCATATTCTTAAGAGCCCACGCCTTGACTTTTGTCTCTATAATTTTTTTATCTAGATCCACCTCTGGTAGTAAGGTGAAATTTGTCATGAGCGTATTCAAAAACATATCTTTGCATATATACTCGACCTAACTAACTCCATCTTCCTTTGGCTTATTCCATTCTCGAATGGTGATCGGGATGTTGTCCCTAACAATAACTCTGCATTGAGTTATAAATAATTTTGCGTTCTTCGCGGGAGCAATTAGTGCGCCATCTTCAACGACTTCTTCAATATTGAACCTAGAATTATCGCCCAACTTTTTGGTCGGACCTCGTTTCTTTACAGAAGATTGCTTCGATCCGGAGGGCTAAAAGAAGAAAGAATCGTTAATATATATGTACAAATCAATTAATGCATCTAGTGAGTATCGGCTTAATTTATATACCTCGCCGGACTTTGTAGTTAAGGTTCCAACACCGGAGATGTCTCTTCGCTCACCAGAGTCGTCTCTTCCCTCATCGGAGTCGTCTCTTCGCTCGAGATCCTCCACTCCCTCACTAAAGTCTTTCAGAAACCGTAAGGTGATATCTCCACCGGCTATCATATCCTTCAATATCTCTACTTGTTTTTCGTCACGCTCTATAGTTTCTGCAAATACTTGCAAGTTATTTCAATGCTATAAACACAACAAAGCGTTAATGAATTAAGGACATTGCGTGAAATGGATTCCTCGTTCCACGTGAAATGGTTGTCATGCCCGTCCATCGTTCCTATATGGCGTGTGTTTCCGCGCCTATCCATCGTCCTTATATGGAGCACGTTTCCGCAACCGACCCAAATACACTGAGAAAGACAGTCCACCAAACATGATGACCGACCCCTTCAAACCGAACACAAGCAAGGTTTATTCTTCCTAGACGTGAAACCTCCATGTAATATAATAGAGATAGAACTAAGCCACAATGTAGTAACTTGTGTACTCCCTCTGTCTCAAAATAGAAAGTAGAGATTTGACATTAATCCGACAAATAGAAAGTAGAGATTTGACATTAATCCGACAAAGTAGAGATTTGACATTTAATAAAATAGCAAACTGGTCTTAGACAAACAACTTGCATGGGGTAAATATCTTCTTGTGAAACAATGTCAAATAAATACCTGCAGGTTGTTGTATTGTGGCTACAAATGGTTTCTATAATTTTAAAGTATGTATCCTAGTCCTATTGATGTATAAAATTTAATATGATAAACATGATAAAACATAAATAAAAAACTAGCAAACCTATAAGACTAAAGAAACAAATCTAAAGAAATCTAAAGAAAAAACAGAAAATCTAAAGAAGAAACAAAAAAATAAAACAGAGCATAGAGAGGCGGGGGTGCACAATGCACCTACGGGGACAGTGACGAGGGCTCGGACGAGGCGGAGGAGGAACGACGATAGTGGTGTGGTCGGCAAGGCGTGGCCGGAATCGTGGCGGAGGGAGCTCGGGAAGAGAAGGAGGAGGAGGACCGCGGCGGCCGGAGCTGGAGAAGTGGAGGAGCTCGGCGACAAGGGCGTTCTGGCGTGCACGGCTTGGTGGGAGGATGAGGATGAGGAGGAGGAGGACCATGGAGAAATCGGGCAGCCTGCCAGCATCGCTCGGGGTCGGCAGCGCCTCCTGCGCTTGGGACTTCGCGAGAATTGGAGATGGGATTTGGGGGAGAGGAGCAGGCGTCGGTTTATAAGCCAAGGGCCTTTAGTCCCGGTTGGAGCCACGAACCGGGACTAAATATCCTTTAGCCCTAGTTGGTGGATCTTTAGTCCCGGTTCGTGGCTTCAACCGGGACTAAAGGCCACACCTTTAGTCCCGGTTGGTGCCACCAACCGGGATTGAGCCAATTTTTGGATGTCGTCGAAAGGGCATGCACAAACCCCACCTTTAGTCCATCAATCGGGACTAAAGGGTCTTTTGTAATTGTTTTTTGAACTTCTTAGTGTAAAATGTGGTTCCCGCCTTATTGGATATTGAAACTATGATCAACCTTGCAAAATACATAGTGAAATAATTACAAATTAGAGAAATACATATAGCATATCAAAATGTTCATAAAATAAATATCTTTCTAATAAAAATATAATTTATCTTTATGAGAATTCAATTATTTAACATTTCTACTATTCCTAAATTCCATAAAATGGTTTTTAAATGGTAAATCATTTTTAATAAAGAATAATAATGCCTGGCTTCCAAGATATTGATTGACATGTTGAGATACACATGTGTGACAAAAGTTGGCTTATTTCGATGTAGGGATCAAGTTTTTGTTCAGAAACAAATGTCTGCTGAATTGGCAGGAAGTGGGTCCAGTTTGAACTATAGGTACATGATCTAATGCTCATGATTTAAAAAATTATTTTTAGACTCACAATATGATGTTTCTTTACAGATCCAATGCAAGTTTAGCGTGGCTCATCCCCTAGGTAAGAATCTTCATGCCTGCCATTTTGACCGTAGTTTGAAACAAGCATAAGAAATTTAAAAACAGCACAAAGAATGTAAAACCTTCACGTGGTGTCATATTATGTGACATAGTTCAAGGAAAAATACCAAACTTGGTATATTGATTGCATCTCAAAATGAGCGATTATGTTCGAGGTTTCATGGCTTTCGAGCCAAATGACCAATGTTATTGTCAGAGTCGCGGCATAGTTTGTGATAGTGCGCACATATTGTGCACGTATGTGTATCTTGGGATTGCGAACAATATTGTGGGAGAAAGTTTTCCTTTTCATCGCACAAAAAAGCTATTTTCTATTTTACGAGTGCTAAAAATGAGGCGTTTTGTGAAGCAACCACCAAAGGCATAATTCACAATTCTACCACCCCATTTAAAAAAAATACTAGACCACCTTATATGGACAATGACCCAACCGGGGTATCTCAAACCTTTCCGTCTACCCCTGGTGAAAAAGACAAATGTCTGCCGAATCGGTATAGAGTAGGTCCGGTTTGAACTACTCATACATGATCTAATGCTCATGATTAAAAAATCATTTTTAGACTCACAATATGATGTTTCTTCAGAGATCCAATACAATATTATTGAGGCTCATCCCCTAGGTAAGAATCTTCATGCCCGCCGTTTTGACCATAGTTTGAAACGGATATAAGAAATTCAAAAATGGTCCAAACAATGTAAAACTTTCGCGTGGTGTCATATTATGTGACATAGTTGCAAGAAAAAATATTAAACATGGTATATTGGTTACATCCTAAAAACCACAAAAGGCATAATTCAAAATACATATAGGCACTTGTTTCCTAAAATTCCTTGGAAGCCATGAACCTTCTTTGTGTATGTCCCTTGCTTATGATCGCGTCAGCCGTAACCATGGAGTATCTTTATCATTTAACAGGATGTTTGGGTCCTTCACTATGAAGGGCTGAATTTCATCAAACTTATTATAATCTTCTGACATGTCTGTCTTGTCCTCTACTCTCACGATATTTATTTATCCTGAAAAAACTATGTGGTGCTTTGTCTCATCGTATGATGTATTCGTTTGCTTATTTTTTTCTTTCTTTTTTTGATTTGGTAGACATGTCCTTCACATAGAAAACCTGAGCCACGTCATTGGCTATGACAAGTGGTTCGTCTCTGAACCCAAGATTGTTGAGATCCACTATTATTACTTCACACATCTTGTCTACTCGAACCCCACCTCTTGTCAGCTTGACTCATTTACACCGAAACAAAGGGACCTTAAAAGAAAGTCCATAGTCAAGTTCCCATATCTCCTCTATGTAACCATAATATTTGTCCTTTTTTTCATTGTTGTTTGTTGCATCAATGCAGACACCACTGTTTTGGTTGGTGCTCCTTTTATCTTGGACAATCGTGTAAAACGTATTCCCATTTATCTCATACCCTTGGAAAATTAATAGTCGAAGATGGTGTCTTGGCCAACAAGTACAACTGATCTCCAGCAGTGGTGTTATTCATGAGATGTGGTTGCAACCAATCGCCGAAAGTCGCTATGTGGGAAAGTCACCATATTCGACGAGAAGCCTGGTGGGACCTTGATACTGCTCACGCATTCAAAAAAAATTCTTCTCTTTTTTGTAAGAGTGTAGCTAGAAGAATCTTGATACTTCTCTAGATGCATGCCATATCATTATTTCATACGTTGTTGATCCTATCGTGCTTCCGATGTATCTTTTGATTTCCCATACATGTCCAAGAATCCTTGAAGGTTCACACAAAGATTATTCATCACATGCATTACGTCAATTGAAGAACGTACCTCTAGAAGTTCCCAATAGGGTAGCTCCCAAAATATAGATTTCTTCTTTCACATGGACGTGTGTCCGGTAGCATCATTTGGAACAGATTTACCGCCAGGACCTTTCCAAAGATTACTTGTAGATCCTTGACCATACCAAATACATCATCACCAGTACAGTGGACAGGCTTCTTCTGGTGATCTGCCTCACCTTTAAAATGCTTGCCTAGTCGGAAGAAATTGACGATTCCCTAGGTACACAACCTTCTTACGTTTATGCAAATATGTACCTTTAGTCTCATCTAAATAGTGCATACATGCATTGTATCCCTTATTTGTATGTCCTGAAAGGTTACTAAGAGCAGGCCAATCATTGATGGTTATGAAAATCAACGCTCGTAGGTCAAATGGCTCCTGTTTGTGCTCATCCCACACATGTACACTTTTTTCCCTACAAATGTAAAAGGTCTTCAACTAATAGCCTTAGGTACACATTAATGTCGTTGCTGGGTTGCTTGAGGCCTTGCATGAGCATTGACATCATAATGAACTTTCGCTTCATGCACAACCAAGGAGCAAAGTTATAGATACATAGAGTTAAAGGCCAGGTGCTATGACTGTAGCTCTGCTCCCCAAAAGGATTCATTTTATCTGTACTTAGACCAAAACTTAAGTTTCTTGCGTCATCTGCAAAGCCTAGGTACTCTCTCTCGATTTTTCTCCACTTCGACCCATCAGTGGGGTGTCTCAACATCGAGTCTTTCTTGCGGCATTCTTTGTGCCATCGCAACAACTTGGCATGATCTTTATTCTGAACAAACGTTTCAACCATGGTATTATAGGAGCATATAACATACCCTTGGCAGTAACCTTCTTCCTAGGGCGCTCTCCCTCAACATCACCAGGGTCATCTCATCTAATTATACCACAATGCACCGCATTCTGGGCATTTTTATTCTCATACTCCTCGCTGCGGTAGAGAATGTAGTCATTAATGCATGCATGTATCTTCTGCACCTCTAATCCTAAAGGGCAAACAACCTTCTTTATTTTGTATGTACTCGCAGACAATTCGTTATCCTTTCAAAGCTTTTTCTTTATTATTTTCAGTAACTTTTCAAATCCCTTGTCAGACAAACCATTTTGTGTCTTCCATTGCAACAATTCCAGTATGGTACCGAGCTTTGTGTTGCTATCTTTGCAATTTTGGTACAACAATTTTTTGTGATCCTCTAACTTGTTTAACTTCAACTTCTTATTTTCACTTTCGCATTATCTCTATGCATCAATAATGGCCCGGTGAAGATCATCAACGAGCTCATCTGGTGCCTCTTCATCTTCAACTTCCCCCGTTGTAGTATCATCGTATTCAGGTAACATATGATAGTTGACATCCTCATCTTCTTCTTCATTGTCTTCCATCATAACCCCTCTTTCTCCGTGCTTGGTCCAACAATTATAGCTAGGCATGAAACCGGATCGAAGCGGGTGGGTGTGAAGGGTTCTCAAGAAAGAGTAATCATTCTTATTCTAACATACAACACATGGACACCATATAAAACAATTTATACTGTTTTCCTCAGCCACACCGATAAAATTATGCAGGCCCGTAATGAACTCGATAGTGCATTGATTATCGTACATCCATTGCCGATTCATCTGCATTATATAATTAAGTTTATGAAAAATCATTACAGAACATCTAGAGAAATGACCACTGTACATCGACACATGCATTGTATCAATGACAGATGAAAGGATAAAGTTGATAACCACGATCGAGTAGGAAAGAAAGAGAAGAAAGTTTAAGTGTGGCTCAAGCACTTCATATCATGTTTGTTTTGTATAAACTCAAGTGGCATCATGCTCTCACGCATTTCATCAAGCATCTCTTGTGCATAGAGGGGAAAAACAAAACAACATACATCATTTGTGCATGAGAAGGGAAAAATAAACTAGCTCACACACAAACATGTCGGGCTGGGGGTATATATAGGTACATGGACCTTTAGTCCCGGTCGGAGACACCAACCGGGACTAAAGGGGTTTCAACCTCGGGACTCCCTTTAGTCCTGGTTGGTGTCTCTAACTGGGACTAAAGGTTCCACTCAAACTGGGACTAATTATGGCTCTACTCCGTGAGACGTCCTAGCCGTTTAAACCGGGACTAATACTCACATAGTCCTGATTCGTAACGCGACAGTGCCTGATGCTTGGGACAACTCCGAACGGACGCTCTATTTTCTACTAGTGAAGAAAACTATTGTTGTTATGTAATGTTAACCATGTGGTCTATGGATTAACATGGCGATGATAGCGCGAGGACGTTCATCTTCGTGAAGATGTTGATGCGGAAGAAGTCGACTTTGTGTGTATGTTTATTTCATATCTTGTACCCTGCCTAATAATTAATAACAACGGATGTGTGCATCAATTTGATAAAGAGGTAGGGGTTTCAACCTCCATTTCAAGAAAAAAACGCATAGTCTTGCACTTAGTTGTAAATACGTGACTTCAGGAAAGCATAGTATATTTTTTAGCTTTGAGTACTATTACACATAACATATAAGGATTTATAAAGTGATTTTTTTAACTTTATGATGAATATAATTGTAACAATATTTTCTTGTCATGTGCTAATGAATAAGGCTGTAAAGCTAGCGGTCAAAGACACACATTAGAAATCATGTCCATACGAAAATATCATTAGGACACACCCGCGTCCGTCCTAGGGGGCGGCTCGGGTGAAACCCCTAGCCCCCCCCCCCCCCCCCCCACCTCCTCTCCTTCAACTCCTTGTAGCTGACGAGGGAAGCCGGCGGGGCAAAGCCCCTCCCGACAAGATGGTGGACGGCAGGTCCTTATCTCTTATCACGACGGGTGGTATCTCTAGCCTGAACAGGACAACCTAGGACGCTGGTTGTGTATGGTGGATCACAGATGCCGGGATGGCGGACCCGAGATCTTTCGGTGGTGGTCGAGCTACCGCTTCTACGTGAGGTGTGGAAAGCGAAGCTGGCCCTAGCGGTGGTGCCAAGGTCACGACGGTCAAGTTCTTCAGACTGATGGGCCTATAGAGCGCGATCTATAGCGGCTTGTGGCGTGATGTGGGGGATGCATGTGGCTTAGCCTACAGACGGTCAAGAGGCGGCGATCTCCTTGCTACGACATCAATCTATGGCGACGTCAGTGTTTGCTTGTGGGATGACGACCCTAGATCTTCGACGGCGGCGGCTTCCGTGGTCGTCTGGATGACGCAGTGGCCGAGTCTAGAGATAGTGATGGCCTTACGAGGCCGGAGGTGGTATGGGACGTCCCCTCCACATATAGATTCGATTTAATTTGGTTCCTCAGGTGCTTACGCTTTAACTTCTTATAGATGCGTCAAGTCATGTCTGTTGTCGGCAGGTGCTATGCATGGTAGCTCCCTATAGAGGCGACACGTCATGCATGGTGCTGCTCGATCGAAGGTGGTGTGATAGTGACGGGAGGCAAGGCAATATGTGATGTCTTTGTGTTTCGGTACCTCCCCAGTGGTATCCAGCTTCCAAGGCATTGATAGAGGGAAGATATGATGCTACATGCGGCTTCAACGACAAGTATGCTGTCTCTAGTGGAAACACGAGATCTCTGATTAGGCTATGACGACGTGTGTCTGCGTAGTGTCCTTCACGAAGGTGGTGAATCAAATCTCGACTTTGGGGTTGAAAATCCCGAGATCGACATACGGTTGGACTCATCACCGCCGGTGCCCGTGTGGCGCTTCGTTCTTGAAGATTTAGCCTAGGAGTTATGTAATTTTCGCTCATTTCTATCTTTCACCATAGGTTAGTAGTTGTCTTGTTTTACGTAATTTAGCTTAGACTTTGTTTTCCCCTTTTCCGAAAAAATATGGAAATATCATTTGTTACGAACATGGGCAGTCACACGTTTTATTCTGAAACTTATTACTAGCATGATGTGTTGATAAACTGAAAATGTGTTGTCATTTTCCGCATGCATTATCTACGGTGGAATCTACTGAGAACTTTTTCCCTACGATGTGGTGTGCGTGTCAGCGATCAACTTTTGGACCATCAGCATGCCTGTCACTCTCTCGGTCTCTCCACTCTGTAGCTCTGTGTACCACACCATGCTGCTACTGCTACTACTACAAGAAGCTTTATGGCACATCGCCTTTGCAGTTTGGTTGGCACACAGAGCACTTGCTCCAAGTTCCAACACAAGAGCTCGAGCTCAGCGTCAGCTCGGACTCGGAGCACCGAGCACACCAAGGAAAACGATGAAGCCTCCGTCGCCAACCCAATGCCCCAGCTCTCCGTACCCGGCCCCGCGCGTCGCCGGTGAACCCACCGGCGCCCATTACTCCTCGCCGGACCCTCGGCGCTCCTCCGCTGCCACCGCCGGCACGCCTCCTCGTGGCGCCAGCGACGACGCGTGCGTCGTCATCAACGACGTCGACGCCTTCGCGCGCACCATCGCCGCCATCCGGTCCAAGCCCGCGGCGGAGGCGGCCTCCTCCGACCACCTCGCCTCCGTGCTGTCCCACTACGCGGCCAGGTGGCTCCCGGACGTCGTCGCGTCATCCCCCTCGGGGCGCTTCCTGGCCCCGCCGGAGAGCCCCACCGCCACCTGGCTAAAGAAGCGGCTCCTCCTCGAGTCCCTCGTCGCCGCGCTCCCGCCCGATGACGGTGCTGCCGGCGACGACAAGGACGACGGCATCGCGTGCGACTTCCTCCTCCGCCTGCTTCGCGCGGGGAGCATGGTGGGAGCCGACGCTGCGCTGCTGGGCGACCTCGAGGCCCGCGCGGCGCGCCGGCTCGACCAGGCGTCGCTCGGCGCCGTGATGATCCCGGCGTTCGGACACGGAGGCGCTGCCTCCCGCGACCACCACCGGCCAACTACGACGCTTCTGGACGTGCACCTCGTTCTCCGCCTGGTGCGTGGGTTCCTGCGGGAGGGCGCCAAGGCCGGCGGCGGCGGCGCGGCGGCCGCCAGGGTGGCGAAGCTGGTGGACGCGTACCTCGCCGAGGCGGCGCTGGAGGCCGCGCTGCGGCCGGTGGAGTTCGAGGAGCTCGCGCGCGCCGTGCCGGCGCACGCACGCGCCGCTGACGACGGGCTGTACCGTGCCGTCGACACCTACCTCAAGGTCAGTACAATGCGTCTCCGTTCGGTTGCCGTTAAAAAAAAAAGGACGTTTCCGCTGTGTTTGGTTAGTTAATCCGGACCGTACATCGTCATGGCGGCAGTGCCATCACATCATGTCCTGGTCAGTGCATGCGTGAGACTGTTCACGCGCGTGCACTTGAGCTTTAGAATGATCTACACAAATGGACAATCATTGACATGTCGATAAAAAGTTGAAGTATGCTATGCAATTCTACATCATATGCTGGTCACATTGCTTTGTTCAAAGTGGCAAGAGATAGATGAACAATCTATTAAGAGCATCTCCACCGTCCCCGCCGGCAGTGGCTTTGGTTAGACCATTACTAACTGTCGGCGGTTTCGGGAGGGTTGCCTGCACCGACGGATCCCAGCGACAGCGCCCAACGATCCAAAGACATGTTAGAAATTTAAGAAATTCATTCAAATTTAAGAAAATTTATATGGTTTGAACAAAATTTAACACGGTATAAACTAAATAAACTTAATAACTACCGGTGGTGGCGGCGAAGATAGGGTTTACGCCGTCGTGTCCTACTCCTCGTCGTCGTTGGAGGCGAGGTTGATCCACTCTAGCGCGGCCAAGGGGAATGTCCAGGGCTGCTAGTGTTGGACGTGCTGATACTAGACGGGCGGTTGTGGCGGCGGCATGCTCGATGACCTCATTGAGATCACCGCCTAGTGGGAGGGGCGAGATGGCATGGCCGTCGCTGCTGATGTTCCACCCGTGGGGTAGGCACCGGTCCTGCAGCACGAGAATGTTGTTCTCGGCTAGGACCGTCACCTCGTCGATGTTGAGGTTGTGCGGCTGCACGGCTCCCTTCCAGCTATCGCCCGCCTCGTGGTGGTTGCGGCCCATGGTGTAAGGTGGTTGAGTCGGGAGGTGAATAGTGCCGGGAGGAGTGTGCCGGTGAGGTGAGGGCGCCCCCCTTTTTTGGAGCCGTGGGTGTAGGCCGAGTGGCCACCAGCGCCATTAACTCTGGCTTGTCGGGAGACGAGCCATCATGTGTCGGCGTCTGCATGTTGGTTGTGACCCCGGCGAAGCGTGCAGCGTGAGAGCGGGTACGAAACCGACGCCCGATCTTAAATTTGTTTGGCTAGCCCGTTCAGTGCCTACCAAGGGGGTCGGTGCGACCCAACATGGCCAGTAGTACATGGCGCCCCCTACACACCCCTGTGTCGGAGCCGCAGGGGCATGCCAGACAATATCTTGGATGACCCAAGTTGCCGGCACGGGTTAGAGGACACCCGTAGATGCCGCTTTTCGGCCGCAATCATAAAGCCTGTTGAGCCCAGGTTTGGGGACGCCCGTGGAGATGATCTAATTAGTTCTGGTTTCCAACAAACCACTAGTAATTATAGCCTTTGTAGCACACAAATTCAAACAAATCACCAAGATTTTTTCTAGATGGTAGCATGAAAATTCAGATGACTAAGATATTCAAACAGTAGTTATACAACTGGTAGCAAAAGCACATTAAGTACGTATATGTGATTTGCAATCTCCGCGTATGTAGTATCCTTGTTGCCACCTTGAGCTCGACGATATACCGTTTTGGTGATCTTTGACGACAGGTCAAAATTGGGTGACGGGAAAGATGATGATCGCGAGAGAAATCATTCGAGCGTGGTAAATCATACAGCATGGATATGTGCAAGTTTGTAATTCCCTTTTCCACTGACCGTTAGCTTTTCCGTCGAGATAGCCCCAAAAGGGGAAGGCAACTACTACAGGACAGCCCAGTGAGTGCACGTGGTTTCATGCATGGCTAGGAGCTCTATACGTTGGCCGATGCGATTGCGTTGGACGCATGCTACGCGTGAGGTAAATAATCCATCGTAGTAAGAGAGGCTGTACACACATGTTTCTGTGCATTTGACCACGGTAATTCAGCTTGGACCGAATCATTTGCTCAATCTACACTAAAATTCGCGTCCTTTTTATTGAATTGATACGATAGCTATCTGAACCAAAAGTCCGAACGGATTGGAAAAAAGCTAGTCAATGTATTTCAACACTCACTCTACGTCTTTCGCCATTTGGCGTATTGTGACGCATGTTTGGCGAGCCGCAATATTTGTTTTTAATTCTTGCGTTGGCCAGGATTTGATCCTAAAACCTCCTGCTCTGATACCATATTGAATTGCATGCAGTAGCCAACAATCCGAACTGATAAAAAGGTGACATATACTAACCGATTGTTCGGTGGTAGTTTTGAGTGGTAATCCTGAGGACACGGTAATTTTCTAGAAAATTGAGAATCAACCTGTGGTTGGATGGTTAGGAGTGCAGTGGTATGCCGAGCCACCGGAGTTCAAACCCAGGTTTGATATTTTAGTGTCTCGTGAATATTCTTCAGTGGGAGGTGGGAGGTGCCGACACTCCGGTGATTTCGTCAAGATCAAGACCCGTCGTATCAGTTTCAAACCTCGGTTTTTCAGAGGTGCTCGTAGGGTAGTACGAGTGTGTGCGTGTGTTCATGCGGTGAGTTTATGTGTACTTGCGAGCGGGTGCGTCTGTACTTGGGTTTCGAAAAAAAAATCCAGAAAATTCACACTAGGCTAATCACTGGTTTGGTTCTGAAAAATACTACTCCCTCCTTCAGTAATGTAAGACCTGTTCTTTATTTTAACGTGGACTAGATACCCTCTATAGGATAAGTAAACACCCAGACGTAAGTGAAGGGGTAGTACAAGTATTTTTTTTTAAGTCCTGTGGGGATCTTTCTGTGCGTTTGTCCTTTGCACGATGTGAGTAAGGTCCACCGGCTCAAATCTACCAGTACACCTACCTGCTTGCTTGGATCCATACCAAATTCACATAGTCAGGTCACATCAGAAAGTAAATAAACTGAAAAGTGAGCCTTGTTTCTTGCCTGCAAGTGTCTAGCATAGCATGTCTAGTAGCCACATGTGAATATGCATGCGTGTGATTCTTCTCTGTCTTTTCCTAAAAGGTGTGTGCGCGCTTCTAAAAACAAACGAACAGAAATCACGTGAGCCACCTGGTGCCTCGTCTACAAGCGCAAGACAACAAGAACCTACCTGTTCTTGTTTCCCCGAAATTTTTACGTACTGTGGGAAAAAAAACTTGCTTGTCCTTGCACGACAAGGAGATCGACCAGAGTCACCTGATTATGTTGGCGGTACACGCATGTTCTAGGGGTTCGATTCTGATCGATAACATTGTGCACGTACGCGAACAACCGTTAATAACGTTTGTGTTTGTGTATGAGGACGTGCAGGCGCACCCGCAGGCGAGCAAGGAGGAGCGGCGGTCGCTGTGCCGGGTGATCGACGCGCGCAAGCTTTCGGCGGAGGCGGCGGCGCACGCCGTGCAGAACGACCGCCTGCCGGTGCGCTGCGTGGTGCAGGTGCTCTTCTCGGAGCACGGCAGCAGGCTCAGCCGCCTCGCCGACTGGAGCGGCTCCTTCCGCTCCCTGCAGAGCAAGAGCCCCGCCGCCATCGATCTCTCTTCCGCCGCCGCCGCCGCCGCCCGGTGCCCCTCCAAGCGAGAGGTCGTCTCGCAGCACCACGAGCTGCGACGCCTACGCGAGGACGTCGCCAGGCTCCAGGTTCGCGTGATCGTGCAGATTCTACATTTTCTCCAGCATCGGTTCAGTGACCGATCGGCGTTGCTTACTTCCATGCAGGTGCAGTGCCACGCGCTGCAGGCGCAGGTGGAGCGGCTGGGCTCGGACAGGCGGAGGCGGGGGCTGTTCAAGTGGGGCGCGTTCTTTTTCGGCGGCGGCATCGGCGCGGACGCGGCGAGGATGGAAGACTCCGACAGTGGCATGGAAAGGACGCCGCTCAGCGGGACGAAGAAAGCCCGCGCCGCCGCTGCGGGGTCGATCCCGGCGACGGGCACGCCGACGGTGGCGAGGTGGCGCAGATCGCACTCGTGAATGCCTCTGTAGAAAGTCTAGACATCTGGGTCATCTTCATCTGGTAAAACTCAAAACAAAAGTGTGTGGTTTTGCTTTGAGGGCCTCAGGGGGGACTCGTTTTGTTTGGTTTGAGATCTTAACGAACTGTGTACTGTTGTTTTACCTCCATTCTACTAGTACTAGCTGTGAATGTAAGTATGGATTTGTTGATCCTCAACTCTGAAGCGTGCTGCGAACATTGAGCGGCTGTATTAGTCTCCGTCATTACTGACAAGGGTTATGGGTGGTCAGTGGTTAGCTGCCGCCTGCCGGGCGGTGCCCGTGGACGTCGTGATCCTCTTGGAGGCGCCCTTGTGGGTCCATTAGAGCATCTCCAACAAGCATAATAATGCCACCTATCAAAATAGGTTTGAGAGCCACTATGCACACGACTTTTTCGTTTGACATATGTACGACACAAACCAAGGGCCCTTATATGGCATCGGGGAGTCCGAGGACAAAGATCGCCGTGTCCAGACGGTCTGAAATAGGACGCCGCAAACACACACGAGCTCCTACGCCTGTACTGTTGTTTTAGCTCGATTCTACTCTGAAGAGTAGCTGTGAATGTAAGTATGGATTGGTTGATCCTGAACTCTCAAGTGTGCTGTGAACTTTGAGCGGTTGTATTAGTCTCTGTCACGACTAACCGGTCTAATCCAATGAGTGGAAAGGGTTAAGGGTGTTAGGTATTTATGTGTCGTGTCTATATAACATCTTTTGTACGTGTACTTTTCTATCTCGTATGACTTACGGAGTAGTACTCCAAGATTGTTACGATAGGATTCTAGAGATAGAGATCGATAGTATTCTTCCCTGATTGTAGCGATTGATCTCTCCTGTGTACAGGCCATCGCAAGGGCCTTTTTCTCTTGCCCATATAACACGTACACGGTGTCTCCAACATGAACACCGCTTCTGCCAAAACCAACGTAGATCAATATGGTATCAGAGCCTACTCTTCCATGACCTAGCCACCATAAATCGATCTCAAGGAAAAACCACGATCAAAGCATGCCGCTGTTGCATTCCTTTGCCGCCGCCGATCCCACCCAAACCAAGAACCACGCCAAGACCAAGAAAATCCAAGAAACCCAAGACACAATCCCTCCTGGTGGCCATGGCGACTTCCGGATCATCATCCCTGTCCGTGCTCTCCACCACGCTAGGATCACCACCCTCCCAAAAATTGACCCAGACCAATTTCCTCTTCTAGAAGACCCTTGTCTTACCCCCCCCCCCCCCCTCGTGGTGCTTAGGTCCTCGGCTTGCTCGATGGTACCGACGCCGCGTCGGTGAAGTCCCCGGAGGTTGAAGACGCCAACAAAAAGAAGAGCATAATCCCCAATCTCGCCCACACGACATGGTTGTCTCGGGATCAAGTGGTGCTCGCCTTCCTCGTGAATTCCCTGTCCCTTGAAATCATACCCCACATCGTCGGACTTGACACCGTTGCTGAGGTGTGGTCAACCCTCACCAGCATGTTCTCCACCCACTCTCGCACGAAGATCAATCACCTACGGGGGGTCACTGAATAGCACCAAGAAGCATGACCTATCCACTGCACAGTTCTTTGCAAAGATGAAAAGCATCGGGTCTGAGGTTGCTGTTGCAGGCAATACCGTTGAAGAAGACGAGATGGTGGGATACATCCTCAACGGCCTCAATGCCAGCTACAACGACCTCGTGTCCCCCGTCAATGCCAACCCCAGTACTACCCTCGATGATCTTTTTAGCCAACTTTGTGCTCACAATCTTCGGCAAGACATGCTACCAAAATCTGGACAGGACACCGGCTTCACCTCCTAGACCAACCTTGCTGCACGGCCAACGCGTGACAGCAGCCACGACTTCCGCCCTCATGGAGACCATGGTGATCGTGGCTACCGCGGCGACCGTGGTGGAGGCGAGCGCTACGATGGCGGTGGACTCCATCATGATGATGGCGCACGTGATGGAGGCCACCGAGATGGGTGATGTGATGATGGTCACGACGGCAGTCACGACGATGGTGGCCACCGTCGTGATGACGGTGGTCGACACCGTGACGATGGAGGGTGCTGCGATGGTCATGCCCCTACCCCCTTCGTCCACGTCACGTGCCAAATTTTCAAGATCCATGGTCACCCCGCCAACGAGTTGTAACACCCCAGCATTTAGGAACCAACGAAGGGTAGAAATAGGAATCTGTGCATTTGCATACATTCATCTATAAAATCGTGGTAAATTTTTCGCTAAAAAAAACCTAAAGAGATCAGAGTTTCTTTCACTATGTAGAGGTAGGCATAGCTCTCTGAAGTTATTGCTATAAATTTTGACATGACCTTTATGCATTATCCTGTTTTGGGGGGAAATATTTTGAATTCAAATTTGAAATTTAAACCATTTGAAAAATATTTGTAAGTTAGAA
This sequence comes from Avena eriantha, assembly GCA_910589775.1. Lineage (NCBI taxonomy): Eukaryota > Viridiplantae > Streptophyta > Magnoliopsida > Poales > Poaceae > Avena > Avena eriantha. Next base: position 19,217,953 of record OU342740.1, read on the forward strand.
GTTAGAAACATAAAGTGGATTTCTAAATGATGTATTAATATTGTTTGATTATATTATAGATATATTGAACAACCATATGGATACAAGACAGGGAAATTCAAATAAGAAATGAATTCTTATTTCTTTTCTTTATTCCTTAGTAAATATTACAAATGGAGATCATTACATCAAGACAGATAATTACAAGGAAGATAATCCAATAAAATGAATCTTTATTAAATCCTAGAAATATTGTTGCAAGATTCTTTACAAAAAGAATAAAAGGAGATTACAATAAAAATCTATCTATCTATTTCTATACTATACCTTTAAGTATCCAGACTTTGTTCCTGCAAAATAAGGTAAACAACTCAACAAAGAAATAAAATGTTAGTTATTAGTTTTACTCTCAGTGGTGAACAATGAAGTGCACTGTTCATATTACATCATAGAGTAATTGGAAGGGGTAAGTTTCACCAAAGTATAGTATTTTTTCTTTTAAGCAAATGGCTCTAGTGTCACAATATAAGCCAAATAGAAAAGTGGTGAGTTTCACCAGGATAAGTAATATTAAAAGGATGGGGAGTTTAAACCAGGGTTACTTGATCTCATCCACATCCAAAGCAAATAATGAAGCAGCTTACACACCTAAATGCATGCATTGAGGTGTCAGCGGCAGAGAGCAAAGGACCAGCTTAAATCACAGCAGCGTAGGAGCAAAGCAAGCTTTGTTATCCACTTCGCGGAGAGATAGCCTAGCCACAGCTTGTCACCAGCACAACCAAGAACATCACAAGATCTTGAAACCATACCATTAGATCAAGCCATTTTCCACCACAGAAAACCCAGGAGATCACCAGCCAAGATGGTGACTTGAGGAGGGGGTGAACTAGGTGGACAACATGGTCACACAGGAGCAACAACACCAGGAGGAGCAAGACCAGGCCAAGAGGAAGCCACAACAAATCCAGGGCTACCACAAGCCAGAAGTAGAAGGCAACATTAGTACAAGGCTACCAGGGTATATCCCAACCTTAAGTTCTGATCATTTTCCTTCTTACACATTCATATTCTTGCAAGCACATGATAAGTGGACAGTTTTGATAGCAGATAATAAACAGCTAGATCAGGCATGAGTTTTTGCACAGGCAGGGTCTCAGACCAGCATCACTGACCCTATAATCCATTTCTATCTTGATAGCTACACAAAACATCTACTAGTACAAGGCACATTTCCATAAGGGTAGCACCTCTGTACCTAGCAAGATCAAGTCTGCTTGAGTATAAGCTCAAGTAGATCCTCTTCAACATAGATAATCATCTTCCTAAATGATTTAGGAATCATAAATAGGTACTTTATTCTTGAAAAGACAGTAAAGATCAACATTGTCTATTACTAGACCATACTATTTAGAAATCACTGAGTTTAATCATTTTCCAAGTACATAGGAATCATCTATTTATAAATTATCTTCTTATTAATCACAGAGCAGAGACTAGCACTATTAACTTTAGATTCCCACAGCAGTAGGATTAAATCCTGAGACTGAGCACATCAGTGCTTCACAAGTAAACAATTAACCAAGTATCAGTACATAGAGCAATCTCAACTTAACTCCATAGTAGTAAATCCATAGCCACAACAACTTGAGCACCCACATTAAGTTAAGCATGCTTTTACAGAGCAGCCTATGACAGAGAACAGAGTAACACAAGCGTGATCAGCAGAGTGTTCTCTGATAGAGAACAGAGTAACAAACATGCTCAACAGAGGTTTACACTACACTAATAGTAGATCATCATCATAGGATTAGCACAGGAAAGATTAACCCTAGAGTTATGTTAAATCACCACTGTAGGGGGTATGAACCCTAGAAATTTAGGGATGACCCCTAAATGGGAAAATCCATCGCAAGTGACCATATGTCATGGAATAGAGGAAAGGTAGAGCATAAAGGGGAGAATAGGTGTAACTACCTCGGTGAATTACGCTCTTAGTTGCATGCCTGGATGAGCAAAAGTGGTTAAGATAGTACGGTGGGGCCTAGGGGCCACTCACAGGTAGACCTTTCGGCCGTCCTAACCACTTTCAGAACATCGGGACAAGAACGAGTGGCGTAATTGGCAGGCGAAGGGATCAACTACATACACAAGTGAGTATGTATGCAAGCCACCATACAACTGTTCACAGAGCCATTCCATTTAAAAGAAATAGAAATATTGCAACGCCATATGGCAAGATCCAAATATCCTAGATAGAGATAATAGTTTAGGATAGCTCCTCATACATCAAACATCAGAATATCAGGCGGAAGCGGAAAACAAGATCCGAGTACGGATAAGAAGCAAATCGGCATAAGATGCCACATAAATAAACACATCCCGCCCATAGATCTCACGGATCCCTGTTCCCGGAATCTCTACACCGAGTGATCGTTGCCAACATCATCCGTCTCCTCCACCTAGTATCCATCTTGCGAGTACACCTGTTCATCTGAATCAAACAATTTATCGTGTGAGACCCTAGGGGTACTCAGCAAGTCTTTATGCCTCTAAAGGGGACATATACTTGGGTTGATGCAATTGCAGCAAAAGATAATAACTAACAAGCCTAGAGATACTTGCTAACCATCCGCCTAACCAAAGATAAACGGATGTCCGTTAATTAGAAACAACAGTTATAATAGTATAATTAACAGATCCATCCTCCTTCCCGCTTACCAACGAGAAAGCGGACAAACATCCCATCCGTTGGCAGTTTTATTAACCATTCCATGAGTATTGCACTATTTACTAATTAGGTGCTTAGTCAGATTAAAAGTGGTACTTTAGTTATACTTGTCTATGATCGAGAAACTGTGCTCCAAGTCGTCCATAACCGTGGACACGGCTTTCAGAAAGATTTACCCTGCAAGGGTGCACAAATAGCAACACACACTCGATCAACCTCGGAAAAACCAACTCAAAACCCAACGAGGCATTCACGACAAAGCAATCACAGGATTCAGAAATATTTCAGGGGGCCACCCCATTAAGCTACCTGCAACAAAGCTAGCTGACTCCGAGACGGACTCAAGGTTTGTGTGGACGGTGGTAAACGACTGGGAACCCGAAAGTGTGACTGGGCTTGTCGATACAGCGAAAATGTGTCACGATCCAAAACAGTACAGGTGCTCCACGCACAATCGTAAATAAACAGTAAACATGGCATAAGTACAGGATAGTAATAAAACCCCAAACTAATTGTGGCCCCAAGAAATAGAAATGAATCAAGCTCTGGCTCAGGGGGGGGGGGGGTCCATAAGGCCTCCCGGATGTGGATAGTGCGAATAGTCAAGGAACAGGAATCAAGTACTCGGGGTCCTACGGGACACAAGGGAGCATGAAAAACCAAATAGCATATATTGCTCACCGGTGCCTCTTTCATTAGTTATCCCATTACTACCCAGGTTAAGTTGTTTAGGTACCTCGTTATCCATCAGACACTCACATACCCTACACATGCTGTTCTACGACCCGCATGGCTCAAACAACTCCGGTAGTAATGGCTCATGGGATGGAGGAACAAGCTTTGGTGGGGTTTAAAAATAAAGGCTATGTAGTACTTGGGATTCAATTTAATGCAATCGCGACTCAATGATGCAACAATAAGATAGAGGCAATAGGTGCTATATGTATGCAAGCATGTGGTAGTGCTTGCCTGGTAGCTCAGTTGAAGCGAGAGATGGATCTGGGTAGAACTCCTGTGATTCCTAATAATTCTCCTGCTGGGCGTCTATTCGAAGAAGAACCAAACAAACAAGGGCCAACATAAATAAAGTTCCCAAGCATATGAATAAAATGCGACAAGCAAACAAGCATGCCATGATGAATGATGCACAATTTACATGGCAATAAAGTAGCATGGCATGGTGAGGTGTGGGGACAAGAATAATTCATTTTATTATTTATTTGATCAAGTTTTATTGCGATAAACAGTTCTGATTTTTAATAATGACATGATGCATGCTTCAATTCAGAACATGGAATGCATAGGTAGAACGGGCTCGTCGCGTTGATCGATTTAGACTTATTATTTGTTGATTTTGGAGTTATAGATTTAAAGTTATTAATTTATTAAGAAAAGGGCATTTTATTGTAATTTTAATCGTCTCGAAATTTTAAAGTGCTCAAACATTATTTTGAATGGCATATTTGAATTCCTCACACTTTTCTGATTCAAAAACATATATCATTTGTATTATTTGGATTTATAATTTAAAAGTTATTAAAAACAGATTTGAATTCTTAATTAAACATTTCTGAATTTGTTTTATTAAAACGGATAAACATGCAGACTTTTTATACCTAGTGAAACTTAGCCCAAGTCACTGACAGGTGGGGCCGCTGCTGACTGGGCGAAAACAGCGCGCAAGAACTTTTCTCACCGCGAGCTTATCTAGCCTATGCGACTGATAGGTGGGGCGGCGGCCTCGCGGGTCCACTACGCGCGCGGCCAGCCGGTGGGCGACACGTGGTGGATCCGGGGACTGCGGGTTGAGGTTTACAAAAAACCAGGGACCTATTTGCAAAACTGCCACAGGAGGCTGTCTGGTGGGCCTCGAAGGATTGCGGGTTGAGGCCAAAAAATGTGGGGGGTATGTGCAAAGCGCGCTCTGCTACTGTTGTTCTTCTCTGACGACTGACGACAGCCGGACGGGAAAACGTGGCGCAGTGGGGGCTCGAACCCGCGACGCTATGCGCGCGCGCAGAGGGGCGGAGCCGCTGTGGTGGCTGGGTGTTGTTGTAAGGAGGGGGATAGGCGGCTAGGTGAGGTGTGGCGCGACGCGGAGGCGTGTAGAAGCACACGCACGCCGGCGCACCGAGAGCGCTCGGCGCAAAGTCCGGCGAGGCCAAGGAGCGACGGTGAGAGAGAGGTTGTCAGAGAGGGAGAGTGGCTCACCGCACGATGGTTGGCGGTGGTGGATCGGGCAGGGGAGCGGCCGATCGGCGACGTAGCTGGCGGCCGGCCGGAGCTAGGGTTTCGGCAGCGCGTCGATGTGCAGCACGGCCTGGGGCTCCTCCTCCACGTCTGCGAGTACAGGGGCGATGTAGAGGGACAACTTGTTCTTCCTCGACGCCCAACAACCACGCCGCCGGCTACTTTGTGGAGGAGATGGAGGAGGCCGACGGTGGAGCACCGGGGTGGAGAGGAGGAAGCGGGGAAGGAGAGGGGAGGAAGGGCAGGCCCTGGTTGGATCTGGGAGAGAGAGAGAGACGGGAGGGAGTGGGTAAAGCAGAGAGGGAGAGAGAGGGGGATGCCGTGGGGGATCAGGGTGGAAAAGGTGGCTCGACCACCTTTTTGCTTCCTCCTTCACGTGCTCGACGTGGGCGGCCAGGGCAGGCCAGGGGGTAGGGGCTGCCAGGTGGGCCAGGGAGAGAGGGGTAGCTCGGTGTGGGGCCAGCATGGCAGGGAGAGAGAGAAAGAGAGGGTCGGGTAGGAGCTAGGGTTGGAGTGAGACTCGGGTTAGGGTTTAAGGTGGCATGGGGTGGTTGGTTAGGGTAGGTAACTGGGTTAGGAAGGGAGGGGAGGCTCAACATGGAGCCTAGCTAGGAGGGAGAAGGGTAGTGCCTCGACATGGAGGTAGATCATGGGTTGGAGGTGTGGTGTAGGTTAGGGTATGTGTGGAGTTAGGGTTTTTGGTGAAACATGAACATGTGCATGGAACAAACACAAAAGAGGGGTGATGAGGGTGGAAGGAAGAAAAGAACAAGGTGGTGAGGATCTAGATTGAGAAAAGGGACTACACTTGCATATGCATGCACTAGGTCTCAACAAAATAAAAAGAAACACTTGACATACTTCCCAAAGGTGCATGCTTCACTCCCAAAACAATTATAAACCAAAGGAGAAATATAGTGGTAGTTTGCATGGCCCATGCATGGGCATTAAATGCCATGGTCTTATTCTTGTGAAAACAATAATAATGTATCATGGTATTATTCCCATGCATTCCCAAACTGTGGAGTAAAGGCCAAGCAAAAGAATTTAAATGAAGGTTCCAAGTGGAGTAGATGGATATGATCATATTTGAATATAATTGGGACTTGCTAGTGTGTATATTCCACTAGATGTTTAATAGTCTCAAAAATATCCCAACATGAGCATACATCCATAATAATCCATATGAAAGCTAGTAAAAGGGGCACCACTCATAATGCATGCAAAGGTGGCTCCACATATCAATAATGTGAACACAACATGATGATAATATGAGAGCATGTGGAAATAGAAGTGGATCCATCCCAACCCACATGAGCTAGATTAAATGCCAAAAGAAAGCAAAAGCTCATGGGTAATTAGGATGGTGGAATTATAAGGTGGTGACAAAGAAAGGTGATGGAGTTGAATAAAAGATATGCCCCCAACTCAACTTGGGCATCAAGCGTTTATCAAGAACCAAATACAATATATCAAGAGTCAAATACAATTACTAATGCATATGAGAGAAGAACCAAATGAAAAGGGGTTTCATATGATGCTCAAATGCAAGGTGGCATGATGACATGAGCCTGATATAATTATGATGCAACAATTATATCTAGGAAGTAGCCATTATATTATTAGACCATGTAGCATTACATATGTTAGACAGATGGGATGCTACAACTCTCCCCCACTAAACAGGAATCTCACCCCGAGATTCTAGGAAGAAGAAGAAGACACGAAGAGGGTAGGGTACTTGGCACGGAGCTCATCCTCGCGTTCCCAAGTGGCTTCATCAACGGAATGGTGCGAACACTGCACCTTGCAGAACTTGATGGACTTGTTGCGAGTCCTTCTTTCTGCGACTTCAAGGATTTTTGTGGGGTGTTCTTGATAAGACAGATCTTCTTAGAGATTGATGAGTTCATGGTCCATGGTCCTGCCGGGATCCTTGAAGCACTTCTTGAGTTGAGAGATATTGAAAGCATCATGGAACTTGAGTTTTTCAGGGAGCTCAAGAGCATAAGCAACTTCTCCTCTTCTTCCACGAACTTTGAAAGGACCGATGTATCTAGGAGCCAGCTTTCCTTTGATACCAAAACGGTGCATGCCTCTCATGGGAGTGACACGAAGGTAAACGAGATCACCAGGGACATACTCCATGTCTGTGTGCTTTCTGTCATAATTGCTCTTCTGGTGACTTTGAGAAATCTTCAGGTTTTCAAGAATGATGTGAACCTTCTCCTCCGCTTGAGTTACAATGTCGGGGCCAAACAATGTTCTTCCCCCTGTGCCCGACCAACCAATCGGAGTTCTGCATTTGCGACCATAGAGAACCTCAAATGGTGACATCTTTAGACTTTTCTAGAAGCTGTTGTTGTAAGAGAATTCAGCATAAGGAATGCATTCTTCCCACTTCATGCCGAAAGAGATAACGCAAGCACGGAGAATATCTTCTAGAATCTGATTGATCCTTTCAACTTGTCCTTGCGACTGAGGGTGGTAAGCTGTGCTGAAGTTCAATTTTGTTCCCAAAGCATTTTGGAAACTTCCCCAGAACTTGGAAGTGAAAATGCTTCCACGGTCTGAGCTGATCTAAAGAGGAACTCCATACAGAGAGACAATTCTGTTGATATAGAGCTCAGCCAACTGAATTGCAGAAATTGTTTCCTTGACAGGAAAGAAGTGAGCCACTTTAGAAAGCCTGTCGATGACAACAAAGATTGCATTGTTGCCCTTCTGCGACCTTGGAAAACCAGTGATGAAGTCCATCTCTACTTTCTCCCATTTCCATTCCGGAGGCTTCAATGGCTGTAGAAGACCGGAAGGTTTCTGATGAACAGCTTTAACTCTGCGACAGATATCACACTCTGAGACATACTTGGCACAATATCGTTTCAACCCAGGCCACCAATATTGTGTTTTCAAGTCCATGTACATCTTAGTGCTGCCAGGGTGGATAGAAAGAACAGAATCATGCGCCTCCTTGAGAACTTGCTCTCTTAAACCCGGGTAGTTCGGAACAAACATCTGGTGTTCAAAGAAAAGAGTGCCTTGGTCGTCAACGTGGAAAGACTCATACTTCGGAAGCTGAATGTTGGAGATGATATTTTTAGTGTAAGGATCACCAAGTTGAATAGAGCGAACTTTTTCTTCCAAGAGTGGGGTTGCCAGAAGGTTCAAAAGATACCCTTGATCCACAATTTCAAGTTTGAGCTTGCGGAATTCCTCGGACAAGAGAGGCTGTTGTTCTTCCACCAAGAGGTTGTTGACATAAGCTTTTCGGCTGAGAGCATCGGCCATGACATTAGCTTTGCCTGGAGTGTAGTTGATGGTCAAATCGAAATCATTGATTGCTTCAATCCACCTCCTCTGACGAAGGTTGAGATCAGGCTGTGTGAAGATATACTTCAGACTCTTGTGATCAGAAAAGATCTCACAACGGTTGCCAAGCAAGTAATGCCTCCATACTTTCAAAGCAAAGACAACTGCTGTGAGTTCGAGGTCATGTGTAGGATAGTTGATCTCATGCGTCTTCAACTGTCGAGAGGCATAAGAAACAACTTGTTTTTCTTGCATAAGGACCGCACCCAATCCTTGCAATGAGGCGTCACAGAATATCTGGAAAGGCTTTGATGTATCTGGAGGAATCAAGACTGGTGTGGAAGTGAGCTTCTCTTTGAGTGTTTCAAAGCTTGCTTGACATGCAGGAGTCCAAAGGTATTTCTTTCCTTTCTTGAGGAGATCGGTAAGAGGCTTCGCAATCTTCGAGAAGTTCTGAACGAAGCGACGGCAGTAACTAGCCAAACCAAGGAAACTCCGGACTTCTTTGACATTTTTGGGTGGAAGCCAGTCAACAATTGTCTTAACAGTTTCTGGGTTGACGGCAATGCCCTTGGCAGAGATGACGTGACCAAGATAGGTGACTTGAGGCAGCCAGAACTCACACTTGGAGAACTTTGCATACAGGCGGTTCTCACGAAGCTTGTTAAGGACACACCAAAGGTGTTCTTCATGTTCTTCCTTTGACTTAGAATAGACTAGGATGTCATCCAGATAGACCACAACGAACTTATCAAGATACTCCATGAAAACCGAGTTCATAAGCCTCGAGAAGGTGGCAGGTGCGTTGGTGAGACCAAAAGACATGACCGTGTACTCATACAGGCCATAGCGGGTGGTGAAAGCTGTTTTGGGAATATCTTCCTTACGAATCTTGATTTGATGATATCCACTTCTCAAATCAAGCTTAGAGAATACCACAGCTCCAGCTAGCTGATCGAAGAGATCATTAATCCGCGGGAGGGGATATTTATTCTTGATTGTTTTAGCATTGAGTGCCAGATAGTCAACACAAAGTCTATCAGTCTTGTCTCGCTTCTTCACAAAGATGGTTGGGCTACCCCAAGAAGAAGTACTGTGCTGAATGAAACCCAACTTCTCTTGTTCATCAAGCTGGCGTTTGAGTTCAGCCAACTCAGGAGGACCCATTTTATAAGGCCGCTTGGAGATAGGAGCGGTACTAGGTTCAAGCTCAATCACAAACTCGACCTCTCGGTCAGGAGGCATACCTAGCAACTCTTTAGGAAAGACATCTAGGAACTCACAGACCACCGGAACACTCTGAATAGCTTCCATAGCATCATCATTCAGAGCCGCCAAAGAGAAAAGCTGAATTACAGGAGTCAGACTTGGAGAATAGACTATATGGCCTTCAGGAATTTTCAGAGAAACCGAACGTTCAGCACAATCAATCACAGCTGCATTTGCTATTAACCAATCCATGCCCAAGATAACATCAATGTCAGAATTACCCAGAATGATTAAGGAAGCCGGAAACGAAGAACCACCAATCTCAATTTGATTGCCATGGATGATATGAGCAGCCCTCATGTTTGACCCAGGAGATTGTACCACAAGACGTTGCAATAAAGGAACCATAGCCAGATCATGCTCATGCGCAAACTTGTGAGAAACAAAAGAATGTGAAGCACCAGAATCAAACAAAACTCGTGCAGGGACTGAGTTAATAGGAAGCATACCCATCACAACTCCAGGTGCATGCTCAGCTTGAGCGGCGTTGACACAGTTGGCACGAGCAACTGTAGACCCAGGCTTGGCGTTGATGTTGAGAGCCCGAGGTGGAGGTGCACGAACCATAGAAGAACTTGCCGCAGGTCTTGGAGGTGGTGGTGGAAGAGCTTTGTTGTTCATTGGACAATTCCAGTGGTGATGCCCAGTGTTTCCACAAGTGTAGCAAGCACCAGGTGGACGTGGAGCAACGTAGCCAGGGACTCCGCCAGGCGCTCCAGGGTAGTTGTGGTTGTAGCCCCTAGGAGCCGCAGTGAAGGAGTTTGGTGGCCTTTCCGCGTAGCTTGACGGTCTTGGTGGAGCCGGGAGCGACGGTGGAGTGTTAGGAACCCACACGCGACGCTTAGAAGGAGCTGTCATAGCTGAAGAGCTTGCTGCATCGCGACTGTGTTTCTTTGACTCCTCAAACACTTGCCTACTTGCTTCTTCCTGCAGAGCTGTATGTTGGAGTTCCAGAAAAGACCCCAGCCTTGCATGAGTGATTGCATATTTGATTGATGCATTGAGTCCTTGCCTCAACCTCTTTTGCTTCTTCTTGTCATCAGAGATCTCATCGCCACCATACCGAGAAAGGTTCATGAAGTTCCTGATATAGGTATTGACATTGTCATTACCCTGCTTGAGGTTGAGAAACACTTCCTTCATCCTTTCCATGACAATTTCTGACAGATATTGCTCTTTGAAAGCCGCAGTGAATTGCTCCCAAGTAGGCTGAAAACCAGAGAGGTCTGCCTTGAGGTAATTTTCCCACCACAGAGCTGCATCTCCCTTCAGAACGTGCGTGGCACATTTTACCCATTCTTGCTCTGGAACATCCGCAGTCATCAGCAACCTTGACATTTCACGCAGCCAATCATCCGCATCAAGTGGCTGATCAGACACCTCAAATTGGCGCGGGTTGAACTTGAGAAAACTCTTGATGTCTCCTCGCTTGGGAGGTGGAGGTAGCGGAACAAACTCATTCCTCCTCACGCTTTCCTCGAATCGCTGCTGGTTCTGCTGCATTGTTCCCAAGGCATTTGCAATACTTGCCAACGCAGCCCCCAGTTCAGGTGGTATGTCCTCCTCAGAACGGCGTGGTGGTGCCATCCTGTGATTGATATAAAACACAAGTCAGTACTATAATGGAGAATGATAATAATCCAAAATAGTACCAAAATGGAATTAACCAAGATTAAAGGATACAATTCACTGAGATGATATTAAAATATCAATAAAGTTCAAAGCACCTAGAAGATATTAAGCATATCGCACATGACTGAACAAGGAGTGTGGTACACAAGCTAACAAAGAAAAAAAATCCGCAAATTTCGGCATCAAAATACCACTATATGCGCAAAACCACTTAACGAATCAAGATTAGTAAATCTACCAATTCAATATACAAGAGCGAATGATAAAAGTAGTGGTATGGTCGCGACTCCATCCCGCACTCAAATCATTACTCCGCACATGAATCAGTAAAACACATATCCCAACACCTTCTTTCTAAGATGAACCTAAAGATTAGTAACTATGGAAACGAACACCCCAAACAAGATAACGTCGGATGACCAAGAGTAAGACAGATCGCACCGGTATACAACGAATCAGATAGATCGCGTCGGTTTACAAAGGCCTGTCGGTATGGAATGTACCTGTAGCATCCCAATTGTCTAACAATTGTAATGCTACTTGGTCCAGTAAGATATTGGCTACTTCATATATATAATTGTTGCATCATAATTATATCATGCTCATGTCATCATGCCACCTTGCATTTGAGCATCATATAAACCCCTGGTTCTTTGGTACTTCTCTCATATGCATTATGAATTGTATTTGCCTCTTGATATTGTATTTGGTTATTGATATATTGTTTAAATGCCCAAGTTGAGTTGGGGGCATATCTTTTATTTCCATTCCACCACCTTTCTCTTCCACCACCTTATAATTCCACCATCCCATTAACCATGAGCTTGTATTTCTTTTTCTTTTGATATTTTAATTCTAGCTCATGTAGTTTGGGGTGGATTAAATCCTATAAATTCTTGTGCTTGGCTTTTTCTCCACTTCATGGAAATGCATAAGAATAATGCCATAATATTATTATTGTTTTCACAAAATAAATCATGGCATTATTATTTTGCATGGGCCATGCAAAAGTACCACCACCTTTAGCCATTTGGTTTTCTTTTGGGATTTAGTGATTCTTTTCTTTGTGTATCATCACCATATTTACCACTCCTTTACTCTCATCAACATCTATGATTTCAATTATCTCCATTCATGTTCTATAGGAGGGGTTCTTCTCATACATCTTTCTTTCTCTATCTCTTGTTATTCCTCCACCTCATCTCATGATAAATCAAATGCCTCAATCTTTTTCCTCTTGGTTGGATCTCATAAACAAACTCAAAATAAACCTAAAACTCTAATCCACACCTAACCTATCTCTCTCTCTCTGTCTCTAATTTTCTCCTAACCCTAGTTCTACTAAACCCTAAGCCTCCTCTCACCACTCTCTCTTACTCTCTCTCTCTAGCATGATCTCCATGCCCAAGCCTCTCTCTCTCCCTGGCCCACACCTAGATAATCCTACCCCTCTCTCCAACCTTACACAAAACCCTAACCCTAGCCCATGTCTACCCTAGCCTGAGCTACCCCCTCTCCTCTCTTTCTTTCTCTACCGGCCGAGCCAGCCCCACCTGCCTGTCCCTCTCCCCGGCCAAGCCCCACCTGCAGCCCCCAGGTCGAGCCCCAGCTCGACCACGTGAGGAAGATGGCAAAAGGTGGCACCCGAGACCACCCTTTTTATCTACCCTTGCCACGGCTGCTCCTCCTCCCTCTCCCTCCTTTTTCCTCCTCCCACACGACTCTCCTGGCTCGCCCGGATCTGCCCGAGCCTGCCCTCCTCTCCTCCTTCTTCCTCTCCGCCACCAGCACCTGCCGCCGGTCGCCGCCAGCACCACCTCGCCCCCGTCGTTCCAGCCGGTCAGCGCGACGTGGAGGTGGCCAGGAAGACCGAGGACGCTTCTCTACATCGCCCTGCACACGCCGACTTGGACGAGAAGCCCCAGATGCGCCAGTACCGCGCCGTCCCGTCGAAACCCTAGCCCGCCAGAGCGTCTGCGTCGTCGTCGATCCGCCGCGCTTCTCCCCGATCTGACCCCACCGGCCAACCCGCGGTGAGCCTCTCTCCCTCCCTGACATGCTCCGCCTCGCTGTCACCGTCTAGCGCCGCCACGTTTTCCGTCGAACGCTCTCAGTGCGCGCCGCTCGCTGCCGTCTGCAACCTTCCCGCGCCGCTCCGAGCCTTAGCTAGGCCCCAAACCCCCTCCTAACAGCTCCCCTAGCCCGCCGCAGTGGCTTTGCCCCTTAGCGCGCTCGCCCGCGACCCGGGTTCGATTCCCCGCCCCGCGCGCATGCTGCCACCGTCAGTTTCGTCAGAAGAGAGGAAGAGAAACAGTGCACGCAATGAAACTTTGCACTTAACCCCCCACCTTTTTGACTCCTGCAACCCGCGCTCCTAGAGACCCCACCTGTCAGCCGTCCTGGCCATCTTGCCGAAAACCCCCCAGAATTCTCCGGCCGTAACCCGCGCTCCAGCTCTAGCCTCACCTGTCAGTCGCTGCAGTCCTCACCCTGGCATGTGGGCCGTAGCCGCCGGGCCCGCTTGTCAACCGCGTGGGCTAGCCAGAGCCGCGGTAGAAAAAGTATTTTCTGCGCGCGTGGCCCTAGTCCGATTGGTCCCACCCGTCAGCGGCTGAGACTAGATTCGCCTGGGTGACAAAAGTATTTTCCTTTGTCTGTTTTTAATTAAACCTTTTTCAAATTGATTTAAATTCAAATTCAAATCAGATTTAAATAATTTTTAAAATATAAATCCAAATAATACAAATGATATATGTTTTGGAATCAGAAAAATGTGAGGAATTCAAATATGCCCTTCAAAATATTATTTGGACACTTTAATTTTTCGAGATGATTAAAATTACAATAAAATGCCCTTTTCCTTAATTAATTAATAACTTTAATTCTATAACTCCAAATTGGGCAAATAATATGTCTAAATCGATCAGCGTGACGAGCCCGTTCTATCTAAGCAGTCCTTGTTCTGAATTGGAGCATGCATCATGTCAGTCTTATAAATCTGAACTGTTTATGACAATAAAACTTGGTTAAATAAATAATAAAATGCTTTATTTCTTGTATCCACACCTCACCTTTGCCATGCAAATTGTGCATCATTCATCATGGCATGCTTGTTTGCTTGTCGCATTTTAATTCATATGCTTGTGCACTTTATTTATGTTGGCCCTTATTTGTTTGGTTCTTCTTCGAATAGACGCCCAGCAGGAGAATTACCAGGAATCACAGGAGTACTACCCAGATCCATCCCTCGCTTCAACTGAGCTGCCAGGCAAGCACTACCACATGCTTGCATACATACAGTACCTATTGCCTCTATCTTATTCTTGCATCATTGAGTCGTGTTGCATTAAACTGAACCCCAAGTACTGCATAGCCTTTATTTTTAAACCCCACCGAAGCTTGTTCCTCCATCCCATGAGCCATTACTACAGGAGTTGTTTGAGCCATGCGAGTCGTAGAAAAGCATGTGTAGGGTATGTGAGTGTCTGATGAATAACGAGGTACCTAAACAACTTAACCGGAGTAGTAATGGGATAACTAATGAAAGAGGCACCGGTGAGCAATATCTGCTATTTGGTTTTTCATGCTCACTTGTGTCCCGTAGGACCCCGAGTACTTGATTCCTGTTCCTTGACTATTCGCACTATCCACATCCAGGAGGCCTTACTGACCCCGCTGAGCCAGACCTTGATTCATTCTTATTTCTTATGGCCACAATTAGTTTGGGGCTTTATTACTATCCTGTACTTATGCCATGTTACTGCTTTATTTAAGATTGTGCGAGGAGCACCTGTACTGTTTTGGATCACGCCACGTTTTCGCGGTATCGACAAGCCCAGTCACATTTTCGGGTTCCCAGTCGTTTACAGCCGTCGTCGCAAACCCTGGGTCCGTCTCGGAGCCGGCCAACTTCGTTGCGGGTAGCTTATTGGGGTGGCCCCCTGAAATATTTCTGAATCCTGTGATTGCTTTGTCGTGAATGCCTCGTTGGGTTTTGATTTGGTTTTTCCGAGGTTGATCGAGTGTGTGTTGCTATTCATGCACCCATGCAGGGTAAATCTTTCTGGAAGCCGTGTCCGCGGTTATGGATGACTTGGAGCACAGTTTCTCGATCATAGACAAGTATAACTAAAGTACCGCTTTTAAATTGACTAAGTACTTGACTAGTAAATAGTGCAATACTCATGGAATGGTTAATAAAACTGCCAACGGATGATGGGGGTTGTTCGTCCGCTTCCTCGTTGGTAACCGAGGAGGAGGATGGATCTGTTAATTATACTGTTATAACGGTTGTTCTTAAATCACGGACATCCGTCTATCATTGGTTAGGCGGATGGTTAGCGAGTATCTGTAGAATTGTTAGGTATTATCTTTTGCTGCAATTGCGTCACCCCAGGTTGTGTCCCCTTTAGCGGCATAAAGACTTGCTGAGTATCCCTAGGGTCTCACACGATAAATTGTTTGATTCAGATGAACAGGTGTACCCGCAAGATGGATACTGGGTGGAAGAGACAGATGATGTTGGCAACGATCATTCGGTCTAGAGATTCCGGGAACGGGGATCCATGAGATCTGTGGGCGGGATGTGTTTATTTATGGGGCATCTTATGCCAATTTGCTTCTTATCCGTACTCGGATCTTGTTTTCCGCTTCCGCCTGATACTCTGATGTGTGATGTATGAGGAGCTATCCTAAATTATTATACCTATCTAGGACATTTGGATCTTGCCGTATGGCATTGCAATATTTATATTTCTTTTAGATGGAATGGCTCTGAGGACTGTTGTATGTGGCTTGCATACATACTCATTTGTGTATGTAGTTGATCCCTTTGCCTGCCGATTACGCCACTCGTTCTTGTCCCGTTGTCTGAAAGTGGTTAGGACGGCCGAAAGGTCTACCGTGAGTGGCCCTGGGCCCCACCGTACTATTTTAACCACTTTCGTTCATCCAGGCATTAACTAAGAGCGTAATTCACTGAGGTAGTTACAGTACCAATAGTTGATAACCAAAAGGCAGATAGTGATAACATTTGGATGCAACAGATAGACAAGGAATTCACACACACACACACACACACAGACACACAACCTATGGTACTACGGAACCCAGAACACATGAATCCTAGTTTGAATTTTTAGAAGAGGATTGAAAACGTTACACTTTCTTACCAGAAAAAGGGTGGGTGGGTGGGTAAGAAGAAAAATGGAAGCAGTCATACTCTCATGTTTTGTTTTTCCCTAGTATACATAGCTACCAAAATATTTGCTCGACTGACAACGACCATTTGGCTGAGACCCTGAAGGGCGGGATGGCTCTGATACCAATTGTAACTACCTCGGTGAATTACGCTCTTAGTTGCATGCCTGGATGAGCAAAAGTGGTTAAGATAGTACGGTGGGGCCCAGGGGCCACTCACAGGTAGACCTTTCGGCCGTCCTAACCACTTTTAGAACAACGGGACAAGAACGAGCGGCGTAATCGGCAGGCGAAGGGATCAACTACATACACAAGTGAGTGTGTATGCAAGCCACCATACAAATGTTCCCAGAGCCATTCCATCTAAAATAAATAGAAATATTGCAACGCCATACGGCAAGATCCAAATATCCTAGATAGAGATAATAGTTTAGGATAGCTCCTCATACATCAAACATCAGAGTATCAGGCGGAAGCGGAAAACAAGATCTGAGTACGGATAAGAAGCAAATCGGCATAACATGCCACATAAATAAACACATCCTGCCCACAGATCTCACGGATCCCCGTTCCCGGAATCTCTACACCGAGTGATCGTTGCCAACATCATCCGTCTCCTCCACCCAGTATCCATCTTGCGAGTACACCTATTCATCTGAATCAAACTATTTATCGTGTAAGACCCTAGGGGTACTCAGCAAGTCTTTATGCCTCTAAAGGGGACATATACCTGGGGTGACGCAATTGCAGCAAAAGATAATAACTAACAAGCCTAGAGATACTCGCTAACCATCCGCCCAACCAAAGATAGACGGATGTCCGTTAATTAGAAACAACAGTTATAACAGTATAATTAACAGATCCATCCTCCTTCTTGCTTACCAACAAGAAAGCGGACGAACATCCCATCCGTTGGCAGTTTTATTAACCATTCCATGAGTATTGCACTATTTACTAATCAGGTGCTTAGTCAGATTAAAAGCGGTACTTTAGTTATACTTGTCTATGATCGAGAAACTGTGCTCCAAGTCGTTCATAACCACGGACACGGCTTTCAGAAAGATTTACCCTGTAGGGGTGCACATATAGCAACACACACTCGATCAACCTCGGAAAAACCAACTCAAAACCCAACGAGGCATTCACGACAAAGCAATCGCAGGATTCAGAAATATTTCAGGGGGCCACCCCATTAAGCTACCCGCAACGAAGCTAGCTGACTCCGAGACGGACTCAAGGTTTGTGTGGATGGCGGTAAACGACTGGGACCCCGAAAGTGTGACTGGGCTTGTCGATACAGCGAAAACGTGTCACGATCCAAAATAGTACAGGTGCTCCACGCACAATCGTAAATAAACAGTAAACATGGCATAAGTACATGATAGTAATAAAACCCCAAACTAATTGTGGCCCTAAGAAATAGAAATGAATCAAGCTCTGGCTCAGGAGAGTCCATAAGGCCTCCCGGATGTGGATAGTGCGAATAGTCAAGGAACAGGAATCAAGTACTCAGAGTCCTACGGGACACAAGGGAGCATGAAAAACCAAATAGCATATATTGCTAACCGGTGTCTCTTTCATTTGTTATCCCATTACTACCCAGGTTAAGTTGTTTAGGTACCTCGTTATCCATCAGACACTCACATACCCTACACATGCTGTTCTACGACCCGCATGGCTCAAACAACTCCTGTAGTAATGGCTCATGGGATGGAGGAACAAGCTTTGGTGGGGTTTAAAAATAAAGGCTATGCAGTACTTGGGATTTAATTTAATGCAATCGCGACTCAATGATGCAAGAATAAGATAGAGGCAATAGGTGCTATATGTATGCAAGCATGTGGTAGTGCTTGCCTGGTAGCTCAGTTGAAGCGAGAGATGGATCTGGGTAGAACTCCTGTGATTCCTGACAATTCTCCTGCTGGGCGTCTATTCGAAGAAGAACCAAACAAACAAGGGCCAACATAAATAAAGTTCCCAAGCATATGAATAAAATGCGACAAGCAAACAAGCATGCCATGATGAATGATGCACAATTTACATGGCAATAAAGTAGCATGGCATGGTGAGGTGTGGGGACAAGAATAATTCATTTTATTATTTATTTGATAAAGTTTTATTGCGATAAACAGTTCTGATTTTTAATAATGACATGATGCATGCTTCAATTCAGAACATAGAATGCATAGGTAGAACGGGCTCGTCGCGTTGATCGATTTAGACGTATTATTTGTTGATTTTGGAGTTATAGATTTAAAGTTATTAATTTATTAAGAAAAGGGCATTTTATTGTAATTTTCATCGTCTCGAAATTTTAAAGTGCTCAAACATTATTTTGAATGGCATATTTGAATTCCTCACACTTTTCTGATTCAAAAACATATATCATTTGTATTATTTGGATTTATAATTTAAAAGTTATTAAAAACAGATTTGAATTCTTAATTAAACATTTCTGAATTTGTTTTATTAAAACGGATAAACATGCAGACTTTTTATACCCAGTGAAACTTAGCCCAAGTCACTGACAGGTGGGGCCGCTGCTGACTGGGCGAAAACAGCGCGCAAGAACTTTTCTCACCGCGAGCTTATCTAGCCTATGCGACTGATAGGTGGGGCGGCGGCCTCGCGGGTCCACTACGCGCGCGGCCAGCCGGTGGGCGACACGTGGTGGATCCGGGGACTGCGGGTTGAGGTTTACAAAAAACCAGGGACCTATTTGCAAAACTGCCACAGGAGGCTGTCTGGTGGGCCTCGAAGGATTGCGGGTTGAGGCCAAAAAATGTGGGGGGTATGTGCAAAGCGCGCTCTGCTACTGTTGTTCTTCTCTGACGACTGACGACAGCCGGACGGGAAAACGTGGCGCAGTGGGGGCTCGAACCCGCGACGCTATGCGCGCGCGCAGAGGGGCGGAGCCGCTGTGGTGGCTGGGTGTTGTTGTAAGGAGGGGGATAGGCGGCTAGGTGAGGTGTGGCGCGGCGCGGAGGCGTGTATAAGCACACGCACGCCGGCGCACCGAGAGCGCTCGGCGCAAAGTCCGGCGAGGCCAGGGAGCGACGGTGAGAGAGAGGTTGTCAGAGAGGGAGAGTGGCTCACCGCACGATGGTTGGCGGTGGTGGATCGGGCAGGGGAGCGGCCGATCGGCGACGTAGCTGGCGGCCGGCCGGAGCTAGGGTTTCGGCAGCGCGTCGATGTGCAGCACGGCCTGGGGCTCCTCCTCCACGTCTGCGAGTACATGGGCGATGCAGAGGGACAACTTGTTCTTCCTCGACGCCCAACAACCACGCCGCCGGCTACTTTGTGGAGGAGATGGAGGAGGCCGACGGTGGAGCACCGGGGTGGAGAGGAGGAAGCGGGGAAGGAGAGGGGAGGAAGGGCAGGCCCTGGTTGGATCTGGGAGAGAGAGAGAGACGGGAGGGAGTGGGTAAAGCAGAGAGGGAGAGAGAGGGGGATGCCGTGGGGGATCAGGGTGGAAAAGGTGGCTCGACCACCTTTTTGCTTCCTCCTTCACGTGCTCGACGTGGGCGGCCAGGGCAGGCCAGGGGGTAGGGGCTGCCAGGTGGGCCAGGGAGAGAGGGGTAGCTCGGTGTGGGGCCAGCATGGCAGGGAGAGAGAGAAAGAGAGGGTCGGGTAGGAGCTAGGGTTGGAGTGAGACTCGGGTTAGGGTTTAAGGTGGCATGGGGTGGTTGGTTAGGGTAGGTAACTGGGTTAGGAAGGGAGGGGAGGCTCAACATGGAGCCTAGCTAGGAGGGAGAAGGGTAGTGCCTCGACATGGAGGTAGATCATGGGTTGGAGGTGTGGTGTAGGTTAGGGTATGTGTGGAGTTAGGGTTTTTGGTGAAACATGAACATGTGCATGGAACAAACACAAAAGAGGGGTGATGAGGGTGGAAGGAAGAAAATAACAAGGTGGTGAGGATCTAGATTGAGAAAAGGGACTACACTTGCATATGCATGCACTAGGGCTCAACAAAATAAAAAGAAACACTTGACATACTTCCCAAAGGTACATGCTTCACTCCCAAAACAATTATAAACCAAAGGAGAAATATAGTGGTAGTTTGCATGGCCCATGCATGGGCATTAAATGCCATGGTCTTATTCTTGTGAAAACAATAATAATGTATCATGGTATTATTCCCATGCATTCCCAAACTGTGGAGTAAAGGCCAAGCAAAAGAATTTAAATGAAGGTTCAAAGTGGAGTAGATGGATATGATCATATTTGAATATAATTGGGACTTGCTAGTGTGTATATTCCACTAGATGTTTAATAGTCTCAAAAATATCCCAACATGAGCATACATCCATAATAATCCATATGAAAGCTAGTAAAAGGGGTACCAGTCATAATGCATGCAAAGGTGGCTCCACATATCAATAATGTGAACACAACATGATTCTAATATGAGAGCATGTGGAAATAGAAGTGGATCCATCCCAATCCACATGAGCTAGATTAAATGCCAAAAGAAAGCAAAAGCTCATGGGTAATTAGGATGGTGGAATTATAAGGTGGTGACAAAGAAAGGTGATGGAGTTGAATAAAAGATATGCCCCCAACTCAACTTGGGCATCAAGCGTTTATCAAGAACCAAATACAATATATCAAGAGTCAAATATAATTACTAATGCATATGAGAGAAGAACCAAATGAAAAGGGGTTTTATATGATGCTCAAATGCAAGGTGGCATGATGACATGAGCCTGATATAATTATGATGCAACAATTATATGTAGGAAGTAGCCATTATATTATTAGACCATGTAGCATTACATATGTTAGACAGATGGGATACTACAATAGGGCACTTACTCGATGTCCTCATAAGAGTATCGAAGAGGAGGTAGAGAGGAGGCCGGTGGCAGAGAGGTGGCGGCATGGGGAGCACCCCGAGGGGACGCTGCAACCCGCGCCTGCACACGGTAGTGGCAGCCATGGAGAAGGGGCGTCACGAGCACCACAACATCATCGAGGGAGCGCTAGAGCACGACGGACCCCAAACCCTAGCCACGAGGTGGGGGTCAGTGCGGCCAGCGGAGAGCGCCATCGCCAGATCGAGCAAGACAACGTCGAGCAGTGGCCTCGTCTATGTTGTCTTGCACCGTGGCAACAGACACGGCAGCCTGGGGCAGGCGGAATCACCCGCGGCGGTGGCGGCATCGAGCGACCAGAGAGGGCGTCGCGCGAGAGAGAAGGGAGAGAAGAGATAGCAAGTGGGGGTACTGGGCCGGGTGTGGGCAGCCCAGAACTACCCAGGGGCATATGTCTAGCCCTAGCAGGCCAGGTCGGGTCAAGCCAGCCCAGTGGGCTAGGCCCAAGTTTTAAAAGGACTTATTTAAAATACCTAATTACAAATATACCCCTGAGATATATTAGGCTCTAGAAAAATAAATAAAATCCTAAAAAACAAATTATATATTTATGAAACCACAAAAATATTCTCTATCTAATAAAAATACTAGATAGTAATTTAAGTGATTAAATATATCTATTATTAAAATTGTATATATTTCCTCTGGAATTTTATAAAAAATACAAAACACTTAAAATTGAATAAAACTCATTTTTAAGATTCTAAAGAGAAGTACTCCCTTCGTCCGGTTTATTGGGCCTAATCTGAAAAAATATTTGTTCCACAATACCTCTCCTCTAAGGCATGCATGCATTTAATTAAGAGTAGTAGTCCCTCATTAATTATATCCATGCATGTGGGCGGGTGGAAAACAAAAACAGATTGCACCCCTGATTGCTTGCATGCGTGCAGTGTTAAAGAGATAGAGTTAATGGTGGCATTTAATTGGAGAGAGGATAAGTCCAATGAAAAATTGCCTTGGTCATGATGCAAAACGTTTTGAGCCCTGTAAACTGAGATAGAGGGAGTACTATTATAGAAAAATACTAGTTTGTATTTTTGAAAAGTAAATCAAGTGTGATAGAAATAAAGTTTTATTCCTTCAAAGAAATTTTAGTTAAATATTTAAAAGAGTTAAAAAATAGATAAATTTATTTTTAAACTCTTAGAATAACACTAGTTATTATAAAACTGCTAAATATCAAGATAATATGAATTCAATGATTCTTGACTAATGCTTTTCTTTTATTAATTAAAGAAAACTTAAAACCTTTACAAGGTAGGTAAAACACGCAAAGAAGAAAGAAAACAAATCATAGCATAACATTACTATGCATTGCATATTGCTTCTTTAAATATTGTACTTACCAATAATAATGGTTTTCTGTAGAAACCAGATCTCAAGTTCAAGTGAAAGTATCTGACCTCACTACCTTACAGTCACAAGGCAAGTTCACCACTTGCTCATGTCCTTTGAATAGTCTTTATGAAAGTATTTGAAAATTGTGTGTTATCACCTATATTCTAAAAGAGACGGAAAATAAATAGTTTCCCAAACAAATGAATGCTATTATCATCCTAAGTGATGATAAATACTAAGAATGACAGTGGAATCTAGGATTCCAATGGTCGAACAACTAGGACATAATAACCCATGATATCAATGATTCTAGTGACGTATATTACGCGTTAACCATAAGATTTGGAATGAGACGGAGAAGTCAGCTTGATCTTCTTCCTTTCGCGTGGATGGATGACCTGATCATGAGGCTGAGGATTTTCTCGTGGAGAAACCTAGCACATGGGTGTAACCCCTTAGTTTCCCATGATTTTGGTGTCTAGATTATCTTGAGAGGCTATCAGTGGTTTAGCTAGACCTTTAAGGGAGCTTGCCAGGTCATAACCATCTCATAGAGTCTTCATGTGCCTACCAAAGTTATAGCTTGTCCTATATGGGGCTTGACAGAGGTGGGGCGTGTCCTGGAGGGTCATGTCTTCATGCGGGGTCGCGGAGAGGGGCAGTGATTGGCTTGGATCATCTACTGGGCCACACATCACAAAATTGTGGATGGGAAAGTATGCCCGATTGTGCAACAAGGATTTGGTCTCTTATGGGTAAAGCAACGCACCTCTACAGAGTATAAGAATTATGACATGTTACTCCCTATTCTGGGAAGGAGCTACGAACGCGGAAGGAAGGGAACTCCATGAAGTTCTGGTCAACCTGTGAAGGCTGATGGTCATAGTTTTTGATATTAAAATCAATCTTTGAAGAAACGTTTACCAAAACTGCATAGTACCAAGGACTTATAGTCCGAGGTGGTAGTTAGAGCATCAAACTTCCCACCTTGCATATAGTGAACTTGCTGGGTAACGCTATTACTCACTCTTTCCTTTGAACCCCTTGCTATACTTTGAGGGCCAGAAGGATGACCAGGTGTATGCTACGGAGGTCTAGAACAACGTCTACTATGAAGAGCCGGATCTGTCTGGTGGAATCGAAGGGGTGGACTACGGGATACACTATGGAGCTGAAGACAACGAGTCAGAGTAGTTGTCAGGCCGGAGTGTAGTTACCTAGGTTGAGCCGAGCATCACGAATCCTATAGAATAAGCTATTGAGCTCACATCTTTATTACCATTGTGTCTTTCGTTCTTTCACTGAACTTATGAAATAAGTTATTTAGTTTGTAAGTTTGAATCACTTGAAGTCTCAAACTTCTGGTATTGTAATAATAATGAAGTGTGAATGTTTGTAATTTGCATCCGTAATGTTTCTATTGTACCACTCTGAGGTATGTGATATTTATAGAATAGTGTTCTATGGATGTCATGTCAATGACTATAGGATACTACAGATGTAGTGGTATGCTGGGTCACCGCACAAGTGCTGGTGGCGCTATTAAGTTCGCAGTGACTCGAATTATGATGGCAAGGAGAAGGGTGCCCATGTGGCATCCTATGGCGTCGACACCAACTGGTACCCTGATTCAGGTGCCACCCACCATGTCACGTCGGAATTGAACAAACTCACCACTCATGAAAAGTACAACGGGTGTGATCGCATCCACATGGCCAACAGGAACGGTATGCAAATAAGTCATATCGGTCATTCAAGTTTATGCACCCCACATAGTACCTTACAACTCAAAAAAATTCTTCATGTTCCAAGTGCATGTAAGAATCTTCTATCTGTTCCTAAGCTTACACTTGAAAATAATATGTTTCTTGTGTTCTATCCATATTTCTTTTTGATTAAGGATCAGGCCACAAGGAGAACTACGTTTAAGGGGTCATGTCATGGTGGTCTCTACCCACTAGTTCCTTCTCCTACCGGGTCTTCCAAATAAGCCTTCATCATAATAAAGCCGTCGTCTTCTATGTGGCATCGCCGTTTAGGACATCCTTCTTCCTTTTTGGTTCAACAAGTACTTAGGAAAAAGAATATTTCTTATACTCCTAAAATAACCCATTTACTAGTAATCCTTGTCAACTAGCTAAGAGTCACCAGTTGCCATATCCTATCTCTACTAGTGTATCCACTGTTCCATCAGAACAAGTGTTCTATGATGTATGGTTCCAACTCCTATTTCTGCTGGCAAACATTCATACTATGTGAGATTATCGATGATTTCAGTAAATTTACTTGGATCTATTTGCTCAAGAAGTGTTCTGAAGTTTTTCAAGTTTTCCTTAATTTCAAGGAACTTGTTGAAATAAAATTTGCTAGAAAAATAGTCACTATGTAAACTGATTGGGGAGGTGAATATGAAAAACTCAATAGCTTTTTCCAAAAGATTGGAATCACTCACCATGTTTCATGCCCACATGCCCATCAACAAAATGGCTCTGCTGAAAGAAAACATCGTCATATTGTTGAAGTTGACATTGCCTTACTTGCTAATTCCTCCATGCCTCTCAAGTTTTGGGATGATGCTTGTATCACTGTCACGTTTCTTATAAATCTCCTCCCAAGGAAAGTTATAAATCATGACACCCCTGTAGAACGCCTTCTTCATACAAAACCCAACTGAAAGGGCATGTATGCCCCCATGTGTGGTTTTGGTAATTAATGACAATCCCTATGGACTAATGTGCAAATTGAGTTTCACATGTAGGTTTGTCCATTGGCATCGCTTGGACCATGTGTTGGTTTCAAGGATGAAAAATAAGAAGTATCGTCCAAGGGCTTTGTGCCTATTGGAATCAAGTAGAAGAAGAAGATCAAGTATGTCTTGAAGAAGAAGAAGATGGAGTCCCTCATGGCTATCTTCAAGACATCATCAAGAATTGAAGTGCAAGCTCAAGATGCGCCATCTCTAGAAGATCTCATGCTTGAAGCTTGCCATCCTCGGCAATCATGGATTGATGAAGACAAGTTCGAAAAAGAGGCTTCCCCATGGAGTATGGGGGAGCATTTCTCAAGACTTCATCAAGCAATTGCAAGAAAGAGCAATGAAGAAAGGTCTTCCATCTTGAAGGTGACAAGATCGTCTACATCATGCTCAAGTGGGATCCTCAAGGCAAAGGTATGATCTTGATAGAGTTTCTATTTTACCGGTCTCTTGTAGGTTGGGAGATCGGGTTTAGCATAGATAGCTGTACTATCAAGAGGGCTCTCGAGTGGGTGACTCGTTCATATCTTTCGGAGAGAGCTCAAACCTTTGCATACACAGCATCATCTTTCTTGGTTATTGTTTGGTTCTTTTCCATGTGAGGATCTAGAGCTTGTGGTTATCTTCATAACAAGCTCTAGTTCATCAAAAACGGATTTCCCTTGCATATCTTATTGCGTTTTTGATCTTGCGGGTTCTCCGGCTCCACACCTTTGTTGGATTCTACACGTCGTTATCTTTCCAACAAAATTGGTTTCATCTCGTTTGGAGTTCGGATGCAAAAGTAGTGGCATTTCTAGTTCTGGAGTTTTTGCCTGGCCGGTAGTTCCGGCGGGCCACCGGTAGTACCACTAGGGCATTTTGCCGCCGATAGTACCGGTGTTAATTCCGGCCCAACTTCCGGTAAACCCGATGTTGGTTCTATACTCTCTCTGTCTTGGTGTGCGTATTTGTCGGAACTTCGGTTGGAATCTTGGGCGGTAGTACCGGTGACCCACCAGTAGTACCGATCGGCCTCGTTTTTGTGTTCATTCGCACCTTGTTTTTGGACCATTGGTTGAGTGCCACCGGTAGTACCGGCCACCCACCGGTACTACCGGCCGTGCGCGAATCTGTGGGTAACGGGCAGATCGGGGAGCCCTTTAAAAGGAGCTCCCCTTTCCCCTTCGGCCCCAACGAGTTCTTCTTGGTTTTTGGCTTTCTCTCTCCTCCATTGTTGACCTTGAAGAGCTTGCCCTCTCCCCTTCCCCCTCAGATGATTCTTGCATCTTTTTGAGGGATTTGAGAGAGGAGATCTAGATCTACAAGCCCCACCAAACAAAATCCCTTCTTTGTGAAGGAATCCTTGGGATCTAGATCTTGGAGAGTTTTGTGTTATCCTCTTGTGTTCTTCCTCCCTTATTCCCCCAATAGCTTTTGTAGCTTTGTTGGAATTTGGGAGTGAAGGACTTGCCTCTTGTATTTGGTGCATAGGTTTGAGTTCTCCTCGGAGATTCAGCAAGTTCAAGCCCTTGGGCTTGTTTCTCTTGGGTTCTTGGAACCCTAGACGGTTGTGTGGTTGGATTATTGACCTTTTGTGGTCTTGTAGCCTTTTGTGGCCTTGTTGCCTTTTGTGGCTTTGTAGCCTTTGTGGCATTGTTGTTGGGAGCCTCCAATTGAGTTGTGGAGATTGTCCCAATCTTGTACGGGTTCGGTGACCGCCCTCAAGTGTCCCATAGTGGAACGTGAGTAGGCCTTTGTGGCGAGCTCACGGGAGAATAGGGTGAGCCTTTTGTGGCGTTGGTAGGTTGCGTGCCTTCACATCTTGGGGTGAGGCCTTGTGTGGCATTGGGTGAGCATCGAGCCACCACTCCTCAAGGTGAGCCACTTGTGGCGTTCGAAGTATATTGCGCCCCCACACCTCTCCAACGGAGACGTAGCTTCTTTGTAAGTGAACTTCGGGAAACAAATCATCGTCTCCGTGTCCATCGGTTATCTCTCAACCGAGCCCTTTATGCAATTTACATTGTGATAGCCATCGTGCTTGAAGTATTTTATCTTGCTTTCACCTTGTTGTTTATCTTGCTTAGTATAGGTTGTTGGTGCATTTACTGAACCTAGTGAATATAGGTTTTGGCTTGATAAATTAAACGTTAAGTTTTATTCCGCATTTATTAGAGCCTAAACCGTAATATTTTTAAAACGCTTATTCACCCCCCTCTTGGCGACGTCCATTTCCCTTTCACCAACTATGAGTCTCTTAGAGTTTTTGCTTGTGCTTGCTGGCCAAACCTCCATCCCTACTATAAAAGAAATATTTCTTTTCATTCTACACGGTGTGTGTTCTTGGGCTATAGTCCTCGTCACAAAGGAGTTAAATGTCTAGAGATTTCCACTGCATGTTTATATCTCTAGATATGTTGTTTTTATGCTGAGTTGCATTGCAATGCTGGCTCACATCTTTGGAATGATATACTTCTTTTGCCTCACAACACATCAAATAATGGGGTTGCAATTGTTGATGATTATATGCATTTGCCTGTTGTGCCTGTTGTTGCTAATGAGCACCAAGATGTTGTAGATCCTAATCTTCTAGTAGGTACCATTGACAACTAGGAAGAAACTACAAGAAATTCTGCATAAATCGATGAAGAAACAATAGAGAAAAATGTATCAGAAAATTCCAACCTGGGCAGCAATCCTGAACATGATTCTGCTGCCCCGCTAACTTGGATCGCACGAAAAGAGATCTCGAGGGCAATCCTCCTGCGCGGCAGCCGTGTCTCCCGTACCGTGTGCGCCAGCTGACATCACCTGGGTGGACCACCTCGCGGTCCCCGCTTGGAAGTGCATCGCCCCGCTCTTCCTCACCTGCACGTGAAAATATGATGCGTGACATTGTATCCGTCTCACTCGTGCGTGCCCGTGAAAACATGCTTCGGACCCGGGTGCGATTGACGTCGTGTCAGCCTGGCCCGTGGTTGCTTCCACCTGGCTGGACCACGACGCGCCCTTGCTCCCGTCCTCGCACGTTGTCCCTTGTGTGTCACCCGCTGCGGGACGACCCTGCATTGCTGTCACTGCGCCTTCCCAGGTCGCAGGTCTCCTTCCTCACCAGACGACACCGGGGAGGAATATTCCCCTGCTACACCACCTTAGGGATGAAAATAGAGCAGAAATGGACGGAACTAAGTGGTTCCATATTTTTTTTCATATTTTTTTGCGGAAGCAAAAACGAATATAGAAACATTAGAAACAAAAACAGAAACAGATATTGTCGGAAACAGATATGGACCGAATACGGTGCAGGCACGGAAAGATACAGATTTTACCCAGAACCAAGAGAACCCTAAAATAATGCAACAAATCTCAAGCATTCAAGAAAACCAAAAGAAATATTGTTCCCTATTATAGCACGATGCTAGGTTTACAAGGGAATAAGATAAAGATAAAATGTGGAAGGCTCATCGAATGCATGGAGGGATTACATAACCACTGGTTCTAGGATGAGAAGCTTTGCAAGTTTGCTGGACAAGGTCATGTAATGGGTTGGTTGGATTTGGCCATGCACATCAACATTAAATGAAAATTTCATATTAGACAGAAACGGAAATTCCATTTCCGCATCTGTTCTGTCGGAAAACAATGTTCCATTTCGTTTCCATTTCTCAAAAAATTCCATTTCCTTTTTCATTTTGCAAAATTCTATTTCCGTATTTTCATTCCATTTCAATTTTTTCGCGGAAAAGTCGGAAACTTTCCGCTCCACTTTCATCCCTGACCACATGATTCTCTTGTTTTTGCGGATCTATCGGCTGATGGAAATAGCCCCAGAGCAGGGGATCTTATGTGGCTGGCTCTACCTCACCACGCTCTGCACCACAAAATCCTCCTCCGCCTCATGAACCTCAAACGCGACTTCAAAAAGGTATATGTAATATGAAACAATATACTGATGGCACTGTCCACTATGGCATGTTCACGTCTATAGGTGAACCTCAAATACTTTCGGAGGCTCTTGAGGACAATCGTTGGCGCAATGAAATGGAGGAAGAATACAATGCATTGATGAAAAAAACATGGCATCTTGTTCCTCCTCATTTCATAAAGAAACTTATTGATTGTAAATGGGTATATCATGTTAAGAAACATGCAGATGGTACAATTGACAGATACAAGGCATGCTTGGTAGCCAACGGATTCAAGCAAATGTATGGAATAGATTATGAAGATACCTTCAGTCCTATTGTCAAGGCAGCAACTATCGTACTTGCAGTGGTTGTTTCTAGAGGCTGTAGTCTGCGGCAGCTAGATGTCAAGAGCGTGTTTTTGCATAGCATTCTAGAAGAGGAGGTCTATATGAAACAACCCCTAGGTTTTGAATCTTCCGCTACTCCAAACTATATTTGCAAACTTCATAAAGCTCTTTATGGTCTTAAGCAAGCCCCTCGAGCATGGTACTCCAGACTCAGTACCAAGTTGTAACAACTTGGTTTTGTCCCTTCCAAAGCAGATACTTTACTCTTTCTCTATAGTAAAGCCATTGTTAAGATATTTGTTCTAATCTATGTTGATGATATCATAGTCACCAGTTCACCACATCAAGCTATTTCTTCTCTTCTTCATGATCTCAATAATGATTTTGCAATTAAGGATTTGGGATACTTGCACTTTTTCTTAGGTATTGAGGTAAAGAGGACTCAAAATGGCTTACTCCTCACTCAAGAAAAATATGCTACTGATTTACTAGCTAAAGTTGGTATGAAAAAGTGCACAATCTCCCCTACACCTTTATCATCCACCGAAAAATTGTCCTTGACTAAAGGAATAGCACTTGGCCCTGATGACAGTACACAATATAGAAGTATTGTAGGTGCCTTACAATATATGGCACTGGCAAGGCCTGGTATTTCTTTCTCAGTAAATAAAGTGTGTCAGTATTTACATGCTCCAGCTACTGCTCATTGGACAACTTCCAAGAGGATTTTAAGATATGTTCAGGGGACTACACATGTTGGATTAACTTTTCAGCAGTCTTCATCTAGTTTGCTCAGTGCTTTCTCAGATTCAGATTGGGTAGGTTATCTGGATGATAGAAGATCTACATGAGGCTTTGCTATATTTCTTGGACCAAACTTGGTCTCATGGAGTGCAAGAAAATAGGATACATTTTCAAGATCTAGCACTGAAGCTGAATATAAAGCTCTAGCAAATGCTACAGCTGAATTGATATGGGTTGAAGCCTTGCTTGGTGAACTTGGTGGTCAACTAAAGGTAAATCCTTGTTTATGGTGTGATAATTTAGGTGCTACTTATTTGTTTGTGAATCCTATCTTTCATGCCAGAACAAAACACATTAAGGTAGATTATCACTTTGTTCGAGAGAAAATTGCAACAAGATGCTTGACATCAGGTTCATATCAAGTAAATATCAAGTTGCAGATGGCTTGAGAAAGTCTTTAGAAGTTAAATACCTAAATGAGTTTAAGCGTAATCTCAACCTTTTAGAAGGTTGTGATTAAGGGAGGCTGTTAGATATTTCTGTGTCGTGTCTATGTAACATCTTTTATACATGTACTTTTCATCTCGTATGACTTATGGAGTAGTACTCCAAGGTTGTTACGATAAGATTCTAGAGAAAGAGATCGGTCGTACCCTTCCCTGATTGTAGCGATCGATCTCTCCTATGTACCGGCCACCGCAAGGGACTTTTTCTCTTGCCCATATAACACGTACACGGTGACTCCAACGTGAACACCGCTTTTGCCAAAACCAACGCAGATCAATAAAGGGCGGTCAGCGGGACAAAGAAAACCCGAGCCACCGTCGCCGTGTCGATGCCGACAATGGTGGTGAGGTGGGCAAGTCGCACTCCCGAAAGCCTGAATGTGGACTGGACCTGTAGCAAGGCTACACATTTGGGATCATTTGGTAAATCGAAAATGTGTGTCTAGATTGAATTTATATTGAGAAGGACTTAGTTGGTTGGTTTGCTTGGTTCGGATGAATAAGACTGAAAAACTGAATCTCCAAAACAATCAACCTATGATCCTTTTTTATGGAACAATACTTTATTACTTATCCAGAATCAAAGTTACATCAACTAATAACATTGTAGAAATAAAGTCAGGTGGATCATCTAGCCACACCTGCACACACGAGCTTCTAGCAAGTCGGGCTAACTCATGAGCAACTGAATTAGCCTCACGATGATAGTGTTCGAAGATAGCCTTCGAGAATTCGGTGGCGAGATGGTAGTAGTCATCAAGGATGGCTACAGCATGGCCCACCGACCTAGCCTCTCTCATAGCATTAATGACCTCCAGGCTATCAGAATTTAGAATAAATCTGTTGTAGCCTATAGCCTGAACTAGCTTCAGGCCTTCCTTCACAGCATTAGCCTCGGCTGAGAATGCATCCATAACCACCTCTAACTTTGTATTCGCCGCAGCGATAAAAGCACCCTTACAATCTCTGATCACCACTCCTGTGGATCCTCTCAGTGAGTCACTATCAAACAAAGCATCGACATTGATTTTAAGGTGGTCTTGTAATGGGCGTACCCAACCTTCATGTTTGTTGTGCTTTTGGAGAATTGGCCACATAGAAATTAGCATATAGGGCCTCAACAGCCCGTGCCAGCTGCTTTGGTTCCTGTACCTTCTCGCCATTGGTAGCTTGACGTCTAGCCCACCAAAGGTACCAGCAGGTAACAACAGCAAGCTCCGGTATTGCATATGGAAGATTTTATACCTTGATCTCACCACATAACAAGTACTCAATCACCACTTGTCCAGCTTTATCCAGAACACATGCGCTATCAATCAACTGTTGAAGTCCCAACTCCCTCCAAACAGAAGCAACACGGGGGCATTGGAACAATAGGTGCATCACGTCCTCGGCACCCTTGATGCATAAGGGGCATTGGGCACTGACCTTGACGTGCCTGTTTGCTAAGACTGTCCGGCACGACAATGTTTCTTGCATGACATGCCACAAATAGATCTTAACTTTGCTTGGTACTCTCAGACTCCAAATTTCCGACCACATAGGATGATCATGCATCGGTCCATCATGGCCTCTATCCACCTTGTGCCCAAATTGACTTTCCCACTCCGAAAAATAAGCAGAACGAACTGAAAACGTTCCCGACTTAGTAAGATTCCATCCCACTAAATCTTCCATGTTGTGAGATGACAACGGTATAGCAAGAACCCTTTGCACATCAATCAGCCAAAATGTTTGCCTAAGCATATCCTCATCCCACATGGTAGTGGACGGATCAATGAGTTCATTGACTCGGGGTGAGGATGTTCTGTCCTTTCGTGTGATCACCTTCCTCATCGAGCCATTAGGAATCTAGTCATCTTCCCAAATATGAATTGAGTTGCCTTGGCCAACTCTCCAGATGTGTCCCTTCTTGAAAGTTTGTAAGCCTGCCCAAATACTCTGCCATGTGAAGGAAATTCCTTTTTTGATTTTAGCATTCAGTAAATCCCCTAAGGGAAAGTACTTTGCTCTCAGGACTTTAGCACATAAAGAGTCTAGGTCTTCAACCAATCTCCAGGCCTGTTTAGATAATAAGGCAAGATTAAAACAATGGATATCACGAAATCCCATACCTCCCTTCTTTTTCGGAATACACATCTTCCACCATGCCACCCAGTGCATTTTATTTTGGTTAGCACTGTCTCTCCACCAATATTTTGACATCGCTGAAATGATTCCGAACAATTTTTTTGTGGAATCTTAAAAACCGACATCACATATGATGGTATAGCTTGTGCTATTGCTTTCAACAAGACCTCTCTTCCTCCTGCTGACAGTAGCTTCTCTTTCCAACCACTAATCCTTTTGATCACCCCCCCACTAAGAACATGAAATAGTCACTCCTATCCATGCCAATAGTTGCCGAAAGACAAAAATACTTATTAGTTTCCTTTTCTTCCACACGAGAATTTGGGATGAAGAAAATACTCAACTTTTCACCACTCACCAACTGTCCTGATGCTCGGCAGTATTGTGGCATCCCGCAAAAACCACTACTAGAAAATCGCTGTGTTTTTGGTGCATTGCATCATCATGACCGCATGCTCATGTCATCATGCCACATTGCATTTGAGCATCGTCATCATTATGCATGGTTTGTCTAAAACTATTTTCTAAAATCCTAGTTTTGTTTTCTAAATATCCCCGCTTTTATTTCAAATCAAAACCCGGGTCTCCGAAATATTTTTGTTCGTCTACAAACGGTTTTCAAAAGCCCCGTTTTAAAGAATAAATATTTTTTCATTTTATTTTCAGGGGGCAGCCAAACCGGGCCGATTCGACCCAGTCGGCCACCCCCAAAAACAGCCAAATCCTAATCCCTAATCTACCCAACCCTAGTCTACCCAGCCACTTCCTCCACCCTTCCACCTCACTCCCTCCAATTCCTGTGCGCCACCTCAGCCTCCTGGCCCCACTCCCCTCCACCTGCCCACCCTTCCACACACAACACGCACACAGCACACCACACACGCACGCCTCCCCACTTCCTGTGTCCGACCCAACCCCATCCACCACTCGCGCGCACCCTACCCAGCCAGCCTGGCCCCACACCCGCTCTCTCCCTCCTGACCGCATCTTGTCCCCAACCTTCCGCTCTCGCCCACCAACCCCGATGCCACCTTCCTCCACCGCGCGCCCCGCTGCCCGTCCCTCTCGAGCCGGCCCGCCGTCGGGGCTGCCCCTCTCTCCTCCTGCTCGCCCGCCGCGCCGCCACGGGGCCCCACCTCGCCGTCGCCGGGGCCCCGCCCTCCCAAGCATCTCGCCGCCGCCGCCTCCACCTCGCTCGCATCCCCGCGGCCACCTGAGCCGGGTGCCTCTCCACCGCCGCGCCTTTCCCCGGCGCCCCAGGCCCCACCACCTCGACGGCCTCGCCGAGTTCTCCCCCCCCCCCCCGCCGCCTCATGCCGGTCGGCCTCGCCTCCTCCCTCCGGTCTCCCCTTCTCCTCCCGAGCTCGTCCTCCGCGCCGGCGAGCCCGCCTCCCTACTGCCTCCCGTAGAAACGCCGGCCATCGCGTGCTGCCTCTGCTCCGCTCGTCCGCGGGCGTCGTCGTGCCTCCCGTCGGCCCCGAGCTCCTCCGTCCCCGTCCTCTGCGCGGTGTCCCCGTCTCCCTCCGGCCTCCCTCTCCATGCGCCGCCCAAGATGCGGTCGTCTTCTACACCGTGTCCCCACCAGGGACCGAGCGTCCTCGATCTCTGAGAGCGTTATCGCCATGCACTGCCCTGCACGTGACGTCGTCCTCATGTCGTGGCCTCTGTCTGAGTGTTGCTGCGCTCTTTTCCTGTGTTGATGCTAGTGTACCCGGATGTGTGCCGGTGGTGGTGATGTTGAGGAGAGGGTGATATCCGAGGCCGAGAAAAGGAGCCATGTTCTGTATGATGCTAGTTTCACCCCATACGAAGTCATCCCTCAAGACCCCGAACTCGAAGCTGTCCCTCGCGGAATGCCAAGATCTTCACGAACAACACGTTCGTCGACACGGGAACCGGACACGGCGATGTCCCTCCCAAGATCTTCGTCACGGAACTTCGAGTACTTGTTCGCTGGCTCAAAGGACCCCGGTCCCGGAGCCCGAAGATGACGATACCCTGGACGCCAAGATCTCCTCGCGGATCCTGGAGCCCCGTTCTCGGAGCCCAAAGACCGATCCCTCCGAGACCGAACCCCATCGACCCCCGGTGAACACCAAGATCGCCAAACGCCAATGTGTGACCCCGATCCGAGCCCCTATTTTATAAATGCCATCTATATAAATTGTTGCATATTAAATCGTCATGCTTGCATACATATTCATGTGGGTTTGGGGGCATTATGCCGATTCACCGCATAATTAAATATGGAGTCGATATGCAGGATATCGTTGTCTTATTCTGGACTCTATTTAAATTGGTGTAGCGAACCGATGCCATGTGTAGCCTTGATAATACAACATTTGAATTGCAGGGTGGTTAAATAATTCGAACCGTTTAATTAATTGTCGGGACCCCGGTTCCGCTTAATACTGCCTCATTGCACCGCATCTTGCCATGCCATGCATCATATCATGATCATGCCGGATCTTCTGTCGTAGTATTAAATATTGCATCCGGTGTTTCTTCTAGTGTTTGCTTCTTCGCGGATTAGGCCGATGAGTTGATGCGAGTATCGACAAGTTCTCCGGATATGTATCTTCGGTAGTGTTTCCCATGTGAGCATCTCTCCCCCCTTCTACCTATTTTGCATTTATAGTCTTTATTTCCTCTTGTTGATCTATTGCTATCCGTGTCGCGATGCTTTAGTTTCCGTGCACTAGTTATATCCCGTGCAGCCTCTATATTGCCATGGACACCTCCCAATACCTGTTGTTTGGTAGATAGCTGGCCTTGCGAGTCGTAGTTGCTTGCTCAGGTGCGATCTCATGTTGTCGGGTACCACAGTTGATGGAATGCTGGCAGATGTTTACGGTGGAGATGATCATGACTTTAATTATAACTATTAAAATGCTAGATATAACTAATTCAGAGGCATCGGTGGGCAATAGATGTTATTTGGTTCTTCCACGCTCACTTGTGTCCCGTAGGACCCCGAGTACTTGATACCTGTTCCTTGTCTATTCGCACTATCCACATCCGGGAGGCCTTATGGACCCCCCCTGAGCCAGAGCTTGATTCATTTCTATTTCTTGGGGCCACAAGTACTTTGGGGCTTTATTACTATCTTGTATTTATGCCATGTTTATTGCTTTATTTAAGATTGTGCGTGGAGCACCTGTACTGTTTTGGATGCGGAGTGTTTTCGCGGTATCGACAAGCCCAGTCACACTTTCGGGTTCCTAGTCGTTTACAGCCATTGACGCAAACCCTAGGTCCGTTCCGGAGCCGGCCAACTTCGTTGCGGGTAGCTTAGTGGGGTGCCCCCCTGAAATATTTCTGAATCCTGTGATCGCTTTGTCGTGAATGCCTCGTTGGGTTTTGAGTTGGTTTTTCCGAGGTTGATCGAGTGTGTGTTGCTATTTGTGCACCCCTGCAGGGTAAAACTTTCTGAAAGCCGTGTCCGCGGTTATGGACGACTTGGAGCATAGTATCTCGATCATAGACAAGCATAACTAAAGTAGTGCTATAAATTTGACTTAATATGTGATTAGTAATTCAGCTTCAACTATAATGGAATGGATAATAAAAATGCCAACAACTGGTGGATCTGTGGTGATCTGTGTCATACTATACATGCCTAGTAAGTATTGCAACTCCAATGGAATGTGATAAAAGTGCCAACAATTGCTGGGTTTTGGGATTCCTCAGGACAATTATATCTGACTAGTAAATGATCCAACTACAACGGAATGGTGATTAAAACTGCCCACTACTTATGCTTCAGGATGACTCATGCTATCTATATCTGATTAGTAATTGCTGCAACTATAATGGAATGAGTAGAATTGCCAACTGTGTGAGTTCCTTGGCTGGACTTCCTCGTTTGGTCTCGAGGGGGAAATACCAGGATGGGTTAGTTTGGTGTTAGCTTCAGGTTGGATCCGAATAGGTCTTTCTTGTCCCTCTCTGATAACCGCCAGTTGTATCGAGTCTCTATAGGTTGTTTAGTGCCGCTGCGCTACCGCTTCAGCCCACCATACCTATGTAGGCGAGAGCCGCCGAATTCTAGCCTCGCCGTGTACTGGCCTCAGTACTGACGCTCCTCTTTTTCCTTTGCCCTTTGTCGGCACCCCTTTTGTTTTAGCAGGTTTGAGATCGACGTCGTTAGCAGGGTTACCCTTCCGGCTTGGCCTGGGAAGGGTTATGGACGCCATTGGTTATTCTTCAGGGCTCTTAGCCCCATTTGCATCTTGTCCGTACCCGGGTGTTGTATCGTTTTCAAGGTGATTTGGATCTTTGTATTGTATATTTGTATTCTTGACTCGTGGAGTCGTGTTGTATATATAACTGTTCTGTGGGTCCCATCGAGGACTGTTGTGTAACGGTATTACTTCGTTTTCCACCCGCACGAAAGTGCCTGGTGAGCGTCCTTGAATCGTTTCTATGCGGGTTTGGCGGAAAGGGCTAAAACTTGCATAGGGCCGATTTGAGGGTGTTACAAGTATTCTTCAAATATGTGCTTCAGACAAGCAACATTAGCTTCATCCGCTTGCATCAAGATTAATGAGTCATATGCGAATAGCAGGTTAGTAATAGCCGGTGCTTCACGGCATACTCTAACCCCCACCATCTCCTCTTGTTGGTCCTCCCTAGCCAATAAACCAGTAAGTCCCTCTGCACACAAGAGGAAAAGGTATGGTGATAGGGGATCTCCTTGACGAAGTCCCCTAGTTGGCAAGAAACTTTCACTCTCAGCCGAATTTATACGAACTCGGTAGCGAACAGAAGAGACACATGTCATAATGAGCTTCACCCAAGAGTGGTCAAAACCCATCTTTAGCATGATTCTCTCCAGGAAACCCCACTCAACATGATCATATGCATTGTTCATATCCAGTTTCACTGCACAAAATCCTTTCTTCCCTTGCCTCCTCCTTTTGATATCTTGGAAACACCCATAAGCCACCAACACATTATCTGTAATCAAGCGTCTAGGAACAAAGGCGCTCCATGTTGGGCCAATAATTTTAGGTAGTATACCTCTGAGTCTCGCAACAAGAATCTTAGAAATCACCTTATAAACCACATTGTAGAGACTAATGGGTCTGAACTGGGTAACCTTCTCAGGCGCCTTAATTTTTGGTATCATAACAATAGTAGTGTCATTCCAACCCTCCGGAATCTTGCAATTGATCACTGCCTCCAAAACTTCATGCACTATATCATCACCGAGCAGGTGCCAAAACCTCTTATAGAACACTACATGGAGCCCGTCTAGCCCGGGAGCCTTTAGGTCACCAATGTTAAAGAGAGCCTTCCTTACTTCCTCAACAGTGAACGGATCGAGTAGTCAAAGTCTCATTCATTGTTGTAGTAACTCTAGTATGGACTGAATCAATAACTCCTTCATATTGTCGGGTATCCTCTGAAGTGAATAAGTTAGAGAAATACTCAGTCACGTGTAGTTGCAACTCAGTACCCTCCTTCAAAACCCTGGTGTCATCCAGTAAGCAGCGGATGCACTTTCTTTTCTTATGAGCGTTGTCGCGTTATGGAAAAACATGGTGTTGCGATCACCATGCAACAACCAGTTCGCGCGTCCCCGTTGAATCCACTAGATTTCCTCTTGTTCTAGCAAGTTCTCTATCAGGACTTGAATCTCCTTCTGCCTGCCTATTGATTCCGTGGATAAGGGACCTCATTTCAGTGCCTCCAATTCCTTCTGTAGTTTAGAGATCCTTTTTTTGGACCACTTAGAGTTGTCTGATCCCACTCATGCAGATCATTGTGAACTGCCTTAGTGCGACTTGCTAGGGAAGGGGCAATCCCTAGAATCTTGGCCTTTTCCCAGGCTGTTTGATGATCTCATTCATAGATTCTTCCGCCAGCCAACGCGCTTCGAATTTTCTACCTCCCCCTCTTTGTAGAATCACTTGCACATCATAATACTCAGTATTGATGACAATCGGCTTGTGATCCGACCTATGATGCTTCTCGTTGGTGATTGCCGCCATTGGAAATAACAGTCACCATTCAACATTACAAACTGCTCTATCCAGACGCTCCCAAAGCGCACCACGACGCCAGGTGAATTTATCGCCTAGGTATCCCATATCATGCAAGTTGCTATCGTTCAGGCAGTCTCGAAAGCCTTGCATCATGCAATCGTTCAGGTATCCCCCTTCCTTTTCATCCGAGTACAAGATCTCATTAAAATCACCAAGGACAATCCACGACAACCCCTGCCTATTGCTCAGATCATGTAAGCACTCTTAGGACCGGTGCCTATCCTCCCACTTCGGCTCGCCAGAGAAACCTGTGAATATCCACTCCGTGCCATTGCAAGTTTCGAAAATCATATCAATATAGTTGGGCGAGACATACTCATAAATCTTTTTATTATCGATGTTCCAAAACAGCACCAAGCCTCTAGATCTACCATCACTTTCATCCAAACACATAAACTCAAAACCTAATTTACAACCTAAGCACATCCGCATTATCTTTATTAAGATGAGTCTCAGATAGAAAGAGTATGTTCGGTCTCGACTGCTCTCGGAGGTCCAAGAGCGAGCGAACTGCCGGCGGCAAGATTGCCGCCCGGCAGTTCCATCTACAAAGTATCATTGCTCCCGGTGGTATCCTCCTCGAGGGTCCGCCGATATCATAGTTGGATTCTGCTCCTCATTCTCTTCCTCATCCTTCTTCGTCCTTTTCTTGTCGTGTGGCTTAATCGGGGATTCAACAGTAGTGCATGTTTTCTACCAGTTGTCACCATGTCCATCGCTGTTGGACCTAGAACAGTCTTTGGATCCACTATGACGAGGTGACTTTTATCAAGCTCCATGTTAGCACCATTATCAGCATCCTTAGGCTTTTCCTCGGGATAGACCCCACGACCACTGCCATATGAACGCCCGCCTCTTGCACTTCGTCCACCACGGCTAGCAAAGCCACCGCCACCACCAAGAAGGCAAGAAAGCCCCGACCACGACCACGGCCACGCCGGCTCATCTCAACGATCATGCAATCTCCATACACATGATCTTCAGGTTTGTGAAACCCATTGCCGCACTCCTCAAATTCATGGCCTAGGAATCCACAAATATCGAAGAATTTGGGCACTTTTTCGTATTTCACCAAGAACACCTCGCTCGCTCCTTTACGGATCACCAAAGTGAAACGCTCAAGGGCCTTATTAAGATCGGTCTCCACTCTAACCCGCACAAAGTTGCCACCACTGGGACCTCCAGGGTCAGCTTTAACGAATTTTCCAATACGTCCCGCCAGGTTTTTGAGGATCTCTTTATTCTTCACATACGCCTCTGGTATATCATGGATCTGAATCCAGATCGGGAGCCTGTCCAGGATCAGGATCGACGGTTTTGAGTACCCGTCATAGGCCTGAATCACTATGCCCCGATTCCTGAACAACCATGGCCCTTCCTCGACAACCTTCTTCCAGTCACCAAGGCAACCGAGTTGTAGTATGAAGGTGTTGTTTTCGACATCGCAGAATTCAATCTTCTTCGCTAGCGCCCAGGCATAGCGCATCGTATCTTCAAAAGCCGCAGAGCTGAAGGACTTGTCCTTCAACACCCTTGCCACAGATAGCAGATCCAGCTCCTCATCAATCGTCACATCCTCGTCGATGACCAGATCATCGAAGGACTCATCTCCATTTTTTAGATCCCGCAGAAGAGAATCCACGTCCAGCTTCCTCCTTGCTCCTGAGCCGCCAGGGCCAGGGTTGCCGCCGCCATCGTGGGGCGCTCCACCAGGAGATCTCGCCTAGACTCACCTCCGATCCGCTCAGATCGTGGTAGGAAACTCGTGCGGGACCTGGGGTCGCCGAGTAGAAAACCCTAGGTTGGACTAGGGTACCGATTCGCTTATCAACCTATGATCCTAATATACTGGAGAACTAATCAGATTTTAGACCTCCACCACACTACGGTTTTGCCCCATGCCCCGCCTTTTCACCATCTGTCCATCTACCTTTCCTACTATACGCCCCCATCGACAAATAAGAGTCTGAAAGTTGGTAGTACGACCGAATTAGGAAGCGCAAAGAAATTAAGCTAGTCCATCATAATTGTTACGCTGCTTTGTTCACATAAAGGAAAGAAATTGTAGGGTTCATACATATCATCATGAGGTAGCCTGCTAGCGTGAAGCTTCCATGCATTTGTCTGGGAAGCAGCTTTAAATCTTGCTAGTTAACAGCGTAGATGCCTGTACACGCAGGAGACAAGCTATTCAATTTTTTTTTGAAAAGAGCATATATTAATATCGCGGAGATACCAATTATACCCAACCGCTGCAACAACACATGTCCTAACGGCCTTACGGATGCACACGACTCAAAAAAAAAAGAATAAAAAAAAAGTCCCGCAACAGAGAACAATGTCCCGAAGCAACGGCACTAACAACACCAGAACAACACCAGTAGTCCAACCACTCTAATACCAATGCCTTCAAGAAAAAACAGTGCACAAGTGTCGTCGTCGCCCGATCAAAGATCATAGCTTTTCACCCTGGAGAAAGTCCTCGCTCGCAAAGCAATGACTTCAACAAGGCCATTGCGAGGCACAACCAATTAAGGCTAGACCTTGGATTTTCACCCTGCAAGGTAAGATTAGAAACTCCTCCTGTGTTGTCGCCCTTGCAAACAGTCGTTGTCACGAGTCACAGATCGCACAACCAGTTCCTCGTCGCCTTAAAGACTCAAATTACTATTGTTGCCCTCATGTTCCTGCTTTCCTGACATTCTCCGCATCTGACTTCACCATCGTCGAAGACATGAAACATGATGGTAACAAACAAC
This sequence comes from Avena eriantha, assembly GCA_910589775.1. Lineage (NCBI taxonomy): Eukaryota > Viridiplantae > Streptophyta > Magnoliopsida > Poales > Poaceae > Avena > Avena eriantha. The sequence continues at coordinate 19,259,718 of OU342740.1, forward strand.
AGAGCTTCGAAACGCTCCCGCTGAAACCAAACGGCCAAAAAAATGGGTACGCACGACCGAATACCTTCCGATCCAGTAATCTCCAGGCATGATGCGTCCATGGGACTTCGCCAACAGAGCCTTCCGGAACCAGCCTCTCTAGGCCAGATCAACGAGTGCAAGCAACAAGAAGATCTCTGTCTCGCGCTGAAAGAACCCTAGGACCACCCATCATTATTAAATAGAATAATAGGCCCCCACACCACCATCCGCCGCCCGCCCCCTCCGGCGGAAGAGGAGACAAGCCTGCAATAACCACGAGCCCCCGCCGGTCTGTTGGCCCGAGCAAGAAGAATCGTGCCGGCTCCCCACGCACCTTCGGGCAACCACAAGGCTGTACCGATGGCGGATCTAGGCGGTAGTCTAGACCTACGACCACAAACGCTACGCCTTGCACCGATACCCGATGGGGAAGCGGCCGCCGCAACACGACCCGGGCACTGTCCTAGCCACCGCAAGCAGCCGACCTCCACGATCGGATCTCACGCCCAGGGGGTAGCCACCGCCACTGCACGACCAGGGGCACCACCCTGGCCACCGTGCACAGCCAAAGCACCAGCGCCGACCCCAGCCGCCACTAGCGAACTACCACCATGATCTGCTCTCCCCGGACCCTTTGGTGCCAGGCCCGCCGCCACCACGGCTAGCGCCGACAGCAACAACAGAGGGATGGTAGATCAGGGAGTGGGAGGGGTTGGCGACGGGATCAGGAGGTCCCCGGTGGCACCCTAGGGTGCGCCACAGGAGGGGATGGGAGGTGTGCCAAAAGCTACTCACCTTGAACGGAAAAATGTGAAATGGTTGTTAAACTTTTTTTTGAAATAGAGAGAACCCTGGCCTCTGCATCAATGGATGCACACAACCCTTTATTACTTAAGTTTAACAATCAAAAGTTTGCAACTCATGGATCAGAAGGGATCAATACAAAGATCAACCATCGAAAGAAAGACAAAATGCTCAGCATTCTAAACATCTTGAAGCCTATTAGTTGGCCGCCAAGTAGCCTGGTAGAAGATACGCCCGAGCGACCATCATAAGACGGTTGCATCCAGTAACCATGCAATCCAACTGATCCCATGAGTTCTTGAACTGTTAGTAGGCAAATTAAATGCACAGCACTGTTGTCCCGAGAAGCGCAAAGAAGATATACAAATGCACGAAGGATTCCAACCTTGACAAAGAAGCAGAAAGAGGAATGAAACATGGTGTGACTGTCTGAGTCGATCTTGTTATATATTTGAAGCAACAGGTGACTGATCGAGGTCAGCAATATGAACTCCAACTCTTCCTATGCTGCAGCTGCAATGTTAGACCGTGGAACTGCTTAGTTGGTAACAACAAAAGGACTCACAAGATTCTAAAGTGACTGTCAGGGAGTACAACTACTAGTAGATTTTGAGAAGAGGACTCTGTTTATTCTGTATCCTTTGAAATTCTAGAAGTGGTAAATGGACCGAAGTTCACAATTTTCAATTCCTCCAAAATGAAAATAAAAACTTGGGAACAACAGTGCCAGTGAATGATACATATCCGATCATGCTCAATGAGTATGAATATAAACTGGCTTGCATCAAGAAAAGATCAACTATGAGAAAAATGGACATATACATATACTGTGTTCGTGCACCTCTGTATCAAAACAAAATTTACCAACCCTAGGTTTGGTGAAGCTGATAAACAAGCAAAAAATGAACTTACCATGATAATCAATATGAAGCGTGGGATGGTTGGCATGGGAGTTCACTGAAAGCGTCAGCGCAGACTCCGCTTTGCCCGACTTTGAAGTACTGCCTTTTTCAGGAAAAAGGACAACATCGACTCGCTGCAGGGAAGGGAGGTGACCCATGCCCACGTCCAACTCACCACTCCCAACGTCCAATGCTCGGGCATAGAACTTGAGGACTTCAAGCATTGGCATGGCTCCTCGTGGAAACATAGACGGCGATGTCGTGAAGTACTCGAATCTGCACTCTCTCAGACATGGGAATGCATCAGTTCCAACGATGAATCTGCACTGAGTCTGGACTTGTGTGGACTCTAGCCTGAGATCACAGAGAGTTGGCAACGTCCCAAGGATTTGAATGTCCTTGCTTCCTACTTCATCCACAGCTATATGCAGGTAGGAGAGCAGGGCAAGCGATGAAGAATTAACCCACCAAGGCAACGTCAAGGTACATCCACGAAACACAAGGGTTCGGAGTTGTGGAGGGGGCACCCAGCCGTCCCAGCTGGATCTGAATCTTGTTTCTCCATAACTGTTAATTGTTAGACACATCAATTTCTGCAGATTGCCCAGGGAGGCCACCAAAGAGTTACACACAATCTCATTGCGTCCCTGCCAGCGAAGGTTAAGCACCCTCAGCTTGATCAGCTGACCAAGCTCTTTGTCGATCATATGAGAACCATCAAGATACAGTTCACTCAGCTCTTCCAAGGACGCCAAGTTGTCCATCCCAACTGGCAGTTCCATACGTGGGTCAACGTACAGGCACATCAAATTTCCTAGTCGGACAATACTTGACACCACTGACCGACCTCTTTTTGCGCGCAGTGTTCCTCTCAAGTCCAGTGTCTGCAGAAACCGTAGCTTTCCAATCTCTGTAGGGAGATCTCCAACATGTGTATCTCTTAACCCTAGGTACCTCAGGTGTAATAAATTTGTGACATGCCTAATATGACCAGCCTGGTAGCTACTTTCTTGAAAATAACAACCTTCTAAGTCCAATACACGTAAAACTTGAAACCTTGAAAGAGACTGGATCAAATCAGTAGCAGTTCCAGAAACGGACCTCACTTGTGACATGCTTGTGAAATCTACCCGAGGGGTGGTGAGCTCTGACATGCTGTTTTGAAACGATACCCGGCGGAGCTTTCTTTGTGAATTATGTGTGCTTCGCTCAGTACTATCCAATATAGTAGCAAAGTTTTGGGCACTTGACAAGGAGCATATTAGATCAAGCACCATGTCATGCACACGGCAAGCATCAGCCTTGCCTTCACCATTAATGTATAATGGTTGGATCATATTTCTGTTTATCAGATCAGAGAAATAGCTCTCTCCGACCTGATAAAGTGATATTGTTTCTTGTTTTCCATGATGGACAAAGCCTTCAGCTATCCACATCCATATCAACCGATCTCTACTGATAACCATATCTTCTGGAAACAAACTCATATATAATAAACAAGTCTTCAGATGAGAAGGTAGATCATAATAACTAAATGATAATATCCTCTGCATTTCCTCCACACCAGCATCCTCTGTGAGTCCATGACCAATAGACTTGAGCAAAGCATGCCATTGATCCTTCATTTTTATGTGCTGATCACTAGCTAAAAGACTAGCTATAGTAACAATGGCTAGCGGTACTCCGCCACATTTCTTCAAGATATCCTTGGATACTTGTTGCAGTTCATGAGGACATCCACTCTCGCGTAGAAATATCCTTTTATAGAATAGTCTTTGGGAGTCATCACTAGAAAGAGGTTTCATCTTATAAATCATGTCATCACTGGATAAGCAACATGCTTTGGAGACACTGATTATGCGTGTTGTTGTTATTACTCGACTATTGAGATTGTTGTTAGAGAAAGCACATTTGATGATTCCCCACACTTTGACATCCCATATGTCATCAATTATGATGAGATACCTACGATATTTCTGGAAGTGTTAGTTAGAAAACCAGTAAAAATATATCTGAGAGGGTAACTTAACCACTAAATTCTGAAACTATGAAACAAAAGCAGCCGTATGCATCGATTGATGCAGAAGCCGGGGTTATTCTCCCCATTTCGAGGGGAAAAAAGCAATAATGGGTGGTGTCACATAAAGGGAATTTGTATCAACAATGAAGTGGAAGATGTGTACAAACTGCAAGAGCAAGGCAATGTATAGCAGTGATTTATACACCCAAAAAAATAAACTTCATTGCTGAGCACTGTATGCCCTTTTGGAAATGAAAGCATTCATCATTTGGTGCTGATAGGGTACCTTTTATCCTGAAGAAACATCCTCAGCTCACTGATGAGTTGTTCTTCATCCCGAACAGCTTCATTGATGTTTGAATACTTGGTCTTGTCAAGTCCATATAGCACCTTCTTGAAAATCTTTGTCATGTCAGGATTTTGAGATACTGAAACAAAAGCTCCACAATCATATTGTCCTTTGATCTTGTCATACACTGCTTTGGCAAGAGTTGTTTTCCCCAACCCACCAAATCCAACAATAGACATCGTCTTCAACTGCTGCTTGGACCTCTCATCCCCATCAGATAACCTCTTGATCAGGTCATCCCGTGTATCTTCAATACCAACGAGCTGCGTGACATCCATGAACACAACCTTCAGGCGAGGGTCAATGGTGCCCAAACTATTAGTGTGCGTCTCAAGAATGTATCTTTGACGCAGCTCGCCCAACTCCTTGGCGAGCTCCTGCGCTTCTTCAATGACATCGGAGATCTGACGGAGAGCTTTGCCCTTGCTGAACAATTTGGTGGTCTTCTTCAAAAACTTCTTGATTCTGTTCTTCACGTTGACCGGGCCATCCTCCTCCACACGCACCATGAGGGCGTCAACGGCGTCCTCCATATCGTAGGAGAGCTCCCTGACCTTGCCAGCCCAGATGCTGACTTGCTCGTCGATCTGCTCGGGCTGCACATCGCCCACTCTGCGAAGAACAGCGTGCATCAGCTCAAGCTCTGTGAGGAGAGACTTGACGCCCTTCCTGACGCGTTTCTCCAGGTTGTACTCATCCAAGAGCAGCTCCCCGAGCTTGCGGAGGAGGGGACTCATCGCCCCAGCCGCGACCTCCATAGCTCAACCTCTCTAGGTCTCGCTCTCCCGAATTCGGGGTTGAGGTAGTGCGTTCGGCGGCACCACCACGGGCACGGGGGCGAGATGCCAAGGGTACGTGTTCCACCACTAGTTCACCCAACCGCCATTAGACTCCCTAGCCCGCAGCCTCGTCGCCCCTGGGCTCCGCGCCTCCGCCCTCGCCAGCAGAGTTGTTTGGTCAAAGATCGCCGTCACCTGCCTAGCGTCTAGTGTGTGGTGAGGAGGGGAGCAGGTCGACTGAAGATCGTGTGGATGTTCCGCTTGGACACTAGACACGCCAGACGAATTAGAGAGGAAAAAGTCTATTTTCAACCCTGAACTCGTAAAGTTTCGCCCGTTTAAACCCTGAAATCAAAATCAAAATTCCTGTCGTTCGAACCCTGAATTAGCGAATCCAGGTCTAAATTAAACCTAGAGCTGTTTGGAATACCGGAAAAGGAATAATCCCGATCGGGATTACGGGCTACTCTAACTAACAGTCGGGCCCATATATCATATTCAGCTCCTTCCACTAATTTATTTCTCTTATTCACTCCCACATCAGTTTTTTGGTTTATTTGTAAAATTCCGTCCACGTCTTCTCCACAAATGCTATGACCTCAACCTCCCCGTGCGCGCCTCCATCAAGCTCGCCTTGCCCTCCTGTGGCAAGAGCCCGCCACCAGTTCGTGCCCTTTGCGTGCAGCGTCGCCGGCCGTCGAGCACTTCCACCTCCGCGTGATGCTCAACTTCTTCGTCACCGGAGCCTGCTCGGTTTCCTGGAATCCTCCGTCCCGCACGTGCGCAGCACCGGTTGTTCGCACCTCCGCCCGACCCTATACCTCAAAGCACGACCATGCCTGTCGTGTGTCGCGTGCGCCCAGCGACAGCTAGCTAACAGTAGCGGCAAGCATGCTCGCAATCGCGCCGGCAGTGAGCGAACAGAGGCTAGCCCATAGTAGCGAGCACGCACGCATGCCCCGTGGTCGCTGCAACTTGACGTGCTCCGCTCCTGGAAGCTGCCGGCGGTGAGCGCATACCGGCCGAGGCCTCGGAGGAGCACACACTTGGCTAGCAGCGTGGCAGGGTGGGTCAGGTTGGCAATGATTTGTAGAGGACTAACAACACCGTGAGGAACCAATTTGTCCAAAGATTTCACCATGGACGAGTTTATGGTAGTATGGCCATTGGCCAAGTGTGACCAGAGCTCTTCTTTTTGCCCAATATCCAAGCGCATGGCGACCTTGGCGGGACTACATTCTATGCGCATGTGATTTTGCGTCTTGTGACGTAGGCAGGCTACAGAAAGAATAGATAATTATCAAGGGTTTTATTGTAAATTTTTGCCTACGTGGCATTGATCAATTTGGTCAAACAGCTCCGGGGTTTAATTTAGACCGGGATTCTCTAGTTCAGGGTTCAAACGATCAGGATTTCGACTTCGGGGTTTAAACCGGCGAACCTCTACGAGTTCAGGGTTTAAAATGGACTTTTTCCAATTAGAGACGCTCCATTTCCATCGGAGGCTGCGGCGCTCGCTACCTCCGGATCACGAGCCGTCGGTTCCTTCTGGATCAGACGCTTCTCGTCCTGTCACGTAGACACACACCCGGTTGCTTATCCTCTCTTTCTCTCGCAGCATTTCGTCGCGCGACACACACCCGGACAGACGTGAGGCAACCGCGCAGAGGCGTCGCTTCCCCGCTGACGGAGGCGACCGCAGGGGCGAAGCCGGCACCGCCACCGGTGACTGCTGGACCTGTGAACGGCGACGCTGCCGCGCGCCGATTCTCTGCGTAAGTCCCTCGCTCCGCATGCTTCCATCTCTGATTCTCCCCGAAAGTATATGCGCCAACGAAACCCTAACTACATGTCATGCGCTTCATGAGCAGGGGAAAAATAAGAAATCCACGGTGGGGGATCATTTAGGCCATGGAGAAGGAAGTTCCTTGGGTCAGCGCCATGGCCGTAAGTTGCTTCCGCTCCTTACAGGCCCTGCTCAGCCAGATTAGGTTTTTTTTTAGATTTCCCTAATTTTGTAGCAAGTTAGTGTACAGATGAATTCATGCTTTGTAGGTTGATGCGTTTTGTTGTGCTTGTTGTGAATCATTATTGTTGTTGTTCTTACTGTGATGTGCTTCCAATTTTGCTTCATTGCATTTTGTTTTTGTTTTATATATATGCCTAGTTTTTGTTAGTTTGCAGCATAAAATTGTTTGTTGCCATCCAGATGATGATTTGCTTCCTAGGTTAGTGTTGTTTGCTTTTAGGCAGTGTGTAGTTTTATTCAGGAAGGATATGTTTCATTTGATGTTTATTGCTTAGGCAGTGCATAGTTTCTGTTAGGTTGTAGCATATTTTGGTTTGTTAGTTGTGCATATTGGGGATATGCTTCCTAGGTTGCTTTCTTGTTCTCACTTTTGTTATATGTGGGAGTGGCGCTGTTTTTGCTACATTTTTATTGTTTCTAATGATTGTTCCTTATGTGTGTTTGCTGAGCAGGAGCCACCTATGTGGACCTCAAAGGACCGTTTTGCTGAGAAGCGGCTCCGTACTCTTGCTGATAAACTTGTCGCTGACAAGAGAAGAGTAATTGGCTATAAGAGCGTGTTTGGAGCATTGCTTAATGTATGCCCTTTCATCATTCCAAACAAGCTCATCGATTTCATTGCTACTAACACAACTCCTGCACCGCGTGAGTTCAAATTCAACAACAACAAGATAATTTTCAGCAAGGATATGGTGAGGAAAGTTTATGGCATCCGCTGCGGCAACATGCCGGTTTTACGGTTGAAGAAGAGTGAGCAGCATGAGCTTAGAGAGATGTACAAGAATGGTAATCCAAAGCAAAGGCCTGGTATTCAAAATGCTGTCGACTTGCTGCTGAAGTGTCCTGTGAAAGATGAAGCAACAATTCTTAGATCATGGGATCTTATTTTCTTGGCAACTGTGGTTGACCCTAGTAGTGGAAACATGCTGATATTGGATTATCTAGCCAGCATGGAGGATCCTACAAGGACAGCTGAGTTTGTATGGGATGAACACTTGCTACAGCTAGCTATGGATTTGGTGGAAAATATTCAGAACCACAAAGATGCCTCTGAAACTACCGGAGGAGAAAGCACCCAAGAAAGGTGCAAAGCAGCGTGCTCAGAAAAGTGCAAAAAAGGAGCAAAGCATGTTGCGGTGGAGGGTGATGAGAAAGGTGCCAAGGCTCCTAAATTTGAGTTCTAGATCATCGGACCTTATTCAATGCTTGGTGTAAGTTGTCTCGTGCCCGATCATTTTCTTTTTTTGTTGGTGTTTCACATATTGCATTCATTCAATTTTGACATTGTTGACTAACTAGTTTATTTTTGCTGCTTATTGTTTTTAATAGATTGTATACATGGACCACCGTCAATTTCCACCTAACTCTGATGTCTTTGACTACTCGCTACCTAGAGTGTGTCATGTGACTAGTTCCGACTTCAAGTTTGTAGTGAAGACAGACATTGAAAGGAAGATTCTCAACAATACATCTATTTTTGGAAGGCGTCCGGTAAGTTGACCAACATATTTTGTACTTTTATTGATGTTTATCTTTCCTTTTTTTCTCTTTTGTCAATATTACTCTAATCACTCTTTTCTTTTCTCGTTTTGCTATATTTGTTTGTAGTTTATTAAAATATCAGCAACTCCATATGAAGCAGAACCACCTATGGTTGAGGTTGTGGAAGCAGCAGAAGGCAACTTGTCCACCTCTCCAAACGAATGGCTAGTGTTCCCTAATAGTCAGGAATTAGAGGTACATTATATGCTTCATTAAGTTCTTGTTTTAGCATTTCTAGTATAAATTTAATGCTTCATAAGGTACTTCCTTTTGCACATGTAATTGATATTATTGGTGCATTTTTCTTGTACTGTTGCTTTATTATGCTCTACCAGTTGCTACATATATTATATATTTTTGCATACCACTATTTTTTTGCGCTTGGGGCTTTGTGTTAAAGTATTTCTGCTACTTACAGTTATACTGCCGCATTAATGTTCTATTTTTGCTACATTAATTTATAGGTTTTGCTACTTACAGTTTTCATCACTTTTGTGTTATTTCATATGCTACATTTTATACTTCATTCATATGTCTAGTTTGCTACTCCAACCATATGATTTTGCTACATTCATATCATTTTTTATATTGTTGCTATGTCTTTTTTGATTTAAAACAGTGCTCCAATGTTACATTTTTTACACTTCTTTTTTCTGTCTCTTATAGGTTCCCTTCAAGCATTTGTATGACAATCACAAGGCCATCTACGGCGCTGATATTGACATGGCTATGAGAACTTTGTTGTTGGGTTAAAACAAATGAATGCACACCGGATGGCTTCTTTGGTTCTCGATGTTGATGCTCCGTAGAATTCACAAAATGATACAAGCGTCATGTTCCCAACATAAGCTGCACCTAAGAAAGAGCCAAATGGAAATGCTGAAATGGGATCCGGACTTGATATTTGATCTGAAGAGCAGGGCACAGAGAAAGAGGGAGAAGTCCTCAAGGCTGAAGCAAAGGAGGATATGGAACATGGGGATGATTGAAGCACCGATGAGGAAACTAATGATGATGACCAAGTCAACCTTGCAACAACATTTAGGGCGATCAAGCATGCACGAACCACCATCCAAGATGTTCCACAACCCGCAGTAATTGTGGATTCGTTGACCCCTGTAGATGATGTTGGTGGCCTTCCCGCTGTTAATAGCCCAGTTAGTTCGCCTTACCGGTCCATCCCACCTCATGGTATATCAATCGAAGCATGGAATGCAGCCCCTGATGCTCCATCGTTTGAACTGGTTTCTCAAGAGGATAATGTCATGGAAAAGCCAGCTGAAGCAGGTATTTTTTCTGGGTGCCCTTTTTATGTGTTTCCATTCAGGAGATGCATAGCATGCTACAATAGTACATTTATATTGCATTATTAGTATAAAATTTAGCTGCATAAGTTTCTTTATCTTGCTTGCACAAATTATCTGTGTCAAATGTGTAATTAAATCATCACTACTGCATAAATGTTATATTCTTGCTACATTAGTATATGGTATTTGCTTCTTCCAGCTTCATTTTTAGATTTCATTGTTGTTACCATTTTCATTTGGATATTCTGTTCTACCATCATGCTTCATTCATCTATTAATTTTTCTTCATTCACCATGTGATTCTGCTACATTTATTGGATTTTTTAAAATGTGCTATGTGTTTGCTTGTTTGTTTTCTATAGGCCTTACATAGGAGGCTAAATAAATGGATGATGCAAATGTTGCACAAGTGTCACCTAAATTCTTCAAGGATGCTCAATCAGTGTCACCTAAATCTTTCGAAGACATGACCAATGTAGCATTGTCACCAAAAGCTTCCGAAGACATGACCAATGTAGCATTGTCACCGAAAGCTTCCGAGGAAGCTAAATCACTAGAATTTCTGAACAAGCCTGCAAACCCAACCCACCCCATGAGCACAGATTAGAAGTTTTATTTTTTGTTTTGCACATGCTGCATAGGCTTTATTTATTAAGTTATGATGCATTAAGTTTTGGCTATTTAATTCCATATGCTTCATAACTTCTTTGGCGACATTTTTTCTCAAATGTTGTAACAAAAGAAGATAGTATTGGTGCTAGAACACTCGAGAAGAAGAATAGGTTCAAAACGGCAGCCAAGGAAGTGCTTTCACCTCCCAAGATAAAAATAATTAAGGTCTCTCAAGATATGATCCACACATATAACAAATTTGTCATGAATGGTCGCAGATTCAAGAGGGCTAAGAAACATGCACCGTGAATTCCCCCTACCAAGTTCTACTATCATTATTCAACAATCCACATTTCATATGCTACATTAATACCCAACAATAGCTTCATATGTACAATCTGGTTGTTGCAAATGATAATGTGGTTTTGTTTTTCTTTCCAGCAAATGTTTTGTGACGTATGGTAGGTTCTATACTTCTTACAGAGGTTTCCAAGAGTCTCTCTGCCCCCGCTAATATCTGAGCAGCGAGGTGATGAATGTGTTTCTTGAGAAATTCAACAATGTAGCAAAAGCATATGCTGACAAGAACACCCATGCATAGAAGAAGTACTCTTTCTCAACTTATGACACGGTAAGCATCACGATGCATTAATTTCTATGTTCTTGTTGATCCATCAATATTGCGCATTGCTCATCCATCAAAAATAATGACAGGACAAGCTTGTTGTTGAGCCATCAATATTCAACCCCAAGGGTTTCATGCAAGATTTTAAGGAAGCCTGTAGCAAGTTCAAGATCCTAAAGGATGACCTTGTGAGTGAAATGGCTACATCTTTTTTGCTTTTTATGAACATACTTATTGCTACATTTGTATCCCAAGTATGCTATATAGATTACATAAACAGCTTGCACCACTATCTTGTATCATTTTTTGAACCACAGTATGCTGCTGCAAACAATGTTTTTTTATGCTATATAAGATACATTATAGTGCTACATATTCATCAAAAAGTTGTTTCATTATGTTTACCAAATGATTAATCGGTTTTGCTTCTTTTTCTTTACTTGTGTATGTAGTTTTATTTTCCCATTGTAGCACAACAACACTGGATTTTTTGCTGCGCTAACTTGCTGCACAAATAATTTCACACTTTTGATTCCATGACACCGGCCAATGGTGTCAGCAAGCTTCAGAAACTTGCAAACAACCTAGTTAGTATATTAACCATTGCAAATTCGGCACTTTTCTTTTCTTTTCTTTTTCTTTTTATGTTTATTCTTTTTAAGACTGATTATATATGTACCGTTATCCTGTAGTTCACCAACTTCGTCAGGACTGCAACTGAATTAGATATTTGCAATGTTGACTTTGCTAGTTTCAAGCATATCACTCCCACCCACTCACAACAACAAACAATGTAATTTTCTACATATCTGCCTACTTTTATTTTTTTGATCCATGTGTTTTATTGCTGCATGTTTTGGCTTCATATGTATTTGTGATGCTAAGAGTTCAAACTTTTGTTTATAGATATGATTGCAGCTTCTACAACATTCTATACATGGAGCACTACAACGCCAAGATAATGCCAGAGATTGACAGTGATGCAGTCTTGGACTTCCACAAGTTCTTGGCATCAATTCTTATTGATGGTAGAGAGAACCACAATGATGATGTCGAGAAGGTCATGGCCGAGGAGTTGATTGGCAACTAGTCATGTTTGTTTTTGTCTTTGTCAAACTTGTAATGTTTGAATCATGTTAGATGGATGGCTTTGAAACATGTAATGCTTTGAGTTGTTATTTTGTGTTTGACTTTGTAAGGTGAATGGTCGTCGAACAAAATTGATGCATGAAGAAATCTGGAAACTTTGTGTATGAACAAAACTTGTGTGTTGCTTTTTTGCTGTATATCCATATAAAAATTGCTAGATATGTTATTCAGAGTTGCTCTTGTATCCGGGAAGCGATAAGATGTCGCACTCAAGCAGATTTATAGGTTTCTATGTTTTTGCTGTATATCCATATAAAACTTGCTAGATATGTTATTCACAGTTGCTCTTGTACCTGGGAAGCGATAAGATGTCGCACTCAAGAAGATTTACAGGTTTCTGGTTTCTGTGTTTTTGCTGTATATCCATATAAAAATTGCTAGATATGTTACTCAGAGTTGCTCTTGTATCTGGGAATTTAAGAAAATGTCGCACTCAAGCAGATTTATAGGTTTTTAGAGTCTGTTTTTTCTTTCTTACGACTCAAAAACAGGTGTTCCATACAAATGCAGTGTATGATGCTTAACCAGACTACAATGCTTATTGAAAATATTCAGGTTTTTCATGAAACAGATTATGATGTTGTAAACTCAAAATATAATTGCTATAATAGACAAATTTAATTGCTATATTGGTGTCTCGTAATTGCTATATAAAGTATGTACAGGAACACATCAGTTGCTCTTTTTCCCACAAATAACATCAAGATAATGATACATGTAGTGATACAAAAGAGGTAGAATAAAGCAACTGAATTAAGTATATATATCAAACAGTTTGCTCCTATCTATCAAACATGTGTTGAAATCATCTATAAAATGCAATCATCTACAAATGCAAGTCCACTCCTGCTTCTTTCCCGGCATCTCTTGCCAATGCAACCTTCATGTACTTGCACTATTGCACCATATGGCCTTCCTTGTTGCAGTATGGGCACTTCTTTTTCTATACTTCCTAGGTGGTTTTGGTTCTTTTTGCTTCTTTGGCTCACTTGCCTTCTCCCTCCTTTTCTTGTTTGCTTCATCTCGGAGCTCAATAAGCGGATTCCTTCTCTTTTCACTCTCTTTTGGACGGCCTTTTGGCTTTGTTCGGGGAGGGTTTTGCAACATGCTAGTTGAAGGAGCATCTTGTGGTGCAGGCTGTTATTGCTTTTTTTCTTGGTATTGCGTTTCAGGTTGCTGCGTAGATGTACCATTTTCTTCTTCTTGCTGCTGCACAGCATGCTGTGCTCTTCTCATTGTTGCAACAACTTTGGACGCTTCATCTACCTTGCTAGACACCATTGCATATGCATTGTCATTGAAGCAAGCACCGAACGCCAAATTATTCACCTTCATACACAACGAGTTGTACCTCGGTGTATTTGTTGGTGGTACTCCAAACCTGATTGTATTAGTGACTGCGTTTGGAGCAGTTGTTATTGCTGCTGTAGACCATCACTCAAGCATGTACCTCGCAGGGATTTCCTGAACATTTAATTGGACCATCACCCTGATTATATGTGGGTAGAGTAACCCACACATCTCAAATTCGTTGCAACCACACGAATAGAGCCCCTCTGTAGCAACAGCCAGAACCCGATATGTTTTCACATCAAGACCTTCATTTGGAACAAGATCGAAACACATCGCTTCCCCCTTGACTTGTTGTGGATAAAACAATGTTGATGCCTGTCTGATAATCTAGAACCTTTCAAATATCTCCCTAGTGTAAAATTTCAAACCCTGCCTTTCTATCATGTACCTGCAATAGTATTTGTTGAAAATAGCATCAAAAATTGCTAAAACAGGGAAAACAGAATGCTATAAAACATTTTATGCTTCATTTCAGCAACTGTTATGATGTGGTCTGACCTTCCCCAAAGTGGTGCAGTAGTCGTCTCCGTTATGAATCATGCATTATCTTACCTATCAAGCATCAGATTCTGGCACAACTCATATTGCTGCACAAAATTGTATGCCGAGTCGCTCGGTTGAACCAATGTTTTGAAGTAGGCATTCAGTCCCTCTGATCATCCCATTGTGCTTTTGAATGGGAATAAATTGTGCTGGAAATACACTGGGGCCCATTTGCTTCTGCTTTTCGACATGTTATCTAGGTGGGTGTTATCAGTCATTGCAAACCTTTGCAGCATGTTCTGCCAGCATATCTCAAACTCCGCAACAGTGTCCGTGCCATATATGCATGAGTAAAACGCATCTGCAAACGGATTTCCATCTACCAAAAGAGGACCAAGCTTTTTTTCTTGCAACTCCAAGCACATGGTAGATGCAGCACCTATGGATTGTAGTAGGGAAATTTTTTGAAATTTCTGTGCTCATTGCCTGGTCAGGAGGCAGATTACTACTAATTTTCACTTTTTGAACACCCATTCAAATGTTTCGATCTTCTCATCTAGCAGCAGAGCGCATCCCAAAACAACAATATGTGTATGGTTGTTGACGCCAACAATTGGAGCAAAGGGCATGTTGTATTTGTTGGTGCAAAATGTTGTATCAAAGAAGACACAATCCTTGTACTTTTGATACAGTGCCCTCATCTGTCCATCCACCCAAAAAAGGGCACGTACGACATTGTTTTGGTCCAGTTGTGTTGCATAAAAGATGTGTGGATTTCAGCCTGCCGCTTCTCAAAGTACTCAATAACCATACTCATGTCTCGCAGTGAGACCTCTTCTCGCAGCATTGTTCTGATGTTAGACACATCTTTCTTCACGTACCCTAGGTACCTTGGGTCACCACCATGAACACTCCCCAAGCATCCCATGATTTTAGTAGTGCTGATGTTTTGTTGATGCAAAGTTTGGATAAATTGGAAATCCTCTTCTGGGACCTTTCTATGAGAGCGACAGTACCTCCGGCGACCTATTTGCTTCACCGTTGGATGGGTGTGTTCTTATTTTGTCGTCGGATTGATGACAAGTACACCATGAGGAGGTACTCGAGGCGTGCGGAAGAGAGGGGTGTGAGACGTATGGTATTCCGGGACGGTGAGCACACAAGTTTACCCAGGTTCGAATCTGCCGGCTTTGGACAGATCCTACTCCTGCTAGCAATCCAGTAATACGGCAGAGCCGGAATATGGGTTACAAGGGTTTCGCCAGTGCGAGTTGAGATTGTAGACTATTGAGGTGTCTAGAGTGTTGCCCTAAAGGCTCTCCCTAGGACGGCTTATATAGATATCCGGCCTAGGGTTTACAGGAGAGACCTATCCGGCTACGACTAAGAGTTGGTTACAGAGTACATCTTGAACTACAAGTAACATTATGGGCCTAAGTCGGTAAGTCTTCTGGGCCTTCCCGTAGCCGTATTGGACTCTGTCTTTCTCCCTGACTGGGCCGCCCATGAAGCAAATCTCTAACCCGAAGTGGGCCACCCTGGTCAGTGAGGAACTGTGAGGATACCCGGAAAGCATATCCCCAACAGCAGCCCCTGGAGGCCTCCAAGATCCAAAGTCAGATTTATTATCGTCTAGCTTGATCTTCGGCTTACAGAATCTTGAAGGGTTCCTGAAACTTCACAACAAAAAATACGATCCGGGTCTTAAAAAATAAGTCGGACCTATTAACAGGTTATTCGGATTTTCCAGCTTGATTTCAAACTAAGCCGGAACTTGGTCTCTAACGCCATCTAACACAAGTCATGGTCAAGTCACGTCATCTGACAGGCATTCTGTCAGCACGACCGTTGGTGGGTCCGCGGTTCGCGGAACCGAGGCGCCGTTTCAATGCGTGCGTGGAGATCGAGACGACGTAATCATCACGTGGGTCCTTCCCATTTCCTTCCATGACGCGTGGCGGTTACACTGTAGCATTTGCACGAATCTTGGCGCAGTTAGGTGGATATAAGGGGTTAGGATTTTGTCCTTCTCCTTTCACCAGTCCTTTGCCTTTTCCTCTCCTCCCAATCTCCTTGCGTGCACAGAGCTCTCCCGCTCCTCCCCCAAAGAACTCCCAGCGCCGCCCATTCTAGGTCAGCTGCTCGCCGGAGAAATGGCTTCATCTTCCTCTTCCGGCTTGGTGGCAGTGGCGGCGGCGATGGAAGCGGCGGCGGAGAAGGAGAGATTTCGCGGGCTCTGGATTCCCTGCGCGCTCAGCTACGAGGGTCTCAAGAACATGGAGAAGGAAGGGCTCCTCGCCGCCGGCGACAGGTGGAGCGGCTTCGAGGAAACCGTCCCCAACCCACGCGACGGCGAGCGGGTCCACTTCGGCACCCACCTCGACAGAGGTTTGTCGTTTCCTCCCTCGGAGTTCTTCTCCGAGGTGATTGATCATTACGGAGTTCAACTCCATCATCTTCCTCCCAACTCTCTTTTAGAGATGAGCGCTTACGCATCTTTGTGTGAGGGCTTTCTCGGCATTAGGTCGAGTTTGACTCTTTTCCGGTACTATTTTAATGTCCGGAGAAACTCTACTACTGCCGGTGTTCCTTACATCATCGATACTATTAGTTTTTCGCTTAGACGCGAGCGCGCGTATCCCAAAATCTTAGCTAGTGACTCGGTCAAACAATGGCCAGCCACATTTTTCTATCATAGGGATATTCCGGCTCCCGGCAAAGCCACTACTTTGCCGGCTTTCATTGACGGAGCTGCCACGGCCTAACCTTCTTGGGACGAGGCTGCTCCGGCTCTCACCGACAATCTGATCCTCGCTAAGAGGTGGATCGAATACTTGATCAAACACAAAGGACTGAAGGGATCCGACTTAGTCCAATGCTGGGTCTCTCGCCAGATCCAGCCCCTTCAGTACCATGGGGATCGACTGATGCACTCCATCACGTCATCCAAGAAAGACTGCCTTCGCATCAGCCCCAAATCCTACACCACTCAGGGCTACATAAGCCAGATCAAGTGGCTGATAAGGGAGCGTATCGAGAGGAGAATCCCGGAGGTTTCTCTAGATATGCATACGGCGGAAAACCCCGTAGTGCTGGTAAGCTTCCATCAGTACACCTTTTATGTGTTTCAATCTTTGAGTTACACTGCAATGTTGATATGTTTTCTTATTTTCAGCTTGCTGACCTCCCCGAGTCGGAACTTGCTCCGCTCGAAGGATATCCTCCTGAGTTTTCTCAGGAGACAGAGGTGGTCCCATTGCCGGACCTTGCGCTCAAGAAGCGTAAAGCTCCGACAGTGGCTGTTGGCACAAAGGAGGTGCCCGTCTTGAAGAGGTAACTTTCAATCACAACTTCCGCCTTTGTACTTTACTCGAATTTATTTCCGAGATGTAATGTGTCCAACTTTACTACATTCTCAGAGCAAAACCGCTCATCAAGGGCAAGGGGAAAGGGATTTCTTCGAAGCCCTTGCAACAGACGAAGCTTACCATAGCTTCTCCTACCGTGGCTCCTCCGACTCCTGTCCCTTAGCCTTCCGCAACGCTGGTGACAATTCCTTCTCCGACTATCGCAGAAGATCCAACTCCTTCCATGGAGCCTGCGATCCTTGAATCGCAAACTGACGTCACCATGGGTGAGTCAGATCTAGATAAGGGTGAACCCTCTTTGGGTAATGATCGCTCGGCAGAAACCTTCACCGAAAACCTTATCAGCAATCCGGGACTTGCCAAGTTTGGCCTGTCCTGGAAATCTGCAGAAGAAATCCAGCGGCTCGCCAGGCAATGCCTGGAGAAAAGTACTTTATCTGCCGAAGAAGAAGCGCAAGAAGCAGAGGATGTCAAGCACTCTAATCTTCTTGAACAAGTGCTTCTTCGCAACGAGAGGATCAGGTCCGGGGAGCTTCCAACTGCTCCTGTGACCCCTCTAACTCTCGCTAAGAAGGTTGCCGTTTGAGGTGAACGCGAGCTTGGATAAACTCACTCGCGAACAATATGTAAGTCGGAATTCCAACTCCTGTTTTTCCTTTATTTCATATCATATCCTCTAGCCCCCAAGCATGAAGTAGGATAAATAATCCGAGTTTATGCTTCATTAGGATGCCAAAGAATGAACAGGTGTAGCCCCCAAGGCTCGTGCTGATATTAGCAAAACTACTAGCCCGAGTCTTTAGTAGCTTTCTGACTTTGGGTATTCTGACTTACAGAAAGTATATTCCTATAACCAGGATTTATTGAAGAACGTCTATGATAAGAGGAGAGAGATCAAGGCTCTCCGTCTTAAAAATGCTGAACTTAAAGTTGCCAAGGATGAAGCCGAAGGTAAACATTCTGAGACTCAAACCTTGTCTTTGTTTTTTCAATGTCGAATTTTCCTAAACTGTTGTTCTTTTTGACTTACAACGCTGGTGAAACAATCCTGCGCCATGATCGAAGAGGCCGAGAACCTCGAGACCTTGGTGGTGGAGAATAAGGAGCTTTGCCAAGAGCTGGACCAGCTCAAGGAAAATCAAGAAAAGAGCATAGCTCAAGTCCTTGAATCCTCCTCCATGGCTACTGAAGAGCGTGATCGCAAGATCGCAGCTCAAGATAAAACAATCTCGGACCTCAAGAATGAGATTAGCAGAGAGAGGGACCTTTCCCAGGCGCTCCGGGCTGAACTCCAGAGTCTCCGGGAGGAGAGGACCAAAATTGACGACGTCATTTTCGGTACGTTCCATCTGTCTGACTTGTCTTTTTCTTCGACTTCTATCAATGTCAGATTTTTCTTAACTTGTTTTGTGTATAGGTCCTCTGAACTTGACGGACTCTTCTTCCACCGAGCCCCACACCCACCGGCTTACCCAAGTCGGTGACCTGCTTCATGACTTCCGCCAATCCCTTGAGGACATCGGCGAAGCTGTCAAGATTCCGGACATGCATAGCATGTCGGATTTCCAGGTGCGGGACAAGGCAAAGGAGATGCCGCAACTTGTTCGGGACTGGAACATGTCCTACGCGCGGACTGCGGCGCAGAACACTCTCACCATGGTCATGAGCCACCATGGGAACATGGAAATATGGCAAGTGACCAGAGGGTACTACAAAGTAGATGAATATGGCCAGGAGCAGGACCTTCAAGCCATCATGCACTCCTGCACCGGATATGGGTGTCACATGGCTGACCTGACCAGCTACGAGACCCCATTCTTCACCCGCGTGGATACTCTGCCTCCTCTTCCTCCAGAAGAATCAGCAGAAGTTTCCGACGATGAACGCACCAACTCGGACGCGGACATCTCGGAACGATAGCAAGGCGGCGTCTCCAGCGAGCCGACAACTCCTTCATCTCCTCCTGCATCATAGATTACTAGAATCATTTTGTATTATCTGAAAAAACATGATGCGTTTGTAAATATGAAGTACTATTATTTTGCTAGTGCTAAGCTTTTGATCTATTCAGCACTTTTGGCTTTTAAACTTTTTTGCGTGCCTGAAATGTTTACATAAGCACTTGTATTTTTTCGCCCAAACTTATCGTTTATCTGGCTTTCCGCCGTGAGCCGGCTAAACCTTCTGCCGGAAATTTTGCCGAGCAACGGAGCTCAATTTCTAAACCAGTTTAAACTCGAAAACAAAGCCGGCTTCCAGTACAAACAATTCACTACTCGGAAAATGCCCGCATCCAGCAATCAGACAAATAACCAAAGTAAAGACTAGAAATTTTAGAGTTATACCCGAAGGTAGCAATTTTAGAATCAGAAATCTAGACCAGAACGAACATGAGCATAAAGTACTTTCAAGCATTCTGAGATTTTCGACTATGACATGATCATTTAGAAATAAGATAGTAAAAACTTCTCAGAAAAACTTGAGGCAACCAAAACTTTTATTTCTCACAGAACATGTACATATATATGATTACAAAGAAGGATAAACTAAGAATAAAAGGGACATAGCTGAGCAATATTCCATGGTCTGTCTAACTCATCCAGATTTGTACTGCCTCCAGCTCTCTTTCTCTTCTTAGTAGCAGGTCTTTCTTTGACTGGCCTCATGTTAGTTAAGTAGTACGATCCATTGTGCGATAGTACGATCCATTGTGCAATACTTGACTAACTAAAAAGGGCCCTTCCCATACTGGGGAAAGTTTGTGCTTTCTTTGTTGCACAAGCCGGAGAACCAAATCACCTTTATTGAAAGATCTATTTCGGACTCTCTGGCTATGATACTTGCGTAACTTCTGCTGGTAGGCTGTAGATCTCATTTTAGCAACGATGCAAACTTCTTCGACTAAGTTGAGATCATTTTGTCGAGAAATCTCGGCATATTCTTCGATATACGCGGCCACTCTAGGAGAAGTATGAATCAAATCACTAGGAAGAACTGCTTCTGCGCCATAGACCAAGAAGAAAGGTGTGTATCCTGTTGACCTGTTTGGAGTTGTTCGTAAACTCCAAATTACAGAGGGTAGTTCCTCTGCCCAAGCCCTCGCAGCACGTCGTAGTGGTGCTTCGTAAACTCATCGATGTCGCATTAACCACACC
This sequence comes from Avena eriantha, assembly GCA_910589775.1. NCBI lineage: Eukaryota > Viridiplantae > Streptophyta > Magnoliopsida > Poales > Poaceae > Avena > Avena eriantha. The sequence goes on from OU342740.1 coordinate 19,280,216, forward strand.
TATCCCTACAGCTGCAGAACTTACTGCAGATGAGCTGGATGAAAGGACCCAGGCCCTAGAAGCGCGTCGTCAACAACTCCTTGATGAAGCCAAAAACATGGAGGTGGAGAAGAAGCGCATGTTGAACAAGGAGTACATGTCCCATCTACATCAGAAGACACGAAAGCGTCACATAGATGACAACCAATTCCCACGTGTCCGTGCCGTCCTTTTTGGAGATGAGATGGGAAAGCCACGGAAGGATAACAATGGAGATTGGTTTTACCCAACACCAGTGCAAAATACCGTGGCAGCTCACGAAATTCTATCGGCTAATCCAGGACCAGAGGAGGTACGTTTGGGAATCAAGCTACTCAATAAGGGACTGGAGCAGCAAAAGGTCACCCTGTCTGGAAGCCAAAAGCTGGTCTCGGATTCCGATCAATGTCGCACAGATCCGGCATGGGCTGACGTAAGATCCCACTACGATCGGGCGCAGCATCGTCACCCCGAACGCAGGGAAGACAATTATTCAAGAACCGGATCGTCGGGGCAGCACCACAGAACTACACATAACTAGAGCAACGTCGCTCCAGCAGCCGAGAAAGACGCGATCGCTGCACTGATTCCGAGGAATCCTCCCCGAAAAGGAGAAGATAAAGAGAAACATCGGGAGGAGGATCGTCAGAAAATGCCACCTCCTAGACATGAAAACCGTCCGGCTGAGCCTCAGCATGGTGGGAATGACGGACGAAGGAACGACGGAAACCACGCTGGCACAAACCGGCAGAGGGCTTGTCATAGTCAAGAACCTCCCCGGAACCAGAATAGGGACGCTCCAGACGGAGGCCGGCGATCAGCCGGAAACAACCCAGCTGCACCACCCTCTCCACAGCATAGTTATCACAACGGCCCCAAGGAGGTCAAGGAGGACGACATGGCGGATAAGGTGGTGGCAGAAGCCGAAGTCCGGCTCCAAGGCACCGCAGCCACAGCCGATATTCGGGACGATCCCTATCCCCGAACGACGTAGGGCACAGGATCAACTCCAACATAGAGGCTCGGCGCTACGAAAACGATGACGTGTACGTGGGCCCAAAGTGCTTCGGACCATGCATCAGAGCTACAAAATTCCTGAAAGGATTTGCTATCTCAAGACATATCCAAGCCTATGACGGCATTGCTCGGCCAGACACCTGGTTACAGGATTTCTTCCAAGCTTGCTGCATCACCAAAGGCGGAAACAGCCTGGTCGCAACCCGATATCTCCTACTTATGTTGCAGAAGACGGCGCGATCATGGCTCAATGAACTTCCGGCAAACACCATCCACAACTGGTATGAATTACAAAGTGTGTTCTTTCGGAATTTCGAAGGCACATATTGGAGGCCCTGTACGGTTGGAGACCTACAGCATTGCACCTAGAAAGCCGAAGAAACTTGCCGATATTATCTCGGACGATGGATTGACACCAAGAACTCCTGCGAGGGAGTAAATGATCAAACTGCGATTGAAGCTTTCATTGCAGGTCTCCCAATTGGTTTACTGCGCCATCGCTTGAAGTGTGACAAGGTTACTAATCTGGGAGAGATGATAGAAATAGCGAGCAAGTACGCAGATGCTGACGACGACGCAGAGGGATTACTCAATGTCCTGGCTGTGCCTCAGTCGGCAAAACAACCAAAGCAACAGGCTCAAAAGCGCAAAAATACCTCGGAAGAAAAACCCAACGCGGAGACAGCGGTAGTCACTACTGTTTCCGGGTCTGGAGGACGAGGAGGATGTGGCGGTGGCCGCGGGCGTGGCCGTGGGACATCAAGGGTCCAAGGTAGGGGAGAGAAACAACCAGGCAAAACCTACACTTGGGCCGACATCGCCAATAACCCATGTGTGCATCACTTGGACGCCAATGGGGGCTCGTCCCACACCAACGCTGAATGTCGTTTTAACGACGACATCAAGAGAGATGATACCGCGGGCTACAAAGCTAAGCGGAAGAAGGGAAAGAAAAATCCCGAAAAGGACAAAGAGACCAAGGAAGATTCCGACATGGAGGAAGCCGATGCTTCAAATCCCAAGTCGGAAGGGAAGAAAAAATTTCCCACCAAGAAGGACACTTACGTCACCTTCCTCGGATCTCAACCAGCAAAGGTCAAGAAAGCAGTTCTCCACGAGCTCAACGCAACAGTTTCGGCTGTCCCTCAGTATTTGGACTGGTCGGAAGTGGCAATAATGTTTCACCGCACTGATCACCCGCCTAAGCTACACAGGCGAGGCAAATATGCCTTAATCGTCAATGCACTTATTGACGGTTATGGTTTCTCCAAGACCCTCATGGACAGTGGTAGCAGCATCAATATTCTCTATGTCGAAATGCTATGCCGGATGAAGATCTCGGAAACACAGCTGAACCATAGCTCTGTGATCTTTCACGGAGTTGTCCCAAGAAGACAAGCTAACTCCCTGGGAGAGATCACTTTGGATGTTACTTTCGGAACACCAAAGAATTATCATACGGAGGCACTTTCCTTCGAAGTGGTCCCTTTCAAGAGCACATACCACGCTATATTCGGACATCCAGCTTACTGGGCTTTTATGGCTCGTCCATGTTACATTTACAATATGATGAAAATTCCAGGTCCCAACGGCATGATCACCATCAGGGGAGACCCGAAGAAGGCGCGAGAGTGCGAGGATGGAAATGCCGCCTTTGCTGAAGCCGTGCTGCACGCCCAGGAGTACCAGGAGATCAAGAAGAGCATAGATTCGTCCAAGATGCCCGCGACGAAGAAGGAGGTGACAAAGCCAAATCCGGAGTTCAAGGCATCAGAAGAGACGAAGACGACGCTGTTGAAGGATGATGATCCCTCCAAGGTGACTCAGATAGGCGTAGGCCTAAGTTGCGTATAGGAAAGCGCACTCGTCAAGTTCCTACAAGCAAATCAAGATATCTTCACATGGCAGCCATCTGACATGACCGGAGTACCTAGGGAACTTGCCGAGCACTCTCTAAATGTAAACCCGAATGCTAAACCCGTCAAACAGTCCTTACGACGGTTTGGTGATGAAAAGCGTAAGACAATAGCTAAGGAACTAGCACGGCTTGAGTTAGCCGGATTCATAGAAGAGGTCATCCATACTGATTGGTCGGCCAACCCTGTAATGGTCCCTAAAAAGGACACCACTGATTTAAGGATGTGTGTTGATTATACTGCCTTGAACAAGGCTTGTCCAAAAGATCCGTTTGCTCTGCCTAGAATTGATCAAGTTATCGACTCTACGGTAGGCTCGGAACTCCTCTGTTTTCTCGACGCATATTCTGGTTATCACCAAATCCGGATGAAGGAATCTGACAAAATCAAAACTTCATTCATAACCCCCTTCGGAACCTTCTGTTATGTTACGATGCTCTTTGGGCTGAAGAACGCAGGAGCTACGTACCAACGCACGATGCAACGTTGCCTCCATGATCAACTCGGACACAATGTACATGCATACGTGGATGATATCGCGGTCATGTCCAAAAAGAAGGAAACATTGATTTCTGACTTGGAGGAGACGTTCGCCAATTTACGAAAATACAACATCATGATTAAGCCGAAGAAGTGTTTCTTTGGAATACCAGCCGGAAAATTGTTAGGTTTTATCGTATCTCAAAGAGGTATAGAGGTGAACCGCGACAAGATCAAGGCTATTCTCAATATTTCCAGGCCAACTCGCCTGAAGGACGTACAAAGATTAACTGGTTGCATTGCTGGGGTCAGTCGATTTGTAAGGCGGCTTGGGGAAAGAGCCGCACCATTATACAAACTCCTAAAGAAGACCAAGGATTTTGTCTGGACTGACGAAGCTGAAGCTGCACTACAAGACCTAAAGAAAGTACTCTCATCTGCTCCTATCCTTGCAGCGCCAGAACCTCAGGAACCGATGTTGCTTTGCATTGCTGCGACAAATAAGGTTGTCAGTATAGTTATGGTGGTGGAGAGACCAGAAGAAAATCAGGAGCACCTGGTGCAGCGTCTGACATACTTTGTCAGCGAGGTCCTGACAGAATCAAAACAGCGTTATCCACACTATCAAAAGTTGTCTTACGGTGTTTTTTCTAGCATCTCGTAAGTTACGACACTATTTTCAGGAGCATCCAATTACCGTGGTGAGCAAAGCTCCCATGAGATATATAATCAACAATAGCGATGCCACAGGACGCGTCGCCAAATGGGGTATAGAGCTTGCAGCTTTTGTTATTGAGTACAAACCCCGGATAGCAATCAAATCCCAGATCCTTGCTGACTTTGTCGCTGATTGGATAGACACCAAGGAGAACATGGTCCTCCCTGAGTCGGAATATTGGACCCTCTTTTTCGACGGGTCTAAGGCTCGAGGGGGCTCAGGGGCTGGCGTGGTGCTCAAATCACCCCAAGGAGATAAACTTTTATATGTGTTGCAGATCCACTTCACAGCGACAAAAACCATTGCCGAGTATGAAGCACTGCTGCATGGAATCCGGAAGATGGCGCGGTCATGGCTCAATGAACTTCCAGAGAACTCCATTCATAACTGGTATGACATGCAAAGTGCGTTCTTTCGGAATTTCGAAGGCACATATCGGAGGCCCTGTTCGGTCGGAGACCTACAGCGTTGCACCTAGAAAGCCAGAGAAACTTGTCAGGATTACCTCAGATGATGGATTGACACCAAGAACTCCTGTGAAGGAGTAAACGATAAAACCGCGATTGAAGCTTTCATCGCAGGGCTCCCAATTGGTCTATTACGTCACCTCTTGAAGTGTGACAAGGTCACTGATTTGGGAGAGATGATAGAAACAGCGAGCAAGTATGCAGATGTCGACAACGATGCAGAGGGATTACTCAACGTCCTGGCTATGCCTCAATCGGCAATACAACCAAAGCAACAGGCTTAGAAGCGCAACAATACCTCAGAAGAAAAACCCAACACGGAAACGGTGGTGGTTACTACTGTTTCTGGGTCTGGAGGACGAGGAGGATGCGGTGGAGGCCGCGATCGTGGCCGTGGGACTTCAAGGGTCCAAGGTTGAGGAGAATAGCAACCAGGCAAAACCTACTCTTGGGCCGACATTGCTAATAACCCATGCGTGCATCACCTAGACGCCAATGGGGGCTCGTCCCACACCAACGCCGAATGTCGTTTCAAGGACGACATCAAAAGAGATGACACCGCGGGCTACAAAGCTAAGCAGAAAAAGGGAAAGAAAAATCCCGAAAAAGACAAAGAGACCAAGGAAGATTCCAACATGGAGGAAGCTGATGCTTCAAATCCCAAGCCGGAAGGGAAGAAGACTTTTCCCACCAAGAAGGACACTTACGTCACTTTCCTCGGATCTCAACCAGCAAAGGTCAAGAAAGCAGTTCTACACAAGCTCAACGCAACAGTTCTGACTGTCCCCCAATATCTGGACTGGTCGGAAGTGGCAATCACGTTTGACCGTGCTGATCATCCGCCTAAGTTGCACAGGCGAGCAAAATACTCCTTAATTGTCAATCCACTTATTGACGGTTATGGCTTCTCCAAGACCCTCATGGACGGTGGTAGCAGCATCAATGTCCTCTATGTCGAAACGCTACGCCAGATGAAGATCTCGGAAACCCAGCTGAACCATAGCTCTGTGATCTTTCACGGAGTTGTCCCTGGAAGACAAGCTAATTCCCTGGGAGAGATTACTTTGGATGTTACCTTTGGAACTCCAAAGAATTATCGGACGGAGGCACTTTCCTTCGAAGTGGTCCCGTTCAAGAGCGCGTACCACGCTATATTCGGGCGTCCGGCTTACTGGGATTTTATGGCTCGTCCGTGTTACATTTATAATATGATGAAAATTCCAGGTCCCAACGGCGTGATCACCATCAGGGGAGACCCGAAGAAAGCGCGAGAGTGCGAGGATGGAAATGCCGCCTTTGCCGAAGCCGTGCTGCACGCCCAGGAGTACCAGGAGATCAAGAAGAGCATAGATCCGTCCGAGATGCCCGCAACGAAGAAGGAGGTGACAAAGCCAAATCCGGAGTTCAAGGCATCAGAAGAGACGAAGAAGACGCCGTTGAAGGATGATGACCCCTCCAAGGTGACCCAGATAGGCGTAGGCCTAGGTAGCGCATAGGAAAGCGCGCTCGTCAAGTTCCTCCAAGCAAATCAAGATATCTTCGCATGGCGGCCATCTGACATGACCGGAGTACCTAGGGAACTTGCCGAGCACTCTCTAAATGTAAATCCGAATACTAAACCCATCAAACAGTCCCTACGACGGTTTGGCGATGAAAAGCATAAGGCAATAGCTAAGAACTAGCACGGCTCGAGTTAGCCGAATTCATAGAAGAGGTCATCCACACTGAGTGGTCGGCCAATCCTGTAATGGTCCCTAAAAAGGACACCACTGATTTAAGGATGTGTGTTGATTATACTGCCTTGAACAAGGCTTGTCCAAAAGATCCGTTCGCTCTGCCTAGAATTGATCAAGTTATCGATTCTACGGCAGGTTTGGAACTTCTCTGTTTCCTCGATGCATATTCCGGCTATCACCAAATCCAGATGAAGGAATCGGACAAAATCAAAACTTCATTCATAACCCCTTTCGGAACCTTCTATTTTGTTACGATGCCTTTTGGGCTGAAGAACGCAGGAGCTACGTACCAGCGCACGATGCAGCGTTGCCTCCATGATCAACTCGGACGCAATGTACATGCATACGTGGATGATATCGCGGTGATGTCCAAAAAGAAGGAAACACTGATATCCGACTTGGAGGAGACATTTGCCAATCTATGAAAATACAACATCATGCTTAACCCGAAGAAATGCTTCTTCGGGATACCAGCCAGAAAATTGTTAGGTTTCATCGTGTCTCAAAGAGGCATAGAGGTGAACCGAGACAAAATCAAGGATATACTCAATATTTCCAGGCCAACTCGCCTGAAGGATGTACAAAGATTAACTGGTTACATCGCTGCGATCAATCGATTTGTAAGCCGGCTTGGTGAAAGAGCCGCACCATTATACAAACTCCTGAAAAAGACCAAGGATTTTGTTTGGACTGACGAAGCCGAAGTTGCACTACAAGACCTGAATAAAGTACTGTCATCTGCTCCTATCCTTGCAGCGCCGGAACCTAAGGAACCGATGTTACTCTATCTTGCTGCGACAAATAAGGTCGTTAGTATTGTTATGGTAGTGGAGAGCCAGAGGAAAATCAGGAACACCTGGTGCAGCGTCCGACTTACTTTGTCAGCGAGGTCCTGACAGAATCAAAACAGCGGTATCCGCACTATCAAAAGTTGGCTTACGGTGTTTTTCTAGCATCTCGTAAGTTACGACACTACTTTCAGGAGCATCCAATTACCGTAGTGAGCACAACTCTCATGAGAGATATAATCAACAACAGTGACGCCACTGGACGCGTCGCCAAATGGGGCATAGAGTTTTCAGCTTTCGATATTGAGTATAAACCCCGGACAGCAATCAAATCCCAGATCCTTGCTGACTTTGTCGCTGATTGGACAGAGACGAAGGAGAACATGATCCTCCCTGAGTCGGAATATTGGACTCTCTACTTTGATGGGTCTAAGGCTCGAGGGGGCTCGGGGGCTGGCGTGGTGCTCAAATCACCCAAGGAGATAAACTTCTATACGTGTTGCAGATCCACTTCACAGCAACAAACAATATTGCCAAGTATGAAGCACTGCTACATGGAATCCGGATTGCCAAGGATATTGGCATCCGACGTTTGATGTGTTACGGAGATTCGGATCTTGTTGCTCAACAAGTGTCGGATATTTGTAATGCAAGTAAACACATGGCAGCATATAAAGCTGTCGTGGATGATCTATCTAAATCGTTCGAAGGGTTTTAAGTTCAACACATCCCTCGCACAGAAAATGAGGAAGCATACGCACTATCTCGGATAGGTTCTGCGCGGAAAGAGGTCCCAGATGGCGCTTTTTTAGAGCACCTCAAAGTTCCCTCAATAAAGGGAGTAGATGAGGAATATCCGACTAAATCCGACTCACCTTTGATAGCAGTTCTGGCTGTAATTCCCAGCTGGACTCAACCCTACCTAGATTATCTGGTAGATGGCAAATTACCCGAAGACGAGGTTCTGAGCCAGCAGATTATTTGACGAGCAAAAGCCTATACTATTGTTAAAGGTGAGCTCCATAAACAGAGTATTTCTGGGGGTTTTTAGCGCTGTGTATCTCCGGAAGAAGCAGCGGAAATCTTAAGGGAAATCCATGAAGGCGAGTGTGGTCACCACGCTGCAGCCAAATCTTTAGTGGCAAAAGCTTTTAGACACGGATTTTTCTGGCTTACAGCTTAGGCAGATGCCGAACGATTAGTCAAGACGTGCAAAGGCAGCCAAAATTACGCCAAACAAGCTCATGTTCCGGCTGATCAGCTGCGAAAGATACCTATAACATGGCCCTTTGCGGTCTGGGGGCTTGATATGGTAGGACCATTTAAACGAGCTCCAAGCGGATTTACTCACCTCTTAGTGATGGTGGAAAAATTCACAAAATGGATTGAGGCTAAACCTGTCACTAGTTGTGACGGAGCAATAGCCAAAAGATTTGTCGAGGATGTTATAATCCGGTATGGTTATCCACATAGCATTATCACGGACAATGGGAGTAATTTCTCTATGGGAGAATTGGCTGAATTCTGCAATGAGCAAAATATCCGGCTTGACATTGCGTCAGTCGCACATCCACAGGCTAATAGACAAGTCGAAAGAGCAAATGGTTTAATCCTACAAGGGCTAAAACTGAGACTCGAAGCACCAATACGGCGTGCTGCGGGGGCTTGGGCAGAGGAACTACCCTCTGTAATTTGGAGCTTACGAACAACTCCAAACAGGTCAATAGGATACACACCTTTCTTCTTGGTCTATGGCGCAGAAGCAGTTCTTCCTAGTGATTTGATCCATACTTCTCCTAGAGTGGCCGCGTATATCGAAGAGGATGCTGAGATTTCTCGACAAAATGATCTGGACTTAGTCGAAGAAGTTCGCGTCGTTGCTGAAATGAGATCTACAGCCTATCAGCAGAAGTTACACAAGTATCATAGCCAGAGAGTCCGAAATAGATCCTTCAATAAAGGTGATTTGGTTCTCCGGCTTGTGCAACAAAGAAAGCACAAACTTTCCCCAGTATGGGAAGGGCCCTTTTTAGTTAGTCGAGTATTGCACAATGGATTGTACTACTTAACTGACATGAGGCCAATCAAAGAAAGACCTGCTACTAAGAAGATAAAGAGAGCTGGCGGCAGTACAAATCTGGATGAGTTAGACAGACCGTGGAATATTGCTCAGCTACGTCCCTTTTATTCTTAGTTTATCCTTCTTTGCAATCATATATATGTACATGTTCTGTGGGAAATAAAAGTTTTGGTTACCTCAAGTTTTTCTGAGAAGTTTTTACCATCTTATTTCTGAATGATCATGTCATAGTCGAAAATCCCAGAATGCTTGAAAGTACTTTATGCTCATGTTCGTTCTGGTTTAGATTTCTGATTCTAAAACTGCTACCTTCGGGTATAACTCTAAAAAAATTCTAGTCTTTACTTGGGTTATTTGTCTGATTGCTGGATGCGGGTATCTTCCGAGTAGTGAATTGTTGGTACTGGAAGCCAGCTTTGTTTCCGAGTTTAAACTGGTTTAGCAATTGAGCTCCGTTGCTCGGCAAAGTTTCTGGCTGAAGGTTTAGCCAGCTCACGAAAGGGACGAGGCGGAAAGCCAGATAAACGATAAGTAGAGAGGGAAAATTCTAAAGTGCTTATGAAAACATTTCAGGCACGCAAAAAATCTAAGACAAAAAGTGCTGAATAGATAAAAAACTTAGCACTAGCAAAAGTCATAGTACTTAATATTTACAAAACGCATCATGTCTTTCCAGAATAATACATAGTTTTCTAATCTATGATGCAGGAGGAGATGAAGGAACTATCGGATCGCTGGTTACTCCGCCTTGATATCGTGCCGAGATGTCCGGATCTGAGGTGGTCCGTTCATCGTCGGAAATTTCTTCGGTCTCTTCTGGAGGAGGTGGCGGAGTATCCATGCGAGTGAAGAAGGGGACCTTGTAGCTGGTCAGGTCAGCTACGTGGCACCCATATCCGGCACAGGAGTGCATGATGGCTTGAAGGTCTTGCTCTTGGCCGTCTTCGTCTACTTTGCAGTACCCTCTGGTCACTTGCCATATCTCCATGTTTCCATGATGGCTCATGACCATGGTGAGAGCGTTCTGCGCAGCAGTCCACGCGTAGGACATGTTCCAGTCCCGAACGAGCTGCGGCATCTCCTTGGCCTTCTCCCGCACCTGGAAGTCCGACATGCTTGGCATGTCCGAAATCCTGAGAGACTCGCGAATGTCCTCAAGGGACTGACGGTAGTCATGAAGAAGATCACCGACTTGGGTAAGCCGGTGAGTGCGGGGCTCGGACGAGGAGGAGTCCGTCAAGTTCAGAGGACCTATACACAAAATAAAGATAAGAAAAAACTGACATTGATGAAAGTCGAAGAAATGATAAGTCAGATAGATGGAACATACCAAGAATGACGTCGTCAATCTTGGCTTTCTCCTCCCGGAGACTCTGGAGTTCAGCCCGGAGTGCCTGGGAGATATCCTTCTCTCTGCCAATCTCATTCCTGAGGTCCGAGATAACTTTATATTGAGTGGCAATCTTGCGATCGCGCTCTTTAGTGGCCATGGAGGAGGATTCCAGGACTTGAGCTATGCTCGTTTCATGATCCGCCTTAAGCTTTTCCAGCTCTTGGCGAAGTCCTTTGTTCTCCACCACCAAGTCTTGAGGTTCTCGTCCTCTTCAATCATAGCGATGGATTGTTTCACCAACGCTGAAAGTCAAAAAGAACAACAGTTCAGAAAAATTCAAACATTGAAAAAGCAAAAGACAAGGTTTGAATCTCGTAATGTTTACCTTCGGCTTCATCCTTGGCTACCTTGAGCTCAGCATTTTTAAGCCGGAGAGCTTTGATCTCTCTCCGCTTATCACAGACATTGGTTAGTAATTCCTAGTTATAGGAACATACTTTCTGTAAGTCAGAATACCCAAAGTCAGAAAGCTACTTAAGACTCGGGCTAATATTTTTTGCTAAATATCAGCACGAGCCTTGGGGGCTACACTAGTTCGTTCTTTGGCATCCTAATGAAAGCATAAACCCGGATTTCTATATCCTACTTCATGCTTGGGGGCTAGAGGATATGATATAACATAAGGTAAAAACAAGAGTTGGAATTCCGACTTACATATTGCTCGCGGGTGAGTTTGTTTAACCCCGCGTTCACCTCAGCTGCCACCTACTCGGCGAGAGTAAGAGGAATTACTAGGGCTGTTGGACGCTCGCCAGTCCTGATCCTCTCGTCACGAAGGCGGACTTGAGCGAGAAGGTCAGAGAACTTGACGTCCTCTGCTTCTTGCGCTTCCTCTTCGGGGGATAGATGGCTTTTGTCTAGGACTTGCCTGGCCAGCCGCTGGATCTCCTCTGCAGATTTCCGGGATAGGCAAAACTTGGCAAATCCGGGGTTGCTGATGAGGTTGTCGATGAAGACTTCAGCCGAGGGATCATTACCCGAACAGGGTTCACCCTTATCTTGAGCTGACGCACCCACGGTGACGTCAGTGTGCGATCCAAGGATCACAGGCGCCGTTGGAGGAGCCGGATCTTCTGCAACAACCGGAGAAGGAGTATCGCCGGTGTTGCAGAAGGTTGAGGGGCAGGAGTCGGAGGAGCCGTGGCAGGGGAAGCTATGGTAAGCTTCGTCTGTCGCAGGGGCTTCGCAGAAATCCCTTTCCCCTTACCCTTGATGAGAGGCTTTGCTCTGAGAATGTAGTAAAGTCGGAAACATTACATCTTAGAAAGAAATTCGAGAAAGGTACAAAGGCGGAAATTGTGAATGAAAGTTACCTCTTCACAATGGGCACTTCCTTTGTGCCAACAACCACTGTTGGAGCTTTACGCTTCTTGAGCGCAAGATCCGGCAATGGGACCACTTCAGTCTCCTCAGAAAACTCAGGAGGATATCCTTCGAGTGGAGCAAGCTCCGACTCAGGGAGATCAGCAAGCTGAAAACAAGAAAACATATCAGCATTGCAGTATATAACTTAAAGACTGAAACACGTAAAAGGTGTACTGATGGAAGCTTACCGCTACCATGGGGTTGTCCGCCGTGTGCATGTCTAGAGAAACCTCCGGAATTTTCCTCTCGATCCGCTCCTTGATCAGCCACTTGATTTGGCTTATGTAACCTTGGGAGGTGTAGGCTTTGGGGCTAATGCAGAGAGAATCTTTTTTGGAAGACGTGATGGAATGCATCAGTCTGTCCCCGTGGTACTGAAGTGGCTGGATCCGACATGAGACCCAACATTGGACCAAGTCGGATCCCTTCAGACCCTTGTGCTTGATAAGATATTCGATCCGCCTCTTAGCGAGGATCAGATTGTCGGTGAGAGCCGGAGCAGCCTCCTCCCAGGAAGGCTGGGCTGTGGCGGCTCTGTCGACAAAAGCCGGCAAAGCAGTTGCTTTGCCGGGAGCCGGAATATCCCTATGTTAGAAAAAAGTGGTTGGCCATTGTTTGACCGAGTCACTGGCAGAAATTTTGGGATATGCCCGGTCTTGTCTAACAGAAAAACTAATGGTACTGGTGATATAAGGAACACCGTCAGTAATGGAATTTCTCCGGACATGGAAATAGTACCGAAAAAGAAGCAAACTCGGCCTAATGCCGAGAAAGCCCTCGCAAAGCGCAGCCTATGCGCTCATTTCTAGAAGAGAATTGGGAGGAAGATTATGGAGTTGAACTCCATAGTGGTCAATCACCTCGGAGAAGAACTCCGAGGGAGGAAAGGACAAACCTCGGTCCAGATGGGTGCCTAAGTGGACACGCTCGCCCTCGCGCGGATTGGGATGGTTTCGCCGAAGCCGGTCCGCCAGTCGCCGGCGGCGAGAAGCCCCTCCTTCTCCATGTTTTTGAGGCCGTCCTCATCGAGGGCGCAGGGGATCCAGATTGCCCGGAAGCTCTCCTTCTCCGCAGCTGCTTCCACCTACGCCGCCGCCGCCAAGGAGGAAGAAGAGGATGAAGTCATTTTTTCTCCGGTGGAAAAGGTGACCTTAAAGTGGCGGCACTAGGAGCTCTGTGGGAGGAGGACGAGGAGGCTCTGGGCACGCAGGAGGATTGGAAAGGAAGGAACAGCAAAGGACTGGTGGGGATGAGAAGAACAAATCTAAACCCCTTATATCCACCTACATGCGCCAAGATTCGTGCAAACTCTACAGTGTAACCGCCACGCTTCGTGGAAAGAACTGGGAAGGGCCCGCGCGATGATTGCGTCGCCTTGATCTCCACGCGCGCATTGAAATGGCGCCTCGGTTCCGCAAACCGCGGACCCACCACCGGTCGTGCTGACGGAACGTCTATCAGATGACGTGACTTGACCATGCTTGTGTCAGGTGGCGTTAGAGACCAAGTTCCGGCTTAGTTTAAAAGCGAGCTGGAAAATCTATGTAACCAATTGCAAGGTCCGACTTATTTTTAAGACCCGGATCGTATTTTTTGTTGTGAAGTTTCAAGAACCCTTCAAGATTCTGCAAGCCGAAGATCAGGCTGGATGATGATAAAATCCGACTTTGGATCTTGGAGGCCTCCGGGGGCTACTGTTGGGGATATACTTTCCGGGTATCCTCACAGTTCCTCACTAACCAGGGTGGCCCACTTCGGGTTAGAGCTTTGCTTCATGGGCGGCCCAGTTAGAGAGAGAAGACGGAGTCGACTCCGACTACGGGAAGGCCCGGAAGACTTACCGACTTAGGCCCATAATGTTACTTGTAGTTCAAGATGTACTCTGTAACCAACTCTTTGTCGTAGCCGGATAGATCTCTCCTGTAAATCCTAGGCCGGATATCTATATAAGCCGTCCTAGGGAGAGCCTTTAGGGCAACACTCTAGACACCTCAATAGTCTACAATCTCAACTCGCATAGGAGAAACCCTTGTAACCCATATTCCGGCTCTGCCGTATTACTGGATTGCTAGCAGGAGTAGGGTCCGTCCAAAGCCAGCAGATTCGAACCTGGGTAAACTTGTGTGCTCACCATCCCGGAACACCGTACATCTCACACCCCTCTCTCCCGCACGCCTTGAGGACCCCCTCATGGCATACTTGTCCTCAATCCGACGACAACAAACGGATCTTTTGGACAAGCCTTGTTCAAGGCAGTATAATCAACACACATCCTTAAATTTGTGATGTCCTTTTTAGGGACCATTACAGGATTGGCCGACCACTCAGTGTGGATGACCTCTTCTATGAATCCGGCTAACTCGAGCCGTGCTAGTTCCTTAGCTATTGCCTTACGCTTTTCGTCGCCAAACCGTCATAGGGACTGTTTGACGGGATTAGCATTCGGGTTTACATTTAGAGTGCTCGGCAAGTTCCCTAGGTACTCCGGTCATGTCAGATGGCTGCCATGCGAAGATATCTTGATTTGCTTGGAGGAACTTGACGAGCGCGCTTTCCTATGCGCTACCTAGGCCTACGCCTATCTGGGTCACCTTGGAGGGGTCATCATCCTTCAACGGCGTCTTCTTCGTCTCTTCTGATGCCTTGAACTCCGGATTTGGCTTTGTCACCTCCTTCTTTGTTGCGGGCATCTCGAATGGATCTATGCTCTTCTTGATCTCCTGGTACTCCTGGGCGTGCAGCACGGCTTAAGCAAAGGCGACATTTCCATCCTCGCACTCTCGCACTTTCTTTGGGTCTCCCCTGATGGTGATCACGCCGTTAGGACCTGGAATTTTCATCATATTGTAAATGTAACACAGACGATCCATAAAAGCATAGTAAGCCGGACGTCCGAATATAGCGTGGTATGCGCTCTTGAACGGGACCACTTTGAAGGAAAGTGCCTCCGTCTGATAATTCTTTGGAGTTCCAAAGGTAACATCCAAAGTAATCCCTCCCAGCGAATTAGCTTGTCTTCCCCGGACAACTCCGTGAAAGATCACAGAGCTATGGTTCAGCTGGGTTTCCTAGATCTTCATCCGGCGTAGCGTTTCGACATAGAGAATATTGATGCTGCTACCACCATCCATGAGGGTCTTGGAGAAACCATAACCGTCAATAAGTGGATTGATGATTAAGGCGTATTTTCCTCGCCTGTGTAACTTAGGCAGATGATCAGTGCGGTCAAATGTGATTGCCACTTCCGACCAGTCTAGATATTGAGGGACAGCCGGAACTGTTGCGTTGAGCTCGTGTAGAACTGCTTTCTTGACCTTTGCTGGTTGAGATCCGAGGAAAGTGACGTAAGTGTCCTTCTTGGTGGGAAAAGTATTCTTCCCTTCCGGCTTGGGATTTGAAGCATTAGCTTCCTCCATGTCGGAATCTTCCTTGGTCTCTTTGCCTTTTTCGGGATTCTTCTTTCCCTTCTTCCGCTTAGCTTTGTAGCCCGCGGTATCATCTCTTTTGATGTCATCATTGAAACGACATTCGTCGTTGGTGTGGGACGAGCCCCCATTGGCGTCTAGGTGGTGCATGCATGGGTTATTAGCAATGTCGGCCCAAGAGTAGGTCTTGCCTGGTTGCTGTTCTCCTCTACCTTGGACCCTTGAAGTCCCACGGCCACGCCTGCGTCCTCCTCGTCCTCCAGAGCCGGAAACAGTAGTAACCATCGCTGTTTCCGCATTGGGTTTTTCTTCCGAGGTATTTTTGCGCTTCTGAGCTTGTTGCTTTGGTTGTCTTGCCGACTGAGGCACAACTAGGACGTTGAGTAATCCCTTTGCATCATCGTTAGCATCTGCATACTTGCTCGTTGTTTCTATCATCTCTCCCAAATCAGTGACCTTGTCACACTTCAAGCGGTGACGTAGTAGACCAATTGGGAGTCCTGCGAAGAAAGCTTCAATCGCGGTTTGATCGTTTACTCCTTCACAGGAGTTCTTGGTGTCGATCCATCGTCCGAGGTAATCCCGGCAAGTTTCTTCGGCGTTCTGGGTGCAACGCTGTAGGTCTCCGACCGAACAGGGACTCCGATATGTGCCTTCAAATTTCTAAAAGAACGCACTTTGCATGTCATACCAGTTATGGATGGTGTTCTCCGAAAGTTTATTGAGCCATGATCGCGCCGTCTTCCGCAACATAAGTGGGAGATATCGGGTTGCGACCAGGCTGTTTCCGCCTTTGGCGATGCAGCAAGCTTGAAAAAAATCCTGTAGCCAAGTATCTGGCCGAGCAATGCCGTCGTAGGCTTGGATGTGCCTTGAGATAGCAAATCCTTCCAGGAATCTTGTAGCTCTGATGCGTGGTCCGAAGCACTTTGGGCCCATGTAGATATCATCATTTTCGTAGCGCCGCGCCTCTATGTTGTAATTGATCCTGTGCCTTGCGTCGTTCAGGAATAGAGATCGTCCCAAATGTCGGCTGTGGCTGTGGTGCCTTGGAGCCGGACTTCGGCTTCTGCCGCCACCTCCTCCGCCCTGTCGTCCTCTGTGTCCCCCTTGGGAGCCGTTGTGATGAATGCTTGGTGGAGAGGGTGGAGCAGCTGAATTGTTTCCGGCTGATCGCCGGCCTCCGTCCGGAGCGTCATTATTCCGGTTCCGGGGAGGATCTTCACTACGACGAGCCCCCTACCGGCTTGTACCAGCATGGTTTCCGTCGTTCCTTCGTCCGTCATTCCCACCACGGTGAGGTTCAGTCCGATGGCTTGTATGTCTAGGAGGTGGCATTTTTTGACGATCCTCCTCCCGACGTTTCTCTTTATCTTCTCCCCTTCGATCGTTAGACTCTCGTCGGGGAGGGTTCCTCGGATTCAGTGCAGCGATGGCCTCTTTTTCGGCCGCTGGAGCGACGTTGCTCCAGTTACACGTAATTGTGCAATGCTGCCCAGACGATCCGGTTCTTGAATAATTGTCTTCCCGGCATTCGGGGCGATGATACTACTCCCGGACGTGATTGGGTCTTACGTCAGCCCATGCCGGATCTATGCGACATTGGTCGGAATCCGAGACCAGTTTTTGACTTCCAGATAGGGCGACCTTTTGCTGTTCTAGTCCCTTGTTGAGTAGTTTGATACCCAAACGGATCTCCTCCGGTCCTGGATTAGCCGATTGAATTTCTTGGGTCACCACGGTATTCTGTACTGGGGTTGGGTATACCCAATCTCCTTTGCTATCTTTCCGTGGCTTCCCCATCTCATCCCTGAAAAGGACAGCACGGACATGTGGGAATTGGTCGTCATTGGTATGACGCTTCCGTGTCTTCTGATGCAACCGAGACATGTAGTCCTTAGTTGCCATGCGTTTCTTCTCCACCTCGATGTTTTTGGCTTCATCGAGGAGTTGTTGACGACGCGCTTCTAGGGCTTGGGCCCTTTCGTCCAGCTCTTCAGCAGTAAGTTCTGCAGCTGTAGGGATATGTGTGGTTAATGCAGCATCGATGAGTTTACGTGCACCTTCGGTGATCACATGTCCATCCATCGATTCTTCTTTTTTCGGCTCTTCTAGGATAAGTGCTCCATCCGAGTCTTCTTCGTATTCCTCGGCTATCACCTCCTCTGTCAAAGGGTCTTTTGCCGGGGTCTTGTTCTTCTTGTTCTTCTTCTTTGCCTTCTTGGCAGCGCCGGTAGCAAAGACGTCGTTGGGTCTGTTTCCCGGAGTCAAGCTCTGATCGGTACTTTCGGATATCTGGACCTCGAGATTATCTCCGACGTCCATGTCATCCTGCGCTTTGGGAGAGTGTTCCCCAGATCCTTCATCCATGGCTTCTCCTTCTTCTGCAGCTTTGGAGCTATACTCCTCTTCATATTCCGCGGAGAACTTTCGGAAATCTGCTGACGTCATCAATTCATCCTAGGATGCGGGTACGTCGGCGTTTGTTCCAATTGCCTCCAGCACATAGTCGGTGTTTTCTCCGGCATCGGCCGAGCCGGATCCGGATCCCACGTATCCGACGAAGTGCGACGCGTGCTTCCTGAGGTACCTGTGGCTTTCGTGATCAGCCATGTCGAAACTTTTGATGGTCTCGAGGATTGCATCCGCGCTTTCGCCTTGCAGTATCATACGTCTCAGTGTGTACCTCAGGAAAGGCCTGTCTGTCCCGGCGTCATCAGAGCCGGAATCAGTGTCGTTGTTATGCTCCTCCTGAATTTCGACTTCCACGGGTGGGTCGATCTGGGATCCAGCTTCTCCAGGGAGATCCACTCTAGATTCGACTTGGACCTCTAGGTCTTCTTCAGGCTCGGAGTTCTCCACTATCTCCACAACTGGTGCGGGCTGGGTGGGATTAGGGTTTTCTGAGATCCGGAATTCTGCCGCCTCCGCGGACAAAGGAGACCCAGAAGATTCTTCTGCCTCTATCATCACCGCTGGGGTGGGTTGGGCAGGTTCAGCGAAACCGATGTAAACATGGATCTCGCCAAAAGACATGATTGTGTAGGCAGTCACGGCCTCCCTAGCCGGAATCCAAGTCTCATCGAGAACGATGAGAGGGACGTCGCTGGCATAGAGGATGCGACCGACGGCGATAGTCCCGCCGATTCCGATTCTTGCAGATTCCGCTCGGAACGCAGATCCGAAGCTCACTTGCCCCACGGTGGGCGCCAACTGTCGTCGGATTGATGACAAGTACGCCATGAGGGGGTCCTCAAGGCGTGCGGAAGAGAGGGGTGTGAGACGTACGTTATTCCGGGACGATGAGCACACAAGTTTACCCAGGTTCGAATCCGCCGGCTTTGGACGGATCCTACTCCTGCTAGCAATCTAGTAATACGGCAGAGCCGGAATATGGGTTACAAGGGTTTCTCCTGTGCGAGTTGAGATTGTAGACTATTGAGGTGTCTAGAGTGTTTCCCTAAAGGCTCTCCCTAGGACGGCTTATATAGATATCCGGCCTAGGATTTACAGGAGAGATCTATCCGGCTATGACTAAGAGTTGGTTATAGAGTACATCTTGAACTACAAGTAACATTATGGGCCTAAGTCGGTAAGTCTTCCAGGCCTCCCCATAGCCGGATTGGACTCCGTCTTTCTCCCTGACTAGGCCGCCCGTGAAGCAAAGCTCTAACCCGAAGTGAGCCACCCTGGTCAGTGAGGAATTGTGAGGATACCCGGAAAGTATATCCCCAACAGCTTTGAATACAGTCACCACCCAAACCCCATCTCGCTTTCCAACATGCATGTGTGCTTTATAGTCATGATGCAAAATTCTATTCCGCTGCCTCGTGTCGTTCACATCCATATGCAATCTAGCCTGTTTGCTACGCGACTTCTGTCCACTAAAGTTGCTCAAGTCTATCATAGCTTCTTTAACTTTTGCAGCAACACTAGTCGTGCTGCGCTCAATTTTTGCTTCATGAGCATTTGGTTTACCGGTATGCACACACTCAAACACCCTGTTAAGAATGGTAGATTTTGGTGCTCCTTTTGTTGTGCTGAACTTTGTGTTTCCAATCCGTGTGCCAAACCCAAGTTTCCAAGCATAATTGTTGTACATTTGTCTGGCCTCTTCAAGATCATCAAATACCATACCGACATATGGCACCACAAGTTGTGACCTAATTTCTTCTCCATCTTCAACACCAATATGTACTTCACTCGCACTTGCTGCACTCCGAGGGCCTGGAACAAATTGTGGCACATCACCATTGTGGTTCAAGTTTGAAGCAAATCCATATGGTTGTGGAGGATCATTGTTCAAGTCAAAACCAGCATGTATACCGTGTGCCACAAAACCCTGTCATGGAAAAGAAGTAGAAATATGCATCATTAGTAATAGAATAAAAATTATTACAGGAGGAACCTACATTTTCTACCTAATTACTCATGTAGGACATATTAAATAACATCATATAACATGTATGCAACAAAACATAACTCAAAACAGGCACGAAACCAACACATTACCATCAAAGTATAACTGCCAATGAAACATATCTAATCAAACCAGCACATTGTAGCATATAAACAACAAAAAAGAACCCTAGACGCAAATTTGGGAGGGGATGGAGCTTACCGATAGAGCAGGGTCATCAGCTTCTGGGTCTTGGTCGAAATATGTTTGAGGATTGTTCATCCCACCGCGATTTTGATCTCCGGTGTCGCCGTTCGCCAAATCGAGTTCACAGCGCCGCCGTGGAGCAGGGTTCGAACTAGAGCTAGAAGCAACAATTGGTGGAGGAATACGATGGTTAGGATGACCAGCGCGGGGGGGGGGGGGGGGGAGGGGGGGTATAGGACGGATCTTAGGAGGTGCGCCATGAACGGCTTGGTAGATGCTTCAATCCCGCCACCGCCACCCCCGTTTCGGCAGCCGTATCGCGAGAAACTATAGCTCTGGTTATAACAGATCGACTAGCATTTTTTTTGCTG
The DNA here is from genome assembly GCA_910589775.1 of Avena eriantha. NCBI lineage: Eukaryota > Viridiplantae > Streptophyta > Magnoliopsida > Poales > Poaceae > Avena > Avena eriantha. The sequence continues at coordinate 19,300,596 of OU342740.1, forward strand.
CGTAGCGTAAAAGCGGGAGGAGGGTGACGAGTAGTTATATCGGACGGTCCACGTTTGATCGATCGGAGGGCGCGCGCTTCGGAGGCTACGACGCTCGCAACCTCCGGAGGACGCTCGGCGCGGTCCCTAGTGAAAACCAAACTTGCCGAAATACCACTGGAGAAACTAATTTGCCAAAATAACACTCGCTTCAGTTTTTTTAGCCAGAATCTTTAGTATTAAATCAGGCGGTGTCACACTTCAAAAAATTACAACCAATATGCCACTCAACATCTCATCTCAACTAATAAATTCCTCTAAAGCTGCAAACAAACTCCACACCTGATGCACTCACAAAAAAACTATAACAAACTACACATGCACCGAAATAAACCTCATCTTAACAAACAACGGGAATGACACGCCAAAAAACATGCATGTGTATCCTTGTACTACTTATCTACTTATCAATAAAACTGATTTCCACGTTAGGCCTTTGACAATGGAGGGTTTTCCAGCATGTTATCATAGGGAAAAATAAATGTCTAAGAAACACCCTCTACAATGCATTGTTTCTTAAGGTTGTATTTTAATTTAATAATTTTAGCCTCATGCATGCATGTGATTGGTCTACTATTTGTTTTTGCCTATGACTATGTGCAAGAGGTGTATCTTAGCTAAGATACAATACCACTATCTTTCATCATTAAATATGGCGCCACATAGGCATTTTGCCTATGATACCGCGCTTAGAGACTACCATTGTGAAAGGACTTAGATACATCTACAACTTACTCCTCAAATATCTCCGTCAGGTGGGCCTAGACGTTTCAGTTTCGATGCATCACATAATCAAGCAAATAACCCGTAACAAACTCTATGAAATCACATTCTCTTTAGTGTTCAAAAAAAAATCACATTCTCTTTATACCTGCCTAGCATGCCCTTGGATGGCTGCCCCGTGACCTTTAGTTTTGTTCTCTCTCGTCCAATCTGCCTGCGTGACAAATCGTTTTCGTCATTGAAGAAGCTGGCATTGTTGAAGGTGGAGACGGCCGTCCCATCGCTTACCTTGGCCAGGCATCCGCCGCTGCGCCGCACGCCTTCTTCGATCTCCTCAGCTAAGCTAATCCCCTGTCCCGCCTGGCCATTCTCCCCATAGATTTATTGCCTGGTCCCCTTCACGTCGCGGCCTCCATGGGAATGGAGCAACTGAACCACGTACGTTGTGCTCGCTGCAGCCGTGGTCGTGGAGGGCGGGGGCGCCTCGGGATGGCGATATAGGGGGTCGTACGTGCGTGCTGCTCGCGAAGGAGGGGGAGTGTGGTGGATGGTGTATGACGCATGCGCGGGAAGCTCCCATCGGACAACCAGGAGCAGCCTGGACGGCTTCGTCATCAACAAAGGTGCAATGATGTGGAGGCGCCAGGCCGTGGATCCTCGCGATCGTCAACCTCGTACTCCGCCAACACATACTCCTATGCGGCAACCAGATCCCTATCCCTAGACGGCATCTGCTTTGGCTGCCAGGTTGGCCGGGGCAATCTCTTCTTAATTTTATTCTTGGTGCTTAATGGTTCTTTGTTGGCTCCTCTGTTCCTTCAGCTGCTCTCACCAGCGGCCTTGTTCTTTTCGTGTGAGAGCTGCGTTGATTCGTTTGTTCTCTTGTGAATCGTAAATGGAGATGACGCACGCATTAGCTGAGAAGAAAGCACAAACCAAGTTCCTCGCGGGGAGTACTTGAGTTGATCTGCCCGATCCGATCCAGATAAAAATAGCATCTTTAATCCAACTACTTCACGACAACAACTGTTTTGTTTGCAATTCTGTAATGTATAATATGTCCTGAAATTTGTTCCAAAATACAACAATTTGATTGCTGCATCTATAACTTGTTTGACCCATCAGCTCAAACAAAACTTGTTTGTTCCAATTCTTCTTATAGTGTGTAATTTTACTTTGGCACAGGTTACACGTATTTTGCTTATTAGTAAGACTTCATTGCGTTAGGTACATCAATGCGATATGGGCTATTAATTTGGCTCGATCTTACAGTTGAGATCTGGTTTACTACTCCAAATTTTTAGTACTCCCTCAGTTTCAAAATAGATGTCGTATGTCTAAATTTGGATATACATAGAGTATATCTCGTCATGTGGGATATTTTAACATTACTCACATTTCAAATTTCCTTAAATTTATGAATGTTCGGATAGAAAGGAAAATCAACCATCTGTATTGTACTTGCGCCCCTGCTGGTTTCACGAATTGTTCAATCAAAGCACGAGAAAAAGGGAGTAACTTATCCTGGCCAACTTCTTGGTACAATGCATGGGAGTAGGAGATGCGGTGTTCGGGAAATTTTTGGTGTTCGGCCGCGGGAAGAATCGCCGTGCCGCGGCGAGTCACAGGCAACGACACTCTAAGGCACGTGATCCAAAAAAGTGTGTACCCTATGTGCTCTAAATTTAAATCAATTTTGTCTAGATATACATCTATCTAGCCACTAAACATAGTATATGGCCATTTGATTATATAAGTAAAACAAATTTTACTTGTGAAATTTTTGCCAAAAATTACCAAATTAATTAAAGGCCAAAACTGGCCCAATTAGTTTTAACCGTCCGATCAGAAAATATACTACCGACTAAATGTGTAGTAAAATGCACCGTAAAATCTCCCTATAACAAATATATTTTTATTTTCTTGAATGAGAGGATGCATGTATTTAATATTGAAAATCCAACAACGAAGTTTGATGAATTGTTCGATGAAGGTAAAGTTTATAACACGGCCATTTTACTTGATATATTTGTACAAATATATGCACGGCAAAAAAATGCCATGTTCAAACATGGTCTCACATGCTCAGGTTTCAGCAAGCGATGGACAAGAAAGTTGGCCTCGGATGATGTGCACAACCATAAAACACATTCACAAAATTCCGTAGGTTGATCCCGGGATTGGGAAAGTGCTTTTTTATCTATGTATATAACCATGCCAAATGTTTCACTTTTGTCAGGATCTCGGAGGATTATCTCTTTTTGTACAGGGAATTATGGAGAACTCTTTAATTGATGAATCGCTATCACATAGGAATGTCTAGACCAAATCTTAGTGAGTGGTGAGTTTGCAACTTCCGCAGAGTTGTTCTAGGCACCGTTTTTCAAATGTGAGTCGACGTGATGCAGTAATTTCAGAAGAGGTTGTACATGCGAAAGCGCGTAGTGTCGGTGCTCGCGACTCAACCGTTGTTCACGGATCCGATAATGAGACCCCGATGTCTTTGTTGTACCTTGGTTAGCGAATCAATAGCGATGACGACAAGCCTGGAAAATAGAGCGGGGAACATAAGGGGGCTCCACTCGTCTTCCAATGAACTCACCTCCGTGTGTGAGCTGCTCATATTAAACACAACATTGAAGGTAATTATGCTTCGCTGCAATATATTGAAGTTATGATTGAACTCTTGATATTGTTAAGTTGTCATTTTGAGCAGACTGGAGCTAGAGAAAATAAAAATCATTTACTTCTAAAGAGTAAATATTGTTGAGTAATAGACCAATTTTCCAAGAGATTTAACCATAGTAAAAGATAGATAAAACACAGGCAGAATAATCGAAAAGGACCAGAAGATACGACAAACTATCTGAATATGAGAAACAAGACTAAAAAAGATGATATACATCACGGTAGAGAAATCACCGGTGTTCCCGTTAGCGTTGGCACCATCGTCAGCCATGTTGTCGAGGAAAAGGTTGTTGATGTCGAGGAAGAAGTCGTCGTTGGGGAAGACGTCGGCACAATCGCTATCCGTGAAGGAGTCCGTGATAAAGCCAGTAGTCGCGCTGGTAACGCTCCCCAAAAAACATATCGCCGTTCTCCCGTACAGGACTCGAAGCAGCGGGGTCTCAGAGGCCTACTGTCCTAGCTCGCGGTGCACGCCGCAAGACGGGGATGGGAAAGATCTAAGCATCGCAATGCTCTGGAACTAGAGGCACAAGGGTGTGCGTTGGTGTGTCTGAGGAGAGGAGCGACCTCTCACTCTTATATGCACGGGTAGGCAGGCGAACAGTCGGCGTCGGGAGAGGAAACAAACAGGCATCGACCAAAGCCGAACAACCTCCACTAAGCTCGAATTAAATATCCACTGAGTTCGTATTAAACATCCACTCACGCAGACTGTTTAAATTATTATCCATTCATGCGTGGCAAAAAGAAAGAGAATCTCTCGGCTCGAGGCATTCTCGCAACCCGCGGCGCGCGCGTCGTGACGAGGCAAGGCGGGCGGCGGAGGAGGAGGAGCGCGCGTGCATATGTCTTCTCTTCTCAAGCTCGTACAAGTGGTGGAAGAGCTCACCTTATAAGCTGGTCCAACTTTCACTCAACTAGCAATGTGGGACTAAACTTTTGTCCCACCTCTTGCCTTGCATGAAGGGGCCAAGTGGGCCTCTAGGATTTCAGGAATTGTTGAATAATATAGATGGGCTGGGCCTTTATTAGGCAAAATTCCAACAATCCCTCACCAGATCCCAGAGGCACACATAAATTTGCCTATGGTTCCAAAACATTGTTTATATACTAGTACTAGTGGAGACTGTTAAGTTGAACTTCTACCTAGAACTCTATGCTACACTAGTTTGCAACTTGTACAGTGGACTATGCCGTTGAACTGCAAGTTTGCTGCATTCTAGCTTTACACAAAGCCTTGACCAATATTGGGCTGCCGTGGGACTTCTCTCGGGTGGAGCTTATGCGTCATACTCCATAGCCTTTCATGAGTTTATTAGAGAGCACCCAACTCTCATAGACTGCGACGTTTAACAGTCAGACTCATATATGTGTGTTCTTCAAAAGATGTTCTGCAGGACAGCATCTCTGCTTAAACTAAACCACTTAGAACACATTAAGATAAATCAACCTGCCATGCAGAATAGGAAAGTATTGCATCTTCACGGAGTGGTGATTAAAGTATGGATACTTTCCTCTCAGTTAACCAACAGCTTGTCTCTCAAATCTAATTCACGGGATCTCCGATCACATAGAGTGGTTTACCACTTTGGAAAACTTATATTGTGGGTCTCATACCCATCTTCTTTGATGCATTTTCTATCATGTTACGTGATAGACCCTTTGTGAAGGGATCTACTAGATTCTTAGATGTTTGGATATAACCCAACGCAATAACTCCGGAGTTTCTCATTTCCTGACAGATTTCAATCTTCTCTTCACATGTCTTGAGGACTTCATGTTATCCTTAGAACTGTTCACTTTAATAATCACAGTTTTATTATCACAGTTCATTGGGATTGCGGGTATAGGTTTCTCAACCACAGGTAAGTCCATCAAGAGTTCTCGAAGCCACTCTGCTTCAACAGTGGTTGTGTCTAATGCTGCGAGTTCTGCTTCCATAGTTGACCTCGTTAAGATGGTCTGCTTGCAAGACTTCCAAGAAACAGCGCCACCACCAAGTGTAAATACATATCCACTCGTGGCCTTTATCTCATTAGCATCAGATATCCAATTTGAATCACTATAACCCTCCAGCACCCTTGGGTACCCAGTATAGTGAATGTCGTAGCTCGCAGTGCCATTTAGATAGCGCATGACTCTATCAAGAGCTTGCCAATGATCATCTCCAGGATTTGAAACAAACCGACTGAGTTTTCTCACAGCAAAAGTGATGTCAGGCCTCGTAGTGCTAGCTAAATACATAAGCGACCCAATAATCTGAGAGTATGTCAATTGATCTCTAGTAGTACCTCTATTCTTTCAAAGTAACACACTAGGATCATATGGTGTTGGAGAAGACTTGCAGTTGCTATACCCAAAGCGACTCAAGATCTTTTCCACATAGTGAGACTGAAGAAGTGTGATCCCACCATTATCATCCCTCAATAGCTTGATGTTCAGAATAACATCAGCTACTCCTAGATCCTTCATCTCAAAATATTGAGATAAGAAATCCTTGACTTCCTTAATCACATTAAGATTGGTCCCAAAAATCAGTATGTCATCAACATACAAACATAGAATTACTCCCTCGGCCCCACCATAGCGATAGTACACACATTTTTCAGCTTCGTTTACAGCAAAACCTGTAGTGGTTAAGGTTCTCTCAAACTTCTCGTGCCACTGCTTAGGTGCTTGTTTATGGACATATAAAGACTTCAACAACTTACACACTTTTCCTTCTTGGACATTCACTACAAATCCATCTGGCTGATCCATATAAATTTCCTCGTCCAACTCTCCATTTAGGAAAGCCGTCTTAACGTCCATTTGATGAACGAGAAGACCATATGAGGCAGCCAAAGATAGTAGTATGCGAATGGTGGTCAATCTGGCTACGGGTGAGTAAGTATCAAAGAAGTCCTCACCTTCTTTTTGGGTATAACCCTTGGCTACAAGTCTTGCCTTGTACTTCTCAATAGTACCATCAGGCCTAAGTTTCTTCTTAAACACCCATTTGCATCCTACAGGTTTGCACCCATAAGGACGATTGGTGATCTCCCATGTTCCATTTGCTAAGATGGAATCCATCTCACTACGAACGGATTCCTTCCAGTAGTCAGCATCAGGAGATGCATAGGCTTCTGAAATAGAAGTAGGAGTATCATCCACAAGGTACACAATGAAATCATTACCAAAAGACTTTGCAGTCCTCTGCCTCTTACTCCTCTTAGGAATTTTATTATCATCCTCCTCAGGTTTTTTCGAGTGTTTAATAGGAATGGTATGTTCAGGAATTGTGGGTATTTCCTGATTCAATGAGTTAGATATCTCCTGATTTGATGAGCTAGGTATATCCTTCATGGGAAAGATATCCTCAAAGAAAGTCACATCATTTGACTCCATGATTGTACCAACATGCATGTCTGGTACTCCAGAGTTTACTATCAAGAATCTATAGCCTATTCTATGAAAAGCATATCCCAGAAAAACACAGTCCACGGTTTTTGGTCCAAGTTTGCGCTTCTTTGGGATTGGCACATGAACCTTTGCCAGACAGCCCCAAGTTCGCAAGTAAGAAAGATTTAATCTTTTCTTTTCCCATTCTTCAAATGGAGTAATCTCTTTGTTCTTAGTGGGGACTCAGTTTAGGATATGACATGCAGTCAGTAATGCCTCCCCCACCATTCCTTGGAGAGACCCAATGTATCTAACATGGCGTTAACCAAATCTGTTAGAGTACGGTTCTTCTTTCGGCTACCCTGTTTAACTGGGGCAAGTAGGGAGGCATCCTCTCATGGATTATACCATGTTCCGCACAAAAAGAATCAAACTCGTTGGAAAAGTACTCTCCACCACGATCAGACCTAAGCCTCTTAATCTTTCGATCAAGTTGGTTTTCCGCTTCAGCTTTATAGATTTTGAAGATACTCAAAGCCTCATCTTTTGATTTCAGGAGATACACATGACAAAATCTCGTAGAGTCATCGATCAATATCATAAAATATTTAATTCCAGCTTTTGTCAACACACCATTCATCTCACAAAGATCTGAATGTATAAGCTCTAGTGGTGCCAAATCTCTCACCTCTGCAGTCGTATGTGACTTGCAAGGTTGCTTCGCTTGCACACAAGTTTGGCATTTAGATCCCTTCACAGTAGTGAATTTTGGGATTACATTCATTTTAGCTAACCGCGTCATGCAACCAAAATTAACATGACAAAGACGTGAATGCCAGACATTTGATACAAGATCATATGAAAGATGATTCACGACTTTATTATACACATCTGATAGTGACAGGCGGAACAAACCTCCACACTCGTAGCCTTTACCAATAAATGTTCCAAACTTAGACAGTACAAATTTATTGGACTCAAACACAATCTTGTAGCCATCACGACATAGAAGTGATCCACTAACAAGATTCTTATTTATTGAAGGAACATGATGCACGTTCTTCAGGCGCACGGTCTTTCCCAAAGTGAACTTCATATCGACCGTACCAACACCATGAACAGAAGCATGCGAGCCATTTCCCATCAGCACGGACTGAGTCCCTCTGACCTGATATGAAGAAAACATGGAAACATCAGAACAAACATGTACATTAGCGCCTGTGTCAATCCACCACTCAGGAGAATGACATAATGAAAGAACAATAGGTAATATACCATACCCAACATCTTTCATCTCAACGTCGCCCATGACAACATTAGCAGACTTGCTGCCTTTTACATGCTGGCGCTTGTCAAAGCGGTTGGGGCATGTAGGTACCCAATGGTCAGGATCACCGCACATATGACAAGCACCTTTCTTCTTATCAGCCTTCTTCTTGAAACTAGTAAACTGTGAGGCTTTGTTCTTTCCATCGAACTTTCCTTTTCCATCAAACTTTCCCTTGTTCTTGAACTTGTGAGACTGGAAGTTCTTTTTCTGTACCAGGTTGGCACTTGAACCTCCCTCAGCCCCTCTAGCATGTGTGTGTTTTGCTCTCGCCTTCTCTTCCACATCAAGAGTTCCAATGAGATCCGATACGGAAAACTCTTGTCTCTTGTGTTTCAGGGAAGTAGCAAAGTTCCTCCACGAAGGGGGAAGTTTGGCAATAATGCCCTCGATAATGAACTTGTCCGGTAAAACACAAGGGAAGTGCTCAAGCTCCTTGGCCAGTGACTGTATTTCATGAGCCTACTCAACCACGGAGTGGTCATCAGTCATCTTGTAGTCATAGAGCTATTCCATGATATACAGTTCACTGCCAGCGTCCGAGACCCCAAACTTGGCCTCGAGCGTAGCCCACATGTCCTTGCCATTATCAAATGACATATAGGGTTTAACAATGTTATCCCCTAGAATAGATAGCAAAGTAGCCTTGAACAGGGTATCAGTTTTCCGAAAAACGTGTTCCTGAGAAGGAGTAAGATCTTCCTCAGGCTTGCCAAGAGTGGCGTCGTAGCAGTTCATGTTCTGAAACCAGAGAACTGCTCTCACGCGCCACCTCTTATAATGCGTACCCTCAAAAACAGGTGGCTTCACAGAAGCAACGAAACCACTTGGAGCAAATTGCCTATAGTAAGGTTTTTGGATTGTTGAGTAATAGAGTAATTTTCTAAGAGATTTAACCATAGTAAAAGATAGATAAAACACAAGTAGAATAACCGAAAAGGACCAGAAGATACGATAGACTATCTGAATATGAGAAACAAGACTAAGAAAGATGATATACATCACGGTAGAGGAACCACCGGTGTTCCCGTTAGCGTTGGCACCATCGTCAGCCATGTTCTCGAGGAAAATGTTGTTGATGTCAGGGAAGAAGTCATCGTTGGGGAAGACGTCGACGTAGTCGCTATCCGTGAAGGAGTCCGTGATGAAGCCAGTAGTCGCGCTGGTAGCGCTCCCCAAAAACCTTATCGCCGTTCTCCCGTACAGGACTCGAAGCAGTGGGGTCTCGGAGGCCTACTGTCCCAGCTCGCGGTGCACGCCGCAAGACGGGATGGGGAAGATCTAAGCATCGCAATGCTCTCGAACTGGAGGCGCAAGAGTGTGCGTTGGTGTGTCTGAGGAGAGGAGCAACCTCTCACTCTTATAGGCATGGGTAGGCAGGCAAACAGTCGGCGCCGGGAGAGAAAATGAACAGGCATCGACCAAAGCCGAACAACCTCCACTAAGCTCGAGAAGCTCTCGGCTCGAGGCATTTCCGCAACCCACGGCGCGCGTGCGTCGTGATGAGGCGAGCCGGGCGGCCAAGGAGGAGGAGCGCGTGTGTATATGTCTTCTCCTCTCAAGCTCGTACAAGTGGAAGAGCTCACCTTATAAGTTGGTCCAACTTCCACTCAACTAGCAATGTGAGACTAAACTTTTGTCCCACCTCTTGCCTTGCATGAATGGGCCAAGTGGGCTTCTAGGGATTTTAGGAATTGTTGAATAATATAGATGGGCTGGACCTTTATTAGGCAAAATTCCAACCAATATTTTTAGAAGAAACATTGTAGTGGTAACTGTAAGTGCAAGTCGCCGACAAATTCTTTTTTCGTCAAGATGTAAAGCTATGCATTATTGTACACTTAGGTTCAATTATTGCATTACAGATGATTTTTTCTGGTCAATTGAGTTTGTACATTATCTGCAATTTTAATTATGCTTTAGGTTGCGCCTGTTTACGTCGCTATTCAGTCCCCTCTTGTGCTATTGCTATCTCGCTCCAAAATCAATTTGTATAATTCAATTTTTCATGTCAGGTTTCCTTTGGTGGGACTAAGTATCCAAAGGTTCCAAAGAAAGCAAGGAAAGAGTAGAGAGTTGCATGGCCGTACCTCGAAATTTCTAGAATGATCATAGGTTCTCATGTACCCAGTTTATAAAAATTAGCGAATAAGTTGTAAATTTCCAAAAATCATGAAAAAACATGCACATGAGCTAGATATTTATGCTTCTAGGTTATTGATTATTCTAATGTGTAAACTGATTTAAGTTAAAAGTCATACTGTAAAAGGGAGAAAGGTGACACCTTCTCTTTCTTAAGATTTGAGGGGTGAAGATGTATGACATAGAAAAAAAATTCAAATGAGAACCGTAAAAGATTTTTTTTTATGGATATATAAGTATTTCCCTATATAATTACTTTATTGTACCGTGGCAACGCACGAGCAGCCACCTAGTACCACTAGTGACCAACTGAGACTAACATTATCTAACGGAGACGTATATACCCTTACTCTTTTCCGAAAGATTAATGTCTATTTCTACTTTGAAATCATCCATCAAATCAACTCTGAAACACGTGAATACATCAAATTCTAATTTTATTTTGGCACTTTACAGAGAAGAATAGCAGGAAACAGAGGAAATATGGCTCACTAGACGAGGGCTCCGGTCGGACGAGCTGTGGTGACGGAAGGGACGTAGCAGAAGCGGGCGCTGCCCCACACGGGCGACCGAGCCACGACCGGCGGAGGGCGATGGGTGGCCGAGTCACGGAGGGATAGAGGAGGGAGACGGGTGGTCAAGCCACGGCCGGTCGAGCGTAGGGCGGCAGACGGAGGAGGGTAATTTTGGAAGGACCAAAAAACTGACATCTATCTAACTCTTTCACTCACGGTAGTTAATTAAAGGCAGTGTTATGTTGGCTAAAAAACTGAGAGAGAATTATTATTTTGGCAAGTTGGTTTTTTCTAGTGGTATTTTGGCAAGTTCGATTTTCACAAATGGTATTCTAGCATTGGAGTACTACATTTTTTTTGAACGGTCCAAGGGTGCAAGGCACCCAACTTTTTATGCTGCATAAAGAAACACGTGACAGAAACAAATACAAGGAGGCCCAAGACAACGCTCGCACAAATGACCTAAAATTGGAAGAAATGGGCCTCCAAAAAGCTAAAAACACCCTAAAATAAAATAATAAAAGCAATCAAGCCCAAGGTGTCTCTGTCACCATCGCCGATGACCTCGGAGGCGAAGCCAGCATCGAGATCTGAGTAGGGGGCTCAACCAAACTCGAACCAGCGATAAGAACCTCCGCAACCGGCCACCTCCAAATCTCTGGGGACGAACCACTTGGCGAAGAGGAGCTGACAAGCACCGGCACAGAGAAAGAGCAGCGGCAGAGTGGCAACCCTACTGCCATAAAGTCAGACGCGGTGGTGGAGCACATCCACCATAACACATCAGAGAAAACCTCTAGAATAACACAGGACCATATCACCACTTAGGCAAGAACCTTCAAATCCCCAGAGATGCGGAAAAGGGATTCAGATCCACCCCTCTCCTCGCCTCCACGGCCGGCCAGAGAAGTGGCACCAGAAACACCCATATAGATCGAGGCAAGGAGCAAGCTTATTGAACAAGCAGCGGCCGAAGGTCCCCAAAGAGGAGCCTCCCTCGGAGCCCCAAATATCGGCGAGGAATACCACTCCAGCGGCATGCCTGCACTGCCGCTAGGTATCTGCAACGGAAACGCACCCTCTTCAAGAGGAGGGTGAAGAAGAAACGACCGCCAACACCTTCCCCCCTCGCCGCCACGGCCGGCCGGGGGAAGACGAGCATACCACCCCTACACGCTGCCACATCTCACCCCCCTGCCGCCACGGCCAGCCGGGTGAGACTTGGCAACCATCGCCGACTTCCACAGAAGAAGGGGCTCCACGGGCTGATTATTCAGGGAGACGCCAGCGCCGCCCACCACTAGCTCCTGCCGTCGGAGCAAACTAGGGAGAAGCAATGGATCCCCCACTCCCCTCTAGCTAGACGATGCCACAGCTACAGTTCCCCTCCCCCTCCCCCGCCGCCACGACGGGCCAGCAAGAGAGGACGCAGCAGGCAGTGCACCAGGAGAAGAAGGGGGGCGAGGGGAGAGCGCCGCCGCTGCATCACAGCCAAGAAGACGGGCGGCCTCACGGAAGCACATGGCCACCAAGCACGGGGACTCAGCCGCAGACGAGAACTACTATCTACACTACGACGGCCACCGCCCCCCTTAGCCCAGCTCGACCGGCAGCGCCGGCGAGCGAGGCCTCAGGGAGGCGCGGTGCAAGGATGAGGTTGCTCTGTTACTGTAGCAGAAGGGAGAGGAGAGGATAAGATTGGAAGGGAGCCCGTACAGATCAGTAGAGAATGATTTGGTGTAGAGTACTACATGGTTTCGTCCTACTGATTACTAGTAAGTGCAACGCACGACTAATTCAAATAATAACTATAGATACAAATATTATTTGCGCTCATTTGAAAAATTTGGGAATATTTCCTCAAAACATCTTAAAAGAAAGTTTGGACTGCATAGCAAGACATACGGAAGCATCACAAAATATGTTAACTGAAGGGTGCATCCTATTTGCTTCTTTCAAGTCCAACCATCCTTGGGCAGTTCCTTTCCACGATATGATGGGATCAAAAGGACAGTATAATATGCACTCTGCATTACAATATTTGCACAAATACATCGGCATTGATCCAGATTTTACAAACCTAGCTACTTCAAACAATCAAGATGCTAACAAACACATCAAGTCATGTCTTGCTCGGCCAGTAAAAACCTATTTCTAGACACCTCTCAATCTATTAGGTATGCAAGGTCTGGTGTCTAGCCTGAAGCACATACATGAGCTTTCAAACTTTGCATTTCAATGCCAGCAAAAGATTGCAATATTCATTTCCCCATTTATAGTGTGCAAGACATTACTTTCACCTGAAAGCATAGCCATTGTATAAGTGTTAGCTTTGCGACAATCAAATAATGAAGAACGAAAACGAAATCACAGCAAGGGGGACACAGATTTAACGTAGAAAACCCTCTCCAACAAAGAGAGGGGAAAAACCACGGGCGCCAGCCTGCAGAACTTCACTATACGGGGAGTGTTTACACAATGCCGGGGATTTCACAGATGCAACTCATCACAGCCGACGGCTTACAAGAGGTTTATATAACGGTGGAAAGAGGTTTACAAGAGGCTGACAACTCTGCATCGGCCCAAGCCTCCGGCGACGGGCCTCGCTCCGCTTCGTCAGAAGTTGGCCTTTACTTTGTATAATTTGGATTAATATATAACAATAAGAACGCGTGAAGAGAAATAGAGTGCATACATCTTATTGAGATAAACTAAAGATGTATGAATTCAGGATGGAATATTGCTACTTTCAACAATAGCTAGATAGCGAATATCAATGGTGAGATAAATCAAAGGAAATAATTATACCAATAGATATGTAGATCAGATAGTTTACGATTACACCGTCCCATGGATGAAATCCAACATAACAGAGGTAATGTTGAAGAGGCATTTCTGTGAATACGTTGTGTATAGTGAATGTGCACCACAACAAATACTTGCACTCGCCTACTCTTTAATCACCATCAGTGAATTCCACTTCCAGAATGTTTTTGCTAATTCAGAGCGAGCAGAGGCACAACTAAAACACCGAAAGAACAAACAAAAAATATAATTGTACCTCGATCATATACTCAGAAGGATCGTCGACAGGTTTGTCATTTCAAATATATGGAAAGAATATCTTTACTCTCACTTAATCCATGAACAATTCAACCTGAACTGTAGCTTTACCATTGTACAACTTTGGCTCGTAATTAATTTGTTGGTGCATTGTCTTCACATTTTCCTACCGACCCAAAGCAGAAGCAAACCCAATGTCACTACAGCGTGCATCTTATAAGGACCAAACTTTATCAATATGCTCTGCCTAAATCGACCAAACAGAAACTCGTGCGCACCATGCACACCAAAACGTGAAAGGGAGAAAATCAAATAGCAATCTGACAACGGCTTGCTCTCAGGTCTGCACATTCACAGCTACATCAAAAATAGCTACCAAGTCATCAATTCTATTCCCGAAAAGTAAGGAAATCATCTTATTTTTGGAGGTAGATTAGAGGGGTGGAGAGAACTCACCGAAGAAGAGCTCCAGGGAAGCGCTTGTCGAGTTTGAACTTACCCACGACTAAGTGATCCATCTCTAATGAACACCATTTCCCGACGAATTATCGTCCTTCCTCCTTACCCCCTAATCAGACGCGATCCGAACCTGCCGCCATAGCCAAATCATTTCGGGATTCGGGGTGTGAACGTAACCAACATTTAGCAACAAATACTTGCAGTGCCTTGCAAAAACATGAGCTAAAAAATGTAATCACACTATTAAGGCAATCAAATACCAACAACTCAAATGAGGGATTGAAGTACTTAATTACTCCCATTTTAGAAGAACTAAAACTTAAAAATAATACTAAACCAACAAAGAATGTTTGAAATATGGAAAATTAATCATGAAAATATTACTCTTTGTCAGGTACCTTTGTTCCTAGAAGACAACCCAGAACAACAACATGAACTCATGGGCCAAACAACGACAAGTCTCGGCAAAACAATGTCATCTCATCTGGTACTGCATAAATATTAACTATGACTAAATTGGATGATCAACTACCATTACTTATGAATACGGGAACAATTATGTTGTTTCATTGCAGCATGACATGACGGTTTAAATAATCTACCCATGTTACACGGTAATTTGTTGCACAACCCAAAATAAGGCAGAGTAATATCTCAAGATTCTATGTATTTTATTACAACAAAACATTAAGAGGATCTTGCATCATGTATACAAAATTAATTAGGAATAACCATTCCTCAAAAGTAATTAGGAAGAACCTGATACTCTTAATATAGTGGCACATGTTGCAACTTTCCTAAACAGCTTCACCATGTAGTACTCCCTAAATTTTTCGGAATACTATTGCATGCATCTAAACACTTGGAGCAAAGAAAAAGTATCTTGATCACTCATCCTTAGCAGTAGAATGTCCGGCTACCTCACTGCAATTGTCTCCTTAGTGCCTCACCCAACAACCTACAAGGAGGCAAATTTACTATTTTTATTATTCAGATAAATAGTCTGATTAAAATACATAAGTAGCATTACTGCTATCTTGTTCATACTAACTAAATAATGTGTCAAAGCATCATACATTGTAAGTAGCACAAATCTAGCATATGTCATAGAGGTATGTATAAGTGTACATCTTTGGGGAGTTAATTCCTTTTGACGAATTAATTGAACTTCCATGTTTACTTGATAGCTAGATTTGACACCAACTGGTGTTAGTAATGTGAACACAACATCCGTACTAACAAAGGCAATTTCCTTTGATCTGATTTTGCCAAAGACCAGAATGATAATAACAGATGTCTTCTCAATCTTCTAGTTGTATGTGCATAGCATGACGGGCTGAGAGAAACATAAGTACAAAAGCACTATAGGAAGTTACACTCTAGCTGAAAATAAATCAGTGGAGCATGACTATTACAAATATTTCAGACCACTGATTTTAAATAGGTTCGTTAGAAGGTATACTTTACCCTATGTTAGAGAGCTTGTCGAAGACGGTGCCTTGAATCAAGGAACACAACACTCCCAAACAAAGTCATGATGGTTTTAGAGAAGATCGCCTTCGATGGTTGACAGGTAGCCCATTCTCTCTCCAAATAGAAAATCATCGAGCAATCACATTAACATTAGTGGAACTCTCAAAAAATTTCTATGACAGAGCCCCTCTTCTATCACAAGAATCCAAGTACTATGTAGAATGGTGAGATCATCACACTTAGACTAGAATCTTTCTTAGATAGCAATCAACTTATCCTTTGAAATAGTAAAATTGGCATCATCGATTAATTTACAAAAGCAAAGGATGAGGGAAAAAAAGGATAGACCTATAGTTTATGTGATTACGTTTGGCCAAAAAAATTGCTAATGTAGTTTTAACAAAAAAGTCAACTAATATCAGTCAATCTTCTCTTAATCAATCGTGTAAAAAATTATATGTACCTTACTCATGTATCCAAGCGAGACTTGTAACAAAAGAGAAAAGCTTATATAAAAGATGCATGCCCTGCACTTAACAACGTCTTGCATTCACAGTTTGCATAATTGAACTGAAGAACAAAGAAAAAACTTGAATGCATTAACAAAAAAGATACTGATACATCATACAAGGGAAGAATGATAGTGATGGAGATTGCTCGCCAATTATTCATTGGCATCCACTCTTTCAAATCCCTGGATGAAAAATTTAAAAATTGAAACAAATCAATCTTCTAGGGATGATAACGCGCACAAATGAATTAACCTGGAATGGTCAAACGAAATAAATTATATATGTCACGCGGCACAACTATTTAAGGACCAAATTATATGGAGAGCACGATCATCATCGGGTTTCTCCGATGGCACACGTCCACGATCCACCACGCCGAACAACAGCGACGTCACACCAAAGAAGTTCCACTTGCTCCGCCCCATGACCCATGCATGTGAATCGGTGTGCAGCATGCTACTCAAGGACCTATCGACGAAGCGGCGACACGGCCGGATATGACATTTGGATCTGGGCGGCATCGAAGTCCTCGTCGGGGGGGGGGGGGGGGGCTTGCTGCCCTTGCAGGCGGGCGCATGGAGGCGTCGGTCTAGGGAAGTGTTGTTACCGGAGCGTAGGGTGTCGCGGACAGAACGATGGGTTCAGGAGAACAATGGTGGCGGCGTGAGCGTGAAATCTCCTTTTTCAGTTTTCTTTCTTAGAGAGACGGATCGTGCGTTGAACAAGATGGCGAGTTTTTCCTCTGCCGTCGGAGCATAGTCCGCCGAACCTAATTGCTAAGCACTTTTTTTACACTTAGCTGAGACTAGTAAGTGTGTGTACGTGCAACGCACGCTTCCATTATCACGAACCAAAATAATTATAGTTTCAATTCTAAATTTTAAAATACACTGTATGGTAATCCATATGTGTCTATACATAATTACATATATGCTAATCGACATGAAAAGATAAAAATAGAAAGGGGTGTATTTCGGTTACTCTTACTCATGTTGGAATGGAGAACAACGTCATGAAATTTACTGAATGGTCTAGCCATGCTTATGATTGGAAAGCATAAAATGAAACCAGAAAAATTTACTTCATGCACAATCAACCTCATGGTCTGATTCCTGACAGAGTCCACCAACATAACATCTCCAAAGATGTGATTGATTAATTTGGTTAGTCAAATTCCACAAAAGTACTTATATACAAACCTTTTGAAAAGATGCTAAAAGAAAGTCATGTTCCCAGTTCAGGTTTAGAGCACGCGTTTAAAAAAATATTGCAATTAGTACCACATTTAACTTTAAAAGTCTTACAATTGTAATCAGAAATCCAATTCCAGACAGTCAACATAAAGTAAAGAAACTTATACCCATCCTGGGAGTAAAATCTTAACAAAAATCTCCACAAGGAAGTATTCCATGTTTAATAACAATGTAAAATGATCAGTCGATGTCGTCCATCTAGTTAGCAGTTTTTCAATTAAAGTTCTGCAACAGATGGACCTTGCATCATGTAGGCATAGAGCTCATTTACTAATGAGTCAGGTTATAGTCATCGGGGTGAGAACTTGAAGCATTCTCAAACTGGCGCAAACCTGGCACACTGAAACTCCATATTAGTTCCAGAAATTGTATGCAAGCTCTCTGGCTATTCATTATTTTAAAGAACTTATTAAGCATTTATTAATTCACGGTTGTGAATACCTGCGTACTGAAGAAGGTTGTTATTAGCTAACATATAATTGAAGCAAAATAATTTATAATAAATGAAAGATCAATTTTCCCATTTACTGGTCCTTGTGCCATAGGAAAAGAAACCTAGCTACTTTTACAATGGAACATTTTAATGTCAATAATTATGCAAAGCCGTACATCAACATTTATATCTATCATGAAGTTAAGAGATGTCATTCGGTTCAGCAGATAATCTGAAAGCTCACCATGTCTAGTCACCAAAACTTGAGGCGATCATGACAGTAGTCTGCACTTACAGATTGAAATAAAAGCATTAGAGGCCAAGAAGATATATGCAAGTGAAACACTGCTACACACTCTGAAGTCTTGTCAATCTGAAATAACCAATTTATGAAAGATTCTTCTCATGGTCTTGCTTATACGAATTTTGATCAGCCCAATTCAACATCCACCGCACTCCCCAATGTAATTAAATTCTCATGAAAGTGGTGTGCTTCACTTTTGTACAGCTACTTGCAATCACCATACAAAGTATCACGGTATAGCATAATTGTTCCTTGTGGACATAACAGAGCAAAGATGGCATTAAGAGTTACTATCTCTTAGCAACGTAACATAATAGAAAATAGAGATAGAAGGTAGTTTACAATGTTGACAGAGGATGGCGCTATAAAACATTCAAAAGGTAGCAGGCTGGAGAGTAGCAATCCTTGCCCGGTACAAAGGATCGGCTCGTCACTACCAAAACAGCAAATTAAATTAAGAAAACAACCATGCACTACATCATACACATCGAGATAAAAATCAAGAGCAAAAATTCAGGAAACAATTTCTCGCCAAAAGAATGTTGAACTAAACACACTGACGGAGTGATTTGCATTGCCTTTTCTCTGAAGAAACAACATAGTGACAATGGCTTACCCTTTCTAGCAATTTATTCAGCACTTCAGAGAAGATGCACCGGAGGCCTGATTATGTTTGTGCTTATCACAGCCTAGAGACAAACAACAATAGATTTTAGGTTTTCCGCTCTACAAAGAAAACAATATAACCATAAATATTATACTGGATCACTTGCTATTTTTTCTAGGAGACATCATTGGTATGTTGTCGAAGAGAAGCTGGCTTATCAAAACAAGGATACGATATATACAAATGGGATTGTGATATTTGTGCTGAGCAATACATCATTTACTTTCCTTTCAAGTATAAACATGATATGATAATTCTAGCATGCTTGTTCCTTTTCAATATATAGATTGAAAATACCGAGAGCACCAACATCAGTCTGGCCTGGTTACCAGTTGTGATGTTTGAGGTTTTCTTGTGATCGATGGTCAAGAGGTTCAAGAGGCAGAGGTGATCGATGATCATTGACACACTGCAGAAGGGATAACTATTAAAGATAAATACAGATGGCATGACATAGAAGACCTCAAGTAAAGTGAAAATACAAAATGTGAATATGGTACCAACTTAGTCGATTAATATATGCAAACAACTATCAACTCACTTGATATAAACTGTTATCAAAATTCTGCATTACGAACTGTCTCTATACAAAATGAAATAAAATTTTAGGATTACCTTGATATACTTATTACATTGGTAGACATGGAAAAATTACATGATATAATTGACCAGCACAATATTGCACTGTAAAAATATAAAGAGGCATGTGCACCCCATGAACGAGTATTACTAATGTAATCCTTGGTGTAATCTAAACTTGGTATTGACCATGCTATGTGTGCAGTAGCATGGGGAGTTGACAGTAGACGTGTGTCCCTGCAGCTGGTAGTGCGCACAGCTGGTAGCTAACGGCAGGGCCGATCTGTGTGTCCCTGCATAGTAGCGACGTGTGTGTTGAGTATGTTTCAGCCTGCCTATAGTGCGTACACGTGTGTGTAACTATACATGCCGGCTGTGTTGTTAGATAGAGCAAAGAGAGAAGGGCATTTGTTGCCTGGAAAGAATCTGAAACTATGTCTCTGAATTTTTCTTGGATTTGCATTTCCTCGAACAGCTCCTGAGCGTCGTGAGATCCACCAAATAAGAGCGTGAACTAGCGTTCCAGCTGACAAATTCCACTGTTCAAGCTAGATCTACACATGCTAATAGCTTCAGTGTTGGGTCAAGCAAAGGAGAACTATACTATCATTCTCAAAAACAGGAGAAGGACTGAGATAGGTGGTTTCTCTACGCTAGCTGCCTGTACTGGAAAGGAGATGCTTGGACCTTATCACGGAGATAGAGAGATGGCACATGAGTTACAGGCGGCAGCGTGAAGACATTGGGAGCGGGATTTAGGGCTCCAGGCCCTCCGCAGTGGCCGAATACGATGATGCTTGTCGCCGCTCACCTCCCGCCGGCGCGTGCATGTTGTCATGCGTCGCTTTCAGCCTCCGACGCCGAAGTTCAAGAGGGAGGAGAGGAAGGGAGATGGAGGGGAGGGATCCTAGGGAGGGAGGGATCAAGGTAGGGGATTATGGGGTGGGTGATTGTGGTCGATCGTGGGGTGCGAGGCGACAACTCGGGGAGGTGGAGAGGATTTGATCACGAGAAATCAGGGCGTGCGAACATAGTTTGGTTCCACCGTATGAGCGCCCGTCCAATGTTGTAAAATACTAAATAAATGCACGCAGAGATCTGATTAGGCTAACTCAGACTATTAGATTATCTTTAGTGGGCCGGATCGTGTGGATTTAGTCCGCTCGTGTATGGTTTGCAGGGCATGTTTAGCGAAATTCTTGTCTACTCCTTTAAAAGTAGTAGAGATAGATATTAGGTTGA
Source organism: Avena eriantha (assembly GCA_910589775.1). NCBI lineage: Eukaryota > Viridiplantae > Streptophyta > Magnoliopsida > Poales > Poaceae > Avena > Avena eriantha. Next base: position 19,321,396 of record OU342740.1, read on the forward strand.
TATAGGCGGTGAGATTTAATCAAGTGGGTTGATCCTGTAGTTATAACCTGTCTGTGTAAGTTTGCTGGGTGCACTTAAGAAAGAAAAGGTTTGCTCTTTTATAAGTAGTATAGATTATCCGTGCCACGGAATATAAAATGGAATAACTTTTTAAAGAATCTAAAATGAATTTATTCAACGACTATTCTAACAAGGGCCCATGCCCATTGGAGATTGATCGAAGCTCTTGAGTCTTTGTGTGCAAGGGTTTCTGAGAGCAAAGTATTTTCCTTAGGATGATTTACTTAATACTAAACTAAAACAAGGTAGTTCCTTTATTTGGCAAAGTATTTGGACGGGCACGCAAACATTCAAGAAAGAATATATTTGACGAGTTGGTCAAAGGACCTCGATTCATATTTGGGATGATGATTGGATTTCCAATGGCTCTTTGAGGAAGACAATTACTCCCATGGGGCAGAATATTATCACTCGAGTTAGTGAGCTAATTGACCCAGCTACTAACATGTGGGATGTAGAATTGTTGAGGCAAACTTTCTTGCCGGTGGATGTTACAATAATTATGTCTATTCCATTATCATCTCATAACATGGAGAACTTTGTGGCCTGGAATCTAACAAAGCCAGACACGTTCTTAGTTAGATCAGCATACTAGCTGAGTGGAAAAGTCAGTTTAGGCATAAGGTGAATAGAAGCCAAGACGGGCCGATGAAGGATCATCCCTTGTGGTCGAGAATTTGGAGCCTGAGAGTACTGAGCAAGGTCAAGATTCACCTATGGCGCATCATGTAGGACACACTGCCGTGCTGTGCGGTTCTAGCTAACACACACATCAAGGTGAGTGGTCATTGTCCATTATGCGCTGAGAGTGTCGAGGATGTGAAGCATCTACTTTTTCAATGCCCTCTCGCGGTATCAATATGGGGGGATTGGGGCTTGGACAACTGATGGATAATACATGTGCTATTGATCGAGCGGGCCAAGCAGTGGTAGAGTATCTGTTGTGTGTAGAACATGAAATGACGACTGTGTCACGTGCAATACCGGAGCTAGTCGTTGTCGTCTGCTGGTACATTTGGTGGGCGCGAAGACAAATCACTATAGGTGAGAAAGTGCAGGAGCCGAGGTGGTTGGCACATTCAATTGAGCTCTATATGCAAATTTCTGAACTGCCAATGCACAAAAAGCTAGAGCAAAGAGAGAAGGTTGGTCGCGTCCTTTACATGATCATGTCAAAGTTAATGTCGATGCTTAGTTCGACATAGATTCTTTGAGAGGAGTAATCAGGGACAACAAGGGTGAGTTCATTGTAGCGACAAACACCCGGTTAGATATGGTCATGGATGCTTTGTCAGCAGAGGAATGTGCAGTGAAAGACGAATTAAAACTAGCTCAGTCCATAGGCTGCAGTAGACAGATTCTGTCTTCAGATTGTTCAGATGCTGTCCATGCTATGGTGGACGGTGGTACATCAAGTCCTGCAACTTCTATATTTGATGACTGCTACAACCTCGCCACTTATTTTCCGAAGATAATTTTCGAACACTATTATCGAGATGCTAATTCCTAGCTCATGAATTAGCTAGAGTAGCGAGAGGATATAGTGGGCAGGTGTGGATAGATGATCCACCTGATTTTATATGAGCTTTGTTATTAGCCGACGTAACTTTGATCCTGGATAAATAACAAAGTGTTGAGCTGTTCAAATAAAAGGGGTCCATGCCCATGAAATTTCTCCCGTCCCACTTTTGGCATTACAATTTGTCCACGTAAGATCAGGTCCACCCGTTGAGTGTTTTCAGTCTGAAATCCGGAGCTAAATATCATCGGATGAATGCAACTTTCAGTCTGAGAATAGCTGATTTACCACTCGTGTTCCTAGTTTCACTTTGCGATTTTTTTTGAAATTCACCCAAAGTTCGTCTAAACCGAGAAACTTCATACTAATGTAGGCTATTGCATTAAATTATAGGCGAGTTTGTACATATTTTGTCAAATTCGACATATACCTCAATTCTACTTACACTAGGCTAAAAAGCATGAAAAACACTTGGGAATCCTCGTTGCCGTCTTCCTCGCCTAGTGCATGCCGAGGCGGCGGTAGAACACCATGTAGTTGCCATCCTTGCCATCGTCGTCACTCGGTGGCTTGTAGCTCGGCGGCTGGGAGCTACAACCCTGCTCGGCGTCGCTGTTGCGCCACTTCTGCGAGGAGGGCCCCAACCCGCCTTCGTCGGAGTCAGAGTCGTCGAGGACAATGAGCAGCACGCGAGGCCTCGCGCTCTGCCTGCTACTACAGGTGACGGAGGCGTCCAGCCTCCTACTGCTCCCAGTCCAGCCTGGACTAGGCGAACGTGACGGCCCCAACATCGGGGGAAGGGGGGGGCGTCGTTGAGCGAGGCATCCACTGCCATCTTGAGGAGGAAGTCATCATCGCCTTCCAGCGAGGCCTATTGCACCGGCTCCTTCTTCAGCGCGTAGTGGCCCGCCGGTGTCGTGCTCCCTCTTCGGGCTGACGAGGCGCATATGGCCGTTTAGAGGCGATGAAGCGCGGCGCTGGTTGACGAGTGTAGCAGGGACTGAGGCTCCAGCGGTGAGTTGTGTGGCAGGGTGAGTTACACGACGCCGAGCCATACGAGCGCGAGGCCGGTGCCGAAGCTGACGAGGAGGACGACGCGCCGACCATCCTCCTCGGCATTGATACCTTCGATCCGGATTACGGATGTAGTATAGCTCTTTTTCCCTAGTAGACCTAGGTTATCAAATCCACGGGAAGCGAATGCGTAGTGAAGTTACTTTAACGGACCTTCGGAAGTTTTAGAATTCCTTTTGTGTTTTTACCGGACCAATAGCTTGCGTCTTTTTGTTGTTGTCGATGATGGAGAGAGAGGGCCTAGGGCATTCAATTTCACCTATAGCTGTGCTAAAACATCTGATGGAAATAAAATATAGAAATAAAGTATGCATGTACTTGTTAGAGCAAGATAAATTATATGTGGGCAGTGCATCCATAATTGCTATTGCCTCCTGATGAGTGCATATTTGCATCATGTTTTACATTATTATTTTGCACTATAGATATAGGATCTTGGTATTTTAGGCGCTCGCGCGCCATATTTTATGTCTGTTTTCACCAGGATCAGGACAGATGATGGATCCAATGGATACAATTATTAAGGGAGTTGTACTGTGGAGAAAAGGAGTCAAAAACAACATAAATCGCTTATTTGGGAAATATTAATAATACCAGAAGAAAATCAGAAGCAAACGAAGGAGGTAGAGAGCGTAACGACCAACTATACGGCGGGAGAATTTCTTCCGCCCGTATAGCTCCCGCAGTATAGTTGGCGCTGCCTCCGCCTCGTCAAATTGTTTCACCCCGTGCAATTGGTTCGAGGAGACGACATACAGAACACCCAGAAATCGCAGAAACCTCACATCCGGAAGGCATCTGGAGGGGGAACTCATCCGCCAGGGATCCATCTTCACCCTGCGTAGATCCGGGAGTCTAAGACACCGATCTTCATCATCCACCGCTGCATCACCACCATCTCCATCCATCCCATCTACATCTTGTCTATATATTGTTGTAATTCCTATACTCATTGTGCATTTATACAAGTACTATTCATCTATGATTGTTTCCATTATCATTGTCATGATGTTGATTTCCTCTATGTCTGAGTAGATAATTAGTTCTTAGGAAGATGAAGAAACCCTAGTATGAGATTGAAATAAGATAAAGTCTATTATGATATTCATCGATATGACCATGTGTTAGATTCTCTACATCTTTATGTTGAGAGAAGTCGACCTCTCAATATTTGCCTCTCACGGGGACTTGATGGAGGGAACTACTTGTTGGTAGACGGATGCGTGCTAGCACTTATAGTGACTATAAACATGTTAGCAATCCATACGTATTAACTTGGGAAATCGAGAAAACTCACGGAACACTATCCATGCCATGGGATACGTCCTACGGGATTACGTCCCTTAATAGCACAGTAATTCGATTGATGTCGACTGCTGACTGCTGTGGTTATGAGGATGATGTGAGAAGCGGTTGTTGCCTATTCGTCCACATACGGAGTTCCTCCCACACATACATAGTTAAGAATGTTCATGATAATAATCTTTATCTTTGATCTTTACAATACTAGTGGTGTATCCGCTACTCCCTGAGAACGCCTTTTCCCTACTGCAGTTCCAATCTTTCTTTACATACATGATACTTACATTCTGTATTAAGTTACTTTTCTTTACTTTATTATTGCTCTTATACCCAAAACCCAAAAACACATTTTTACACGATACTCGCATTTTATCTTGTTACTTAGAACTTTATATAGGATTTCTATTGCAACATTTATTTCAAGAATTATTAGACTTCAGACTCCTACTCCCTGTGGGATCGATATCTTTATTTCGAAACTAGCTACAAACGACCTGTGCACTTGCAGTCATCAAGCTATTTTCTAGCGCTGTTGTCGGGGAGCTAAGCGCTGTAGGTATTTTAGTTTTTGCTTATTTATTTTTGTCATGCTAAATTTTGTTTTGAGTTACAGGTTTCCACCAACATGATGGAGTTTGAGCATATGACTAGTGCTAACCCACTCAACCACTTTGGGAAGCCCTATAATATTTATAAAAGAGACAACTCCAATGAGAAGAGAAGGGGGTTTAAAATAAATCCTCTACTACTTAGTATTCTACATAATACGCAATTTACTGGAGATGAAGAAGATCTTGATCCATATGAGCATATTGCATATTTTAAAGATATATGTGGCACTTTTCTATTGACGGGATATACCGCCGATGAGGTAAGGGTTAAGAATTTTAATCAAACTTTGCCAAGTACAACTCTCTCATGGTATAGATCTCTACCCCCTGAAGCCACAACTACTTAGGATAATTTAGCTTGTGAATTCCTATCAAAATATTATCCATTATCAAAATCTTTTGAAATCAGGTGTCTTATAATGACTTGGAAGAATCGTTCTAATGAAGGACTAGTGACATGGGTATACCCTACAGGTACTCGAGTTTAGCATATACGGTCCAGATACGGCAGAAGCCCACGGCGTTGCTAAGGCCCAATGCAGGATTTGGGTGACCCATGAACTCTTCGATTGCTTGTAGCACAAGATAAAGCTTAAGATAGAAAGTTTAAAGGGGCGAACCCTAATCTGTAACCGACTCGACCTGCTACCCGAGACCTAGCCTATCTATATAAAGGCTAGGAGGGGGCGGCGAGGAGGAGAATGACAACCCTAGGTTCACCATCATTGCTGGATTGCATCTGCGCACCCCTGTAATCTTCGATTCCTTCGTTAATTCCAAGAGTAGACAAGCAGGAGTAGGGACCTCTACGAGGCCTGAACCTGGGTAAAACTTGCGTCCCTATGTGCTTGTTTGCTAGCCGACTGATGCCTCTAGTGCTCCCTCCTTTTCCAAAACCCAAGTCCATAACAATGGGCATTGATGAGTTAAACCCTAGTAAATTGGCGCCGTCTATGGGAATTGGGAGTGCTGATGTTGCGGCTTCTTCGGCCCCATCAACCGCGATCTACAACTTTGCAAGAGCGGAGATTCGCCAGCTGTTCGGCGCATTCGACTTCACCGTCCACACGCCGGCCACTCGCCCGGCTTTCGAGTCTGTGGGCAATGGGATCAGCTTGGCGATTGGGAGCTTCCGCTTCTAGGTTGGTCGGTTGGGCATGCTTCACATGCCTGACCAGCCTACGGCACCCGCGGTTGCTCCAGCATCATGGTTCCCTCCACCAATCGGCACCCTCAGCGAGCTCAACGCCCCGGCAACAGTCGCGGATCTGATCTGGGTGATCTAGCCACAGAAGATGGAGCCTACGGTTCCGGATCTGAAAGTTGCGGAGAAACAACTTCTCCAACCTTTTTATGTGCGCCGTCATCAACGTGGGTGATACCACCGCCAATCATGAAAACAACGAAACCAGATCTGGTACCGGGCCACCCAACGGTGGCATACCCAACGGCGGCCCACCCAACGGTGACATACCTAACGGCAGCCCCACCAACAGTGGCAATGGCGCGCCCATCAATAATGGAGCAGGAGGAGAACCGCCGACCATAGTGAACGAAAACACTAGAGAGCGTGCAGTGATCAGGCTCAACGACAAAGAGTGGGCCCGCTGTCGAGAAGCTCTACGGGGCAATCCTCTACCCCTCAACTCCCCGCAGGACATGCTGATGGGCTACCATTGGCTGCTGAAGGAGGAATACAGACGCCAGCTACATGCAATCGTGCAACTTGAGGCACGTAAAAAGGCGGCGGACGAATCAAGCCTTCGGCGTGCTGGGCTCTCCTCCCACGGAGGATCCTCCTCCAAAGGTAATGAGTACCTGGCAAACAAAAGAAGATCTCGACTGGCCCATCTCACCGAGCAAGAGCACGTGGAAGCCGCGAAAGTCCTCGACTTAGGTCCATGACGGTGGACACGCAGGGCAACGTGCTCCCGAAGACACCGCAAGCTGCGGTAATAGCGGCCACCATGTACCTCCTCAACAACCAGCCGCCAGCTGGAGATCCGTGAGCTGCCATGCACCGATCTACAATCGCAGGCTTGGGGCTAATCGAGGCCGCCCTCGACAAAGAGCCAACGCCGGAGCCAAAGAAAAGCAAGGCTATGGAAAAATGCTACTCCTCGCCCTCGTCGAGCAATGATAGCCATGATCTGTTTCAGCGTCGCCGCTCACGGTGGCACGATCGCGACTACAACGCACGCGATTACATCACACAACGCAAAGTCAACAAAATGCATGCAAGACGCGCTCGTTCGACTGACTCAGAGGATGAAGACGTGGAGCTCTGCAGCACTAGATGCTTCAGCAGAGCCATTAGGCAGAAGCGAATGCCTAAGGGGTTCAAGCTCCCGTCGGAGAACCCAAAATTCGATGGCCTACAGGACACGAAGATCTAGCTAGAGGATCATATCTCCTCCGTCAGACTCCACGGTGGGAGTCGAAGCACGACCATGCAATTCCTGCAGCTGCAAGGCACCACCCGTGCATGGCTCAACAACCTCCCGCGCAGATCCATTCGTAGCTGGGAAGAGCTGGTCTACAGCTTTGTCCGCAACTTCAAGGGCACTTACAAAAGGCCCGCATCAATCGAAGAACTAAGAAGTTGCCAACAAAGATCTGGCGAGTCGCTGCGCTCGTACATCTAGAGGTGGTCCATCATCAAGAACTCTGTAGAAAAAATCTCGGAGGACCACGCAATCGACGCGTTCAATGGCGGTGTTCGCCGCATAGAGCTCAGGGAGGAGCTGGGCCGCTCGAAGCCCAAAACAATCGACCACCTGATGGAAATCGCGAATCGGTGGGCGGACGGAGAAGATTCAGTGAAAAACCGCGCCCCCTCCGACGATGACGATGACCTTGGGCGCAGACGCGACGGCCGAGGCAAGCGTCGAATGCGCATCTATGATGACCGCGACGACGTCAATATGGTCATAGCCGGCTACGCCGACAAACGCAACGACAATTGCAACAACGGTTATCGCAGCGGTGGATACCGCGACTCCGGGAAAACCACACAGGTGTGGCATCGCTGCACTCGCGAAGAGGCACCCGCAACATCCATCGAGGAAAAACTGTCCGGACCATGCAACATGCACTTCTACATCGACAAGAACGACGACAAGAAGAAATCCAGCCACCTTTTCAAGGACTGTCGCGATTTTCTCAAACTCCACGAGGGCCTGGCTCGGATGAATCACGAGGCAGTCAGCAGGGGCTACGGAGCTGCCCTAGGCGCTGTGGCACATGGAGATCCTCCACCACTGCCCGGACCACCATCACCTGCGGCCGTGCCAGTCCAGTACCATGGAGGTGAACCATACCCGCGGGCCGTGGGCAACATGATGATCCAAAAAGGGCGTCCCTCAAATCAAGTGCAAAAGGCCATCACTTGCCAAGTCAACTTGGCGAGACATTCCTCACCTTCCACCACTGAGTACCTTAGTGGAAGTGACTCCTGCATCACCTTCGACAAACACGACCACCCGAGTCAAGTCCCTCGTCCGGGCCACTGTCCCCTCATACTCGAGGCGCAAATCAGAGGCTTCGACATGAGTCGCGTCTTCATGGACTGCGGGAGCGGCATTAACCTCATGTTTGCGTGCACCTTGCGTGCGATGAGGATCCCTCTGACTTTCCTGGAAGTCTCAGACACGACGTTCCATGACATCGTCCCAGGCAAGGGCTTATACCCCCTGGGCAAAATCAACCTCGACGTCATCTTCGGCACGCCAAAAAACTTTCGGCGAGAGCGCATCGACTTTGAAGTCGTCGACTGGCCTTCGCAATATCACTGCATCCTCGGACGTGTCGTGTTTGCTAGGTTCATGGCAGTGCCGCACTATGCCTACCTGCAAATGAAAATGCCTGGTCCAAATGGCGTCATTACAATCAACAAAAGCTTCGAGAGGTCCGACAGCTGCGATAGGGAATTCAACAGAATCTCCCAATCCTTCGACATGCAGGAGGAACTCGCAAGATTGAAGGAGTCGACAGACAACAGTCTGCCTCCCCTAAGTAGGCCAAGTTCACCCGACCTGTCCTTCGACTTGTCGATGCACACGAAGAAAGTCTAGGTCCATCCGACGGACCCGACCAAGATGGCCCTCATCGCCAACAACTTGAGTTCCGCATAGGAACTCGCACTCGTGGAATTCCTCCGTGAGCACTACGAAATCTTTGCCTGGTGTCCAACGGACATGCCAGGGGTTCCTAGGGAATTCGCCGAGCATTCACTCAACGTAAATCCATATGCAAGGCTAGTCAAGCAGACAATACGACGATTGTCTGAACCAAGAGCAAAAGTAGCCGGAATGGAGATCAACTGACTCCTCGACGCAAACTTCATATGCGAGATCAGGGAAAGCACCTGGCTCGCTAATACAGTGCTAGTGCCCAAAAAATACACGGATATCCTGCGGATGTGCGTGGACTTCACCTACCTGAATAAGCACTTCCCAAAGGATCATTTCCTGCTGCCACGAATCGACCAAATCATTGACTCTACCGCGTGATGCGAGCGCCTCTGCTTCCTCGACACCTACTCAGGCTACAATCATATTCGAATGAAGGAGGAAGACCAAGAGAAGACAGCATTTACGACGACCTTTGGTGTGTTCTGCTCCAACACCATGCCCTTCGGGCTAAAAAACACAGGAGCCACCTATCAGCGGTGCATGCAGGGTTGCCTCAAGAATCAACTTGGTCGCACATCCAAGTTTATGTCGACGACATCGTCATCAGAACCAAAGAGGAAGCCTCGCTAATCGATGATCTACGCGAGACCTTCGCCAACCTCGTCCTCTACCGGATCAAGCTCAATCCGGATAAATGTGCCTTTGGCGTGCCATCTGGGCAGTTACTCGGGTATCTCATCTCTGCGAGACAGGTCGAAGCAAACCCGAAGAAAATAAAGGCCATACTGGCCATGGAGAAGCCGAAGAACGTAAAAGGCGTCCATCAGCTGGCTGGGCGAATCGCGGCGCTCAGCCGATTCATCAGTTGAATGGGCGAAAAGGCGCTACCCTTCTATCAACTTCTCCACAAATCTGACAAGTTTGGGTGGACAGACAAAGGGGAAGAAGCATTCGAAGACCTCAAGCGCCTACTATCCACCTCGCCAGTACTGGTGACACCTCGCGAAAAGGAGCCACTACTGCTCTACATCTCCGCCACCAACCAGGTGGTCAGCACTATGCTCGTGGTGGAGAGAGCCGAAGAAAACAAAGTCCATGGGGTACAACGCCCAGTAAACTACCTCGGCGAGGTGCTCACACCAACAAAGAAGCGATACCCGCATTACCAGAAGCTGGCCTACGACGTCTTCATGATAGTCAGGCGACTGCGCCACTACTTCTAGGAGCACCCAATCGTGGTGGTAAACGACACCCCGCTTGGGCACATACTCAATAATCCTGACGCCACAGGACGAGTCGCGCTCTGGGGAATTGAGCTGTCTCCACGAGACATAACATACGAGAAGCATGACGCGATCAAGTCACAAGTTCTCTCGGACTTTCTCGTACACTAGATGGAGAATCAGCTCCCCGACAAACCAGATATGTCCTACCTCTGGACAATGCACTTTGACGGGTCCAAGCGAAAGGACGAAGCTGTTGTAGGTGTCATACTGACATCGCCCCAGGGAGAAAAGATGAAATACATTCTGCAAATGTAGTTCACTGCCTCCAATATTGAAGCTGAGTACGAAGCACTAATTCATGGGATGCGGATGGCGAAAGCCTGCGGCGCCAAAAGGTTCATCATCTACGACGACTCCAAACTGGTGGTCAACCAAATGATGCATGAGTGCGACGCACTAAGCGACAACATGATCACCTATCGCGACCTCTACAACACACTCGAAGGAGACTTCAATGGCTGTGAGCTGCGACATGTGGGTGGCGAAAGCAATGAAGAGGCAGATCTCCTTGCCAATATTGGCTCCACCTACGCCCCATACCACCTGGGGTATTTCTCGAGCGCATCTGCGAACGCTCCATCAAGCCAAAGGCTCCATAGAAGAAAGCTAGCATGTCAACGGACTCGGGGGCTATGCCACCCAACGAGCCAATGACACTCGATGACCTGGAGCTTGATACAGGACTCGAAGGACCAATGAGCGTCATGATGATCGAGCCATCTTGGGCACAACCCTACATCACATATCTACTCAGCAAGAGGCTACCAGATGATCCGACTGACACGTGACACATTGCGCGATGATCCAAGGCATTCGCCCTCATGAACGGTGAACTATACAAGCGCAACATCATAGGAGTACTCCAATGGTGCGTCTCCAATAGGGACGGAAGGCCTTTCCTCCTCGACATCCATGAAGGCACTTGCGGGCACCATGCTGGCAGTCGCACCCTCGTTGCCAAAGCTCTACGAGCTGGATTCTACTGGCCCACAGCCATGTGCGATGCCAAGGACATCGTCTAGCGCTGCAACACTTGCCAGCGATTCGCAGACAAACCCCACACACCTGGCGTGGAACTCTGGCCAATACCATTGTCCTGGCCCTTCGCGCAATGGGGACTCGACATGGTCGGCAAGCTCCCAAAATCCTTGCGAGGAGGTTATGTCTACCTCTTGGTGGTAGTCGACAAATTCACCAAGTGGATCGAGGCCATGCCGGTGACAACTCAATCAGGGGCTAGCGCTGTCAAATTCTTCGAGTCCATTGTCTACCGCTTTGGAGTGCCACACAGCATCATCATGGACAATGGGACAAACTTCACCTCTAAGGAGTTCCAGGAATTCTGCGAGAACCTAGGAATCAACATAAGATACGCCTCGGTGGCTCACCCGCAGACCAACGGTCAAGTCGAAAAGGCTAATGGCCTCGTTTGTGGCAGAATGAAGAAATGACTCCTCCGACCACTCGAACAAGCCGCTGGATGCTGGCCAGATGAGCTACAATCCGTACTTTGGAGCCTGCGCACAACTCCAAACAGCGCCACGGGATACACCCCGTTCTTCATGGTGCATGGTGTTGAAGCGGTGCTACCCGCAGAAGTACGCTACAAAGCCCCACGGGTGGTTCCTTACAGCGAGCGAGAGTCAACTCTTGCACTCGAAGACTCCGTCGACCTCCTTACGAGGCATGAGAAATCGTAGCAGAGAGATCAACGATCTACCAGCAAAGTCTCCGCAACTTCGTCGAAGGAGACTTGGTCCTGCGATTGAAGCAACAAGGGCATCTCAAGCTTGAGTCCCCTTGGGAGGGACCTTACATGATTCCAAAAGTAATCCCAGGTGGCGCCTATCGCGTTAAAGATTTTGAAATAGGAGTCGCGTACTCTAACCCCTGAAACACCGTGTAGCTGCGTTGCTTCTACCCTTAGTCGTCTTTACATTTACAAATAAGGCTATTCAGCTAGGCTACTTAGCCACACATTGTACCTCGTACTATTCTGCGAATAAATAAAGCTAAGTGCCCCAAAACTCTGAGTTTTCCTTATTTTTCTTGCAATTTTATCACTCGGGGGTTGCGCCACCCTTTACACTTTCGTTCTACGAACAAATCGCAGTATCCCGAGTAGCTGACACAACATCAATCAAACCCTTGATAAACACCAACCCAGTTGCAATGCACCTGACAGGTTGGCAAGGTGCTGAGATAAACATAAGTCAGGCTAACGAAAAGGAACTGCAGAGTACAACTCACTCGCAAAATATAAAAGCTAGCAAGCTCTTCATATATCAATGAGTATTGATTACATCCAACATATTCATACAAACTTTACAACACTTATACAATTATGTGCAGGATACAAAACATGCTACTGCTACAAAAGAAGAACGTTTGTCTACTCCTCGAAGAAATCGACAATGTCCTCTGCTGGTCGATCAACCGCTTGATAGTGCGGAACCATGTTATAGGTCATACCTTCTGGTGGAGGCGGCGGCCCAGCTGCAACAAACACAACATCTACATCTAGCCTATCCAGTCACACCAGCGACAACGCAGCCTTAGCACTAGCTACTAACTGCCGCCGCACGCACTCGCGAACCGCACTCAAATCTTGAAACTTCACCAGGAGGGCCAGCAGGCTTGAAGGGACGGCATCCAACAGGAACATTGTTTGATAAATGTGCCTAAGGCATGACTGCGCCTTCTTCAAAAAATGAAGTACTCGAGAAGCATGATCCTGCAGGGTCGCAAGCGCGATCGCACGATCGTGGTCCACCCAAAAGTACCCTCTTGCTTGTAGTTTCTCCTTGGTCAAATCATTCATTCGAATGGCAACCCGGTCCTTCTCATCCTGTGGATGACGAGCACTGACAACTACACCAAGGAAAATGGCAAAATGTGAAGACAAGGCATCGCCGTGACTGACTAAAAATAAAAGATGAGAGGGCAGAAAGCTAACATTTGAACTGCTCATTCAGCTGCGCCACCTCCTCCAAAAGATACTTCTCCCGGGCGATGGCCTTCTCCACTTTCGACTTCCAAATATCTGCACTATCTCAGAGGATGGGCAAATCACGCTCCAAATTCTTAATGCGATCGCGCAATCGCGAAAGCAATGACAACTCCTCCACCTTTGAGCGTGGTTGCGCCAAGGTTTCATCGGTGGACGGAGGATCACGAGGACCACTCGACGTACCCTATCACAAATCAAGCAAGAGCAAATGAGGGACCAAGAATACATTGATAAAAGGCACGAATGCATTCAAGCACAGCAAAAGTCTCGACAGGGATACTCCCACAAAAGCATAGTTTCAACACGAAATAACTACAACTATTACAGATTGGCTACTAAGGAGCAGTCTGCTTCTTCAACTTCGACTTTGACTTCGGGGGCCTCATCGAATTCGTGGCAGTCTTTGACGCCGCAGACTTTCCGGTGCCAGCCCCTGATGCCACAGCCTTCGCCGCCTTCTTCGCTCGCTATAGCTCCTCGGAGTATTTGGCGACTGTATTCATGAGCTGCGACCCATACTTACCACAACTAGTAGCGAAGGGAGCAAACACTACCTGTTGGCCATCTGCGCCGATGGGCATCACCTTGGAGATCGCGGCGGGGTCCACCTCCACACCATGGGCTTGCACCATCACGAGTGCCATGGTGGTGCCGACAGACTGCTGGGAGTTCCTGAAGTCCATGGGAATACCCCTAGCAAGGGATTCCACCAGGTCCTCAAGGTTGTCAATCATCTTAGCCTTGGGGGTTAGATCCTTGTGTATGCGACCAAGCACACCCTTGTCCTTCGTCAGCGTCCCCTGAAGGGAAGCGCCATGGTCTTCGACTGCGGCGACAGCACCAGGCAACGCATCTTTGCGGCGAAGGGACTGGGTGTCAAAGCTTAGGCCGTTGGCATCTGCATACACAAAAGTGTCAGCACAATAACACGATGTCAAAGCAAAGAGCAATGAAAATTCAGCTGAAATAATGCTTGAGAGAGACTTAGCAATCGAGAAAAGTTGCTCCTCGAACAACTTCTCCCTATCAGCAATGGAAGCACGAAGATCCTCTTCTCGCTTTCGCGACTCCTCTAGAGCTGCAATTGCTTCGTCGCGATTCTTCGTCGCTGCGGCAAGTGTCTTCTCGAGTGGATCAGCACGACGGAGAAGTTCATTGTGCTCAACTAAAATGCATAGGGTGTATCATCAATCGAATTCATAAAATTCACGAAGACAAAGACAAAGACAAAAATAACCTTTGACAACGCTATGGCAATTGTCCAGCAACACATGCTGACGACCCATGACAAGGACTTGCTCCGCCAGGCGAGCAACTTCCTTCATGATGAGTTGCCTCAGAGGAAAACAAAGATTCAGCAGCAACACAAAGTATAAATTCGACTGCCATAATAGCAACAAGGACACTTACGTGATCCTCCAGGGACTCTGAAGATGACTGCCGTGCAGTCGTCCGAGCAACCATCAGGTGTTCCCCAGCATGTGGGGAACTCGAAGAATTGTGCCCGGAGTGGGCCACCACTAGAGGTGAAGGAGACCGCTCGGCCACATCCTTGGCCTTGGAGTCTGCAACTCCGGAATCTTTCACAAACTTGACATTGTTAGAAGATGACGACGACGCTTGACTACAAAACACATCCAGCAAAAACTTCACGGAAAGCAACTCCAATAAGAAACCAAGACAAAGTCGTGAATGCAGAACTCACCAGTCAAGTTTATCAAGGTCGAAGGATTGCTCCTCCGACTCCGACGACTCCTTTGCTAGTCGCATCTTCTTCCGGGAAAGAGGAGCCATGGAACGCGCAGGAACGGCAGGGATTGGCTCCTCTATAGCAGTAGAAGGACCTTCCGGCGTCGTTGGGGAAGTAGCGTCAGAGTCCTTGCTGCGAGAGCGCTTGCGAGTGTCCTAGTCGCTGGACTCGGGGGCTCCCTCCTCCTCTTCAATTGGGACGGTCGATTCTGACTCATCCTCTTTATCCACTTCGCGAGGGATAACCCCTTCAGGACAAGGGGGCAAATTGGAAGACACCTTCCAGTCCTGCAATCAGAAGATACATCATTATATATCAAGCACTTGTTGCCAATCGACAAAAGAAACTACTTCGTAGTATAGTTCTACCTCAGGAGGAGGGTTAGAGGCATCGAAAGGAAGCACGACTGGTTCGCCCGGGAGATCGTCCTTGGCGGTATATTTGGTCACCAATCATAGCCTCCTATCTACCTCACCCGCAGAAATGCCAGCGGCAGATACGCGAGTGGCATCGCTCGCACCGGCCCAGCGGTACATGGGGTGGATCCTGGCCTACAGAGGCTGGACACGGCGGCGCAACTAGGTGCGAATGAGCGCAACGCCACCTTCTTACTTGCCTATGCGGTTTTCGAGGTCGTAGACGCACTTATACAGCACTACTGTTTCCACGGACTCGCCGGGCATAATGACATTCTTCCAGGAGCGCCTCCTCTTACAAGTCGCCGCGAGATCGAAGGGCGCGAGTCCGTAGTGCTTTCCGTCGGCCTTCTGGTCACGGATGTAGAACCACTTTTCTCTCCACCCTTGGACGGATGCGGTGTGCTTGATATCAAAGTAGGTAACAGAGGACTCGACATGGATCCCGTAGCCTCCTACGTCGTAGACTACCAAACCGGACGCCGACTGACGTTTCAGCTTAAAAAGCCTCTTGAAGAGGCCAAAGTGTGGCTCAATTCTAAGCCAGCACTCGCAAAGCATGATGAAGCATGCGATGTGGAGAATGGAATTTGGGGAAAGCTGGTGCAGCTGGAGCCCGTAGAAACAAACAAGACCCCTGAAGAAAGGATGTAGGGGGAGAGAAAGACCTCAAATGATGAACGCAAGGAACATCACCCAGAAACCCGGAGGAGGACAAGGAATTACCTCGTCACCGGGCACTCGCAAATCGTCCTCAACAGAGGGAAGAACTCCATCTCGGTG
The DNA here is from genome assembly GCA_910589775.1 of Avena eriantha. Taxonomy (NCBI): domain Eukaryota; kingdom Viridiplantae; phylum Streptophyta; class Magnoliopsida; order Poales; family Poaceae; genus Avena; species Avena eriantha. Next base: position 19,337,340 of record OU342740.1, read on the forward strand.
ATGAAGATGAAGCTCGGAAGGCTTGATGATGGATGCCTGCCAGGCGTCGTTGGTGACGTGGGTGCCCGTACCCTTCTTCTTCCCAGCGCCAGCGGTGCTGGTGCCCACGGTTGCGGTACCGCCCTTATTCTTGGTGGCGGCAATGATGGCCGCAGATCCAGAAGTGGCGCCTCCCTTCTTCTTGCCCATATTTTGATGGCGGTGTGAACGGAGGAAGTAACTAGGGAAGACACGGAGCTGGTCCAGTGCCACGAAAAGGAAGTGCGCAAGGAAGCAGAGAGCAACAGCAATGGTGACGGAGTCACGAGCAAACAAGACAGATGGGGAAAATTACCGCAGCTGCGTTGCTACTTAACCTCCTCGCGGAGACCATCCAACGGCCAGCAGAAACCCTAATTCACGCGTGGAGCACATCGCCATCGACACATGGCGAAGCTGAAGCACGAACCGTCCCCCACTATTCCCATTACGCACGGAAATCGAGGAGACGCAGTTAAAACAGAAGATTACGCACGCCCGGTCAAATCAAAGTCAGAAAGTGGGACCCACCACTTGTCACGTCCCGTCAAAGCCGCTCACGCGGGCAACCGAGGTCATCACATCGTCAACACTGACGTCATCGATTCCAGCAGCAGAATATTTCGATTACTTTAGTGCTTGCTCGAGTCTTCGACTCAACCAAGCACTCGGGGGCTACTCCCATAGGGAGCGCTGGTCGCGCACCCTACGATTATTTTTTTCTACAGGTGAATGAACATTCAAGACAAACCAATCACTCGAATCTATGATTCGATTGTGAATTATGGGTTACTCCCATAGGGAGAGCCGGAAGAAAATTCAACTGAAACAAGCAACAAAAGACGATAGTAGTCGCAAAAGGTATTTAGTCCCCGCTCGAGTCTTCGACTCAACCAGGCACTCGGGGGCTACTCCCATAGGGAGCGCTAATCGCGCACCCTATGATTATTTGTACATCGTACTATGTGTTGATAACATACACACTTGAATGCTATGGCGACTCCGCCTCATACTTTCCCTACAAAGAGACCGCGTCTCCTGGGCCACCCGAATCATCTCCGCGATGACAAAATTTTGGATGTCGCGCTTACAGCGTGAAGATAAGACCTGAATAAGGCATGGCAATGCATCTGTTGCGCACTACCAGAAACATATCCGTGCCTGCAGGTACGATGAACATGCCTTGATGGACGTGTTGAGTGCTCACACTTATACACTAGAATTCGACTCCTATAAGACCTTCGCGGCCTAAGTCGAATTACGCCAGCACTTTTCTGAATTCGAGTCTGGGGACTCGAATTTGAGTAGATTGCATTGTTTTTCCCTAAGGAAGTTAAGTGATACCGATACATCGGATAAATCAGGCACGTATATCAACAATCGCTATGACACATACATAACACTCGAAAATATACTCGGTCATGCACTCGAAAGACTTCATAAAGTCTCCAGTCGAATCTGCGATTCCACTTGACACTCGGGGGCTACTGACATGGTATACCCTACAGGTACTCGAGTTTAGCATATATGGTCCAGATACGGCAGAAGCCCATGGCGTTGCCAAGGCCCAATGCAAGATTCAGGTGACCCACGAACTCTTCGATTGCTTGCAGCACAAGATAAAGCTTAAGATAGAAAGTTTAAAGGGGCGAACCCTAATCTGTAACCGACTCGACCTGCTACCCGAGACCTAGCCTATCTATATAAAGGCTAGGAGGGGGCAGCGAGGAGGACAATGACAACCCTAGTTTCACCATCATCGCCGGATTGCATTTGTGCACCCCTGTAATCTTCGATTCCTTCATTAATTCGAAGAGCAGACAAGCAGGAGTAGGGACCTCTACGAGGCCTGAATCTGGGTAAAACTTGTGTCCCTATGTGCTTGTTTGCTAGCCGACTAATGCACCCAGCGCTCCCTCCTTCTCCAAAACCCAAGTCCATAACAATGGGCATTGACGAGTTAAACCCTCGTCAACTAGTAAGAGCTTATAATAGATTTAAAGATTTACTACAACTATGTCCTCATCATGATTTTCCTGAATGGTATTTACTACATATCTTTTATGGCGGTTTAATTGAACCTAATAAAATTGAACTAGACTCTTTCATGGAAGGAGCCTTTATGAATCTTCCTATACCTAAAGCTTGGGCTTTACTCAATAGAATTTGTGATCATAGAGTTTCATGGAATTTTGGTCTAGGAAGTGAAGGAGGCATAGAAATAGAGCATGATTGTATTCATGGATATAATAAAAAAGGCCATGTGAAATAATTGTCTAAAGAACTTTATCTGGATTCAGGTCTTGTGTTGCAAGTTGTTAAAGCTTTTATAGAACATATTAAAGCTCCAAAGGAGGGTCTAGTCAAGTATGATCCACCACCTGAACCAGAAAAGAAAGAGAAGATAAAGCAACACTTGCCTCCGTTGAACCAATATATGAAGTGCCTTTCCCTAACACTGCACAAAAGCATATCTTTGAATATGAACAGGTCAAAGAAGTACAGGAAAAGAAGGAGGAGGAAAGCATGCCGGGAGTCACGGAACACCTGAAAGAAAACAAAGATGAAGAGGTAACCAAGGAAGCAATTATGTCTATGTACTCACACTATAACATAGTTGAACTTGATGTAGAGACTTCCATATTGGTCGAAGGTAAAACAAAGGTAAAAGATGTGGGTAAGCCTATTCTTCCCTGCATATTTAAAGAAACCTCTCATTACGGTTTATGTGGTCTTGGCACCGAAGTTAATGTTATATCTTATGATTTCTACCTAGAAATAAAAGGAGAAATAGAACCGGCTACAATTGAAAATACTGATATAACAATTATGTTAGCATATAAAAATCTTAGAATTCCAATGGGAGTAGTTGACAATGCAATTGTCACAATTGGCAACAAAAACTTTCCTATTGAATTTGTAGTCATTGATATGCCAGCTGACACTTTTTTCCCTATTATATTTGGAAGAACCTTTTTGGGTGATATAGGTGCCTATGTTAATTTCAAGAAGGAGATTGTGACTCTTAAGCTTGGGGGAACAGAAAATAAATTCCATTTTTCCAAATTTAAAGACAAGACTCCACCAATACAAGAAGAAGAAGAGAGAGAGAACCATTGAGGAAATGTCAGCTCTTTTCTTTGGTAATGAAGAAGAAGAAATAAATGAAGATCCAAGTTATGAAGAAATAGTTATGGAGGACAAGTCCCTAGAAGAACTCGAAGAGGAATTCGATTCACTTCCCATGTTGTGACCTCCAACTGATGAGTCTTTTGAAGAGCTAGAAAAGAGAGGGGACGAGGAACTATCACCCCCAGAGTTGAAGACTCTACCAGATAATCTCAAATACAGGTTTTTAGGTGATACCAATAAATTCCCTGTTATTATTAGTGCTAAAATTTCAGGAGAAGAAGAAGAACTCATGAGGATACTTAAGAAGCATTGCCAAGACTTTGGGTACTCAATGGATGATTTGAAGGGCATTAGTCCCATGATAGCCGCCCATCGAATATTCATGGAAGAAGGTGCTAAACCAGTTGCATAATTTAATAGAAGATTAAAGCCTGAAATGAAAGAAGTGGTAAGAAAAGAAATTGTACGCCTACTAGACGCAGGTATAATTTATCCTGTTAAAGAGAGTGATTGGGTAAGTCATGTTCATTGTGTCCCTAAGAAGGGCGGTTTTACTGTTGTTCCTAATGAAAACAATGAACTAATACCTACTAGAACTATTGTTGGGCACATGATGTGCATAGACTTCAGGAAACTAAATAAAGAAACTAGGAAAGAGCATTATCCATTACCGTTCATAGATCAAACTTTAGAAAGGTTAGCAAACCATACTCATTTTTGTTACTTGGACGGATATTCTGGTTTCTCTCAAATAGATGTTCATTCGGATGACCAACTTAAAACAACTTTCATAAGTCCTTATGGTTTACATGCTTACCGACGTATGCCTTTTGGTCTATGTAATTATCCAGCTACTTTTCAACGATGTATGACTGCTATTTTTGCTGATTTCATAGAACTTATAATGGAAGTATTTATGAATGACTTTTCTATCTATGGAACTTCATTTACTAGTTGCTTGGATAATCTCAAGAAAGTTTTGCAGTGTTGTGAAGAAACTAATCTTGTTCTAAACCGGGAGAAGTGGTACTTTATGGTCAAAGAAGGTATAGTCCTCGGACAAAAAGTATCGGGTAAGGGAATTGAAGTGGATAGAGCTAAGGTTGAAGAAATAGAGAGAATGCCACCACCTAGGGATATTAAAGGTATAAGAAGTTTCCTTGGTCATGTGGGTTTTTACAGAAGGTTCATTAGAAATTTCTTAGGGATATCTAAACCTTTGACTAAGCTCTTGCAAAAGGGAATGGGATTTAATTTTGATGATAAGTGTCTTGAAGCCTTTGATAAACTAAAAATGCTTTAACTCATGCTCCCACCATTAAACTACCTATCTGGGATACAACCTTTGACTTAATATGTGAAGCTAGTAATGATGTTGTAGGAGTAACTCTGGGACAACATATTGGTCATAGATTTAATATTATACATCACGCTTGTAGAACTCTCAATGGTGCTCAAAAGAATTACCCTAAGGAACAAAAGTAATTGTTTGCTGTATTTTTCTCTTGTGATAAATTTTGTTCTTATATAGTTGATGCACATGTGAGAGTTCATACGGATCGTGATGGCTTAAAAGAACTCCTTCAGAGGAAAGAACATAAGCCAAGACTGATCCGTTGGATTCTTTCACTATAAGAATCTGAGTTACAGATTATGCATAGGCAAGAAATGAAGATATTAGATGTAGTGTCCATGTTTGCCCAGAAAGACACCAATCTTATTGAGAGCAACTTTAGTCTTGGTGATTTTTGTTTACGGGAATTATTTGATGAACTAAAGTTAATTCCTCCAAGAGAGAAGGAGTCCTTGTTGTGGGAGGAACTTTTCATCCCCAATCAAACAAATGGTAAGTACAAGGTAAGTGTTCTTACCCAAATAAGTGATTTATTTTCACAATTTTGAAATTTCTGTTTTCAAACTCCTTGTGTTTTTCTGAAGTTTTAGAGGGGTTTTACCAACTATACGGGCAGAGCTATACAACCGAAGCGGGGGCTCCTGCTGTATAGTTGGTTGTTAAACTCTCTGTACCATCTTTGTGAAATTATTTTCAATATCTGAGTCTATACAGTCACAACTATACGACCGGAGCAAAAATTCTGACCTTATAGTTGGTCGTTGAACTCTCAGATAGTTTTGTTTTTTGGTGCCTATATCTATATGGTCGCAACTATACGACCGGAGAAAAAATTCTGGCTGTAGTTGGTCGTTAAAATCCTTGGCACTTTTGATTTTTAGTGTTTGAAACTATACGGTCGCAACTATACGACTGGAGTAAAAATTCCGGCCGTATAGTTGGTCATTAAACTTTGAGACAATTTTCATTCGATCTTTCTTTTATTCATAAAAAACATTATTGTCGGTTCTGAGTCGTGATTTAATCGACCTGGACTCAAGATATTTGGAAATATCTGCTCGAAACCAACTATATGGCTAGACCTATACGGGCAGCGCTAGTATAGTTGGTCGTTACGCGGCGTGTTACTTCTAAATCCGTGATTCCTTTTTCTTTTTCATTTGGATTATTGTCTTGGACGATAATTTGGTGTTTCTCGCGAGTTTTACCGACCTCTGACCTCTCTTATATACTGCCATTGTCTATCTCTCTAATCGCAATCCACATAAACCAATCTACCTCTTATTTTCGCGAGAGGGCTCTCAACCAAGGGATAGAAGTCAAGAAGAAGGGCTCCTATGGAGATCGGGAGCAACAACGACCAAGGCAAGGAGATCGAGACCATCCCAATAGAGTTTCTCGACACCTACCATGGGTGTTGGAAGAGGGACTTGAAGGCCCTAGAGCTGAAAATTGAGGAATTGGACAAAGAGAAGCCAAGGACACCCAAACACCTTCGATTGCTACGACCTTATCTCGATAAATTTGATGAAGATATCAAGCGGACAACCAAAGCGGGTTCACTCCAAGATAACAATGAGTTCTTTAAGGAACAAGTGAAAGTGCTAGAGAGGAACAATCTTTTCTACAAGCTACATGTTAAGGAATTAGAAGCTGTCAACCAATCCCTCCGCCTCAGGCTGGCCTGTGAGGAGAAGATACCACGTGCCATGGTGCCCCAGTAATCTACAACAATCATGGTATCAAATAATCGCAAGGGATTATTTGATCCCGCCTGGCTTGATTCCAAGCTTGGGGAGATCTTTAAGACCTTGTAATCTATCTTAAAAGTTATTATTATTATTATTGCATTAGTTCAAACTAGAAATGAAGTTTGCATCATTAGAATTCCCTTTAGGAATAGTCGATCCCTTTTATGAAATACCGAGTTTATTATTATATATGGAGCAATATTGAGTTTGTGTTTGCTTTATTGATATATGAATGGCTTGAGTATGATTTTACTTGCACTTGATGATAGCAATAGGAGTCTTCCACACCATTGGTATTAATGGGACACATAAAGATAATTTGATCAATATGCTGTAAGTTTACGATTTGATTCACAAAGAAAAATTATCTATACAATTATGTTGAAAAACAAAACCTTGAACAAAGGAAAATTAAAGTGCTATCCAAAAAGAGTGAGAACAAGTCATGGTAGAATTTCAAGTCATAAGAATGCTTCATATACAGTTAGAATTTGATAATTGAGATCGTTGAACTTTGAATTCCTACATGAAGTGGAATATATGGATAGCTCCTTTGCACATCACTTAAAACAAAAGTGTGAGCATATATGCAAAAGAAAAGAAGAAGAAAGAAGAAAAATAGCGAATGTGCAAAGAGAAAATAGGCATATGACACTGTATTGTAGTATGACAAAGAGACACTTTTGAGATATTGAATCCCAGGTGAATACGTTGATCCTAAAAACACTTGGGACTACCTCGTTAACTCATTTTTTTGAACCGGATTCTTTTACATTATGTTGAGATTCCTCTTTTATGAACTATTGATAACTAAGGTGTGGAAGCTTTCCAATACTATTCAGATGGTTCGAGTAAGGTACTATTCAGGAACTTATTCCCTTGTATTGAACATGATAAACACATCCTGCAATTGCCTCATTTATTTTATCGACTCAGCTTCATGAATATGAGGATCACATCCATTAAGCTAAAAACTTGCTCGGGATGAGCAAGAGTCTAAGCTTGGGGAAGTTGATGAGTGCATATTGGCATCATGTTTTACATTATTATTTTGCATTGTAGATGTAGGATCTTGGTATATTACAGCTCTCGCGCGCACATTTTATGTCTGTTTTCACCAGGATCAAGACAGATGATGGATCCAACGTGTAAAATTATTGAAGAAGTTGTACTATGTAGAAAATGAGTCAAAAACAACGTAAATCGATTATTTGGGAAATATTAATAATACCAGAAGAAAACCAGAAGCGAACGAATGAGGCAGAGAGCATAACGACCAACTATACGGCGGGAGAATTTCTTCCGGCTGTATAGCTCCAGCCATATAGTTGGCGCCGCCTCCGCCTCGTCATATAGTTTCACCCCGTGCAATTGGTTCGAGGAGACAACATATAGAACACCCAGAAATCACATAAACCTCACCTCCGGAAGGCATCTGGAGGGGGAACTCATCCGCCAGGGATCCATCTTCACCCTGCGCAGATCCGGGAGGCTAAGGCATCGATATTCATCATCCACCACTTCATCACCACCATCTCCATCCATCCCATCTACATCTTGTCTGGATATTGTTGTAATTCCTATATTCATTGTGGATTTATACAAGTACTATTCATCTATGATTGTTTCCATTATCATTGATATGATGTTGATTGCCTCCATGTCTGAGTAGATCATTAGTTCTTGTGGAGATGGAGAAACCCTAGTATGAGATTGAAATAAGATAAAGTCTATTATGATATTCATCGCTGTGACCATGTGTTAGATTCTCTACATCTTGATGTTGAGTGAAGTCGACCTCTCAATATTTGCCTCTCATGGGGACTTGATGGAGGGAACTACTTGTTCATAGACGGAGGCGTGCTAGCACTTACAGTGACTATAAAGCCGTTAGAAATCCTTACGTATCAACTTGGGAAATCGAGGAAACTCACGAAACACTATCCATGCCATGGGATACGTCCTACGAGATTACGTCCCTTAATAGCACAGTAATTCGATTGATGTCGATTGCTGACTGCTGTGGTTATGAGGATGATGTGAGCAGCGGTTGTTGCCTATTCGTCCACATACGGAGTTCCTCCCACACATACATAGTTAAGAATGTTCATGATAATAATCTTTATCTTAGATCTTTACAATACTAATGGTGTATCCGCTACTCCCTGAGAACGCTTTTCCCTACTACAGTTCCAATCTTTCTTTACATACGCGTACTTACTTTCTGTATTAAGTTACTTTTCTTTACTTTATTATTGCTCTTATACCCAAAACACAAAAACGCCTTTTTACACGATACTCACATTTTATCTTGTTACTTAGAACTTTATATATCATTTCTATTGGAACATTTATTTCAAGAATTATTAGACTTCAGACTCCTGCTCCCCGTGGGATCGATATCTTTATTTCGAAACTAGCTACAAACAATCTATGCACTTGCAGTCATCACCTCTACAACCGCTTATAGAAATAACCTACTAGTCTCATCCATAGAAGAAAGAGAACTAATGATATGCATAGTGATGTCATCGTTAATCCTAAGCAAATCCCTCACATACAGCCGTACTACCCCTTCTATCACTAGGGTTCCCAACTTGCAGATCAGTCATCACTCATACTCCCTATACCTGGATCAACCCTCAGGGTCTTGGGTACCTGACAAGTCCTTGGATTGAGGCAAGAGAGGATACAATAATCATCATGTCATACAAACTAATACCCGATCCCATCTATGATAAATCACATGCACAATTGCTACATGGCTAGGCCGAAGCCCTTAGCCCAAGGAGAATTACTCACACATAGAGATGAGATCAACAATCACAAACACTGTAATGAAAATCATAAGATTGATAGCAATAGTCTTACAATGTTGCCAATCGGAGAAGAGATCTACTATTACAAGTGGTGGAATATGGCTATGGAGACGGAGAAGGATTTGGAGATCTGGAGGCGGCTGGAGATCTGTGGCAGAGACTTTTTGGCGAGGTATGGCTTCTTTGGGGGCATGCTTTTCTCGTCGCCTGAGGCTTCTTTATATAGGGGTCCCTTCATGAAAGTTGTTCTATTTGGCCTAACGGTGGCGGCGCCCACTATACGACCAGAGCTATACGGTCGAAAATTTTGCTCCGGCCATATAGTTGGTCATTAAGGCGTCTGCCTCCGTTGTTCGGCTCCTGGTTTCTTCTGGTTGTTGGAAATATTGTATCTTTGACTTTAATGTAGTGATTCCCTCCTTTAAACGACATTATCTGCGTAGGAAAAATACAAGAAGAAAGGATTGCATACCCCTCTGAATATTAGCATTAGTGGCAGGGTTTAGAGAGATATTTCATCAAAAATATGATTAATATCCAGTTTAAATGTGGACGTAGATGGCTTATATTTCAGAGCCATCAACCTCCCCAAGCTTAAACTTGATCGTCCCGAGCAAGAAAACCAAAATAAAAAAGGAACTCAGCATTTAAACTAAAATAAAAAGATGGTGATCTTACTCATGATTAATAGTCTCATGTTTCTTCCACTTCATAAATCTGAAAAACTTCAGCATAGATAGAGTAATGGCAAGCAAATCATACGGGTATCATGCATCCTTATAGTGCAGCAAAATTATCGTAGAGATTGATGATTTAAATGAGTAAACTTTATTCCATGTCAAGTAATCTACTCATAAGCTTGCCTTTGAACAGTAAAGTATAATCATGTAAATTAAGGGCGTGAGAGTTGTCATGAAAAGCATATATACTAGAGTATCTCAATTCTCCCACATCAATGAATCAAGACTTTGTAAGCACTACTTTTCTATTCATTGTCCTTCAAGAATTTTAGTTTTTAAGTAATTGAGAGCATGCCAAAGATTTTTATTAGTTTATCGGGCTGTGATGGACACTCGTGGAATCACTAAGGTTTTTGTTCCTTTTGCATAATGATTACTCATAATATCCAGAGGATTTATTCCATCATGATTACAGCTACCCGGGAGTGCCAAGAATATTACCCACTATAGCATTGCTGCTACAAGTGTTTAATCCACTCATAGCCGAAATCTAGGAGTTTCCTCCATGAAGATCGTTCATAGGCTAGCGGAGTTGTTGGCATCCCATGAAGTTTGACACGCGTAAAGCTATATCATCCTTATGATTAACAAGTCAAAATTTTGCATGCTCACAAAAACCGCTAAACATTAATTCAATCGAACAAATCCTTTCAAAGAGATCTATCAACTCTATCAACATTTTCAGTGGTGTTGAGTATCTCTAGAAATAGGCCTTCCAGACTAAGCACTACAACACCCAAGTCTTCAATTGAGATATTTTTTCTTATTACCATTGTTTAGCAATTTTAGGAAAGACTTGGTTAATTAGGAGAGCTGGAACAAAATGAGCCTACTTAAATACCCATGCAAACGACAATCTTACTATGATACAAAGACTCGCTCCACCAATATAATATCTCAACATTTACTACTAACTAGCATGGGTTTCTCAAACTTCAAAAGTGGGGAGTCATAAGGCATACCTCTCATGTTTGGTTCCACTTCTCTCTTCCTTTTTTATTTGTTTCTTGGAAACTCGAAGTCGATCACTCTCCTGCAAATATATGAAGACCTCGAGGCGGAAAGAAAAGAAAGAGGGAAAATAAGGAAAATGGAGAAATATTTTTTGTGATTTTTAAGAGAGGAACTTTAAAGAATAGAGAATTGGCGGCAAAGCTCGGCAAGAAAAATTCGAAAACAAAATGAAAGAACTAAAGATAAAGTGTTGGAGAAACCAACACGAGTGCTTATAAACTCAAATAAAAATGCAAACTCGAAATAAATAAAAGTAAATGAATGCCAAATAAAGATACATGAAGAAACTTCCCCAAGCTTAGGCTTTTGCAAGCCCTTCAAATCATTGTGGTGGCGGGAAAAAGTCGTTACTCTAGTTCGCGAATTGAGTTGAGAGGTTACTTGTTGATTCTCGGAGGTTCAAAGAGAGGTTTTGCATCCTCTCCATGGTCCCTCCAAGTCCTTGGAAATCTTTGTATGTGGCAAACCAGGTTTGTGGCTGCTCCTCTTGATAAGGAACTTCTTACTCCTCCTCTTGGTCCTCATCCTCTTCAGGAATCTCTTCCTCGGGTTGGTGCTGCTCAACCTACGAATCATATAGCAACACATCCTTCCTCGATAGAGAAAAGACCATTAGGCATAGGAGCGGGGTAGATACGCCTAGCTCCAGCAATATGCAGGTAATAAACACCACCTCTCCTAGTGAGCATTCCACATGCCCTCGAGGTGGAGAAACCAACACGTGTCTCACCTAGTACTGGTTGCAACTCACCTAGATCGATGTCTAGGGCAGTGGCAAGCATGATCATGACACCTCCTCCTGTGATTGGCCCTTGGCTTTGAGAGGCTTGCTGCTCTAGGTAGCGCACAAGGATGGCGCCCAAGTTGAGTGATAGGTTGCAGTTGATGTAAGCAACCTTGGTGAGGACTAGGATTTCCTCCTCATTGAGTCCCGTGAACTCTTTATGTGCCTGCAAGGTGTTAGCAATAACATAGAACAAATAGCGAATTGCAGGATGTTGAATATCTTCCCCTTGTTCACTCTACTAGTGAAGCTCATTCCATTATAGTATTGATCGAGGGAAGGAATTAAGCCATTAAAGGATGCGCGTAAAGCATGAACATCATTGTTTGGCAAATTAAAGCATGCACACCATTCATCTAATGTTAAAGTGTAGTTGTTGTTCATCAGACGGAAAGAAATAGTATCCTCTTTTTGCCATATTTTAACAATGCTTTGCAACAAACTTAGGAATTCAATGGTTAAGCGGCGATAAGTAGGTACATCATTGTACACAAAGTTTTGTAGGCCAGCTCTATTGCAAAGTAAATTAAATTCATCAGAAATACCAAGTTGGTTCAATATAATGGGGCAAGCCCAGTTGGTGGCCTTCACTTCGCCATTCTTGATCTTGTTGAAGCGTTCATGATGGGCCTCATCCCTGAACCGTATCCCCATGCATTCCTGGGTGATATCCCGAGAAGCACTAGCGGTGGAATGAGCACGAGTTTGGCTCCTTGTGTTGATCATCTAAAACATTGAAGAAAGGCAAAAATAAAACTTTTTGATCCAACAACAGTAAGTATAATATATTCCTCATCTAAGCACACTAAAGAATCTCCTCAAGATAATAATCTAGGCAAGAAAATCATGGCAATTGGTTCATAGTAGGTCTCACCCTAGATTGACAATGACAATAGATTGAAGATGAATTTGCAAAAAGTAATTGAAGGATCGGAGGAGAAACATACCATATATCACTTGTGTGCGAGGAAATCGAACGAAATTGAGTAGAGATAGAGATCCCTTGAGGTTTTGAGAGAGTTTGGAGGTAGAAGAAAGAAAAAGGATTGAAGTTTTGGAGTTGGGAGTACCTTCTCGTGCGATTTTGTGGTCGGACGCAACTATACGGGCACAACTATACGGGTGCAACATGTGTTCCGGCCGTATAGTTGGCATTCTGTCAAAATATTAGGGTTTCCTCCTGGCGGCGTAGCTATACGGATGCAACTATACAGGCAGAACAAAATGTTCTGGCCATATAGTTGGTCATTAAACTGTCGGTCCCTGCAAAAGAAAATTTGCAAAGGCATCGATATCTATACGACCGGAACTATACGGCCGGAATTTTTATTCCCGCCGTATAGTTGGTCGTTAAACTCTCACTATATATGAAAATAAATTTTATGGAGGCATTAATATCTATACGAGCGGAACTATACGGCCATAATTTTTATTACCGCCGTATAGTTGGTCGTTAAACTCTCAGTACATATTGTAGACATTTTTTTGATGGTAAAGATAACTATACGACCGGAACTATACAGCCGGAATATTTATTCCTACCGTATAGTTGGTCGCTAAACTCTCTATGTGCATCAAAAAATTTATGTTTCTTCGTAAACTATTTCTTTTCCTGTAACTTAGTGATATACCTTGTTTTTGACAGAAAATTGAAAGTAAATATTGTCGACCAGCAATAGCATGAATAAAGCAGAATTTCAAGTACTACCGAACTTCTTCTCCTCAAATGGAGTTTTCTAGCACTCTTTATTAAACATGAACTTAAACTAAAACTAAAAAGTTAACTCAAACCTTAATTTAACATGGGTTGCCTCCCATGGAGTGCTCTTTTATGGTCAATAGCTTGACCTTGATGATACTCACTTGGGCCAGATGAGTGGAACACCCACTCCAAAGTAATTGGCCTTTAAAGTGATGGCCTCCTTCTCATCATGTTTGGATTTCTTCTTCCTGGGGAAATGAATAATAAAAGGATCCCGCAAAGGCAATTGCAGCTTCATGTTCCCTTCATGCAGATTAATTAAAGCCTTTATAGTTCTCAAGAAAGGACAGCCTCGTTTTATAGGAGCAACAATGTCTTCAGGCATGTCAACTATAATGGAATCAATGAGAGCAGGACAACCTTTGATATAAACTAAAGTGTTCTCCTTAATCCCTACAGCTTGTTTGTAGGTAGAATCTACTAGATGCAATTTTAATTCAGTAATTTCAAAGGAGCCAAGATTTAACTTGTTAAAAAGACTCTTTGGAATTGTTGAGACACTTGCACCTAGATCACAAAGTGCAGCTATCTCATTGGTTCCAATCTTTATCTTAATAGTAGGCTCAAATATGTCATCTAGTTTAACAGGTAACTTTTCAGCGATTTTCTTGTATTCCTCTTCAAGCTCGTGTACCTTAATTGCTACTTGATCAACAAAGTGTTGATACATGGATTCGCCGTTACCTTCACTTATCAGAATTTTGACATTGATCCTCTTTACGAGATCTTCGATGGTGTAGCTTGGTGAAGGGGCATTACTATAATCAAGTTCTTCAGGATCCTCCCTTTGGATCCTTATCATTTTGAGTTCTTCAATAGGATTGAGCTCAGCTTTACCTGCAAATTCAGCTAAAATGAGAGTTTGACTCTCGGTTATCTTACCTAGCTATGCCTCAATGATCCTTGTTCTTTCTTGAAGGGCCTGCAAATCATTTCTCAACTTGGTTAGATAATTTACCAAGCATAGCATCATGGTTCTCCGTAATTTAGACTATAATATTATTTTGTTCATTTTGTGAGTCTATGAAAGACTTAAGCGTTTCTTGGAGACTACCATTGCTAGTTCCCATATTATTATTAGAGTTACTTGTAGGACTAGCATAATGTTTATGAAAGTTAGGATTGTAACTCTTCTTCCAAGCAGGGTTGTAATCATTATGAGCTATGAAGTCTATTTCTTCTATGTTTGTTTCGGGGGTGGCTCTTACATGAGTTTCCTTACCTTTCACAGCTAGTATGAGCTCATCCAACTTAGCATTTAGATATTCATTCTCTTGTGGTGAGACAGAGTTCACCTTCTTCGTGTTTGATATTTCCACATGCCATTGGGCATGGTTGTCTTGCATATTGTCTAGCAGTTGCTTTGTTTTGGTAATATGTTTACCCATAAATGTTCCTCCAGTTGCAGTATCAAGCATAGACTTAGACACATGATTAAGAATATTGTAAAATAAATGGAGGATTAACCAATCTTCCATCGCATGACTAGGACAGTTTCTTAGGCATTCTTTCATCCTCTCCCATGCAAGCGCTAGTGGCTCACACTCTTCCTGTCTAAAGCTAGTAATATTAGATCGAAGTTGCATAGTCTTTGCAGGTGGGAAAAATTTAGTCATAAATAAAGAAGTACATCCCACCCATGATGTAATAGTATTTTTAGGAAAAGATAGCAACCATTCTTTATCTCTTCCTCTTAGAGGGAAAGGAAATAGATGTAATTTGACCGCATGAAGGTCAACGTCTTTTATACGCATGATATCACATATTTCAGTGAAAGTATTTAAGTGCATACATGCGTCTTCAATAGCAGAGCCTCCAAATTGATTCTGTTGAATCAAACTTAAGTAATGGGGCTTAATTTCATAGTCATAAGCAGTGATTGCTGGCTGAGTAATAGGAGTACGTAAATAATCATTATTGGGAGTAGCAAACTCCCCAAGCTTCTTTTCAGTCATACTTCCTATGTTTTGGGGTATTATTAGATTAAAAATTATAACAGTAAAAACAAGAATTTAAAGACTAACTAATTTTTTTGTTTATCAAATAAAGACTAAAAGTAAACTAAAAAAATTAAAAATAAGAATTAAAACTAGCAAGGTTCCTAATAACCTCACCAGGGTAGCTATTGCTTCCCCGACAACGGCGCCAGAAAAAGGGTTAATACCTTCAATCCTACGGATATAGTATAGCTCTTTTTCCCTAGTAGACCTAGGTTATCGAATCCACGGGAAGCGAATGCGTAGTGAAGTTACTTTAACGGACCTTCAGGAGTTTTAGAATTCCTTTTGTGTTTTTACCAGACCTATAGCTTGCTTCTTTTTGTTGTTGTTGATGATGGAGAGAGAGGTCCTAGGGCGTTCGGTTTCACCTGTAGCTATGCTAAAACATCTGATGGAACTAAAATATAGAAATAAAGTATGTGTGTACTTGTTAGAGCAAGATAAATTATATGTGGGAAGTGCATCCATAATTTCTATTGCCTCCGCAACCTCTTATAGCAATAACCTACTAGTCTGATCCATAGACGAAAGAGAACTAATAATATGCATAGTGATGTCACCGTTAATCACAAGGAAATTCCTCACATACAGCCGTACTACCCCTTCTGTCACTGGGTTTCCCAACCTGCAGATCAGTCATCACTCATACTCCCTATACCTGGCTCAACCCTCGGGGTCTTGGGCACCTAGCCAATCCTTGGATTGGGGCAAGAGAGGATACAATAATCATCATGTCATACAAACTAATACACAATTCCATCTACGATAAATCACATGCACAATTGCTACATGGCTAGGCCGAAGCCCTTAGCCCAACGAGAATTACTCACACATAGAGATGAGATCAACAATCACAAACATTGTAAAGAAAATCATAAGATTGATAGGAATAGTCTGACAATGTCACCAATCGGAGAAGAGATCTACTATTACAAGTGGTGGAATATGGCTATGTAGATGGAGAAGGGTTTGGAGATCTGGAGGCGGCTGGAGATCTGTGGTAGAGACTTTTGGCGAGGTATGGCTTTTTCGGGGGCAGGCTTTTCTTGTTCCCCAAGGCTTCTTTATATAGGGGTCCCTTCATGAAATTTGTTCTATTTGACCTAACAGTGGCGGCACCAACTATACGACCAGAGCTATACGGTCGAAAGTTTTGCTCCGGCCGTATAGTTGATCGTTAAGGCGTCTGCCTCCGTTGTTCGGCTCCTGGTTTCTTCTGGTTGTTAGAAATCTCGTATCTTTGACTTTAATGTAGTGATTCCCTCCTTTACATGACATTATCTATGCAGGAAAAATATAAGAAGAAAGGATTCCATACCCCTATGAGATATTTCATAGCGAGTTTAGAGAGATATTTCATCAAAAATATGATTAATATCCAGTTTAAATGTGGACGTAGATGGCTTATATTTCATAGCCATCAGGCATCTAGGAGGCCGCACCCCATCGCCGCAAGAAGGATAGAGGCGAGTGAGGTAGTACCCCAACCACAGGTTGTTGCCAGCCGTGATGTGCTCAATGATGGAGGTGAGAGTGCGTCTAGGCGCACTCCACCAGCGATGCTGACGTTCGGTGCTGTTGCGCACCGGTGCCGGGCCTCCGCCCTCGTGGTAGGCTAGCCAACTCACACGGCACTCGTGGAAGTAGTTGTCCCAGTATGCCTCGTTCTCGGGGAGCTCCGCCGCCTCGGGGTTCATGCTGATGATGGCCATATGGATCTCATTGATCCTTTCATGCCCCTCCTGAAGGGAATATACCCGAGAGGCAATAATAAAATAGTTATTATCTTATTCCATATTTATGATAACTTTTTATTTATCATGCTATAATTATGTTAACCAGAAACGTTAATACATGTGTGTTCAATAAACAAATAAAAGGTTCCTAGTAATGCCTCTCATTACACTAGCTTGTTGATTAACAGATGATCAAGGTTTCCTGATCATGACATTAGATGTTGTTAATGACGAGGTCACAACATTAGGGGAATAATGTGATGAACAATCTCCCAAAGTATAGTAACACAATCATTCCATTATGTTTACATTCCTATAACCTCATTCAAAGTAACTCTAATTCTTAGACCATGAGATCACGTCAATGACTAACTCTGGAAGAATACTTCAATTCCATCAAACATCACATTGTAATAGGGTGATTATGAAGATGTCGTCGGATACTTAGAAAGTGTTAGTTGAGGATAGTGGATCAAGAATGGCATTTTTGCATCCTGATGATGGAGAGATATACTCAGGGCCCTCTCGGTGATATCACATTAACATAGCTTGCAAGCAAGTGATAACAATCACTAAGAATGTTATATCACATGAACGAGAAAAGAGTACTTGTCAGTAATGAGATAGAACTAGGTATAGATGATACCAACTGATCGGATCTCGGACAAGTAAAATATCATGAGACAAAATGAATTGGTTACTGCAAAAAAGGTTCATGTGATCATTAGTTTATCGTTGAGCTGGTGGGAGTCATTATGGATCTCCAGGCCCTGCTAATGATTATTGATCGGGAAGAGTCTCGATCATGTCCAGATAGTTCAAGAACCTGTAGGGAGACACACTTAAGGGTAGTCGACACATTTTAGTGGATAGGGAACATCGGAGAAAATACTGGACAACACAGGAATTGTTCTGATAAATCTGCCGGAATAGTTTCAATGTATCGAAATATTACTAGGGATTGAATTGTTGATGTCTTCATTAAATTAAGTATTCATTAAATGAGTGACATTAAATCAAGTGAATTAAAAGTGGTTTTAATCGAGAGTCTCTTGATTTTTGAGTGGAGAATGATTTTTTGTGAGTGGAGAGTCCACCCACATAAATGGGGGAGAGGTGGGGGCAACACCATAGCTGGTGCACCATGCCCCTTGGGGCTGCCCCCTCACCTATAAAAGGGCACCTCCTCCTCTCTCTTCCTCACTCATTCCATCTCCTCTCATATGCCATTTGGTTGGTATCTTTCTCCCCTTTCTAGCTTGTCCTTTGCCACGAGCACGGTGCTTAGGCGAAGCCCTTCTCAAGATGTTCTCCACCACCATCACCACCATGTCATAGTGTTGGTGGAGTTCCCGAGGATCCCCTACTTCTGATGCCAAGCTGGAGCGAGGGACGGAAGTCGTCGGCATACCATATGTGTGACCAATTACGGAGGCACTACACTTGTGATGTTGGTCATCGCGTCCTTGAGGACGGTCGTGTACACTCTACAATAGCCACATTTGTTTGCGGGAATGTTATTGTTGGAAAAGGCGCAGAGCCAGCACGAAAACATAAACTTTTTTGCTCCGGTGAGGTCTCCGGCAAGCCACCCCAAGATCCGGCTAAGGTCAAAGGAAATAGTGTGTACCTCTCGACAGGCAGTTGCGAAAGCTTAGGAAGCGCGTTATGGTGGTGCCGTACGTTTCCCTCGTCTCATCCAGGTGTGGCAAACTTCTCAATCCTGAGACCACCTCATTGCCGACTCCGTGCTCCTCCTCGCCTCTGACTTTTCTGCCACCCAACGTCACCGACGAGCACCACAGGTGTGGTGCCTCTACTATCACACACACATATACAAGGTGGAATAGCAGCAAGTGTGATGCTAGTCTCGTTCTTGCCACTATGGGACATGAAGGTGGAATTGCCAAGTATAGCGAAACCCTAGGAAGCAGCACTAGATTATCATATGTTTGGCTCCACCCACCCTTCTTTATATAGGCGAGTAGGTGAGGGCACACAACACTTGTATCCCTCGATCCTAAGCCCTAACCCTAGTCAAAGTGGGTCTAACCTATTGACATGTGTCCCTATCCGAACAAGTCCAACTTGCTGGCTTGTGATAGTCGGATCAACATCCACCTAGTCCCACTCTCTTAAGTGTGCGATCCTGCAGTCTTACGGCAAGTCGGACAAATCTCCGTAATCATTCAGTCAGAGCCGTAGCTCAGTGACTTTCTGACTAGAGCTGATAGCCGGCAGCGGCCAATAGCAAGACTTGCCGACTCCCAGTTTTCGCAAGTGCCCTCAATGTGATGATCTATCCGAGTCCCTTTGCCTCATGATATTGGTGATAAACCATAGGGGAGATTCCGTCATCCCAGTGCTCGTTTACTCTCTTCTTGTTGCAGTGATAACTGATTCCCTCCGGCTTCACTAAGTAGGGCTACCTCGATCAACACTTGATTGAGTAGCGCATGGTCATGCTTCTGAATCATATCACACAAGAGGGCCCAGAGAATATCTCTCCGAGATGGAGGTGCAAATTCCGTCTTGGCTGATCCATGTCATGCATCTTGCTTTGAAGTTGTCCCAAGACCACCCTTATGACTCCTAGTTACGATGAGCGTTAGATGGAGTCAATGCTGGCTTTCCCACAACTCGGACCGTGCGGTCTCCTCAGGTCTAAGGATTCCATTGTGTTAGTCGGAGCGTATGATGGTGTTTTAAAGTCCTACTAACCTTTGGATTGGTTTATCTATCATACCTCTTCCGACTAGCCAATGCAAGGTGGATAGAATCTCCATGCTCAAGACACGTGGAACATTGTCATCTTCCGAATTACAAATTATTCTCGGCAGTGGGTTTCCCTTCCAACCTCAAATGACTAAGGACAAATTGGTTAGAGCTAGATATGAGTATGTGGTTCCACGCTTGCAAAAATGGTAGTGACACATACAACTAGCTCCAAGCCAGATTCCGGGTTACAAATACAAGGTGGATGTGAGCCTCTAGGGCATCATTCCTAACAGTTATCCCGCTTACGGTCTTCGAGGATGAGTCCTTCTGAAACCATTACAAGTATCACCTAGATTCGATCTTGGTAGTTGCAACCATAGGAATTTTTTGTTTTCTATGCAATGAACCCCATCAATGGTATTAGAGCTATGTCTATGCGTAGATGCTTTGTATGGTTAGAACACATATGAATATGTGGACGCTGATGATCATGTTATTGCATCATTCATGTATTTTGGATATTAGCGGTATAGTGGGATGAAGCGGCCCAGACTAACTTTACATGTCCTCGCACATGAGCCATGTTCCATGCTTCGCATGCAACTAGTTTTGCAAAAGTTGCTAGCAGGTGTCTGTCTCTCCCACTATAGTTGATATCTAATTAACAATGGGTTGCTAATAATTCGATTATCATTGTTATGGACCCATGTTAATAGATAATAATAGTTCTATCTTTGAAAGCCCTAAGCCACGTAAAATATGCAAAAGATAAATTAGAAGTGTCTAGCTTTATTTTTGCTAGGCATGTGTCATGATATGGTAAATGTTATAATTTTAGTATGTTAGGATACTCTCGGGAATTATAATAAAGTAAGTGGGAGTGCCATAGACCTTGGCATTACACAAATGGAATGATAGAGAAGGATTTTCTTGAGAAGGATTTTTTCACGAAAATTTAAGTAGGAGGACAATAGAACTTTGATAAGGTTACTGAATCTTAGCTATATGTGCTGAGTTGCATAGTGCTGGAAAGTGTCCCGGACATAGCCATAATGCTCATGCCTTCTGTGGCTCAAAGGTTGTGGTCACGGAGATCTAAATTCCTATTGAACCGTGTAGGTCGGTTAAACAATCAAATACTAAGATTTGAGATTAAATTATTATTATTTGACAATGATGAACCAACTACATGCAAAGGGACGATGGGACCTAACTCCATCAAATGGCTTAAAGCCATAAAATCCGCGATAGTTCCATACACGGGAAACCAAGTTACTGAACTTGGAAGACCCTCTAAAAGGCATAAAGCCTATCGGTCGTATTTGGATCTATAAATAAATAGACATGGATGTTTCACATCTATGAAATATTAGACATGTCGGTAAAGAGTTTACGACAATGTTCAAGGGGTTGAATACGACAAGATTTGATCTTTTGTAGCAATATTTGGTCTGGATGAATTAGTGTAGCAACCACTACATATGTCAATTGTTGTATATGCTAGTTGAACAAACAAAACAACTTTCTTCTAAAAAGAATGGTTACCTAGGACATCTACGTGACACGGTCGGAGGGTTTTTATTAAATCAAAGGATGCTAAAAGGCATTCATACTTCAATACTTGAAGTAAGCATAGCAGAGTTAGAATCTTCACCATGATGAAATGTTAAAATATTTAATTTCATTAGAGATGATGAAGATGCTCGCATTTACAAGAAATTAAGTGGGAGCGTTGATACATATTTCTAATACATTGTGTATAAGACATATTGTTGATTGGAAATGATGTATATTTTATTGACACAAGTTAAGGATTTCATAAAAAATAGATTTAAATGAAAGTTTTGGGAAAACTAGAATATTTGGCATCAAAGTTTATTTTTATAGATTGAGACACTTATATGGTTATGCAATATGTACATAAATGAAATATTGAATGAATTCAATATGGAAACGACAAGAAAGGTTCTTGCCACATGGAAAAGGTTGAATCAAGATTCAAGTATTTTGACACTTGGTGAGTAAAATCACATGAATATCTTGATAAATGAGATTCAAGTGTTTTGACACTTAGTGAGTAAAATCACATGAATATCTTGATAAACGAGATTCAAGTGTTCTGACACTGTAATCCTCGGACTTCATGTTTCTAAATCACAAGCTGATATAACCCGAATCTGTAGGGGTTCCGCGTATGAAAACAATAAAATTTTACCCTACGCCCCTGAACCCCTGAAGCTGCCAGGACCTATCTATTAGTAATACAGTAACGGGAGGGGCTTTCCGCGAACTTACCCTTGAAGAACGAAAAGCCTTATCAACGCTCAAGACAACGTGGTTGATGTAGACGAGCTGAAGCCGAGCTCAAGGTTGTGATGAAGTCCTCGTGCTCCTATGGCTCCAACGACTTGAGTGCCTCAAGTGCTCCTATGGCTCCTATGGCGGGGAGTTACACACGTCCGGTGCCTGACGATGACTCCCGCTTCCCTGATCCAGCAGAAGTTGCGGAAGTAGAGCTCCTGGATCCGGATCCCGCATCACGATGGTGCTCCGCAGTGAAGATGTCTCTCGTTCGCGCAGTCCAAACATGGGACCACGGACACGAGAGAGAGAGGGAGAGAGAGAGAGAGATATCAATTGGAGGTCTTCCCAAAAGTGAGAAGACCTTTATTTAATATTATGTGTATTTATCTGGCTAAATACCCCCACTATATATAGGGGGAGGGGAGGTCCTACCTCCCTCAACGTCCTGGGGTGGGACTAAAGGAGAGGAGGGGGAGGGACAGCCGCTGGCCAACCCTAGTGGGCCCCACGCGGGGGGCTTGGCCCAGCCGGCCACCCCCTTTGCCCCTTCTCCCTCTCTCCTTTCCCTAATGGGCCCTTTCCCCTCCGAGAATTGGCCCATTAAGCCTTTTGACCGTTTAATTGATTTTCTCTTTTATTTAATAATTATGAATAAATGATTAAATCAATATTTAACATTCATTCACATATTATTCAATCTCCGTGGCTATGGAACACCTTCCACCTCCACTCTGGACATCCTCCGGACTTACCGAAAGCCTTCTAGTTTTCTCTCTACTATTCTTTGGTGATCCTTCCGATCCTATAAACACTCTCTAAGCATCATCAAACCCTTAAGTGTGATACCCCATGGTTCGGGAAAACTCCATACATGGTTGGGACACTCCCGGACCAATGATCCACAGAGGGACCTGGATGGCCATGTGACCCCTATGCGTTCCACGAAGATCTTTCGTCGTTTGAACCGGGATAGTCGTGCCTTATTCCCTTTGTCTCTCGATACTTGCATTGCCCGAGATCTGATCAATGACATCACCATGTCATGTTCAATCTCGTTACCGAACAGTGCTACTTGACTCGTTCCGACAAGTGATATCCCTATGATTAAATCACACGCTGCACAACTATTGGATATAACTTCTTCGAGTGGGCCCTTGAGTATCTTTCCGTCACGTGGACGGACAAATCCCGCTCTTGACATATATTCCCTCTATGGTTTCCTCCGAGTACCTGAACACACCTTTATAACCACCGTATTACCAGATGGCGCTTGATGCTATCAAAGCACTCTCGGGAGACAGTGATTGATATAGCCTCACGGTCTAAGGAATAGTCTAGGAGGATCCATTTCTAATCATCGTAACTTGAACTTCGTGACATGATCGGGTCACGATGTTTAGGTTGCGTATTGATTCATCATCTCATTCTTAGAATGAGTTGACTCCATTTCCAACTGGCATAAATGCCACATGATCAGGAAACTTGATCATCTGTTGACCAATGAACCAGTGACTAGAGTTTCACTAGGAACCCCTGGTTGTTTATATATCAGACGTGTATTGATGTTTCCACTCAATACAGTTATAGCATTATATAAAACTTAATCATAAACTATATGAAATATGATAATAGTCCTTATTACTATTTGTCTCTAGGGCATATTTCCAAAAGTCTCCCACTTGCACTAGAGTACAAATAAACTAGCTCCATTTGTTCTTAATCATTGACACCATATATCCAGTAGCCTGAACATGCTTGCTCATGGAAGAGGTTGAGTCTTGGGCATGTACTTTATAGTCCCAAATCCTTTGTAACTTACTAATGTCACCTTGATTGACATTAATACTTTATCATCACATGATAACATCTGTGTGTATGCATCATTAATAGAGGCAGCAGAACGAGGCCTGGTTCCAGGAGCCTACAGTGACTTTAAATCAACCTCAAGGGCTTTCTCACGAGCACTATGCCCTGGGACACATCATTCTATGTTAAAAGCGAACTAGCCCGGCCATAACATTATAAAATACTTTAGATGGTACCTTTATCTATCATTATAAATGTATTCATCAAAACACTAGTGCACTTTGTGCAACTTTCGATGTTTTTGTTCACCTTGCTTCCTACTTGACTTTAATCGGTATTACGGGAGTTTCCAACATATTCCCTTATAACATAACCATTTATGCTTTAAGATATGTCATCCTTTATGGATATGGAAAACATGTCTACAGTTCTCTAACAGACACTGTGGACAAACTTAGCTTAACGTTCTGTAATTCAAAATTAATCACTTTTAAACGTTCCTTATTGGATCATATATTATGTTAAGTTACCATCATGGTTTTCAAAGATAGAACCTATGTCTCAATATAGTGGATAATTATCATCCTTTTATTTCTTTCAACCATTGATGTTAAATATAATACTATTCCTAATTTGAGTTATTAAGGACTAGTTCCTTAATTAACCTCTATTCTGAAACCCTTTTCAGAATCCCTTAAGGAATACTACATAATATCATAATACACTTATTATCAACTTCTACACATTATAAATCATTATTTATAAGTACTTACGCTTTTATTCTTAACACACTTAAGAATCATTGTATAAGCTCCCACTCAAAATATGTTCCTAACATATTTGTGTATGAGTCGCCACTCTTACTCAAACTATGATCCTACATACTTGAATTTGAGACTTATATTGCTCCCACTCAAAAATATGTCATTCACATATTGTTTTAGGAAGACTTTTATAGATCCCACTCAATTTCATGCAAATTGCATATCTACTCACTATTTTCAACAACTTCAAATCCTTTGATCAAATATCAAACTTGGAGATTTACTATGAGATACTAGTTCTTTTACTAGTTTTAAATCCTCTAGACATTAAGCACACATGAATCAAATTCATTTGAATTCGTCCAATACTTGACAAATTGTGCTTTTCTCATTCACCCCCTTTCCCACTATGGCTTTGCAGTCATTTGGGAAAATTCAAATAACCCCTTTTACTTGTGAGATTCAGCAATGAATTGCTTTCTAATCTCAAGGGAATTTTGCTTTTAGGATTTCTCATAATTCTAGTTTACCATTATTTCCTTAATATTCGTAGGTATGTCAAATTCCAAGAATCATGACAAATAATTCACAAATGTCTCCATACAAGATATGGGATACATTTTGAATCCTACTTCATGTAGTGAACACACAAGTGGGGAAAACACAATGATCATTATCATTGATTCTTTCCTTTGTGAATAGAATCATTCGGGAACGTTTTCCGTTGCGCTTCTCAATATTATGATGCAGGGGTTTGGATCATCATCGTGTTTTTCACCATCTTCCATTTGCGCCATAATTGAGAAATATCACTGAAAGTGAGTTTTCTCAAGAATGCACCAAAATCCAAGCAATACCAGTTTTGCTTCCCTTTTGGTTTAGCTATGGATTTCATATTCAAAGTTTCCAATGTATACTCTACAAGGACTTATTCGCTATTGTTTTGGTTATATGGAATAACCCCAAAACTTTTACGACTATCCATACAATATATGGAGCCGCTTTGACGAATTCAAATGGTTCACTATATTTTCTAATTGAGTGCTAACTATTTCTAACTAATGGTCTCTACATCTACACTACAACGATTTATTTGGCGCCATCTATTCACCCATTTTATATCTAATATCATATTGTGATACTTCTGCATTTTGACGTTTCAAAACGATTTGCATTCCACAATTTCTTTATGCCATTCTTATAAAATCGAATTTCATTACTATTGATCAAATCATAGTAATTGGATTCTCTTTTATATTTATACCCTTTATTGATGAAACATTTTGATCAAATCAAATAGTTTCATACTCATGTTTCCTTTGGTGAACTTTTTACATATTTAAACAATCATGTAATGATAATCACCATTTTGTTAAAACACAATACATCAAATATGTATTTACTTCTAACAATTCATTAAACACTTTGTATTCATGTAATACATGGTGTTAAAGTTATTTTGCCGAACTTAGGTATGATCTATATGTGATATGAAATCGAATGACTTTCACATATTATCACAAAACTTTGAATTTTAAACAATTGTTTTCATTCAGTAACGAATATCATTTAAGTTGGGTATTTTTAAAGCATTTCAATATTTTACAAATGTTCATGCATTATCAATTAGTTTCAAACAACAAGGATAATTCACATATAATCAAACAAGATATGAACACAAATAGAAATCATTCATAAAAGTGGAACAACTGTTTGTTACAAGCTCATATGAATAACCGTCTCACAAAGTGTGAGACACACTAAAGAAGTTCATAATATTTTGATTACAATCACTATCCAAAACATAAACTAAATGATAAATGTCGAGGGAGAGTGGCTTTGGCCATCATCATCATGCTCACTGATGACCCACAAGTATAGGGGGTGTATCGCAGTATTTTCGATAAGTAAGAGTGTCGAACCCAACGAGGAGCAGAAGGTGTCGACGAGTGGCTAGAAGCAGGAATTCTCTATAAATACTTAGCAAACGGATTTTTAGGGGTTTTTGATAATGTAGGTAAATAAAGTATGAGTAAATAAAAGAAAATAAGAATAAATGCAGCAAGTTTCCTAATCCTTTTTTAGCAAAGGACAAGCCGGTTGTATTACTTAAGGTGACCAAACGTTCTCGAGGACACATGGGAATATCGTCAAGTGCTTTCGCTTCATATAGTTGATTAATCTTCTTTAGTTTGCTAAGTGTTGTGTGGGTGAACTTGTGCTAATGTATCGACCTTCCTAGGACTAATACATACTTGTGATTATACCCCTTGCAAGCATGCGCAAGTACAAGCAAATAATTAAGGTAGAAACCTAACCACAACTTTAAACTCTAAGACCCTGACATCGCTTGTGCAATGGTTTCCTAACGGGGGTTCAGGTTTCTGTCACTCCGGCAACCCCTACGATTAGTAGCCAAATACACAATGCATTCCCCTAGGCCCATATAGGTGAAGTTTCATGTAGTCGACGTTCAAATGACACCACTAGAAGAAGTCCACCACAACTTAAATATCAAACTATTGAATCTTTCTCAACACAATTCCACTACCAACAACATGACTTCTCCCATGTCCTCAAGAACAAAACGAACTAATCACAAGACATCATATGGATCATGATCAGAGGTGATATAATGATATGTAACAATCTGAACATAAACAATAATTCAATGGTTCACTCAATAGCATCAACTACAAAGAGTAATCAACACCGAGAAAGTTTCCCCTAAGAACTATGCAAGATTCAACCCAATTGTTATAGCGATATGAGGCGGGGATGATCATGGTGATGGATATGATGATGGAGGTGATGATGATGATCCCGATGAAGTCCAGCTTGATGGTGGTGTTGATGGCGATGATCTCCCCTCTCTGGGAAGGAATTCCCCCAGCAGAACTCTGTCTGCCGGAGAGATCTTTCTCTCTCGGTGTTTTCCGCCCCGCAGAGGCGGCGGAATCTTTCTGTGGTCGCTCCCCGAGTCTTAGGGTTTTGGGAGGATAATATACACTGGAGGGGAGAGGTTGTAGTGGACCAGGGTGGCCACACCACCTGGTGGCGTGGCCTGGGGTGTCCCACGCCAGGGGTGATGTGGGCCCCCTGTGGCCCATCTCCACTTCCCCTTCTGGCTTTCTTTGTCTTCGGGAAAAATAGGATTTTCCATGTATTTTCCTGTATTTTCTCATCTTCGTGAATTTTGCCTCCAAACAACACCTTTTCCATCAGAATTCTGACTACAGTGGTCCATGCTCCAAAAGTCATCAACGATGCAAAAACAGATGAAATAACATAAGTATCATCTCTTAATATGAAATATATCAATGAATAACAGTAAATTATGATATAGAATAGTGATGCAAAATGGACATATCAACTCCCCCAAGCTTAGACTTCGCTTGCCCCCAAGCGAAAACTGAGCTCAAGAAACATGACCTCAGTGTTATGGAGTGAAGAGTCGATAAAATAATACGGACTAGAAGCATCACATTCATCAATACACAAATCATAATAGAAGACAACTCACTATTATATAACTTAACTTGCAATAAGGAAAGGAAACACCATAAATATACATAAAGTAAATCATAATTGGCAATGGCAAACTTACCTCTTGGTCGAAGAATAGTTGACAATTTGCAGGAGTTCACAAATAACTGATTTTCAATGATAGCTTTCAAAGTAGTATACACTAAGATAAGAGCAAAGTGAAAAACAAGGAACATAAGAAACATGATTGAATAAATCATCATATGAATGAATGAAACACAACAACTCAAAATACTTGCTGAGATAGTAGGGAATAGGTTTACCGACTCAAATAAAAAAGTAAAAGAAAGGCCCTTCGCAGAGGGAAGCAAGGATTTCAAGTTTCATAAAGAGCTTCCAAAAATTATGATACTTAATAGCTTTCATCTCTCATTTCCCCTATCATAAGCATCTTTAGGTGATTAAGGTTAAAGTGACAGAACTGAGAGGATATGCTTGACAAGTTATAAATTGAAATATCATGCCCCTTACTTACGAGTACCAAACCGAACCTCGTGCTACTAAACTCCAGTCACAAGTAAGATCTTGTCATTGTAAATACATATGTATCATAGAGAACCGCCAACAGGGTACCCCTTGCACATGATACAGGAGCTATCCAATAATCAAAATGACAAGGCAAGCAGACAATGAGCATCTCATCGATCTTTTTATTTGCTATTTGCATATGTGTTTATTGAGGATGCTTCATAGAATGCTCATTATGGTTATGCTGCAAATTTCCACCATGATTAGGCATGGCTTCGGCTAGTGTCCTAGGCGTTTCTCTAACACACATACAAACTCCATGATCTTACAAGTTCCCCTTTTATTTCACACCGCCGGGATCCATAAGAAAAAGAATCATGATATCAACTAGGTACGAAGTACCAATGCATTGTTGAAAGCGTTCCCCATGACAACATGGTTATGCTAACTTCAACTTATAAAGCGCAAGCATATACACAATAAATATGGACATAATGGTTCAAGATTATTAAATGCAAGAAAGTAAGGTGTGCCATCAAGTTCGTGAGAGCTTTAATCACTAATTTTCACATAACAAGTTTAATTCGGAAGGTAGATAAAAAATGAATTTACTTGAAATAGCATAATGCTAATAGGTAGGTATGGTGGACACAAATGGCACATGTTTTGGTTTAAGGATTGGATGCATGAGATGAATTCCCTCTCAGTATAGGTTTTTGGCTAGCAAGGCTGGGTAGCAAGTATAAGAGTTGAAGGAAACAAACAAACATACATGCGATAAAAACAAACATGCAATCTTCCTTGGAAGCACAAAAGATCTTAACTAGAGAATACTAGACTTATGAGCAAATCAAGAAAGAAAGATGATGAAATTATATTTCTTTAAGTGTACTTTTGTCTTTTTCATTCAATTCTGAAAATAGTGTTGCTGCTCACCGAGCCAGGTTTGCCAAAACCAACTAAATTAACTCAATGATCCCAAAGTGATACCAATACTAATGACAAGATCAATCATATAATAGCAATTGAAAACTAATATAAGATATGCAAAAGAGTAAATCATAGAACTTCTCATTAATATTCCATAACGGCAAATCACACCAAGGGATACATATCTAACGAGAGCGGGGACACTTCCATAATGCAATCCATCCTACACAATAAATTCTCTATTCATGATATGACTCTACTAAAAAGGTAAAAAGATAGAAGATAGTGATGTGATACCACGACACTCCCCCAAGCTTGGAACAAACCAAGGGGATGCCAAAACCTGATGACAGATTATTCCTTCGGTGGTGGTGGTATTCTCTCGATGAGCTTTTTGATCAATTTCCCCAAGTCCTCAATCTCAAAGGTGAGGGTACGAATCAACTCTGAGTTTTGTTCAATGCGGCTCATGATCATGTCGGGTTGCGGATCCCAGATCTTGCGATTCTTTCCCCACTTTACCTCCTTGAAGTCTTCTTTTCCTGCATGGCTAGAATGAGGCAAATCCCAATTGGAGGGTAGTTTCTCCTTGGGTATATTCTGGTATTGATGCTCATGGATAAGGGTATGGAAAGGACTCTTGGTGCGTGGAGGAGGTGATCGTGGGGCCAAACATTGACGTGGTGGCTTCCCTCTAGTTGACATCCGTGCAGTCCTTCTAATCCTGGCGGGGTTTGCCACCACTCCAATGCTTGCAATGGTAGTGCCGGTGTGCGAATGGTGACTTTTTTTGCCTCCTCTTCATCTTCACTTTTGATCTCCTTCTCCTGCCCAGGGTCTTGGAGATCTTCTTCCATAGGCTCCTTTCCCTTATCCTTGGCGGACAGCATTGTGCGTCTAAACTTTCAAGAATAGTTCCTAGCAAAAAACAGATCGAAACGAAAACACGACGAGAACACGATATACGAACCTCTGAGGATCTGGGCGATTATATATTATGAAGTTTTACAACAAAAGGAAGGTACTGGGAGAAAACGGGTCGGAGACGGAGTCCGGGGCGGCCACACCACCTGTTGGCGCGGCCAGGGGGCCCACGCCAGGGGGTGGTGTGAGCCACCTTGGCCCCGTTTCTGTCCCTCTTTCGCTTCGTAGCTTTCTTTGTTGGATAAAAACTGCAAAAATATAATTGGACATAATTTTCGCAGATCGTTTCTTACCAGAACTATTACCTATTCGAAAACGGACTCTGCAGATCTCTGAACTTGGTCTTTGATAAAAAATAATTCGGAGTTACCACTTGAATAACATCAATATCTTCATCTTCATACACTTATTGCTTGAGTCATGAAACCTTTCACTTTCTTATTATACCATTTTCTCCACTAACCTGAAAATTTATTTCACACAATTCTTATTAGCAACATTAGTGTAAGCGAGGTAATAAACCTTTTTAAATCTAATTTCAAATGAAATCCATCAAAACATAAGCTACCGTAGAAACTCCTTCCGAAAACCCGAAAAGAATTCAAAAAAGAAATTGATTTAAAGAAGCAAATGCAATAGTGGCAAAATCTGTCAAAACAAACCAGCAGGTAAAGATCAATTTTTTTCGAAAATCTTCTGTTGCTCAAATAAAAAAGTGCAAAACTAATGAAAGTTAAATAATAACTTGGGGCAGAAGCACAAAAAATTACAGCTCAATCCGACACACAGATATCTCTCACGAATTTTTACGGTGAAGCATAAAAATCTGTTTCGGGAAAACAACTTCCCCAAATCTTACTTCTCTCTCATTAGAGGTTGATCTTGACACAAAAACCAAACAAAAAGGATAAGGAGAGGTTATTAATGAAGTAATAACTTCCAGGACTCAAAGAAACAAAAACAAACTGAAAGCACAAATAAATTGGGTTGTCTCCCAAAAAGCTCTTTCTTTATAGCCATTAAGATGGGCATGATAATTTTAATGATGCTCACATAAGAATATGAATTGAAGTGAAAGATAGCATTAAGAAACAAACATACACATGTTTAAGTCTAACCCACTTCCTATGCAAGGGAATTTTGTAAGCAAACAAGTTGTTGAAACCAAAGGCTACTAGCATAGGACGACAGAACAAGTGCAACATAAAGCTTTTAGCATAAACTGAGGAAACTTAATATTATTGAGATGTATAAGAACACTTTTCCCTCTCTCATAATAAATTTCAGTATCATGCATAAACTTAACAATACAACTATCACAAGGACCATCGTAGCAATGATCACTTATTCTAACAGAAAATACAGTAATACTAGTTCTCATAACACTACTTTGTGAAAAAATATTAGGGATATCCTTACAAAGGATAGTGTGTCCATCTTCTACATATTTGGTGACAAAGTATTTCACATTTTCTATCATAGGTTCAACAGCCACTTGTTCAGCAGGTTCAATAGCTTTATTCATAATTTCATTAACCATACTAGCTATCATAGAATGTTCCTTTACCTTGACTGGGAAAGGCATTTTCTCAATGTAAGGTTCGGGTGAAACATGATTAGCAGTATAAACTTCAGTATTTCTTGCAAGAACACTATTAGCAATATCTTTATAAGGTTCATGGTACTTATTCCACTTCTTTTTAGGAACTTCAATATAGGAAGCAAAAGCCTTAAAATAAGTTGCAATAACTTGAGAGTCTAGACCATAAGCATTTTTAATATTTTGAAAGTCATCAGTTCCCATAAAAGATTCAATGCATTGATAATCATAATTTATACCTGACTTTCTTCCTTTGTCATTCTCCCATGCTTCAGCGCTGTCTTGAATACAGTCTAGAAGATCCCATTAAGCTTCTTCTTCCATGCGAGTGAATGATCCAACACAAGAAGCATATAGTAGGTCCTTATCATGAAGAGAAAGCCTTGCATAAAAGTTATTGATAATAATATTGTTGGGGAGCTCATGAATGGGACATTTGAGCATTAGTAGCTTCAATCTCCCCCAAGCTTGAGCTGTAGTCTCTCCATCAAGAGGCCAAAATTTATATATTTGATTCTGATCTTTATGAATCTCACTAGGAGGATAAAACTTTGAATAAAAGAGAGGCACTATTTCCTCAAATTCAAGAGCTTGACCATTCTTCAGCAGCATATACCATTCCTCATCTTTTCCTTTCAGTGATAATGAGAATAACTTCTTCTTGACTTGATCTGTTGTAATACCTACACACTTGAACAACCCGCATAATTCGTGTATAAAGAGCAAATGATCACCGGGATGGACAGTTCCATCTCCAACATAATAGTTATCTATAACACGATCAATAATTCTTGTAGGTATTTTAAAAGTATCATTCTCAGCAGGTGATGGTTCATCTACTACCTTAGCAGTGGTAGTAGCATTACGAAATAAGAAACTCAGCGAATTATCCATATTGAAAATAAAGCAACTAACAGAAATAAACAATACTCACAGTAGAAGTTTCCCTTACCAGTTCCACTCTCCAATAGCGCTTCACTCCCCGGCAATGGCGCCAGAAAATACTCTTGATGACCCACAATTATAGGGGGTGTATCGCAGTATTTTCGATAATTAAGAGTGTCGAACCCAATGAGGAGTAGAAGGTGCTGGCGGCTGGCTAGGAGCAGGAATTCTCTGTAAATACTTAGCTAACAGATTTTTAGGGGTTTTTGATAATGTAGGTAAATAAAGTACGAGTAAATAAAAGACAATAAGAATAAATGCAGCAAGTTGCCCAATCCTTTCTTTAGCAAAGGACAAGCCGGTTGTATTACTTAAGATGACCAAACATTCTCGAGGACACACGGGAATATCATCAAGTGCTTTCGCTTCATATAGTTGATTAATCTTCTTTAGTTTGCTAAGTGGTGTGTGGGTGAACCTGTGCTAATGTACCGACCTTCCTAGGAATAATACATACTTGTGATTATACCCCTTGCAAGCATCTGCAAGTACAAGAAAGTAATTAAGGTAGAAACCTAACCACAACTTTAAACTCTAAGACCCTGACATCCCTTGTGTAATGGTTTCCTAACGGGGGTTTAGGTTTCTGTCACTCCGGCAACCCCTACGATTAGTAGCCAAATACACAATGCATTCCCCTAGGTCCATATAGGTGAAGTGTCATGTAGTCGATGTTCACATGACACCACTAGAAGAAGTACACCACAACTTAAATATCAAACTATTGAATCTTTCTCAACACAATTCCACTACTAACAACATGACTTCTCCCATGTCCTCAAGAACAAAACGAACTACTCACAAGACATCATATGGATCATGATTAGAGATGATATAATGATATGTAACAATCTGAACATAAACAATAATTCAATGGTTCACTCAATAGCATCAACTACAAAGAGTAATCAACACCGGGAAAGTTTCCCCTAAGAACTATGCAAGATTCAACCCAATTGTTACAGCGATATGAGGTGGAGATGATGATGGTGATGGAGATGATGATGGAGGTGACGATGATGATGATCTCGATGAAGTATAGCTTGATGGTGGTGTTGATGGCGACGATCTCCCCTCTCCGGGAAGGAATTCCCCCGGCAAAATTCTGTCTACCGGAGTGATCTTTCTCTCTCGGTGTTTTCTGCCCCGCAGAGGCGGCGGAATCTTTCTATGGTCGCTCCTCGAGTCTTAGGGTTTCGGGAGGATGATATACGCCAGAGGGGAGAGGCTAGAGTGGACCAGGGCGACCACACCACCTGGTGGCGCGGCCTGGGGTGGCCCACGCCAGGAGGTGGTGTGGACCCCCTGTGGCCCATCTCCACGTCCCCTTCTGGCTTTCTTCGTCTTCTGGAAAAATAGGATTTTCCATGTATTTTCCCGGATTTTCTGATCTTCACGAATTTTTCCTCCAAACAACACCTTTTCCATCAGAATTCCGACTGCAGTGGTCCATGCTCGAAAAGTCATTAACCATGCAAAAATAGATGAAATAACATAATTATCATCTCATAATATGAAATATATCAATGAATAACAGTAAATTATGATATAGAATAGTGATGCAAAATGGACGTATCACTCGCCATCAACACACAACGTCACCTCCTCTCCAGCAAGCACCTCTCATGCAGAAGGACCTGTTTTTTGCAAAATAGAACAAGTATCAAATGTACTTAACACTGCAAATGTGTTTGCAAGATTATAACCTTTATAAAATTGTATATCAAATATATACCTTTGTCATTGATGACTTCAGTGACAACCGGTTCAACCAACACATTCCTGAGATGTGATACAAACCGGTGGAACTCTATTGATTCCGTGTCGCCTCTCATAATGCAAGTCCTGACTTGTGTTTGGTAGCTTGGTAGCAGCGACCGTAGCACAACGCCATTTGCAATAGAGCCCGCCATCTAGCTATCGAGGAAGTATGCAGGCCTCATGTACACATCATGCATGCTCTCCAAGTGGTCATCAAGTGATGAGTTTTCTTCCATCTTAATGGAGAGGAAATCTCCCATCAGCTCATGCTCCCATATGCGTGCTTGTTCCACGAAATGTGTCCTAAGCTGTAGCATTACCGTACGAGGGTTGATATTACCCACGACATGCCACAGCTCGTCCACCATTCCGAAACGCATTGTAACTGAAATGAGGAAGGCCATCTCCCGACGCTGATAGCGGTCTTCTCGCTGCTCTGGGGTCTCTAGGTCATTGGGATGATCCAAATCCATTCTGTCGAGTATGTAGTCAACCACGTCATTCTTGCTAAGGAGAATGTGGAGACACATAACCCATCTAGAGAAGTTTGATCCATCTAATCTGAGCTTCACTACTTCTAACCAATCAATCGTCAATAGGAAAGGTGGCATCGGGGAGAACGTTTCTACATTTACAATTGCAAAAGGAATTTAGACTAAGTTTATAATTAAATGAGTTAATAATAACTCTACTCAGAAACACCTATCCTCATAATGGTTCCTAGTGATAACACGACCCCTATCAGCCACATCTCCCCCGATCGTCACGGCCATCAATGTGGGTTCAAGGGTGGACGCTAAACGTCGGTCACATCATTCATGCGACTCGTGCTCGATCTTTTGACCATCCGTGTTCTGAGGCCATGTTTGTACATGCTAGGCTTGCAAACTCAACCTTAGTGTATTCGCTATGCAACATGACTTACACCCACTGTATGTGAACGTAGATATGTCTGACACCCACGCCTGTACCATGGATCGCCTCATACTGAAGAACTTTCTTGGTGGTGCACACTAAGGGGGAACACAATCATTGGTAATTTTAATAGGGATCATCTTATTAGGCTACCATCAAGTATCTAATACTAGCACACAATAAGATATACAAACAATAACATTGAATGTAAATGCGATGTGATATGGTCCTTCACATTGTGATCTCCATCCGTCGTCGCCGGATTCTGGCGCCAGAGATCCGGCACCGTAGACACCAGGGTACCGGTGTATTTCCGGTGTGGTAGTCCGTCACCTCTGTGACTATCTACTACTATGTAACACAAGGTAATCACTTTACCTTTGCCACAACCATATCACAAAGCAATGCCCCCTGCAAAACAAAGTTAGACGCCTATACTTTATCTTTGCATGTTTTACGTGGCTGAATGGGATTTCGCAGAAGAACCGTTCTTACCTACAAACTTTCAGCACAACGCTGATCAAGTAGTTGTCTCTACTACATCCCTTTCGGGGCCCTCCTTTGCAAATGGTATACCAACTAATGCGAGAGAGACAGACACCCCCCTAAGCCACTTTATACGGTACAAGTCGTATGTCAAGCATGGACCAGTCTCGCGAATAAACGCATAAAGTCAGTTGGGGGCCGCTTCATCAAGCATTACTGCGTTATACATAAGTACACGTGGGAGGGTAACAACTAAAAGATCAACGCCCACACGCTACATCTCGTGTGTTCTACCCGTACTAGAATTACTACGCATAGATCTAGCTCTGATACCACTGTAGGGGTTCCGTGTATGAAAAGAATAAATTTTTACCCTACGCCCCTGAACCCCTGAAGCTACCATGACCTATCTATTAGTAATACAATAACGGGAGGGGCTTTTCGCGAACTGACCCTTGAAGACCGAAAAGAATTGTCAATGCTCAGAAGAGCGTGGTTGATGTAGACGAGCCGAAGCCGACCTCAAGGTCGTGATGAAGTCCTCGCGCTCCTGCGGCTCCAACGACTTGAGTGCCTCAAGTGCGACACCTCACGGGGAGTTACACATGTTTGGTGCCTGACGATGACTCCCGCTTCTCCGATCCAGCAGCAGTTGCGAAAGTAGATCTCCTGGATCCGAATCCCGCAGCGCGACGGCGCTCCACGGTGAAGATGTCTCTCATTTGCACAGTCCGAACTTGGGACCACGGTCATGGGAGAGAGATAAAATATCAATTGGAGGTCTTCCCAAAAGAGAGAAGACCTTTATTGAATATTGTGTGTATTTATCTAGCCAAATACCCCCACTATATATAGGGGAGGGGAGGTACTACCTCCCTCAAAGTCCTAGGGTGGGACTAAAGGAGAGGAGGGGGAGGGGAAGCCGCCGGCCAGCCCTAGTGGGCCCCACGCGGGGGGGATTGGCCCAGCCGGCCAACCCCTTTGCCCCTTCTCTCTCTCTCCTTTCCCTAATGGGCCCTTTCCCCTTCGAGAATTGGCCCATTAAGCCTTTTGACCATTTAATTGATTTTCTCTTTTATTAAATAATTATGAATAAATGATTAAATCAATATTTAACATTCATTCACATATTATTCAATCTTCGTGGCAATGGAACACCTTCCACCTCCACTCCGGACTTACCGAAACCCTTTCAGTTTTCTCTCTACTATTCTTCAGTGATTCTTCCGATCCTATAAACACTCTCTAAGAATCATCAAACCCTTAAGCGTGATACCACATGGTTCGGGAACACTCCAGACATGCTCGGGTCACTCCCGGACCAATGATCAACAGAGGGACCTGGATGGCCATGTGACCCGTGTGCGTTCCACGAAGATCTTTCGTCGTTTGAACCGGGACAATTGTATCTTATTCCCTTGGTCTCTGGATACTTGCATTGCTCGAGATCTGATCAATGACATCACCATGTCGTGTTCAATCTCGTTACTAAAAAATGCTACTTGACTCGTTCCGACAAGTGATATCCTTGTGATCAAATTACACGTTGTGCAGCTATTGGATATAACTTCTCCGAGTGGGCCCTTGAGTATCTTTCCATCACATGGACGGACAAATCCTGCTCTTGATATATATTGCCTCTACGGTTTTCTCCGAGTACCTGAACACACCTTTATTATCACCGTATTACCAGATGGCGCTTGATGGTATCAAAGCACTCTCGGGAGACAATGATTGATATAGCCTGACGGTCTAAGGAATAGTCTACGAGGATCCATTTCTAATCATCGCAACTTGAACTTCATGACATGATCGGGTCATGATGTTTAGGTTGGGTATTGGTTCATCATCTCATTTTTAGAATGAATTGACTCCATTTCCAACTAGCATAAATGCCACACGATTAGGAAACTTGATCATCTGTTGACCAATGAACCAGTGACTA
This sequence comes from Avena eriantha, assembly GCA_910589775.1. Lineage (NCBI taxonomy): Eukaryota > Viridiplantae > Streptophyta > Magnoliopsida > Poales > Poaceae > Avena > Avena eriantha. Next base: position 19,375,562 of record OU342740.1, read on the forward strand.
GAGTTTCACTGGGAACCCCTGGTTGTTTATATATCACACGTGTATTGATGTTTCCACTCAATACAGTTATAACATGATATAAAACTTAATCATAAACTATATGAAATATGATAATAGTCCTTATTACTATTTGTCTCTAGGGCATATTTCCAATAGAATCACGGGAGGACGTACTATCGTGGAGGCCGTGAGGCCGCCCACAAGCAGATCGCAATGGCAAGGCACGGTATCGGCCAATCATCCACCCCAGTATTCATGGTTATAGCTTTGAGTGCGAGAAACGTGACCGGCTGGCTGCGAGTCTAACATACACAAGTGAGTATGTACACCAACGACATACAAGAGTATATCAGAGCAATTTGATCTAAAAGAAATCGAAATATATTGCAACACCATTTTATCCAAATTATATGGATAGTAGTAATAATTTAGGATTATATCCTCATACATCACTCAACAAAACGTCAGGAGGAAGCGGAAACACAGATTCGAGTACGAATTAAGAGTCAAATCAGCATAAGCTACCACATAAATAAACACATTCCTGCCCACAGATCTCAGAGATCTCCATCATTGGAATCTCTACGCAAGTTGGTCGTTGCCTCCTTCCTCGGCCTCATCGACGTAGTAGCCTCCATAGGAGTATACCTGACAATCTGATCAATATTTATGGTGTGAGACCCTAGGGCACTCACAAGTCTTTATGCATCTAAAGGGAACAACCTGAGGGTGACGCAATTGCAGCGAAAGATAATATCTAAACAGCTCTATAGAGACACTCTACAACATTCGTCCAACTAGATATGGATGAATGCTCGTTAATTATAACCAACAGTTATATAAGTAACATAAATAAACATCACTCGCCCTCCTTCTCACTTATCGAACGAGAAGGCATAAGAACATCCCATCCGTTGGCAATTTTATTAACCATTCAATGAGTGTTGCACTATTTACTAGTCATGTTTATACCTGGGCAATTTTTGGGCCGGGCCGGGCTCGGGCCGGGCCTGAAAAAGCCCGCCCGTGCAAAACCCAGGCCCGAGCCCGGCCCGGCCCGGCTGTCGGGCCTGAAACTAGAGCCCGAGCCCGGCCCGCCATGCACATTTTCCTCCGGGCCGTCGGGCGTCGGGTCGGGCCTTTCCCTATTTTGCCCACTCCTTTGGCCCAAGCCCGGCCCGTGAGGTTGTCGGGCCTCAATCATGCAGCCCAGGCCCGGCCCACGGGCTTGAAAAGCCTGGCCCGACGGGCTTTTTTCGGGCCGGGTCGGGCCGGGCCGGGCTGACCATGCCCAGATCTAGTCATGTTTGAGACAAATTAAACACGATACTTTAGGTATAGTTATCTATGATCGAGAAACAGTGCTCTAAGTCGTCCATAACCGTGGACACGACTGTTAGAAAGATTTACCCTGCAGGGGTGCACAAATAGCAACACACGTATTATCAATCCCAAGAAGAAGCAAATAAAAAGCAACAAGGCATCATGAAAAAGCATTCACAAGATTGAAAAATAATTTCAGGGGGTCATCCTACTAAACTACCTGCAACGAAGTTGGCCGGCTCCGAGACGGAACCAGAGTTTGCGAGAACGGTTGTAAACGACTGGGAACCCGAAAGTGTGACTGGGCTTGTCGATACCGTGGAATCATGCCGCGAATCAAAATAGTACAGGCGCTCCACACACAATAGTAAATAAAGAAGTAAATCATGGCATAAGTACAGGATAGTAATAATATTTGTGAACCTAAGAAATAATATGTGAATCAAGCTCAGGCGAAGGGGGATCCATAAAGTCTCTCACATGTGGATAGTGCGATAGTCAAGGAACATGTATCAAGTACTCGGGTCCTACAAGACACAAGTGAGCATGGAAGAACCAAATAACAGCTACTGCCCATCGATGCCTCTTTCTTTAATTATCCCATTACTACATATTTTAAGTTGTTTAGGTATCTCATTATCCAAAGACTCGCACAAATCCTACACATGCAATTCTATGATTCTCATGGCTCAAACAACTCCTGTACTAATGTCTCATAGGATTGTGGGTACAAGATTCAGTGTGGTTTAAAACTAAAGGCTATGCAGTACTTGGGATTTCAACTTAATGCAAATCGTGACTCCATAATGCAAGAATAAGATAGAGGCATAGGTGCTATATCTAATGCAAGTATGGGGAATTGTTTGCCTGTTATCTCAGCAGTAGAATAACTGGGATCCGAGTAGTACTCTTGGTTCTCCTGATAACTCCCTTGCTCGACATCTTTCCAAAATAAGAACCAAACACACAATGGGCCATAATAAATAAACTGCATAATCATATGAGCATATGCAATAAGAAAAATAAGGTATGCCATGATGTAATGATGCACAATTACATGGTATAACATAGTATGGCATCGGTGAGGTGTAAGAACAATAATAAAGCACTTTAATTAATTATTTAGGCATGTTTTTCTCCCGTAAACATTGCTGGATACTTAATATTTATAGGATTCATGCTTCAATTGATATCAGGAAATGCATAGTTAGAACGGGCTCACCGCGCTGATCAATTTAAACATATTATTTGTCGAATTTGGAATTACGGAATTAAAGTTATAAATTTATTAAGAAATAGGCATTTAATAGTATTTAAATAATTTCGAAATTTTTAATTTCTCAAAAAATATTTAGATGGCATATTATTAATCCTTGCATTTTTTATTAGAATTATTTTATTAAAAAGGTGGAATTAAACTATATTAAAGTATTTGTTAAATCGACAAAATTAATTATTAATTTCGACATATGGAAAAACAAACAGAGGTTTGATTCAGGTTTAGAATTTAAAAAGAAACAACTTTGGTTTTTGAACTTGTTCAAAATTCCTTACAGATTGAGTTTAAATCTTGGTCAACGTTGTCAATTGGTTTGACTTGATTTGAAATGTTTAAATTTGAATATTAAAAAGGGTTGACTCAAATTTGACCATCAGACACGCTTCCAGGGGCTTCTGCACGCTTTGCAAAGCACTAGAGGGGCTGTGGTTTGAGAAAGAAAAACTCCAGGGTTTGAAGAAAATTGACATGGTCACCTAGTGTTTAGTAAAGAAACAATTTTCAGATCGAGACGCAAAAGTGTTAGCTCGATTGATTTTCGGAGGAAGATTGTGAGCGGTTTTTTGCACCGATTTGGATGAGGCTTGCTCTAGAGTGAAGAGGGTACATAAGAGATCATGTTTGATCAAGGTAGCTTCTCCGTACCTAGACGGTAGTGCTCGTAAACGTGTCGTGAACAGAGCCAATTGAACTGATGCCTAGAAACATCACATCTGCTGTGACGAACATCAGACTTTGGGAGATGATTGCGAGGTAGGTATGGGTCCATTTGGTGTGTAGTTTTCACCGATGTGAAGAGCGCAAATCCGAGATCAATTCCCATCAAGGAAGTAGCACCGGAGGAAGATTACATCGTTCAGAAACTTGAGGGGATAAAAGGTGAAAGACATGGTGTTAACTGAATTTTCTGTTTTGAATTTATTAGTGACTAGCTGAATACCCGTGCGTTGCTACGGGTTTTTAAGTTTTTTTTCACACGTAAACCACAGTAGCATGCCAAGGTTGCATCTTTCAATCCTTCTTATTTCAAGAAAGCCCATTCGCTCATTGTGCTTTGATGGTCATCTCAGTCCAACAATTCATACCCACCTAGTTGCCCTCCATGGGAGGCTGTACATGGTCGGCAGAGCCTTCGGGACAAACCGCGTGCCCAGATGTACACACTTCACCTCCAATGTCGGAGTGTTCGCACTCGGCCTCAGCGGCGGGACGGCGGCCAAGCGGGCAGAGCCTGTTAAGGACTTGGAAGGGCACGCGATCTTTGTTGGCGACGCCTTCTACGACGCTTTCCCCGCCGGTGCAGGTGGCGACAACATTAGAGAGAACCAGATTTGCGTCGTGGACGATGAGAAGAACTTGTCATCGTTGGCCGCCTACGGCCTCTGGCCCTTCCGGCAGCTGCAATCCTACGATGTCCGCAACGGCTACATTCATACATATCGGCCACCCGAACCATCATCAGGGTCTTCAGCAACCTGGTGGTGTGTGACGGTACAACGCTTCCCGCACAACGACACCATGGGACCACCGGTGCGGAAGGTGCTGTCGGCGGCGGAGGAGCTGCTGTGGAACTTGACAAACTACTTGGGAGCAACCGGCCATCCCTCCTACACAAACCGCCAGTACCACGGTGCAGGTGGGTCACGCGTGACGACCGTGCGGATCTCTATAACATCCCAAAACTTCAATCCAAGCTTATCAAGATCTAAATCATCAAAATTAGGTTTAACAAAAAAATTTCCAAATTAAAAAGGAAAACATTCGTGTGTATGTGCATTTAATTTAGGAATTGATTTGAATTGCCATGGTTCTGTGATTCTTTGGTTGTAAAATGTTTCTTAGGTTATTTAAACATCATCTACACCATTCCCAAAATTTTCCCAAAGAAAATCAAATAAAAAACAACTAAAAAGGAGGAATGGTCATTTTGGCCATTTTAATCCACTACACTACTTTGGGTGTTCCTAGCACTCATTTCTTAACAGAAACAATTCATGATCTTTGTAGCCCTTGCTAGTACACATAATGAGGTACCAAGTCCCACCTTTTGATCTGCTAAAAACATTCTTTTTCTTATTTTAAATGACATGTGAAAATTGAATTCAATGCATATGCATAGATCACCCCTATTTCAAAAACCATCAATTTGAGCTCCACTTTCAAAACCCTTGCACCCAGAGACTACCTAGCACTAGTGTAGATCACCCAAAAATTTTGAAACCAAAATTCAAAAGTTTACTTCTTGCGGCCATTTCATCAAACAAGTGGCAGGCACAAATCTGGCCAAATTCAAAACACTATTTTGAGTAGTGATTTTGGTCACCATTTGGGCCTAACTCTGTCCCCTTGTCCCCCCAGTGCAACCACTACCCTTTGCTAGCCCGGCCAAGCCCTGTGCACACGACCAAATGGTCATGGCCATTAAGGCCGAGCACCTTGAGCACCCTCACCGGTGACATCGCGCCACAGCAGCCGCCAGCCTCTCTCACCTTGTCCAGCACGTCGCCCGTGGTCCACCTCCACCGTCCAACCGGCCCCAGCCTAGAGACAGAGACCAGAACTGTTAAGAACCGCCGCGCCCGGAGCTGGGCGACCATGCCGACGCCGCCCGTAGAGCGCGCCCTATCCCCGCGTGCACAGACCGCCCCTCGGCCGCATCCCGCGCCTACCGCTCCGCCATGACCTAGGGAACACCCCAGACACCCCCGCTGGCCGCCCAACGCACCCCAGCCATCGCTCGCCGTCGAACCCATAGCCTCTGCCGCCCAGAGCGCGTGACGCTCCCGACCAGCACAAAGCTCGCCTTGCCGCGCCTTTAATCCTCAGCACACCACCAGGAGACAGGCCAGCGTCCCCTACCTCGAGCCACGCCGCTAGCCCCTGTGCCGCCCTCGCCAGAGTCGCCTGCCCACACCGCTCGGTCTCACCATCGAGCCTATATAAGCCGGCCTCCCCAGCACCATTTCTCCACACTCACTCACTCCCCACCTCTCACTGAACCTCACCCACCTCTAGTCGACGCCGCTCGAGCTCTGCCTCGCCAGAATTGGAGCCGGAGCCGCCACGGCAGGAGGAGAAGGGCGCCTGCGATTTAGGGCACCCCAAGCTCCGTCGCAACCGCGCCTCGCCTCGCCGTCGTCTTCCAGTCTGTTTGCCCGCCTCACCGACCTTGCTGGAGCCCTGGTACACCCCCAGTCGACCCCCACCGCCGTGTCTAGGTCAAGTTCTTGCCGGAGTAATCCGTCGACGAAGATGAACCCCCACCGTTAGATCCCCTTTTAATCGTCCGGCCTAGAATGCTAGATACCGTTTCGGTGTTTTTGTGCCGCTGACTGGTGGAGCCCGCATGTCAGCTGAGCCCCACGCTGTGGAGCGCCACTAGGCCGGCCCATGTTCGTTCCCGCGCTAGCCTAGTCGTTCAAAATTGGATTTTTCTTTTAAGTTAAATCTAGTTTCTGTCCTCTAGTTTAAAAATTAACTTAGAGAGGTTTACAAATCCATTTTGCATGAAATCAATTTTGCCTGAAAGGTATTAAGATGATCTCTTCAAGCCCGTTGGATTTAATTCAATTAGAGTTATAGATCTCTCCTAGTAAAAATAACAAAATAGAAGCTTTTGCAACTTGCAACATTTTTATAAAATCAACCAAGTTAGCTTTTGAGTTCATTCCAACTCTCAAAATTCACATTTCATCATACCTATCTGAATATGTAATAATATTAAGGTTCAAATGCAGTGATTTTGGACTAGTACCAAAATAATGCTATATAGGCATCTCTAGTCACTTTAAATCATTAAATAATAAACTTAAACTAAAGTATTTATGATCCAACCTTTAACTTTCATTCCCATGTGTTAAGATATGTGGTGATGACACGTGTCAATATGATCCCATATTTTAAATGGAGAATATTAAATCTTAGTTAATTTTTCAACGAGTAGAAATTACTTTTTTAAATAAAAATAGTGAAACTATTTAATTAAACTTGTGATGCTTGTAATGATAATAGATCATCAAATGTGTGTTTTAGAATACTAATTAGATTAGTTAAGTATTTTTTGGTGATTGTGTACTCCGTATGTATTTATAGACGATAGTGCCGACCAAGCTTTCGAGGAGGAGGAGTTCTACCAAGAAGAAGAAGAAGAAGAAGAAAACTTCAACCACTGCACCAACCAAGGCAAGCCACTATTAACAATGCAAGTTAACACTTGCAAGTTTAGTGCTTAGCAAGCTAGGATCAAATTAGATGGTTTACAAAGATGCCTTAGGCAGGCTTGATCACACTCCTTTGACTATTAGTACCCCAAGTCTTACTTACAAGTTTTACCTCCCTTAGTGCACACAAAGTTCTTTACTTATTTTGGAAGGTAGCATAAAAAGTATAAAACTTGACCTATTTAGCTAAGCTTTAGATGTCATTCTATGGCATGAGATTGAACCCATCTTTTCCACCTTAGTGAACACTCTTAACTTAGTAGTTTAGAGTAGATCAAAACTTGAGTCACTTTAGATGGGAACACTTAGTGAAAATGAATTATGAAAACCTTGGAATGATGAGTCATTCTATTGAGATGTTTTGACATGTGTTGAGAAACACAAATGGTTGATGATGATGAAAATGTTGAGGCATGAGCCTTAACCCTTTTATAAAACTGATGGTTGGATTCGGATGCGATACCATTCCAAATTTACCGTACAACCACACTACCTGAATTGGGTAAGGCTTAGCTGGAAATTTATATGCATTAGTATTAGTTCCCTCTCGAGAGAGTTTTGAGCTGAGGCTAACTCTCAATGTTGTCCACCTATGCAGTGCCCAAGATGACAGATGGTTATGGTTGGGAGGCCATGATCGTAGGAGAGGTTCTTATACTAGGGTGTGTAAAGGGAAGGTTATGTTTGATTATCTGCATACTAAGTATGATGATTCAGGGTTATCCCTGACAGATGTATCGAATCTTGTGGTGAAAGTGTACCACCTCTGCAGAGTGTCAAACTATTCGAATTGCCGCGTCCGCGGTTATGGACAGTTGGAATGGCCATATTGTTTCGTTGTTAGATGTTTTCCAAATAACTTGAAACGAATGATGAATCTTGACTTGACCACAACAGGGTTGTGTTTATGACAATAGCTTCCCAACTTAAGTGATTCTAGAACTTTACCTTATTTCTCTTTGCTTCAGAACTCAGCTTAGGTTTCAAACTTAACTTTATAGTTAAACTTAGATTTAGCACTTTAAATTAGAACTATATTACTTGTTAGTGGTAGTTTGCGAGTACTTAAAGAGTACTCATGGCTTTTGTCCCTAGCTATTCTCATGGCCAGACTATGAAGGAGACTATCAAGATGATGGCCAGCAGGACGGCTATGATAACTAGGACTATCTGCCTTCGTCAGCATTGCCTATGCCCCTGAAGATGGATCCCACCGCTACGCTTATCTTTTATTTCCGCTGCTTGTTGTATTAAGACTGGATCGTGAGATCCTTATTGGTGTACTGTGATATCCCATTCGTTATGTCTCGCAAAAATGGTAATCCTAGGATTGCGAGGTATGGCATAACGGGCATCTGGGATTAAAAATCCGGGTGTTGACAAGTTGGTATCAGAGCCATCCTGACCATAGGAGACCCTAGTTAGAATGGATGTCTGAACAAAAACTTAGTTTCAAAACCAAAAGGGAGTATTTACGAAAAACTATCTCTTCTCTTATCCTTGTGGATTCACTCTTTCTCAAAAATTCATGTTCCTCAAAATACTTACACTACTACTTAAAATTTGACACACTTGATCACTTCACTAACTTTTTCATCCTTAACTCTTGTAGATGGAGACTCAGTTCAACAAGTTTTACCAGTTGGGAAACGGAGGTCAGCTGATCTTCGAGAGGGATCTGGACTCACTATCAGAGTTACTGGGATGCCTGCACCCGGAGTTTCTTGGAGCTCAACTTCCACGACCCCCAGGAGGAGACCTACAGTGGCTAGTCACCGCATATCTTAGAGGGAGCATTGAAGCACCAACTTCTGGGAGAATTCAGTTCTCCGTGAGAGAGAACAACTGGCTAGATGGATTAGCCAGGGCAATGCATGAAGCTCTCGCACGTCTATGTGCCCTCAGCGTCAACAAGATCCAAGGAACCCGTTTTGCCCACTATGCAAGACGTGATTTCATGGGAATGCCGATGGAGATGCCAGGTCACCCCAAGTTGAGGCGTCAAGTGGATAATCTTGACTTCTTGCTTCTCGAGGACAATGCTAGAGAGTTAGCCAACCAGAACCGTGCCATTGCCGACCAGAAGGCCCAGACTTTCACACTGCTCGTCCAGGACCGCCAGTGTCTTCGCCGCCAGCGTGCCAAGAAGGATCACACCACCGCCCGTCTTCGCAAGAAGGTGGCTGACCTCGAGAAGACCGTCATGGAGCAGGAAGCTCAGCTTGCAGCAAAGTAAGAAGAAGATGAGGGTGAAGACATCCAGGGAGACATGGATTCTTACCTCAGCAATGATGATGACTTTCTGGAGGAGGATGACGTGGACTTCTACACAGATGATGAGGACTCCGACTTCATCGATGATGTGTAGAGGCACTAGAGCACTGTCGTAGTCTAAGATGTATTGGTCTCAATGTATCGTAGCTTACAGAATGGTTCTTCAAACCATCTGTTTTTCCTTTGATTGTTGTGGTGTGTGTTGTATCATGTGCTTGCTTGCATGTATGAAATGGAGTTAGTTGAAAAACCTGAGTCTAACTCAAAGTTTTAAGCTTTGAAAACCCAAAACCATGAACCTTAGAATTTCTCTCTTACCCCTATATCCTTCTCAATCTTTAGATGACTCGTGGAAACCAAGGAGGGAGCAACTCGTCGGAAGACCCAATGCTGCAGATCTTGCAGAATCTCATCGCCGACCGTGAAGCAAGCAAGGCAGAACGCCAAGCCAACTTAGCAACACTTCAATAGATTTCCCAAATGGCCCTCAAAAACCAATGGCATGGAAATCAGGATCACCAGGGATCTAAACTCAAATTTTTTTAGAACACCAATCCCCCAATCTTCAACCAATCTGAGAACCCATTAGATGCTGATGACTGGTTGCAGACCATGGAAAACAACTTAGAAGTTGCAAGAGTTGATGAAAATGAGAAAGTTCTCTTCACCACCCACTATTCGGCAGGAGATGCAAGAGCTTGGTGGAATAGCATCCACAATATGAACCATGGTCAAGTGATGACATGGGAAGCATTCAAAGTCAAGTTCAGCCGCACCCACGTACTGCAAGGTCTAGTCAACAGAATGAGAGATGAGTTCCGCTAATTGAAGCAAGGAAGAATGATTGTGGTGGAGTACCGTGACAGATTCCTATCACTTGCCTGATATGCACCTGATGAGATCAACACGGAGGCCAAGAAGAAGTAGAGATTCCTGAACGGACTGCATGATGAGATGCAGACAGTCCTCGTCAACATCCATTTCCAGGATCTCGAAGAGCTAGTCGACTCTGCCATTCAGATGGAAGGGAAGATTAACCAGGCAAACGACAACCGCAAGCGTCGTATGATGCAATAGTCTGGACCCAGAAGTCACCAGAAGTATCGCCCCAACCCTTCATCGGGATATGCACCAAGGAACAACCGACCCCAACGTCTCGCCCAAGCTACCCCAACCGTAGCGAAGGCAATGGGAAGCCCGGAGGAAACAATCACAACTCCGGCAATGCCAACAATTTCAACCGTGCACCTCCCAAGAACACCAGCAACAACAACCACAACACTGCACCCAGAACTGGCAGCAATGCTGTGCCTATCGCAGTCAAGGACAAGTCCCAGATCACTTGTTTCGAGTATGGAGTGAAGGGTCACTACTCCAATGAGTGTCCCAAGAAGACTGCGGCCAATGCCAATGTGAATGCCCCAGCTCAGCAGCAGCGTCATGTTCAACAAGGAAGAAGATTTTCCCCAGGGAACCCTCACAACCGCAACGGCCGTCTCTTCCACATGAACGCAGAAGAAGCCCAGGAAGCGCCAGATGTAGTGCTGGGTATGTTTTTTGTCAACTCAGTTTTAGCAAGAGTATTGTTTGATTCGGGAGCATCACATTCATTAGTCGCCGAAGAATTTGCATGCACTAGTAAGATTCATCCTACCAATCTGAAGCATGTCATGATAGTTCAAATCCCCGGTTCCACAACTAAAGCTAGAAAAATTTGCAAAGTTGTGCCTATCAGAATACATGGGATAGATTTTTATGCCAACCTAATTGTACTTGGAACCAAAGGATTGGAAGTAGTAATAGGTATGGACTGGATGGCAAGGCATAAAGGACTGATAGACTGTGCTAAGAAAGCTGTCACCATGACCAGTAGTTCTGGAGTCATAGTAGAGCATATCTCTGAAACCTTACCCCGTCAATTCAAGTGCAACAAGAGTGTAGCCCTGCCCACCATAGACCAAGTCAGAGTAGTCTATGAATACCCCGACGTATTCCCAGATGAATTGCCAGGTATGCCCCCAGATAGGGATATTGAGTACATTATCGAACTAATCCCCAGAACCGGACCCATAGCCCAGAGACCCTATAGCATGAACCCCTCAGAGTTAGTGGAACTGAAGAAGCAGTTGGATGCCATGGTAGAGAAAGGCTTGATTCAACCAAGCGCATCGCCATGGAGATCACCAGTGTTATTCATCGACAAGAAAGATGGAGGAAACCGTCTGTGCACAGATTATAGAAAGTTGAATGACGTCACTGTCAAGAACATGTACCCCTTGCCAAAGATAGAGGATCTATTTGATCAGTTGACTGGAGCCCAGGTATTCTCAAAGATTGATCTTAGGACTGGTTATCACCAACTTAAGATTCGTGCAACGGATATTCCGAAGACCGCCTTTACTACTCGCTATGGTTTATACGAATATACGGTTATGTCTTTTGGATTGACCAATGCCCCTGCTTATTTCATGAATCTCATGAATAAGATCTTTATGAATTTCCTAGATAAGTTTGTAGTTGTGTTTATCGACGACATCCTTATCTATTCCAAGTCAGAAGAAGAGCATGAGCAACATTTGAGAGTGATCCTAGAAACCCTGAGAGAGCATCAGTTATATGCCAAGTTCAGCAAGTGTGAGTTTTGGCTGAAAGAAGTAGGATTCCTAGGACATATTGTGTCTGCCGGAGGAGTCTCTGTTGATCCCGCCAAGATCAAAGATGTCGAAGAATGGGAAGCCCCAACCACTCAAACCCAAGTCCGTGCATTTCTCGGATTAGCAGGATACTACCGCAAGTTTGTAGAAGGATTCTTGAGCATCACCCGACCAATGACCCAATTGTTGAAGAAGGACAAGAAGTTTGAATGGACAGACAAATGTGAAGCCAGTTTTCAGGAGCTGAAGAAGAGATTGATATCAGCCCCAATATTAACCATGCCAGATATCAAGAAGCCATTTGATGTGTATTGCGACGCATCCAAGATTGGTCTAGGATGTGTATTGATGCAAGAAGGCAAAGTCATCGCGTATCTGTCTCGACAACTGAAGCAGCATGAGCAGAACTATCCGACCCATGATCTTGAGCTAGCAGCTGTGGTTCTAGCGTTGAAGACATGGCGTCATTATTTGATGGGTAATCGCTGTGAGATTTACTCAGATCACAAGAGCTTAAAATATATCTTCACCTAGAAGGAGCTCAATATGAGACAAAGGAGATGGATAGAGTTAATCAAGGATTATGACCTTGACATTCACTATCACCCCGGCAAAGCCAATGTGGTAGCGGATGCTCTTAGCAGATTGCCGTGTAGACTAAACACCATGATCAAGGAGAAGCAACCAAGTTTGGATGAAGAGTTGGAGCAGTTTAGGACTGAATTAGTTAGCAAAGGATTCTTAGCTAGCATTGAACTTCAACCCACTTTGATTACCCAAATCAAGGAAGCCCAGAAGGGGAATGAAAGTATCGACGGAATCAAACGTCGTATTGGTACAGGAAAGGTACCTGGATTCACTGAAGACGAAGAAGGTGTATTGTGGTACAAAGGACGTATCTGTGTGCCAGCAGATTCGGAGCTGAACCAAGTTATCATGAAGGAAGCTCATGATACTCTTTATTCTATCCACCCCGGAGGAACAAAGATGTATCAAGATTGGAAGGAGAAATTTTGGTGGCTCAAGATGAAGAGAGAAATCGGAAGCTAAATCGTCAAATGTGACATATGTCAAAGAGTCAAAGCAGAGCATCAGAGACCTGCAGGACTATTGTAACCATTGCAAATTCTGGAATGGAAATGGGATTCCGTCGGAATGGACTTTATCACCGGTTTACCTACTTCTAGTAGGGGAAATGACTCAATCTGGGTCATAGTTGATAGACTATCCAAGGTAGCCGACTTTATACCTGTCAAGTCAACTTACCAGAGTGCAAAGTTAGCAGAGCTATACATTGCTAGAATTCTTAGTCTGCATGGAACCCCCAAGACCATCGTATCAGATCGAGGAACCCAGTTTACCTCAAGATTTTGGCAGAAAGTCCAGGAAGGATTAGGAACCAAGTTGAACTTCAGCACCGCGTATCACCCGCAAACAGATGGACAGACGGAGAGAGTCAACCAGATCCTAGAGGATATGCTTAGAGCTTGTGTGTTGGAATACGGATCAAAATGGGAAGACTACCTGCCTTTCGCAGAATTCTCATATAACAACAGTTATCAGGCTAATTTGCAGATGGCACTATTTGAATTCCTATATGGAAGAAAGTGTCATACCCCTTTGAATTGGTTGCAAGTAGGAGAGAGTCAGATCTTTGGACCCGACATTCTCCGAGAAGCTGAAGAGAAGGTTCACAAAGTCCGTGAGCACCTCAAGACCGCCCAATCTAGACAGAAGAGTTATGCTGACAAGAGAAGGAGAGACCTGACTTTCAATGTCGGAGATTTTGTGTATCTCAAGGTTTCGCCATTGAAAGGAACGCAACACTTTAGTCTGAAAGGAAAGTTAGCCCCCAGATATATCGGGCCTTTCAAGATTCTGAACCGTCGAGGAGAAGTATCGTACCAACTGGAATTGCCTGAAGAGATGTCAGCCATCCACAATGTGTTCCATATCTCATTACTTCGCAAATGTCCAGAAGTGCCCGAGAAGACTGAAGTTTTCAAGAACATCGATGACAGAGCTGTTGAGATCAACAATGACCTGACCTATCAGGAAGTACCCATCTGTATCTTAGAAGAAGCCTACAGAACCACCAGGACTAGGAGTATCAAGTTTCTCAAGATTCAGTGGAGCAACCATACCGAAGAGGAAGCCACTTGGGAGCGCGAAGATTACATTAGGACAGAGTTCCCAGATCTCTTTAGTTCCTAGTTTTCTTTGTAAATCTCGGGACGAGATTTTGTTTAAGGGGGGAAGGTTTGTAACATCCCAAAACTTCAATCCAAGCTTATCAAGATCTAAATCATCAAAATTAGGGTTAACAAAAACTTTTCCAAATTAAAAAGGAAAACATTCATGTGTATGTGCATTTAATTTAGGAATTGATTTGAATTGCCATGGTTCTGTGATTCTTTGGTTGTAAAATGTTTCTTAGGTTATTTAAACATCATATACATCATTCCCAAACTTTTCCCAAAGAAAATCAAATAAAAAAACAACTAAAAAGGAGGAATGGTCATTTTGGCCATTTTAATCCACTACACTACTTTGGGTGTTCCTAGCACTCATTTCTTAACAGAAACAATTCATGATCTTTGCACCCCTTGCTAGTACACATAATGAGGTACCAAGGCCCACCTTTTGATCTGCTAAAAACATTCTTTTTCTTATTTTAAATGACATGTGAAAATTGAATTCAATGCATGTGCATAGATCACCCCTATTTCAAAAACCATCAATTTGAGCTCCACTTTCAAAACCCTTGCACCCAGAGACTACCTAGCACTAGTGTAGATCACACAAAAATTTTGAAACCAAAATTCAAAAGTTTACTTCTTGCGGCCATTTCATCAAATAGGTGGCAGGCACAAATCTGGCCAAATTCAAAACACTATTTTGAGTAGTGATTTTGGTCACCATTTGGGCCTAATTCTGTCCCCTTGTCTCCCCAGTGCAACCCCTACCCTTTGCTAGCCCGGCCAACCAGCCCCAACCCAGAGACAGAGACCAGAACGACCAAGAACCGCCGCGCCCGGAGCTGGTCGACCATGTCGACGCCGCCCGCAGAGCGCGCCCTGTCCCCGCGTGAACAGACCGCCCCTCGACCGCATCCCACGCCTACCGCTCCGCCATGACCTAGGGAACACCCAGACACCCCCGCTGGCCACCCAACGCACCCCAGCCACCGCTCGCCGTCGAACCCACAGCCTCTGCCGCCCAGAGCGCGTGACACTCCCGACCAGCACAGAGCTCGCCTTGCCTCGCCTTTAAGCCTCAGCGCACCACCAGGAGACAGGCCACCGTCCCCTACCTCGAGCCACGCCACTAGCCCCATGTGCCGCCCTCGCCAAAGTCGCCTTCCCACACCGCTCGGTCTCACCGTCGAGCCTATATAAGCCGGCCTCCCCAACACCATTTCTCCACACTCACTCACTCCCCGCCTCTCACTGAACCTCACCCACCTCTAGCCGACGCCGCTCGAGCTCTGCCTCGCCGAAATTCGAGCCGGAGCCGCCGCAGCAGGAGGAGAAGGGCGCCTGCGATTTAGGGCACCCCAAGCTCTGCCGCTACCGCGCCTCGCCTCGCCGTCGTCTTCCAGCCCGTTTGCCCGCCTCACCGACCTTGCTGGAGCCCTGGTACACCCCCAGTCGACCCCCACCGCCGCGTCTAGGTCAAGTTCTTGCCAGAGTAATCCGTCGATGCCGATGAACCCCCACCGTTAGATCCCCTTTTAACCATGCGGCCTAGAATGCTAGATACTGTTTCGGTGTTTTTGTGCTGCTAACTGGTGGAGCCCGCATGTCAGCTGAGCCCCGCGCCGCGGAGCGCCACTGGGCCGGCCCATGTTCGTTCCCGCGCTAGCCCAGCCGTTCAAAATTGGATTTTTCTTTTAAGTTAAATCTAGTTTCTGTCCTCTAGTTTAAAAATTAAGTCAGAGAGTTTTACAAATCTATTTTGCATGAAATCAATTTTTCCTGAAAGGTATTAAGATGATCTGTCCAAGCCCGTTGGATTTAATTCAATTAGAGTTATATATCTCTCCTAGTAAAAATAACAAAATAGAAGCTTTTGCAACTTGCAACATTTTTATAAAATCAACCAATTTAGCTTTTGACTTGATTACAACTCTCAAAATTCACATTTCATCATACCTATCTGAATATGTAATAATATTAAGGTTTACATGCAGTGATTTTGGACTAGTACCAAAATAATGCTATATAGGCATTTCTATTCACTTTAAATCATTAAATAATAAACTTAGACTAAAGTATTTATGATCCAACCTTTGACTCTCATTCCCATGTGTTAAAATATGTGGTGATGACATGTGTCAATATGATCCCATATTTTAAATGGAGAATATTAAATCTTAGTTAATTTTTCAATGAGTAGAACTTACTTTTCTAAAATAAAAAGAGTGAAACTATTGAATTAAACTTGTGATGCTTGTGATGATAATAGATCATCAAATGTGTGTTTTAGAATACTAATTAGATTAGTTAAATATTGTTTGGTGATTGTGTACTCCGTATGTATTTATAGACGATAGTACCGACCAAGCTTTCGAGGAAGAGGAGTTCTACCAAGAAGAAGAAGAAGAAAACTTCAACCACTGCACCAACCAAGGCAAGCCACCATTAACAATGCAAGTTAACACTTGCTAGTTTAGTGCTTAGCAAGCTAGGATCAAATTATATGGTTTAGCAAAGATGCCTTAGGCAGGCTTGATCACACTCCTTTGACTATTAGTACCCGAACTCTTACTTACAAGTTTTACCTCCCTTAGTGCACACAAAGTTCTTAACTTGTTTTTGAAGGTAGCATAAAAAGTATAAAACTTGACCTATTTAGCTTAGCTTTAGATGTCATTCTATGGCATGAGATTGAACCCATCTTTTCCACCTTAGTGAACACTCTTAACTTAGTAGTTTAGAGTAGATCAAAACTTGCGTCACTTTAGATGGGAACACTTAGTGAAAATGAATTATGAAAACCTTGGAATGATGAGTCATTCTATTGAGATGTTTTGACATGTGTTGAGAAACACAAATGGTTGATGATGATGAAAATGTTGAGGCATGAGCCTTAACCCTTTTATAAAACTGATGGTTGGATTCGGATGCGATACCATTCCAAATTTACCGTACAACCACACTAACTGAATTGGGTAAGGCTTAGCTGGAAATTTATATGCATTAGTATTAGTTCCCTCGCGGGAGAGGTTTGAGCTAAGGCTAACTCTCAATGTTGTCCACCTATGCAGTGCCCAAGATGACAGATGGTTATGGTTGTGAGGCCATGCTCATAGGAGAGGTGCTTATACTAGGGTGTGTAAAGGGAAGGTTATGTTTGATTATCTGCATACTAAGTATGATGATTCATGGTTATCCCTGACAGATGTATCGAATCTTGTGGTGAAAGTGTACCACCTCTGCAGAGTGTCAAACTATTCGAATAGCCGCGTCCGCGGTTATGGACAGTTGGAGTGGCCATACTGTTTCGTTGTCAGATGTTTTCCAAATAAATTGAAACGAATGATGAATCTTGACTTGACCACAACAGGGTTGTGTTTATGACAATAGCTTCCCAACTTAAGTGATTCTAGAACTTTGCCTTATTTCTCTTTGCTTCAGAACTCAGCTTAGGTTTCAAAGACTTTATAGTTAAACTTAGATTTAGCACATTAAATTAGAACTATATTACTTGTTAGTGGTAGTTTGCGAGTACTTAAAGAGTACTCATGGCTATTGTACCTGGCTA
Source organism: Avena eriantha (assembly GCA_910589775.1). Classification (NCBI taxonomy): domain Eukaryota; kingdom Viridiplantae; phylum Streptophyta; class Magnoliopsida; order Poales; family Poaceae; genus Avena; species Avena eriantha. The sequence continues at coordinate 19,393,078 of OU342740.1, forward strand.
TTCTCATGGCTAGAATATGAAGGAGACTATCAAGATGATGGCTAGCAGGATGGCTATGATAACTAGGACTATCTGCCTTCGTCAGCATTGCCTGTGCCCCTGAAGATGGACCCCACCGGTACGCTTATCTTTTATTTCCGCTGCTTGTTGTATTAAGACTAGATCGTGAGATCCTTATTGGTGTAAGACCTTATGTATGGTTTGTAATGGATGATGTACTATGATATCCAATCCTTTATGTCTCGCAAAAATGGCAATCCTGGGATTGCGAGGTATGGCATAACGGGCATCTGGGATTAAAAATCCGAGTGTTGACAATCTTCGTCCCTAAGACTGCAGCAATGCTCAAATTCGACACCCGAAGATTCACGCACCACCGGCCATCGGCCAAGGAGGCGAGGCAGGCGGCAACGCACGAGGCCGCCACCTTCCTCCGGAGCCGGTTCCGGAGCGTCTTGGACGACAACCCGTGGAGCTCCGTCCCTCACCACTGTAGCCACGTCGATGAGCACGAGGAAGAAGAAGATGACGACTCAGATGATGACGACAACGACGATCTGTTTGGGTATGAACGTTGGTACGGAGGGTATAGTCCTCTTTTTTCCCATGACTGTTCAGGCAACCCGGAATAAACGGTCAGGGCTGTTTTCCACCGATTCAGCTTGCAGTAGGAGATCAACCCAGCCACTCGGGGACGTATAGGATACAAACAGAGGAAGTCGGCAATCGCGCGGGGGGAAATTAGGCAACGGAATAAACGGTCAGGGTTGTTTTCCACCGATTCAACTTGCAGCAAAAGATCAACTCGGCCACTCGGGGACGTATAGGATACAAGCAGAGGAAGCCGGCAATCGCGCGGGGGAAAATGTATTTACGGTGAACAGAAATGTATTTGTGCCGACTAACCAACCTCAAGAGAAATTATAGTATATATATATATATATAGATAGATAGATAATAGCATGTCTTTCGAGGATGATTGCGAGATAGGGACATGGCCTATTTGCAAGAATATGACGGTGGTTGACAGATGATCTGGGAGCACCGCAAAACTAATGGGAACAAGATGCTACGACTGTTAGGCACGCGTTTGTCAGCACGTGCGTACCTGGCCGTGTGGTGTCAGCGGCGAGGTTGTTGGAATTTAACCTTGTCACTTTACTCCTTAGTTTCCTGAGTTAGTCACGTTTCCTTATACTGTTGGGTCGTAGACACTTAGGAGTTTCAGCTGTACGTGTTTTGTGCGTACAAGTTCAGTAAGGTCAAAAACATGCTGAGTCCACATTGCGGCCAGATCGAGTTTAGCGGTTTTGTAGCATCGAGTGAGTCCACGATCAGAAGCCGTGGGATGGCACGATCATGTCGGATCGTGGCATAGTATTCGCTCAGTTTGTTTTGCTATTGAATAAAAGCAAGAGAATGAAAAGATGCAGGTTAACGCATCGCTGCATCTCTGTGTTCGCGTGTGTACTTTGTTTCCTCTGCTCCTGTGTGTTTCAGGTGAGGCACATCACGAACGGAGCTGTCATTTGGTATCAGAGACTTAGGTTCTTGACTCTTGGCGATCGGTGGCGGTGGTGTTGTTGGTGGCGCATCGGCGGCGGTGATCTGTGATGGGCGACTCGACCCCTCAGAAGGGTGGCGGCAGCGGTGGCGGAAAGTACACGCTGCCCGCCAGGAGGCCGAGCACCGAGGACGGAGCCGTCGTGGTTTGTGTTGCGCCAAGGGCGAACAATGTGCCGATCCAGTCCCGATGCTCACGGAGACGAACTACAACCTGTGGGCGGTGAAGATGAAAATCATCATGCGCCCGATGCAGGTGTGGTCGGCAATCGAGGGCGACGCCGACTACGATGAGGAGATGGACCAGGGAGCATTTGCTGCGCTCTCACAGTCCCTGCCGGACTCGATGATGATGGCCATCGCCGAGTGCGAGACCGCCAGGGAGGCTTGGGAGATGATCCGATCCATGCAGGTTGGAGAAGATCGCGTTAAGAAGGCGCGGGCTAGGAAGCTCAAACGGCAATTCAACCGGCTGCAGATGGGCGATGCCGAGTCGATTCCAGAGTTCTCCAAGAAGCTGACTACCCTAGTGAGTGAAATTCGCAGCCTTGGCATCAAGCTGAATGATGAAGCCGTGGTGGAGCGCCTCTTCAGCGCCGTGCCGGACAGGTTCGCGGACATCGTCAACACCATTGAACAATGGGGTGACCTGACGACAATGACCGTGGCTGAGGCTATTGGTAGGCTTACAGCCTACAAAGAAAACCAGTGTGGCCGGCGTCGTGAATGTGGGGATGTAGATGAGCAACTGATGCTCGTTAGCTGTGCTTTGGAGAAGCTGATGAAAGGGAAGAAGATCAGCGACATTGCCGGTGGATCGAGCAGCTTCGGTGGAAAGAAAGATGCCGGAAAGAAGACAGGTGACCGTGGTGATCATGCTCAGTCCAGTGGTAAAGGCAAACAAAAGGGGAAAAAGCACCGTAAGTTTGACAAATCCCAAATTACCTGTTTCAATTGTGATGAGCAAGGTCATTTTGCTTCAGAGTGCCCAGAACCCAAGAGGGAAAATGCTAATTTGGTGTAGAAGCAAGTAGATGAGGATCCATCATTGCTGATGGCTGAAGTCTGTACACTTGTTGAGGTGACTAAATCAGTTACTGAAATTGTGATGTTGCATGAGGACATGATACAACCTAAATTGGATGGTAGCATGGACAAGACGTGGTACCTAGACACTGGTGCTAGCAACCATATGACCGGTTGCCTGGAGAAGTTTGCAGAAATTGATCGTTCAGTCCTTGGTAGTGTCAAATTTGGAGATGGTTCCACAGTTGATATACAGGGGCGAGGTTCAGTTCTGTTTGAAGCATACACTGGTGATCACCGGCTCCTAACTAAAGTTTACTATATACCAAGATTGAGAAATAATATCATCAGCCTTGGTCAGTTGGATGAGATTGGTTGTAAGTACTCAGTTGAGGATGGTCTCATGGTGGTGCAAGATCGTGAGCGCAAGGTGCTGGCTAAGGTGAAACGAGCCAGTAACCGGCTGTATCCACTCCACATCGATGCCACATTGCCAAGGTGTCTTCTATCTAATACCGGTGATGAAGCGTGGCGTTGGCACGCAAGATATGGTCATGTGAGCTTCTCAGCTTTGAGGACCCTACCACAGAAGAAAATGGTCAGAGGTCTGCCTTTGATCGATCAATGTGAGCGTCTCTGTGATGGCTGTCTTGTCGCCAAGCAGCGTCGTAGGCCATTCCCTGCCGAAGCAAATTTCAGAGCTGAATAAGCACTACAGTTGTTGCACGGAGACTTATGTGGACCCATCTCTCCATCAATGTTTGGCGGGAAAAAGTATTTCCTGTTATTGGTGGATGATTGCACTCGCTATATGTGGGTGATGTTCATCAAAAGCAAAGATGAGGCACTTGATGCAGTCAAGAAGATCAAAGCCTCCGTGGAGACTAAACTGAAGCTCACTATAAGAGCACTTCGGACAGATAGAGGAGGTGAGTTCACCTCTAAAGAATTTGTCAGATTCTGTGATGAGCTAGGGATTAAGCACCATCTGACAGGACCTTACTCTCCACAACAAAATGGTGTCGTCGAGCACCGAAATCAGAATGTTGTGGGAATGGCAAGAAGCCTTCTAAAGAACAAAGGGCTGCCTGGCATTTTTGGGGGAGAAGTTGTAGCTACTGCGGTGTTTTTGCTTAATCGGGCACCAACAAAAAGTGTAGCCGGGATGACGCCCTATGAAGCATTGTATAAGGAGAAACCGACCGTACATTTTCTACGTACGTTTGGTTGCCTCGGCCATGTGAAGAAGATTGGGGCGCACCTCCCAAAACTAGCGGATCGGAGTTCAGTCATGGTTTTTATTGGGTATGAGCCAAACTCAAAGGCCTACCGTATGTTTGATCCAACGACTAGGAAATTGCATATCACACGTGATGTGGTGTTTGAGGAAGATGGCCAATGGGATTGGAGTTCAGAGACAGAGACATCTGAACTAGTACAACCGAGCAGTGTTACTTTTACAATACAATATGGTGTACACTTGGACTCGGGGTTAACTGAATTTCCTACAACATTAGTGCAAGCTCAAACTGAAGTTGAGCCTGGTAGTAGTCAAACTGAAGCAGAACCAGTGACGCTGGTTGGAAAAATGCGACTTTCGCCAAATTTTGTATCACCACCAACAATTGTTTTAGAACCATCAACATCTGAGGAACCACAAAGGTATCGTTTGGTTGATGATGTTTATGATGAATCTCTTGAAATTGAAGGTGATGAATACAGCCTGTGTATGTTGGGGATGGCTGAACCGGGAACTTACCTAGAGGCAAGCAAGGAAGCATGTTGGAGGCATGAAATGCAAGCTGAGCTAAGTTCCATTGAGGCAAATGGTCCTTGGAAGCTGTCAAAGTTGCCACCAGGTATAAAGCCAATTGGTCTTAAGTGGGTTTTTAAACTGAAACAAGACTCACATGGCAATGTAGTAAAGCATAAGGCCAGGTTGGTGGCTAAGGGATATGTCCAGCGGCATGGAATTGATTTTGAGGAGGTGTATGCACCTGTTGCTCGCTTGGAAACAATCAGACTCCTCATTGCACTGGCAGCTCATGAAGGGTGGGAAATACATCATATGGATGTCAAGTCGGCATTCTTGAATGGAAATCTTGCTGAAGAGGTGTATGCAACACAACCACCTGGGTTTGTAGTGAAAGGAGAGGAAGAAAAGGTTCTAAAATTGAGCAAAGCCTTGTATGGCCTGAAGCAGGCTCCAAGGGCGTGGAACTCAAAGCTGGATCAAACCTTAGTGCAATTGGGATTTGGTAAATGTCCATTGGAGCATGCAGTGTATAAAAGGTGTCATGGTACATCAAGGTTGTTGGTTGGAGTTTATGTAGATGATTTAATCATCACTGGTGCCAGCACTGAAGAAGTAGCTTCTTTCAAACAGCAAATGAAAGACATATTCAGTATGAGTGATCTGGGGTTGTTGTCATATTATCTTGGAATTGAGGTACGTCAAAGTCCAGGAAATATTTTCCTTTGTCAATCTGGTTATGCCACAAAGATCTGGAAAAGACAGGGATGATGGACTGCAACTCAGCTCAAGTGCCAATGGAAACCAGACTCAAGTTGAGTAAAACCAGCAGAGCTTCAACGGTGGACGCCACTGAATATCGGAGTATCGTTGGTAGCCTCAGGTACTTGGTTCATACACGACCCGACGTTGCTTATTCGGTAGACATTGTTAGTACATATATGGAGAAACCAACCAGCGAGCATTTGACTATTGTCAAACACATTCTCAGATATGTGAAAGGTTCACTAGATTTTGGATGCTGTTATGAAAATCAAGGTGAAACTACTCTACATCTAAGTGGGTACTGTGACAGCGATATGGCTGGGGATGTGGACGATCGGAAGAGCACAAGTCGTGTCATGTTCTATCTTGGTTCGAGTCTGATCACTTGGGTTTCGCAAAAACAAAAGGTCGTGGCCTTATCTTCCTGCGAAGCTGAATACATAGCAGCTACCTCTACCACTTGCCAAGGAGTATGGCTGGCAAGATTGCTAGCTGATGTGCTCGGACAGAAAGTTGGTCAGTTTTCTCTGAAGATCGACAACCAGTCAGTAATTTCTCTCTGCAAGAACCCAGTTTACCACGAAAGAAGCAAGCATATTGATACTAGGTATCACTTCATTCGTGAGATGGTGGAGCCTGGGGCAGTGGTCGTGGATCTCCACGAATGATCAGAAGGCCGACATTCTCACAAAGCCTCTAGGCAGAATCAAATTTCTAGAGATGAGGGAGAGGATCGGCATGAAAAATGAAGGTAAAGCAACAAGCTTGAGGAGGTGAATGTTGGCATTTAACCTTGTCGCTTTACTCCTTGGTTTCCTGAGTTAGTCACGTTTCCTTGTACTGTTGGGTTGTAGACACTTAGGAGTTTCAGTTGTACGTGTTTTGTGCGTACAAGTTCAGTAAGGTCAGAAACATGCTGAGTCCACGTTGCGGCCAGATCAAATTTAGCGGTTTTGTAGCATCGAGTGAGTCCACGATCAGAAGCCGTGGGATGGCACGAGCATGTCGGATCGTGGCATAGTATTCGCTTAGTTTGTTTTGGTGTTGAATAAAAGCAAGAGAATGAAAAGATGCAGGTTAACGCATCGCAAAAAAATTCTGCCTCTCTGTGTTCACGTGTGTACTCTGTTTCCTCTGCTCCTGTGTGTTTCAGGTGAGGCAGTTCACGAACAGATCTGTTAGAGGCGACGACGGCAATAAGCTGGTGTCGGAGGCGAGGTGCAGGAGAAGAGGACACCGGGGTGCAGCCGGGTACGTGAGGGAGGCGGCCGGTGGTGACCGGGACAACGGTAGGAGGGGTTCTAAGCGGGGCTTGTAGAGCAGCCAGAAACAGGGACACGCGCGTGCATGTGTTGCCAGGTCGCGGTGGGTGGTGCAGACAGCGTCGAACAGTGGCGGTGTTAGAAGGCACAAGAGAGAAAGGAGAGGTTACAGGGAGATGCAAGAGCCACCGCGGTGCCGTTGGGCAAGGTGACGAGGCTCGAGGATGGAGGTGATGGTGGCGTTGATCATGGCGGCACGGTGGCGATAGCATGCAGCAGCTGCTCAAGGCCTCCTCCACCTAGCTTTGTGTACGATCAGCTTCAGTCGCTCAACATGGTGGTGTTCAGCGGCGAGGTAGACGGTGGCATCATGGGCATGGACTAGAGCTTAGGCTTAGGGTTTTCTGTGTAGAGGAAGGAAGGAGTATTTGGGCATGGGCAGCCCAACCCGACCCGAAAAAGCCCAATGGGCCGGGCTTTTAAGGCCCGCGGGCTGGGCCTGGGCTCCAGATTTGTAGCCCGAAGACTGCACAGGCCGGGCTCCAGAGACAAACACAAAATAGGGAAGGGCCTGGCCCGCGGCCCGACAACCCGAAGTATTATGCGCTGCACAGGCTGGCTCAGGCTTAGTTTTCAGGCCCGATAGCCGGATCGGGCTCGGTCCTAGGATTTGCACGGGCGGGCTTTGTCAGGCCCGGCTCGGCCCAAAAAATGCCCAGGTATAACGAGGGAGGCCAATCTTGATCTGTTGGTAGTTGGGGAAGGTTCAACTGGGTGCTGCTTTATGCTGAGAGGGGATAGGGAGAGAGGCTCACGTGCTCGGGCTCGGCGTCGATGCGGTACTGGCGACGGGCACGTGAGGTGAAGGAAGGGGAGGAACATGACCTGGGCTTGTTGTCCACTCGTTTGGTCCAGCGAAGGAAAAGCCCAACCAGAGTTGAATCAGCTAGCTGGTACACACGTTGTTTGCAACCAGGTCAAGCTAGCTAGGGAGAAAGAAAAAGAAAAGATTGGCAAGGTTTGGTTGTCACTAGAAAAGAGAGAGAAAGGGAGGGTGTATGTGTGTGCACGTATACATGGGTAGCTAGAAGATGAGGTGTGCGTGCATTTGCATGGATACACGGTAGGTGTAGGTTTTGTGTGTTGATACATGTATACACCTGGGGTTTAGGATGAGCTAGTAGCATAGCTAGCTTAGGATGTTAGATAGAGTGATAGATTTTGGATATTACACATGTAGATAATGGAAGGTACAAATGATGAACAATGTCTCATGTGATTGTGTTTGGTTTGATAGATATGGCAAGAAGATGTGAGAATCATATCGAGGATCTTTATCTTGATTCAAAAACTTGTCTCAAATAAAAAATCAAACAAAACCGAAATGCTTCTATTGGAGAGAGGAAGGAGATGGAAGGTGCAATCTTGCATGGGCCATGCACTTGGCATTCCATGCATGGGTACTAGGAGCCAAAATTTAAGAAAAATAATATTACCACAGATGTGGATAGGAGATAGGTGAAATATATGTGTGGAGCATAAACAAGATTATGGCAAGATTTGGTGGAATGGATCCACACATGAGCATATGATTAGAATTAAATCCCAACCAAAAGTAAGGATCCCACATGAACCATATGTGGTGTAATTATAGAATGATCATGGATAAATGATTATGTAATTGCTAGTGATGGAAAGGAATTGTCGAGCTATTCCCCCGACTCAATTTGGGCATCGTGAATACAAGTATCAAGAACCAACTACATGATATCAAGAAGCAAATACATTTAATGGGATGCAACTACAAGATGCAATATGAGGATAATAACCAAATGCAAGTGTTTGAATATGATGCTCAAATACAATGTGGCATGTTGACATGATCATGATATAATAAAAATGCAATTATGACAAGTATATAGTAGCCTTACTCCATATTTATTAAGTAGCATTCCAATGTTAGACAATTGGGATGCTACAGACACTTGATGAGTAAAATCATATGAATATCTTAATCAATCATACAGTGAGATGTCCTATGCTCTAAATGTTATGAGCATATACCAGGGTGACTCATAAGATGATCAATGGACAATAGTAAGGATATTCTTATGATCTTTGGAAGAACTAAGAATATATTCTGTATGTAGAAGTGGCAGATAGTTCATTGTGAAGTGTTACATTGGCACTAAACAGATAGTTCAATGTAAGATGTTACATTGGTACTAGTTTTGTCCCAAGATACAAAATTAAGTTTATCTCAATTTAGGCTATGGGTTAAGGTGGCACTTTGATGGAAGAAAGTTCCATGATAGATTTGGATTAGTTCCAAAAGGTTAAAGTATTGTGACATATACTACCACGAAAGGCTAAGTATAAGACTACTCTAGTAGCAGCATATGAAGGCATTTGTGTCAAGAAGTTTGTTAATCAAACTAAGTGTAGTTCCAAAGGGGATAATACTATGAAGATCTATTGTACGACCATAGTATCAACATATTTTAAACCCCAAGGAACTAAGTTCTCACCAAAGAACCAAATTTATACAATGCCATCTCATTTAAGAATGAGTGATGCGTAGAGACGCAAAGACATACAAATACACACAAACCTGAAAGCGTCAGATCCGGAGATTGTGTTTACCACTAGCAAACACGTATATACAACACCAGAAAGCCATAGGTGTTGAATGCACAAGTTTTTCAAACTATATTATTGACTCTAGTGCAAGTGGGAGACTGAAGGGAATATGCCCGAGAGGCAATAATAAAATGGTTATTATCTTATTCCATGTTTATGATAAATGTTTATTTCTCATGCTATAATTGTGTTAACTAGAAACATTAATACATGTGTGTTTAATAAACAAATAAAAGGTTCCTAGTAATGCCTCTCATTACACTAGCTTGTTGATTAACAGATGATCAAGGTTTCCTGATCATGGCATTGGATGTTGTTAATAACAAGATCACAACATTAGTGGAATGATGTGATGAACAATCTCCCAAAGTATAGTAACATGATCATGCCATTATGTTTACATTGCTATAACGTCATTCAAAATAACTCTAATCCTTAGACCATGAGATCACGTCAATCACTAACTCTCAAAGAGTACTTTGACTCCATCAAACATGACACCGTAACAGGGTGATTATAAAGAAGTCGTAGGATACTTAGAAAGTGTTAGTTGAGGCTCGTGGATCAAGAGTGATATTTTTCCATCGTAATGACGGAGAGATATACTTAGGGCCCTCTCGGTGATATCACATAAACACAGCTTGCAAGCAAGTGATAACGATCACTAAGAATGTTATATCACAAGAACGAGAAAAGAGTACTTGTTGGTAAGGAGATCGAACTAGGTGTAGATGATACCAAATGATCGGATCTCGGACAAGTAAAATATCATGAGACAAAAGGAATTGGTTACTACGAAATAGGTTCACGCGATCACTAGTTTATCATTGAGATGGTGGGAGTCATTATGGATATCCAGGCCCGACTAATGATTATTGATCGGACAGAGTCTCGATCATGTCCACATAGTTCAGGAACCCGTAGGGGCACACACTTAAGGGTAGTCAACGCATTTGAGTGGATAGGGAACACCGGAGAAAATACTGGACATCGCAGGAATTGTTCTGATAAATCTGCTGGAATAGTTTCGGTGTATCATAATATTACGGGGGATTGAATTGTTAATGTGTTCATTAAATGAAGTGTTCATTAAATGAAGTACTCATTAAATGAATTACTCATTTAATGAGTGAAATTAAATCAAGTGAATTAAAAGTGGTTTTAATGGAGTGACTCTTGATTTTTTAATGAAGAATAAATGGAAGAAAGTGGAGAATGAATTTTTGTGAGTGGAGAGTCCACCAACATAAATGGGGGAGAGGTGGGGGCACCACCATGTCTGGTGTTCCATTCCCCTTGGGGTTGCCCCCTCACCTATAAAAGGGCCCCTCCTCCTCTCTCTTCCTCACTCATTCCATCTCCTCTCATATGCCCTTTAGTTGGAATCTTCCTTCCCTTTCTAGCTTGTCCATCGCCACGAGCACAGTGCTTAGGCGAAGCCCTTCTGAATATCTTCCCCATCACCATCACCACCATTTCATGGTGTTGGTGTAGTTCGTGAGGATCCCCTACTTCCGCTGCCAAGATGGAGTAAGGGACAGAAGTCGTTGGCACACCGTATGTGTGGCCGGTTACGGGGGCGATGCACTTGTGGCGTTGGTCATTGTGTCCTTGAGGACGGTCGTGTACACTCTACAACAACCAAGTTTATTTGCGGGAATGTTATCCCGCTTATGGTCTTCGACGGTGAGTCCTTCTGAAACCATTACAAGTATCGCCTAGATTTGTTCTTGGTAGTTGCAACCGTAGGAATTATTTGTTTTCTATGCAACAAACCCCATCACTTCCAGCATCGGTGGCATGGTTATGCCGCCCGCCCAAGCTTCTAGGTTGGCGAGAAACAGAAATCTGGCAACGCCGGGTAGCCGGCCTCATGGAGAATCTGCGCCTCCCACGGTTGCAGCGACCGGCGGCCGAAGCCATTCGCCGCCGCGGGGTCGCCATGGGACCTCTCTGTCATTGCTTCTGATATGTTGCAAACGTATCCATAATTTTTGATGTTGCATGCTTGGTTTTATCTACTTTCTTATGTTTTGTCCACACTTTGGAGTACTTTTCATATGATTTCTTGGAATAACCTATTAACAAGAGCCACAGTTCCAACTGCCTGTTTTGTGCTATTTTTGGTTCCAGGAAAGTCAGAAAATGAATATTCTCGGAATTGGACGGGACAAAAGCCAAAGTCAGTTTTTCACCAAGGGACACCTGGAGCCAAAATATGAGACGGAGAGGGCCCAGGGGGCCACCACACCACCTGGCCCGCGCCAGGGGGTGGTCTGGCCGCCTTTGGCACCCCCTCGGCCTCCACTTTCGCCTACAAGTTGCCTCTGATACGGACACTACTAGGAAACGGCCTATAGATAGACAAGATGTTCAGTGGCCCATATGCGAAAGCATGCGCCACAGGAAAACATTAGTGGCGCACCAGAAAGCATGCGCCACAGAAAATTGGAAGTTCTGTGGCCCATTCTCCAGAACATGCGCCACAGAAGATTGGTGGGACCCGCCGGCCAGGGTGGGTTGATCCAAGTTCTGTGGCGCATATTTCCTCATGCGCCACAGAACATGGAGGGGCCCCACCACGGAATCTAATTCACCCAAGTTCTGTGGCGCATGTTGTCATATGCGCATATTTCCTCATGTTGCCTCTAATTCACCCAAGTACCCGATCAAAATTCCATGAAAGAGTCTATAGTCGCCGTCATCTCCATCCCTAGATCGGGAGGGATCTGAAACTCTTCCCGGCACCCTATCGGAGAGGGGAATTCACCCTGGAGGCCTTCTTCATCATCATGCAATCCTCCGGTGTGATGCGTGAGTAGTTCATCTCTGGACTACGGGTCCATGTAGTAGCTAGATGGCTTGTTCTCCTCCTTTGTGCTATCATGTTTAGATCTTGTGAGCTCCGTTCATGATCAAGATCATCTATTTGTAATTCTGCGTGTTGCGTTTGCGGGGATCCGATGGATATTGAGATGCTATTTCAGATTGATTATTTATTCTATCATGTATTTGTTATTTGTGATCTTGCATGCTTTCTGTTGTTAGTAGCTATCTTGGCCAAGTAGATGCTATCAACTCCAAGAGTTAGTATTTATGCTCGATAGTGGGTTCATGCCTCTGGTAATCTGGGGAAGTGATAGAAATCTCTAAGGTACTAGATGTGCTGTTGCTACTAGGGAGAAAACAACAATCCTTTGTTCATAGAACAATCGTATTGTTTACTTTACACGCAATTAGTAATTCAATTATCCGTTGCTTGCAACTTAATACTAGAGGGGGTTAGGATGATAACCTAAAGGTTGATTATTAGTCATAGATACAGTTGGATGGCGGTCTATGTATAATGTTATAATGCCCAATCGAATCTCAAAGGAGTCAAGATGGGTAGTATTTTCTTGTATGCTTTCTCGATTTTTGTCAATTGCCCCGTTGTAATTTGTTCACCCAACATGTTATCTATCTTAAGGACAGCCACCTCTAGTGAACTATGGACCCCGGTCCTTTCTTTTACTATCAACCTACAATCAACTGTTTACTGCTTTGTGTTTACTTTCTTCCATTCGATATGTTTAATCCTTTGTTTTCAGCAAAACCGGTGAGATTGACAACCTCATCACAAGTTGGGGACAGAGTTCTGTGGTTGTGTTGTGCAGGTCTCCACGACATTGCTGGCAACGGTAGTGCGCCCTGTCAAAGCTCAGTTAGCTACACCTTTGGGTAGTTTCCTTGCTCCTACTGGATTGATAACCTTGGTTTCATAACTGAGGGAAAACTTACTGTTGTGCTCATCATACCTTCCTCTTGGGGTTCCCCAATGAGCTCGTTAATACACGAGTCAGCAAATACTTTTTCTAGTGTCGTTGCCAGGGAGTCAAAGACATCTTCACAAGGGGAGTCCCTCATAACCAATCTCTTTAATTTGTTGTTTTTGTTTTGCTTAGTTTACTTTTGTTTTGTTTGCTTGTTTCCTTATCAAAAAACACACAAAAAATAGTTTTACTAGTTTGCTTTCTTTATTAAAAACACAAAAAATGACTACTCTTGAAAATACTAAGTTGTGTGACTTCACTAGCACCAACAACAATGATTTTATGAGCACACCTATTGCTCCACATGTTCCTGAAGCTACTTTCTTTGAAATAAAACCTACTTTACTCAATCTTGTTATGAGAGAACAATTTTCTGGTATTGGTAATGAAGATGCGGCTGCTCATCCAAATAAGTTTGTTGAACTTTGTGAGATGCAAAAGCATAGGGATATAGATGGAGATATTATTAAGCTTAAAATTGTTTCCTTTCTCTTTGAGAGGAAAAGCTAAAGAATGGTTGAATTCCTTAACTAGGAATAGTATTGATTCTTGGACTAAATGCAAAGATGCTTTCATTGGAAAATACTATCCTCCTGCTAAGATTATATCTATGAGAATTGAAATAATGAAGTTTAACCAATCCGATAATGAACATGTTGCTCAAGCTTGGGAAAGAATGAAATCTTTGGTAAAGAATTGTCCCACTCATGGACTGACTGCTTGGATGATTATCCAAACTTTTTATGCAGGATTGAACTATTCTTCAAGAAATCTATTGGATTCTGCTGCTGGAGGTACCTTTATGACCATTACTTTGGGTGCTACAACAAAGCTTCTGGATAATATGATGGTTAACTATTCTGAATGGCATACTGAAAGAGCTCCACAAGGTAAGAAGGTAAATTCTTTTGAAGAAACCTCCTCCTTGAGTGATAAAATTGATGTTATTATGTCTATGCTTGTTAATGGGAAAGCCCATATTGATCCAAATAATGTTCCTTTAGCCTCTTTGGTTGCTCAAGAAGAGAAAGTTGATGTGAACTTTATAAGAAATAACAATTTTGGCAACAATGCTTATGGTAATAACAATTATAGGCCCTACCCTCCTAATAATACTTATGGTTATAATGGCAAACTTGGATTACCTAGTGAAGGAAGAATTTTAGAAGTTGAAAGAGCCATTAAGAATTTCATGCAAATGCAATATGAGCAAAATAAATTATTTACTAAAACTATGGAGGAACAATCTACCATTTTGAAGAATATTAGCCATCAACTTGAGAGTTTAAATAGGGAAATTCCTAGTTTACAATTGAAACTTTCCAATGCTGAAAGAAATATATCATCTTTATCTGAAGCACAATCTTCTTTGATTAATAAAATGGCTGCTAAACCTGAAACTATTGATAATCCCTTTGCATCCACTAATGCCATACAAGTAAGAATTGATGAAAATGTTAGACTATTAGCTGAATTGCATGCTAAGTGGGAAAGAGAAGATGAAATTGCTAGAAACATTAGTGTTTCTACTATCACTACCACTAGTGTTGAGGCTAGTAATAGATCTACTACTTTAGATGATAATTATGATTTTGATCTTGATGGTTGCAACATCTCTGAAGTTATTAAGTTCCTACAAAAGCTTGCTAAAAGTCCTAATGCTAGTGTTATGAATATGGCCTTTACAAAACACATGACTGATGCTCTCATAAAGATTAAAGAAGAAAAGATGAAACATAAAGATTTTATTCCTATAAAACAAGAAGATGGTTGGGAACCCATCATTAATATGAAAGCGCATGATTTTTATTTTAAAGCTTTATGTGATCTTGATAGTAGTCTTTCTATTATGCCTAGAAGGATTTATGATATGCTTGATTTGCCACCACTTGAAGATTGTTATTTGAATGCCCACTTGATTATAATGCTAAAAAGAAACTCATGGGGAGTATTAATGATGTTCTTCTTATGGTTAACAATGCCTATGTCCCCGTTGATTTCTATGTTTTGGATGTTGAATGCAATGCTTCTTGTCCTATTACTTTGGGAAGACCTTTTCTTAGAATTGTTGGTGCCATTATTGATATGAAAGAAGGCACCATTAAATATCAACTCCCACTCAAGAAAGGTATAGAACACTTCCCTAAGAAGAGAGAGAAGATTTCCTTTGCCTCTCCTATGAAAACAAAATTTCCTCTTAATGCTTCTTCATTTGAGAACACTTGATTATTTTTCTTGCTTCTTATGCCTAACTTAAAGGCGTTAAAGAAAAGTACTTATTGGGAGATAACCCAAAAGTTTTAGATGAGTCTTGGAAGTTATTACTTCTGTAATAACCGCTCCTTATCCTTTTTATTTTCTTTTTGTGCCAAGAGTAACCTCTAATGAGAGAGAAGTAATGATTGGGAAAGTTGCTGTCCCGAAACCGATTTATGTGCTTCACCGTAAAAATTTCTGTAAAATCTCTGTACGTCCTTTCGAGGCGTGAATTTTTGTGCTTCTGACTCAGGTTGTTATCTAACTTTGGTTACTTCAACACTTTTGATTTGAGCAACAGAAGGTCTTCGAACAAATTCGTCTTTACCTGCTGGTCTGTTTTGACAGATTTCTGCCATCTTCTGCATTTGCTTCTTATTGGTTCCTTTTTGAGTTCTTTTGGGGAATTGAGCTTTTTGAGGGAAGTGCTACAGTAGCTTGTGTTTTAATGGAAGTTTTATTGGTGTTGGAACTGAACCTAAAGACTTATTATCTTGAGTGTACTAATGTTGCTAATAAAGATTGTGTGAAGTTTTGTATGAAGGAAAAAATTCAGGTGTATGGAAGGAATGAGTAATGAGATGAAGGATGGACTAAAGCTCAAGCTTGGGGATGCCACGCGTGTCAGCCCAAGAAATATCCAAGAAGTACAAGCATCAAAGCTTGGGGATGCCCAAGGCATCCCCTTCTTCATCAATAAAAATCCCAGGTTTCTTCCAAACGCTTCATTTTTATTGTTTCATGCACAGTTTTGTTGTTCTTGGAGCGTCTTATTTTTCGTTTTGGTTTTGGTTTTTCGTTTGCTTGGTTTGGTTAGTTTTCTGAATAAACTGGTTGGACCCCTCTTTCATACATTGGTTTTCAAATAGTTTGGTTTGGATTGGAAAAGAGTAGGAAAGTTCATGCTTAAGTGCTAAAGAGAGCTTGTTTTTGACTATGACCTATGCTTTGTCATGCCATGCTTGATATTGTTTTGTCTTTATGCTATGTATTCTTTGTTGTAGCATGACATGTTATAAACAATTCAGATTGCTTAATGTGCCTTGGATGAATCATGCGTTGTTTTAGCATATTAAAGCATAGTATTGTGGTATTCTCCTTTGATGCTTTATTTGGGTTGACTTGGCACATGCTCACACCATGTTATGACTATCACAAGTCACCAAAGCCTTTATGATCCTTTAGTTTCCAACTTTTAGTATCACTTTATGCTTTGATCAATGATGTTTTGTCGCTCTGCATGATTATGGCCATTATTGCTCTCTTAGTTTGTCGCTCCCAGTCTTTTGCTAGCCTCTGTAACCAAGTATGAGTTCCACTCATGCATCCAACTCCTTAAACCAAGTTATTCCAAAGAGTCCACCATACCTATCTACTATCTCATGCTATTCCAAGTATATTCATGTTTTGTCTACCTTCTGAATTAAACTTGTTATGAGAAAACTAGTGATTAAAGCTCTCACGATCTTGATGGCACACTTTACTTTTCATTCCCTTAATAAACTTGAACCATTGTGTTGTCTATGTTGTATATGCTTGCACTTATTTGTTGGGGATTAGCAGAAACATGCTTTCATGGGGAATGCTTTCAACATTGCACTTGTACTTTGTACCTAGTTGATATCATGCTCTTTTGTCTATGGATGTCGTCGGTGTGAAATGAAAGGGGAGCTTGTAAGTCCATGGAGTTATGTATATGTGTTAGATAAAAGCCTGGGCCGCTGGTCTAATCCATTCTGTCATGGTGGAAACCTGCAGCGTAACCATAATGAGCTGTCTATGAAGCATTCTTCTTATAAAAAAGAGAGTCGGATATTGAGAAAAAAGAGAAAAAGAAAAAAAGAGATATATGAAAAGAGGAAAGAGAGAAAAAATCACCATATTCCCATGGTAAATAAGAAGATTGATGAGATGCTCGTTGTCTGCTTGCCTTGTCATTTTGATATGGGGATTCTTCCGTATCATCGGGCAAGGGGTACCCCGTTGGCGGTTCTCTATGATACACATGTACTTACGATGACAAGAACTTACCGGTGACTAAACTTGAGTAGCATGAGGAGCGGCCCTCGTATTCAAGGGACATGAGATTTCCAACTTATACTTTGTCAAGCATGTACACCATAGTTTGTTCACTTTAACCTTAATCACTTCAAGATGCTTATGATAGGGGCAATGAGAGCTGAAAGCTAATAAGTACCATAATTTTTGGAAGATCTTTATGAAACTTGAATCCCTACTTCCTTCTATGAAGGCCTTTCTTTTACTTTTATATTGAGTCTCCACCTTCTATCTTTATGCACCTACTTTGAGGACATAGTGGCCATTCTTAGTTCTATGTGCATTGTCCCAAGACTTGTTGACTGATGCACAACTTGATATTGCTTGTTTTAAACTATTTGTATCTAGTCACTCTTATGAAGTTTGAAGGTGTCCTATGCATTTATATTTGCTACTCTATGAGGGACAAGCTGAATGCTACTATGCTATGTTTTCTTTAAGTGAAAGAAACAAACGTCTTGCAAAGCATTGTTATTCATGAATCTTTTGTTTGTGTCGTTTCATGTTGCAACATAGTTTCTTTGTCTTATTTCTAGAACTTTGTCTTTCATGTTATGATTGAAGTACTATGATCCTAGATTTGAATGTTTTACAAATACTTTGATCAAGTTTATGATGGTGCATGTCACCTGAAAAATTATTCTTTCTTTTTATCACTTACCTACTCGAGGACGAGCAGGAGTTAAGCTTGGGGATGTTGATACGTTGCAAGCGTATCCATAATTTTTGATGTTCCATGCTTGGTTTTATCTACGTTCTTATGTTTTTTCCACACTTTGGAGTACTTTTCATGTGATTTCTTGGACTAACCTATTAACAAGAGCAACAGTGCCAGCTGCGTGTTTCTGTCGTTTTTGGTTCCAGGAAAGTCAAAAAATGAATATTCTCAGAATTGGACGGGACAAAAGCCAAAGTCAGATTTTCACCGAGGGACACCTAGAGCCAGAATATGAGATGGAGAGGGGCCAGGGGCCACCACACCACCTGACCGCGCTGCCCAGCCTGGCCCGTGCCAGGGGGTGGTCTGGCCTCCTCCAGCACCCCCTCGGCCTTCCCTTTCGCCTATAAGTTGCCTCCGATACAGAAATCCTAAGTATCCGACCAAAATTCCACCAAAGAGTATGTAGCCGCCGTCATCTCCATCCCTAGACCGGGAGGGATCTGAAGCTCTTCCCGGCACCCTGCCAGAGAGGGGAATTCACCCTGGAGGCCTTCTTCATCATCATGCAAGCCTCCGGTGTGATGCGTGAGTAGTTCATCTCTGGAATACGGGTCCATGTAGTAGCTAGATGGCTGGTTCTCCTCCTTTGTGCTATCATGTTTAGATCTTGTGAGCTCCATTCATGATCAAGATCATCTATTTTAAATTCTGCATGTTGTGTTTGCGGGGATCCGATGGATATTGAGATGCTATTTTAGATTGATTATTGATTCTATCATGTCTTTGTTATTTGTGATCTTGCATGCTTTCTGTTGTTAGTAGCTATCTTGGCCAAGTAGATGCTAGAAACTCCAAGAGTTAGTATTTATGCTCGATAGTGGGTTCATGCCTCTAGTAATTTGGGGAAGTGACAGAAATCTCTAAGGTACTAGATGTGATGTTGCTACTAGGGAGAACACAACAATCCTTTGTTCATAGAACAATCGTATTGCTTACTTTACACGCAATTCATAATGCAATTATCCGTTGCTTGCAACTTAATACTAGAGGGGGTTCGGATGACAACCTGAAGCTGGATTATTAGTCATAGATGCAGTTGGATGGCAGTCTATGTATAATGTTGTAATGCCCAATCGAATCTCAAAGGAGTCAAGATGAGTAGTATATGCTTGTATGCTTTCTTGATGTTTGTCAATTGCCCCGCTGTAATTTGTTCACCCAACATGTTATCTATCTTAAGGAGAGCCACCTCTAGTGAACTATGGACCCCAGTCATTTCTTTTACTATCAATCTACAATCAACTGTTTACTGATTTGTGTTTACTTTCTACAAACTATTACTTTCTTCCATTCGATACGTTTAATCCTTTGTTTTCAGCAAAACCGGTGAGATTGACAACCTCATCGCAAGTTGGGGACAGAGTTCCGTGGTTGTGTTGTGCAGGTCTCCATGTTGCTGCTGGCACCTGTAGTGTGCCCTGCCAAAGTTCAGCTAGCTACACCTTTGGGGTGTTTCCTTACTCCTACTGGATTGATAACCTTGGTTTCATAACTAAGGGAAAACTTACTGCTGTGCTCATCATACCTTCCTCTTAGGGTTCCCCAACGAGCTTGTTAATACACGAGTCAGCAGCTTCCACCGATCTTTTTGGCTAGAGCTATGTGGATTGGGGAGGTGGAGGTGTGTGATGTCAAGACGACAAGGATGGCCGACATTTATATCCATTTAGGGTAAGAGCGGCAAGGGCGGCAAGGGTGTGGTGGCGAGGGCAGGAAAAGGCGGGAAGGCAGGGGTGGATCCCCATTATGCCACTACGTGGGAGATTAGATGTAGCACCCCTACTTTTATTAAATAGTAATTAGGATTTGAGTGTGCATAGCATGAGCATCATATTCTAAAATACATGTCATAAATAGACAAAACCCTAAACCCTAATCTTCCCTCCCTCTTTGAAATGTATTCAAAAGGGTTTGGTATTTCGAAAACAACCAAAAGTATTAGAGCCCAAATGGATTATAAGGGCCCCTACAATATTTTCGATAAATTTACAAAGCCTCTGGTATTCTGAAAATATCCAAAACAGTTTTGAAATTCAAAATACAAATAGAAAGTAGAAGAACATAAATAGAAAAGGGTTTTTAAAAAAATAGAGGAAGAGATCAACCAGGCCGTAGCCCAACTTCTTTTCCCTCCCTCTCAACCTTTCCTGCAGCCCACTGATACATTGCAAATGTATCTATAATTTTTGATGTTCCATGCTTGGTTTTATCTACTTTCTTGTGTTTTGTTCCAACTTTGGAGTAATTTTCATATGATTTCTTGGACTAACCTATTAACAAGATGCCACAGTGCCAGTTGCCTGTTTTCTGCTGTTTTTGGTTCTAGGAAGTCAGAAAACGAATATTCTCGGAATTGGACGGGACAAAAGCCAAAGTGCCTATTTTCCCGGAAGACTCACAGAGCCAAAAGGAGATCCGGAGAGGGGCCACCGGGTGGCCACACCACCCCATGGCGCGGGTCCACCTAGGCCGCGCCAGGGCATGGTGTGGTCCCCCTGGCCGCCCACCGACCCTTCCCTCTGGCCTATAAGAAGCCTCCCGATACCAAAACCCTAGATAATCAACCATAAATCCACGAAAAGTTCCGCAGCACCGCCGTCACCGAAGGGGAGATTCGGGGGACAAAAAGTCTCTGTTCCGGCACCCTGCCAGGACGGGGAAGTGCCCCCGGGGCCATCTCCATCGATCTCCACCACCATCTCCATCAACATTGCTGATTCCCATGATGAGGAGGGAGTAGATCTCTCTCGAGGCTAAGGGTTCTACCGGTAGCTATGTGTTCATCTCTCTCTCTCTATGCATGATCTTATTGAGATCATGAGCTTGTAATCTATAGATCTACCTTTCTACTAAAGTGCTTTAATAGATCTCTACTCTCCCCATGTGTGTGAAAGTGACAGCGTGCACACCATGGTGATACTTAGGCTAGAGATTACAAATACTTGTTATGAGTTATATTTAGAGTTAGATGTCTTTATGAAATTGTGGTGTTCGTTGGACTCATCTAGTGCTCAAGGTGATAGTGTGGGGTTTTCTAGATGGGAAAAAGACTTACTTTGAGGTGTGCTGTTATAGCCCTACCATCGATTAGAGTCTCCAACCAGAGAGTAGTTAAGAGTAGTATCATGAAGAGAATATATTTATATGAGAGTGTTCATTAGTGAAAGTATGATCCCTAGGCATTGTTTCTAAGCATTGATACACCGTTTGCTACTAGATCTGTTACATGTTTGCTTGCTTTCATCTTTATTTCAGTTTGCGTTTAGTATCTTCCATGCCATCAAGTTATTTTCTATCACAGTTACCACTTATAATTATCTATACCACTTGTATTTCACTATCTCTTCGCCGAACTAGTGCACCTATACACCTGACAAGTGTATTGGGTGTGTTGGGGACACAAGAGACTTCTTGTATCTTGATTGCAAGGTTGCTTGAGAGGGAATACCTTTGACCACTTCCTGCCTGAGTTCGATAAACCTTGGGTGATCCACTTAAGGGAAAACTTGCTGATGTCCTACAAACCTCTGCACTTGGAGGCCCAACAACTGTCTACAAGAATAGAAGTGCATAGACATCAAGCTATTTTCTGGCGCCGTTGCCGGGGAGGTAAGGTAAAAGGTATTCACACCGGAGGATTAAAGAAGAAGAACCTCCCACGGCAAACGCCTATTTTCTGGCGTCGTTGTCGGGGAGGTAAGGTAAAAGGTACTCATATCCTCCGGTGTGAGTGCTCGAAGTTATTTCCTTTAGATTCTGCAATTTTGTCTTTTTGTTTCTTGTTTTCACTAGTTAGGCTTAATGGAAAACAACAACAAAATTAGAGAGCTATATAGTATTTATCTTGAGTTAGGACATGAAGTGTTTGAAGAGAAAATTAAAAAACCTATGGAACTTTATTTGCATGCTAATAGCAATGTTGTTATTATGAATTCTTTGGACACCATTATTTCTAATGCTATAGAAAAGTCTAATCTTGGGGAAGCTAGTTTTTATGAAAATGATCTTTTTAGTTCCTCATCTTTGGAAGATAGTTATTCTATTGCTTATGATGATACAAAACCTCCAATATATGATGATTACAATGATGCATATGATATTTTTAGTCCACCAACTATTGAGGAGAAAATTAATTATGACTACAATATGCCTCCAATATTTGATGATTGTGGTGATGAGAATAATAATGATAGCTATTTTGTTGAATTTGCTCCCACTACAATTAATAAGAATGACTATGTTTATGTGGAGAGCATTAATTCATTTATGCATGTGGCTCATGATAAGAATGTTTTATGTGATAGTTATATTGTTAATTTTATTCATCTTGCTACTGAAAGTTATTATGAGAGAGGGAAACATGGTTCTATGCATCTCAATAATATTAAGTTTCCCCTCTTTATGATGAAAATTTTGAAGTTGCACTTGTTTTGCTTTCCTATGCTTTTTTATTTGTGCTTTCATGACTTGTTTCTTTACAAGATTCCTGTGCATAGGAAGTGGGTTAGAATTAAATGTGTTTTGAATTTGCTTCTTGATGCTCTCTTTTACTTCAATTCATATTCCTTATGTGAGCATCTTCTCAAACTATCAAGCCTAACTTAAAGGCGTTAAAGAAAAGTACTTATTGGGAGATAACCCAAAAGTTTTAGATGAGTCTTGGAAGTTATTACCTCTGTAATAACCTCTCCTTATCCTTTTTATTTTGCTTTTTGTGCCAAGAGTAACCTCTAATGAGAGTGAACTAATGATTGGGAAAGTTGTTGTCCCGAAACAGATTTTTGTGCTTCACCGTAAACATTCGTGAGAGAGCTCTGTATGTCGGATTGAGCTTAATTTTTTGTGATTCTGCCCCAGGTTGTTATCTAACTTTCGTTAGTTCAACACTTTTTTATTTGAGCAACAGAAGGTCTTCGAAAAAATTCGTCTTTACCTGCTGGTCTGTTTTGACAGATTTCTGCCATTTTCTGCATTTGCTTCTTGTTGGTTCCTTTTTGAGTTCTTTTGGGGAATTGAGCTTATCGAGGGAAGTTCTACAATAGCTAGTGTTTTAATGGAAGTTTATTGGTGTTAGAACTGAACCTTAAGACTTATTTATCTTGAGTGCACTAATGTTGCTATTAAAGATTATGTGAAGTTTTGTATGAATGAAAAATTTCAGGTGTATGGAAGGAATGAGTAATGAGATAAAGGATGGACTAAAGCTCAAGCTTGGGGATGCCACGCATGTCACCCAAAGAAATATCCAAGAAGTACAAGCGTCAAAGCTTGGGGATGCCCAAGGCATCCCCTTCTTCATCAATAAAAATCCCAGATTTCTTCCAAACGCTTCATTTTTATTGTTTCATGCACAGTTGTGTTGTTCTTGGAGCGTCTTTGTTTTCGTTTTTAGTTTTAGTTTTCTTGGTTTTCTTAGTTTGCTTGAATAAGTTGGTTGGATCCCAACACACTTCTTTTGGAGAGAGACACACTCCGTTTTCATTGCCTAGAACACTCTAGTTTTCATTCTTATTGTTCTGTGAGTGTTCTCTTTTGCTAGCACCGTGTTTAGCCTTAGTTTTCTCGTGCTTTAAGCTTAGAACTTTTTAGTTCTTCTTTGTGGATTTGTGATACAAGCTCATTGATCTTTATTTATTATCATCTTTGTGAGTTGTTTCAAATAGTTTGGTTTGGTTTGGATTGTAAAAGAGTAGGAAAGTTCATATTTATGTGGTAAAAAGAGCTCGTTTTTGACTGTGGCCTATGCTTTGTCATGCCATGCTTGATATTGTTTTGGCTTTATGCTTAATATTCTTTGCTTTAGCATGACATGTTTTAAACAATTGAGATTGCTTAATGTGCCATGGATGAATCATGCGTTGTTTTAGCATATTAAAGCATAGTATAGTGGTATTCTCCTTTGATGCTTTATTTGGGTTGACTTGGCACATGATCACACCATGTTATGACTATCTCAAGTCACCATAGCCTTTTTGATCCTTTAGTTTCAACTTGTAGTATCACTTTATGCTTTGATCAATGATGTTTTGTCGCTCTGCATGATTATGGCCATTATTGCTTTCTTAGTTTGTCGCTCCCAGTCTTTTGCTAGGCTACACAACCAAGTATGAGTTCCACTCATGCATCCAACTCCCTAAACCAAGTTATTCCAAAGAGTCCACCATACCTACCTACTAGCTTATGCTATTCCAAGTATATTCACGCTTTTGTTTATCTTCCAAATTAAACTTGTTATGAGAAAACTAGTGATTAAAGCTCTCACGAACTTGATGGCACACTTTATTTTTTTGCATCTAATAACTTGAACCATTGGGTCCTTCTTTGTTGCGTATATGCTTGCGCTTTATAAGTTGAAATTAGCAGAACCATGTATCATGGGGAACGCTTTCAACATTGCACTTGTACTTTGTACCCCGTTGATATCATGTTCTTTTGCTTACGGATCCCGACGGTGTGAAATAAAATTGGAACTTGTAAGATCATGGAGTTTGTATGTGTGTTAGAGAAACGCCTGGGCCGCTAGCCTAAGACATGCCTAATCAATAAAAACTTGTAGCATCACCATAATGAGCACTCTATGAAGCATCCTCAATAAAAACCTATGCAAATAGCAAATAAAAAGATCGCTGAGATGCTCATTGTCTGCTTGCCTTGTCATTTTGATTATGGGAAAGCTCCCGTATCATGTGCAAGGGGTACCCTGTTGGCGGTTCTTAATGATACACATATACTTACAATGACAAGAGCTTACTCATGACTGAAGTTGAGTAGCATGAGGATCGGTCTTTGTAAGTAAGGGGCATGAGATTTCGGTTTATAACTTGTCAAGCATATCCTCTTAGTTGTGTCACTTTAACCTTAATCACCTTCAAGATGCTTATGATAGGGGCAATGAGAGCTGAAAACTACAAGTACCATAATTTTTGGAAACTCTTTATGAGACTTGAATCCCTACTTCCTTTTACAAAGGCCTTTCTTCCACCATTACATTGAGTCTCCACCTTCTATCTTTATGCACTTACTTTGAGAGCATAGTGGCCATTCTTAGTTCTATGTGCATTGTCCCAAGACTAGTTGATTGATGCATAACTTGATATTGCTTGTTCTAAACTATTTGTATCTAGTCACTCTTATGAACTTTGAAGGTGTCCTATGCATTTATATTTGCTACTCTATGAGGGACAAGCTGAATACTATTATGCTATGTTTTCTTGATGATAAACAAACAAACGTCTTGCAAAGCATTGTTATTCATGAATCTTTTGTTTCTGCCTTTTCATGTTGCATCATAGTTTCTTTGCTTATTGCTAGAAGTTTGTCTTTCATGTTATGATTGATGTACTATGATCCTAGATTTGAATATTTTACAAATACTTTGATCAAGTTTATGATGGTGCATGTCACCTCAAACATTATTCTTTCTTTTTATCACTTACCTACTCGAGGACGAGCAGGAGTTAAGCTTGGGGATGTTGATACATTGCAAATGTATCTATAATTTTTGATGTTCCATGCTTGGTTTTATCTACTTTCTTGTGTTTTGTTCCAACTTTTGAGTACTTTTCATATGATTTCTTGGACTAACCTATTAACAAGATGCCACAGTGCCAGTTGCCTGTTTTCTGCTGTTTTTGGTTCCAGGAAGTCAGAAAACGAATATTCTCGGAATTGGATGGGACAGAAGCCAAAGTGCCTATTTTCTCAGAAGACTCACGGAGCCAGAAGGAGAGACGGAGAGGGGCCACAGGGTGGCCACACCACCCCATGGTGCGGCTCCACCTAGGCCGCGCCAGGGCATGGTGTGGGCCCCCTGGCCGCCCACCGACCTTGCCCTCTGGCCTATAAGAAGCCTCCCGATACCAAAACCCTAGATAATCAACCAGAAATCCACGAAAAGTTCCACAGCTCCACCGTCACCGAAGGGGAGATTCAGGGGACAGAAAGTCTCTGTTCCGGCACCCTGCCGGGACGGGGAAGTGCCCCCGGAGCCATCTCCATCGATCTCCACCACCATCTCCATCACCATTGCTGATTCCCATGATGAGGAGGGAGTAGATCTCTCTCGAGGCTAAGGGTTCTACCGCTAGCTATGTGTTCATCTCTCTCTCTATGCATGATCTTATTGAGATCATGAGCTTGTAATCTATAGATCTACCTTGCTACTAAAGTGCTTTAATAGATCTCTGCTCTCCCCATGTGTGTGAAAGTGACAACGTGCACACCATGGTGGCAGTTAGGCTAGACATTACAAATACTTGTTATGAGTTATATTTGGAGTTGGATGTCTTTATGAAATTGTGGTGTTTGTTGGACTCATCTAGTGCTCAAGGTGACAGTGTGGGGTTTTCTTGATGGGAAAGACTTACTCTGAGGTGTGCTGTTATAGCCCTACCATCGATTAGAGTCTCCAACCGGAGAGTAGTTAAGAGTAGTATCATGAAGAGAATATATTTATATGAGAGTGTTCATTAGTGAAAGTATGATCCCTATGCATTGTTTCTAAGCATTGATACACCGTTTGCTACTAGATCTGTTACATGTTTGCTTGCTTCCATCTTTTTTTCAGTTTGCCTTTAGTATCTTCCACGCCATCAAGTTATTTTCTATCACCGTTACCACTTATAATTATCTATACCACTTGTATTTCACTATCTCTTCGCTGAACTAGTGCACCTATACACCTAACAAGTGTATTGGGTGTGTTGGGGACACAAGAGACTTCTTGTATCTTGATTGCAGGGTTGCTCAAGAGGGAATACCTTTGACCACTTCCTCCCTGAGTTCGATAAAACTTGGGTGATCTACTTAAGGGAAAACTTGCTGTTGTTCTACAAACCTCTGCACTTGGAGGCCCAACAACTGTCTACAAGAATAGAAGTGTGTAGACATCACCCACCCGTGGCCCATGTGCAGCACAAGTTAGCCCATCCAGCTTTGCTCCCTCGCCTCGTCGTCTTCCTCCTGATGCCAAGTACCTCTCTGTTGTCGGCGTCGCTGTCGATCTCCCCGTCATGATTCCTGCCGCCGCTGAGCTCCAGGAGATGGATAAGGGCCCGCCCGACCCTCTCTCTCGTCCCTATCCCCTCACTCTCTTTTTCCTGACCTCCCTGTTACGTTTACGTGAGGCCAAAACCCTAGCTGCCTCAGTCACCGGCGAGCCCCGCTGCTCCACGTCCTTCCAAGCCTCGTCGAGCAAGCTCGCGACACCGCCTCGTCGCCCTGACCCTCCTCGCACATGGAATCGGCCACGGACGTTTCGAATCGAGGCCAATGTCCTCGGCACCCCCAACACTGGCCTTCGCTCTCCGACACCGATTTCGGTGCTTCCCAAACTCACCTTTCCTCTACGGCCCCTTCATAGCTATCCCGGTGAGCTCATGGTCCGGAAGGACCTCTCCATCGTCTCCCTTCCTCTTTGTATGGCTGCCTCGCCGTTGCTCCACCATTGCTGCCACAGTAGGTCGTTGTCGGTGTCGCTCTGGTAACCCAAAATGGCGGCGCCACTCCTAAGCAACTCCCTGCTCTCGCCCGAATCCAACGCACCTGCTCACATGTCCTGCGAGCCCTCCACCGTCGTCCTCGTCGCCGATCCGCGGCTCACCGCCGTGCTGGCGTCACGCCGATGTCAGCATGATGTCAGCAGGACACGGTCAGCCTAGTCAAACCCGGGCTGGGTCTCCCACAACCGCGTGGATGCCGACGTGGCTTCGGGCCCTCTGTCAGCCTCACTAGCTAGGTTAAGCCTTGGTGCAAAAAGGTTTTATGTGTATTTCTTTAATTCCAAAAATGTTTAATTGTTTTAAATTTATTTAAAATGGATTAAAATTAGAAAAATTCATAACTAATTCATTTTAAGTCAGAAAAATATGAATAATACATCAAAATGTTCAGAAAAATAAGATCTACACCATAGACTCGTAATCATGAATTGTTAAACAACTTTGAATGCAAGTTTAATTAGAAGAACCAATTGAACCCCGCAGGTGATTTCAAGGTTCCCCTATTTTAGGGTTTGCACTCCTCGGAACCCCGTTTAAGTTGTCAAGCATGCTATAGTATTTCATTTCAACACACTTCAACTTGTCATATCATCATCTTTGCTTGAGCATTGCATCGATGCCATGTGTTGATTGTTGCTTTCCTTTCTGGTGTTTCTACTTCATCTTGGTAAACCTCGGAGTTGATGTGAGCAACGATATCGAAGATTGAGATCAAGACCATCGAAGTTTATCGATGAATGATGCCAAGCAGATGAACCCTGAAGATCAATATCCGAGTATCAACAGGCAAAGGCAAGCAAAACCCCACACATGATATAATCCTATGACTTCAAAGTATTTTACTCTTTCTATGTGCATACGATTCCAAAGTCTTTTATCGATAGGTATAGTAATCCTATTTGATGCATGTTTCCTTTGTAGCCTATATTCCCTGATCCACTGATCCTAGCATAACTATGGTTTGGTTTATGAGCTTCGCTAGAGCTATTTATATCTGTTGCGCTTAGGCATGCTTAGCTGTTACCGTTGGTCCATCCGGTTGATGAATCAGAGCTACAAATGAACCTAGTTGCATAGGAGAACATGGTATGATCAGAGATGAATGTTAAACATGCTAAGGCTCGTATGGGAGGCCACGAGGGTTGTGGTTTTTGTAGTCCCATACTTGTCACCGCTAAGACCCGAGTTCTTGCCTTTGGACCAAGACCGAGGGTGCAACCACATGGGGGTTTATGGGGACCCCCTTGACCCCAACTTGTCTAGTCTGATCCATTAGTCCATAGTTTGAGATTTGGATTTGGCATCTGCATATTTGGATGGGTTGAAGATGGTGCATCATATAGGATGTGGCTAGGTGAAGGGTGCACGGCACTGAAACTGGATCCCGGTACACAGAGTCGAGGACCTCCTCGGAGTATGGCCAGCTGCCGCAGCAGGGAGCCCTTCTGGGTGACTCATGGATTAGGAAAAAGCAAGGGAAATGTTTTGGTCGACCACTCCCTGTCAGCACACCAAGGAAGTGTGTCAAGTGACGCTAAGAGTCGGTCGGCGCGTGTGGGTAAAGTTGTACACCCCTGTAGGGTTCAATATTTTCGAAAAGCCGTGTCCACGGTTATGGATGACTTGGTGACCGAGTTCAAAGATCATAGAGAAGAATAACCTAATCGTAAAACTTGGCAAAGTAAAGTGTGTTCTAAGGATGCTTCCTCGGGGATCGAGGGGGTGATCCTAGATGGTAGGTTCAGCTAATGATGTTTCAGTGGATATCAAGAGATGATCAAGTTAGAGATATCGCTTTCTTATCCCCTTTTAAAATGATCTATTTAGTCGAGCTTCTTATCCTCCCTCTTGTTTTACAAACAAAGATAGCTTTATGCAAAATAGCTCCACCAGCCATAAGTCTTGCGGAGTACACCCTGTACTCACCCTTGCTTCAGTTATACTTTTGCAGTAGGTAAGTGTTACCATAGAAGATGAGTTCGTTATAGCATCGACATCGACGAGTAGCTTGGGGTTCCCGGTCGGCAGCCTGGAATCTATGGATTGGGATGTCATCGTTATGCTTCAGGCCTCTTAGGCCATTTGTTAAGTTTGCTATACTTCATAGCATAATTTTCCTTCCGTTGTTTGATGTTTGTGGTCAGTGACCTCTGCTTGTAGTATTTTGGTTCTTTGATCAGTTATGAGCTTGCTATAATAACTTTTGAGTCATAGGGTCACTGTAATGTTACTGATTCTTTCTCTGTATGCTTCCGAGGTTTAGGTTAGGCTTATTTCAGACAGAGGTCTATGATTTGTCTAGCCCTAATCCCGGGGTGTCACATTGGATTGAAGAGAATATGCCCGAGAGGCAATAATAAAGGGGTTATTATCTTATTCCTTGTTTATGATAAATGTTTATTTTGCATGCTATACTTGTATTAATTGGAAACATTAATACATGTGTGTTTAATAAACAAATAAAGAGTTCCTAGTTATGCCTCTCATATAAACTAGCTCGTTGATTAACAAGATGATCAAGGTTTCATGATCATGGACATTGGATGTTGTTAATAACAAAGTCACATCATTGGTGGAATGATGTGATGAACATTCATCCAAAGTATAGCAACACGATCAAAGTCATTGTGCTTAAATTGTTATAACATCATACGAAGTAATTCTAGTCCTTAGACCATGAGATCATGTCAATCACTAACACTAGAAGAGTAACTTGATAATATCAAACATCACACCGTAACAGGGTGACAATAAAGGTGGGTTCAGATAATCCAAAGGTGTTATGTAGAGGCTCATGGATAAAGAGTGGAATTTGTCCATCCGATGACGGATAGATATGCTCTGGGCCCTCTCGGTGATATCACATTTAAATATCTTGCAAGAAAGTGATGTGATCACTAGAATGTTATATCACGGGAACAAGAAAAGAGTGCATGTCGATAACGAGATCAAACTAGGTATGGAGATACCGATGATCGAATCTCATACATGTAATATATCGTGACACAAAGGGATTTAGTTACAAATGTTAAAGGTTCTCACGATCAATAAGTCATCGTTGAATGTGTGGGAGTCAGTATGGATCTCCAGGTCCCACTACTGATTATTGATTGGAGAGGGGTCTCAATCATGTTTGCATTATTCATGAACCGTAGGGTGACACACTTAAGGTATACCGACACCATGGGGCAGATATAACACCAAAGAAAGTTTTTGAAAGTGCTAGGATTATTTTGATGGACACCAGAATTGTTCCGGGTGAATTTGCTAAAATTGGTTCTGCATGTTATATCGAAATGTTGGAAGGGGTTTTATGTGAATGTTTGTTAGTTAAAGTAATTAACAAAATTCTGAATAAAATAAATAAAAGTGGTTTATTTAAAGAGAAAATGCATTTAAACAAGTGGGTATTAAATGAAAAGTTAGTGGAGTTAAAATTGATGTGATTGGGCTTAGTGGAAGAACCACCCACATGAATGAGGGAGAGGTGGGGGCACCCACCATGGCCGGACAGCCATGGCCTTGGGGCTGCACCCTAACCCCTATAAAATGAGCCCCATGGCTCATGTCCTCTTGTGCCACCTCCTTGTGAATCTTCTGTTCCCCCTCTAGCAATTCCCCATGGCTTTGGATTAGCGAAGTACATGTTCTCGGTGTTTCTATGGAAAGGATCTGCTGCTTCCTCTACTTTGCTGGAGCGAGGGACAGATGTTGTCAGGGTACCGTATGTGTGTGTGATCACAGATGCACCGCTGCTTTGTGGTGCTCGACTTGCTGGTGTTGGACCTGCTGGACTCGCTGGACTTCATCACGATCTTGAGATCGGCAAGTGTATGACTACATCATCCACGAGTACAACCTCGTAATGCTTTGTCGCTCTTCAAGGGTATGTTCTCTATGGATGTATATCCACCCGTTGATTGTATCTATGTAGATAGATCTTGGTGCTTACTAGTTCACATCGTAGGATATTTTTTGTTTTCTATGTTGTGACCCAACAGTGGTCTTAGAGCCTGATCTATGTGTAGATGCTTTGCATGGGTAGAACACATATGAGTATGTGGGTGTTGATGATCATGTTATTGCATCTTCTATGTATTTTGTATATTGGTGGCATAGTGGGATGAAGGGGCCCGGACTAACTTTACATGTCCTCACACATGAGACTTGTTTCATGCTTGACATGCAACTAGTTTTGCATAAGTGGCTAGCGGGTGTCTGTCTCTCCTACTATAGTCAATATCTATTTTACAACGAGTTGCTAATAATCTGGTTATCACCATTGTGGTTCCATGTTTGTAGGTAAGACCGGTTCTATCCTCGAAAGCCCTAAGCCACGTAAAAACATGCAATTGATAAATTAGAAGTGTCTAGTTTAGTTGTTGCTGGGCAAGTGTCATGATATGGTAATGTTATCATTTGAAGTATAGTTGATACTCTTG
Organism: Avena eriantha; assembly: GCA_910589775.1. Lineage (NCBI taxonomy): Eukaryota > Viridiplantae > Streptophyta > Magnoliopsida > Poales > Poaceae > Avena > Avena eriantha. The sequence goes on from OU342740.1 coordinate 19,424,876, forward strand.
GAAATTATATCATACCTAATGTGTAAGCTCCATAGACCTTGTCCTTACACATAAAGGAATGATAAAGATCTTACCACGATGCACATGATAGTGATCAAAGTGCAAGAACCATATCATTTCACTTTATGCATATGATGTTTGTTTGCATATTATATTGCTTGTATGGCGCTTTAGTAGAATTATAAGATGATCAATCATTTAGATATCAAGATAAAATGTGTTCTTCCTTAAGTATGCACCGTTAAGAAAGTTTGTCGTTTCAAGACACCACATGATGATCGGGTATTTTTGACTCTACGCTTTCATACACCGGGTGTAAGATAGTTTTACACACGCGAGTAATAAGGTTCGTACTTAGTGAGCCTAGCATGTATAGACATGGCCTCGGAACACGGACCGAAAGGTTAAGAATAAGCCATATGGTTGATATGATGCCCATATAGATGCTCGCCTTTGAAGCTACACCGACTCACGTGATGATCAGACTTGGTGTAGTGGATCTGGTTCATGTAATCACCAAAACAACTCAAGGGATGCTTGTTTTGAGTGGGAGCTCATTTATAATTTGGATTAGTCAAACTCAATTTATCATAAACTAAAATCAAAATGAATTTGCATAATTTGTTGTAGTAATTGTCATCTGTTTACTACCTTTCTCTTAGTTTTAATTGAGATAATAAAACTATAGAATTCTAGATATTTGCTTTACGAACCAGTATCGTATTGTTTTAAGTGCCAATTTAAAGTTTATAAGTCCTATTGCAGACTTTTAGCAAACTCTGTTTACTCCATGAAGTTTAAGAAATATTATTAAATCAAGAGTAGCAATTCCAGTGTTAGTATCTAAAGTATCATGTTTGCCTCCATGTTTCTTGATATTCAAAAGTTGTTTTAATATCGAGGTTATCTAGGAGATGAAAGAATTGTTTCGAAAACCATCATGTGTGGAAGATATTGTGATATCTAAAACTATGTTTATGGTTGCAATATGATAGAGTATAATTTGGCAAAATACATGTTCTCATATGGTATGAGAATTTGCGAATGTTGGAGATGCTAGACATCCTAATCTGCCAAAAAGGTTTTTGGAACTGTTGGGGGGATACCCCCGGGTAGGGTCACGCCGGGGTATAATGGCCGAGTTAGCCGAGGTACGGCAAGGTCAAAGCAAGTGCTAGCCGAGTCACCTCAAGGCAGGCCGAATCACGGGGTAACCCGGACCGGAGGATGCCCACGTAACTGAGTCTTGGCCGACTTATGTCATATGCCGGCAGGGTTTATATAACTTGTATGCAGGTACCAGTGTGGCCGGATCAACCAGGCACAATCCGGGTTATATCAGGCTTGCAAGAGAAGGAAGGTATCTTGCTGGTCAAAAGGAGGTCGTTGTACGCTGGAGCATGAGCGAAGCGGACAGAGGCCAGGACCACCAAGGCGTGGCCGACAAGGGTGACGTTGCCTGTGTCGGATGACGCTGGCGCTGCAGAGGCTCACGTAGCCTCTACATGGCTTACGATGGGGAAAAGTGACCCGGTCGGTTTACTATTTCGGGAGGAGGCGTATTCCCTGGAATATGCCTCCACGTATGCCCTAATTAGAGACCTAGTCCCGCCTATATAAGGAGGGCTAGGGCATCTGTAGAAGGGGTTGAGTTTTATTTGGTTGATCTCTAGTATGTTCTAGAGGGCTAGCTAGTGGAGAGAGTAAGAGAGTTCCTTCTTCCTCCTCTCCCCAATACAGCTCAAGGAGCACTTGTAAACCGAGGAAACCTATTGAATACAAAGCATCCGTGTGTGGAATCACCACACTATCCCTCCCTGGATTCCTCTAGTGTATCTTGTCCCCACCTTTAGCCTATCCATGGCATCTGCCGTGACACCACCACGACAGTTGGCACCCACCGTGGGGCTAGCGGCGCTAGCTAGAGTGAAGATCCGGATGGGAAACCTCATCGGCACCGGCGAACGCATCATCTCCAGGCTTGTTCAGCACTTTGGAGTGCTGGACTTTGTCAGCGACAATGCTGGCTGCTTCGGCAAGCGACCTCTTCCGCGCAACGGCCTCTTCATCAAGCTCGGCGCTCACAAGATCTACATCGCCGTTGATGTATCGTGCGTTCACCTGCAGCACGTCATCGAGGGAGGCGAGCCACCCCTTAGCGCGGCTCGCGGGGCGCGTATCACTCGCTCCCCTGACCGCGCAGAGGTGATGATGACGGCGCCTCGCGCTGGCGCGAGCAAGGATCCGGCACTAGATCCGGAGGTAACACCAAAGGCACCAAGGAAAAGTAGAGGTCCTCCACTAGAGAGGCCAGAGAATGTGCTGCAGCAGGCGATAGATAGCTTGGCAAGTCCCGTAGCACTTGTGGTAGATCCGGCTCAGGCACAGGCCAAATTAGAGGAGACTAGGCAGAAAATACTAGAGGGTGCGAAAAAGATAGACGCGGCTGAGCAGTCATTGAACATGACACTGCGTGAGTACGCAAAGGCAAATAAGGTAGACGTTGTAAAAGTGAAGGGGAAAAACCTCATTAGTGAAATGAACAAAGAGGGTGATAATAGAGTTGAGGAATCAAAGAACTTTCTGTCCGTGGGGCTGCCGAAGTACAGTACCCCGGCAAAGAACCTCAGAGCAGCAGATGCAGCTGCGTCCGAGCTAGAGGGTTTGACGGGTGAAGCCCGGCAAAGACAGCAGGATAGGGTCAATAAGTTGGTTCAGATTGCAAACAGACAGAACAAAGAGTTGCTCAGGGCTAATCCGGCAAAGGCTGGGGCTTCCAAGGTCGTTTATTCAGCGATAGGCAACCCGGATAAATCTGCTGGAGCTGCATCGTCCCCTCATGGTGGCCCAAGAAGAGATGAAGTGGTAACCTCAGCGAGGAGAAATAGGCAGATAGTCCCATATGACCCGGCAAGGGCAGGGAAAGGAAAAGCAATGCAGGGAAATGAGGATCGACGAAGTGTGAGCCAAGGTGAAGTTGGCCGACGTGACCGCGACCAAGGCAATGCCGGTCAGGGAAATGCAGTGAACAGCAATGCCGGATAGTGCAACTCAGCGGGTGCAGGGCAACAACAGCAGCGGAATATACCACGGCAAGAGCGAAGTGCCAGCCAAGGTATGCAACAAAGAGGAGCTCCACACGAGCAAGATAGATACAAGGATGGTGATTCGGAAATGATGAACGCAGGATATCCTAGGCCGGACTATCATGTGATAGGGTCAAGATTGGGAAGCAGGAACTTGATGCCTGATGACGCCAGGTTAAAACTGGATCGACTCTATAGGTCGGAGCAAATAGAGGGGCAAGGTCTTCCAGGTCCAGCGTGCTTTGGGTCCCGGATCATGAAAGAACCTCCAGTACCAAACTTCCAGTTACTCAGAGGGACAAAAAATATGACGGTAGCACAAAGCCGGATGATTGGTTGATCAACTACTAGACAGCGATGAAGATAGCTACAGGCAACTTGAGATGGGCTGTGAGATATGTACCTCAGATGTTGGAGGGGCCAGCGAGGGTGTGGCTAAACAACTTGCCACCTGGTAGTATCAACTGCTGGTTAGATTTTGAGGAAATGTTCGTCAGTAACTTCTCAAGCACATATCAGAGGCCGAATAGACCACAAATCCTGGCAATGTGTAGGCAGAGACCAAATGAGACAGACAGGGAATTCCTAACTTGTTGGTGCAATGTGCGAAACTCGTGTGAGGGTGTGATTGAGTCACAGGCAATAGCTTGGTTTGTGCAAGGATGTTGATATGCAAGCATGCTGTGGCAAAGGTTACAAAGAGATATGCCAACTACACTGGCAGAGACGATCCGAATTGCTGAGTCATACGCTTTGGGTGATCCGACTCAACCTAGGCTTATGTCAAACGAGTCAAATGAGGAGTACTACCAGCGAGATGGAGCCGGGTCATCCCGGCGAAATGATTATCCGGGTAAGAGAAGAGATGATAGACCGGATTACAGGTACAGTTCACAACAAGTTGCAGCTGTAAATCAAGATCAACCCGGAGTAGGGAGTAATCAGCGTCAGAAAACTGGAGGGCAACAGTGGACCCCAAGAAGTGATGGCAAGAAAACTTGGACGCCAGAGCAAAAGAGACAGTGGCAACAAAAAAAGGAACGTCCGAGGTATACGTATGAGGCAATGCTGGATCAGCCGTGCAAGTTTCACACGCCAAATCCGAGTAACCCGGCGGGTCACACGACCCGGCAGTGTGAATGGATGAGGAAGATAGAACAAAGTGGTTCGGGGAATGCTCAGGCACCTCGGAACGATCAACCTCGGTAGGAGTTACCCGGTAGCAATTACTCTCCGGAGCGAACACACAACGGTTAATGTTGCCACCACCTCCGCCGAGGTATGAGAATCAAGAGAGAAGGGATGCAGTACATCAGGTAGAAAACCACATCAGCCAGATCGAAGGTATCCCATAAATGAGGGGAGAAATGAATATAGAGAGCATCACCAGAGTTACTGTGTGTTTACCACAGAGGAAACAGATAGAAAGAGCTTGCAGCACCGACATATGGAAGTGAATGCAGTTATGCCGGCAGTAACGAGGTATATGCCTTGGTCGGATCAAGAAATTACTTGGAATGTCAAGGATCATCCCAAGCTTATGCCAAGCCCTGGTTCATATGCGTTAGTGTTGGACCCAACGTTCATCAGGCCAAATATCAATGTCAAATTTTCCAAGGAGCTCATTGACAATTGCAGCAGCATCAATATCATGTACGTAGATAGAATGCGCAAGTTGGGTATCTCGGAGAACATGCTCCAAGCTACAAGGACAACTTTCCACGGTATTGTGCCAGGCATTTCCTGTGAGCCCATTGGCTAAGTTTGGGTTGACGTGTTATTCGGCACACGGGATAACTGCCGAACTGAGAACCTGGAGTTTGAAGTTGTGAACGTGGAGAGCGCGTATCACTCGTTACTCGGCAGGCCAGCCCTGTGTAAATTCATGGCAAGTACTCATATCAGTTACCTGAAGATGAAGTTGCCAGGGCCAAACGGAGTAATTACCATAGCAGGTGATTTTTGACGTTCCATTGAGTGTGCGTCAGTCGGATCTAACCTGGCCGAGTCACTCGTGATTGCACAAGAGAAAACAAAGATCCAAGAAGTAGCGGCATTAGCTCAATCCGCACAGCAGTATATGCCGGCGCTGAGTAACCCGCATGGAAGTGTCTCATTTCAAGCAACTAAAGATACAAAGAAAGTGCCTGTTGATGATTTGTTCCTAGAGCGCACCGTAACAATTGGAGCGGGATTAAATGACAAATAGGAAAGCTAGCTCGTCAACTTCCTCCGTGAGAATCGGGATATCTTTGCTTGGTCCACACAGGACTTGCAAGGTGTTCCGAGGGAGTTGGCCGAGCACTCTTTGAATGTGAGACCCGGAGCAAAGCCGGTGAAGCAACCTCTCCGCCGCTTCGCCGAAGATAGGAGAAAAGTCATTGGAGATGAGATAGCTCGGCTCCTAGCAGCTGGGTTCATCATGGAAGTACTTTACCCGGATTGGGTATCTAATCCGGTGCTGGTGGAAAAGAAGAAAGATGATCCGAATGTGGCAGTGGTCTGGCGTATGTGCATAGATTACACGAACCTGAATAAGGCGTGACCAAAAGATCCTTTCCCACTGCCAAGGATAGATCAGGTCATAGATTCTACTGCTGGGTGTGAACTGTTGTCATTCATAGATGCATATTCTGGTTTCCACCAGATACCTCTGAACCCGAATGATCAAATAAAGACTGCGTTTATTACCTCGTATGGGGCTTATTGCTATCGCACCATGCCTTTTGGTTTACGTAATGCATGGGCAACGTACCAAAGATGTATGCAAAAATGCTTACATGATCAAATTGGTCGAAATGTACAAGTGTATGTTGATGATGTGGTTATAAAGACCAAGGAAAGCAAAACGCTCCTTGATGATATCCGACAAACATTCGCGAACCTAAGGAGGTTCCGAATGAAGCTTAACCTGGAGAAGTGTACCTTCGGCGTCCCAGCTGGAAAATTACTCGGATTTCTTGTCTCCAGCCGAGGTATCGAAGTTAACCCAACTAAAATCCGAGCCATAGAGCGAATGGAACTGCCGAAGTGTCTCACTGATGTCCAAAAGTTCACTAGTTGCCTGGCATCCTTGAGTCGGTTTATATGTCGGTTGGGAGAAAAGGCACTGCCTCTCTATCAACTAATGAAAAAATCGGACAAGTTCGTATGGACGCCGCAGGCCAATGAAGCCTTTATGCAGTTAAAGAAAATGTTAGCCACTGCACCAGTGTTAGCCTCTCCACTATCCAAGGAGCCAATGTTGCTCTACGTAGCCACAACCAATCGAGTTGTAAGTGCAGTAATAGTGGTAGAGCGCGACGAGGAAGGTAAGTCGGTGCAAAGGCCAGTCTACTACCTAGGTGAGGTATTGTCAACGTCAAAACAAAACTATCCTCACTATCAGAAGGTGGTGTATGGCGTGTATATGGTAGCAAAGAAGCTGAAGCACTATTTTGAAGAGCACCCCATCAAAGTAATATGTGAAGCTCCCATATCCGAGATAATGAGCAATAAGGACACAAGCGGCCGGATCACAAAATGGGCAATTGAACTAGACCCTTATGCTTCGCAGTACGACAGACGAGATGCAATCAAGTCTCAGGCGCCATTGCCACCATTGCCTGATCCGAACTACTGGAGAATGCATTTGGACGGATCAAAAACAAAAACCGGGTTAGGCGCCGGAGTGCTGCTTACCTCACCCAAGAAAGACCAGCTGAAGTATGTGCTGCAGATCCACTTTACAGCATCGAATAATGTTGCGGAATATGAAGCACTTGTGCATGGGCTCAAAGTGGCAAAGGAAATTGGAATACGTCGGATCCAGTGCTTTGGTGACTCGGATCTAGTTGTCTAGCAAGTCTCAGGGCAATGGGATGCTTTGGATGCAAACATGGCATCGTACAGATTTCATGTGCAGAAAATATTAGGATACTTCGAGGGATGCGAGTTTCATCATGTACCCCGGCTGGAAAACGAGGCTGCCGACATACTGTCAAAACTCGGATCAACCCGACAAGCAATCCCACCAGGTGTAGCACTAGAGCACCTCAGAAAACCATCTAACAGGCCATCCCTAGAATCCGACTCAATCTATATCCCGGCAGATCCGGAGTCCGGAGCTGTGCCCATGGACATTGACGTGGGAAGTGGTTCAGGAAACCTGGGGACTGCTACACAGAACCCGGGGACTGCGCTGCGCGGTCCGGACGAGGTTATGTCGGTGGATCAAATGGAAATAGATGAGGATATGTTTCCGGTGCGAGCTATACCGGCTTGGGCACAACCGATATTTCAATTCTTGAAAGATGGAACTTTGCCCAGTTAAGAGGTGCTTTCCAGGCAAATTCGAAGGCGTGCAAAGGCATACACAATTATCAATGCCGAACTATAAAAAAGGAGTGTCACAAACGTCCTCCAACGATGTGTTGACCCAGAAGAAGGACTTGACATCCTCCGAGATATACATCAAGGGGAATGTGGGCATCACGCCTCATCCAGAGCATTAGTGGCAAAAGCTTTCCGACATAGGTTCTACTGGCCAAGTGCCTTAGAACAAGCAGAAGATCTGGTGAGAAAATGCAACAGCTGTTAGAGGTATGCTACCAAGACACATATGCCAATGTCGGAGCTCAAGACCATAGCAATTACCTGGCCCTTTGTTGTATGGTGTTTGGATATGGTTGGCCCGTTTAAACCAGCAAGAGGGAACATGACCCATATCTTGGTCATGGTGGATAAGTTCACCAAGTGGATTGAAGTAAAGCTAATAAGAAAATGTGATGGGGCTACGGTCGTGACATTTCTCAAAGATATCATTCTGAGATATGGCTATCTTCATAGTATCATAACAGATAATGGCACAAATTTTGCTGAAGGAGTGTTTGCACGATTCTGCCGAGATAAGAAGATTCGGCTAGACGTTGCCTTGGTAGCCCACCCCGCATCGAACGGACAAGTTGAATGATCCAACGGATTAGTATTATCCGGGATAAAACCCCAGCTCATTGAGCCGCTGCAAAGATCAGCGGGGGTGCTAGATAGAAGAACTACCAGCGGTATTATGGAGTTTAAGAACAACTCCAAATCGATCAACATGCTATACGCCATTCTTTCTGGTATATGGGGCAGAAGCTGTATTACCAGCCGACATAGAGCATGATTCGCCTAGGGTCACCCAATACACAGAAGCCGAAGTGCGAGAAGCCCGGTAAAATGATGTTGATCTGCTGGAAGAAGCGAGAGAATTGGCATTGTCCAGATCTGCCATATATCAGCAAAATCTCCGATGCTATCATAGCCGGAAAGTAAACCCCCAAGTCTTCTGGGGAGGTGATCTGGTACTCCGGTTGGTACAATGTACCGCTGGCATGCATAAATTATCCCCCATGGGAAGGGCCATTCATCGTGAGCAAAGTATTGCACAATGACTCTTATTATCTCATTGATGCACAACCACAGGAGAAGAACAAGGCGGACAGGTCCGGCGAGGAATATAAGCATCCGTGGAATGTAGCTCTACTTCGTCCGTTCTACACTTGACAAAGAAGTGTGTGTATCCGAGTCTCTCATACGTCGGTATGTATACCGACAATGAGTTTATCAATGAAATCTTGGCACCTCGAGTAGTAACTCGGGGACTGCCTTAATAATGTTAGTTGTCTCTTGTGTTTGTTATTTATTTTTATGTCGGCTAGCTTAAGTTCCTTCTACCTAAGCCGGATTAGTAGTGTGTGAGCACCAAAAACTCAACTCTTTGACTTGCTGCTGTCCAACAAGAATTGGCTTCATGGCAAGCAAGAGAACAAGTTTGGAATTGTGTAGCACACGAAGACTAAGGAAAAGAACGTAATCGAGCTGACATTTGTTATTTGAACTAACTTTACGTTTACCCTATTTTTACCATGCCGAATTATTTTGAGCTAGTCCTAAAGCTTTCAAGTATTGTTAAGTCAATTTTTGAAACTCGGATTCGTAAGTCGTAAAACCGAATCAAGGTAGACACGAGCCGAGCAAGGAAATTGGAGAAACAAGAAAATGAAACTCGGGGACTACGCCCAAGTTAATCCGGCATGAGTAACTTAGTAGCAAAAAAGAAGCTGTGTGCTCAATACATCTGCACCCGGCATACCGGGGATCTGATAAATTGCAAAGTGTTTTTTCGTGCTCAAGGAGCAGCAGGAGGAGGAATCTCGACGCCAGCAGGTGGAACTCCGGCCTCATCTTCAGCGTCATCTTCATTTTCCTCGACGTCCGAGGCTTCGTCCTCTTCCTCCTCATCCGATCCATCTTCGACATATTCATCGTCAACAGCTTCGAGAAAGCTTGGACCCTCGTTCCATTGATGGATGGGAGCAAACTAAATGAGGTTATGGGCGCAAGCTTTGCGTTGAGCTATCCAATCCGGATCATTGGACCACCTTGCTCCGGTGCGCATGCGCTCAAGGAGATTGAGGTTTATTTTCTCATACCATGTGAGCACGTAGTGGAGGACGGTTTCAGCTCCGGCGCGTCCGGCGGATTCCCTCCAGAGATCAAGACAAGCATCTTCACCAAGCCAAAGGGCATTGAAGATCCGGACTGCTGCATCTAGGAAGCCCGAACCGTAGTTCCTCACAATCTCGATGCGAGAAGATAAGCTGACCAGCAGGTCCTCCATGTCAAGGGGAATATTTTCAGTGCCAAGACCAGTTGGGGTACCCCTCTTCTGGCGGAACTTGGTAAGGGCAGTAGCCGCGATGACATCACCCTCCGGAAATTTGCCGGAAAATAAGACAGGTGAAAAAAGTAAAGGAGGCTGACTCGGAAGGATTCATGTCGGCTGAAGGAAAGGAACTTACGAGAAATATGGCTATGGATCCGAGTCAGCTCCTTGACGCAGTTATCACGTCTCTCCCGAAGTTGCACAAGCTCAGCATTTGCCGACTCAAGCTTAACATCGGCCTCCTTCAGTAGTTCTTGATCTTTGGCAATTTGGAGGTTGAGACGTTCTCGCTCTTCAGCAAAATCTTGGCCAGCTTTATCCATCTCGGATTTTTGGAGCGCCTTGAGTTTTTTCATTTCTGCCTTAAGCTTGGCAATTTCATCATCTTTGGTCCGGAGGAGGGCGAGCTCATCATCCTTCTTTTTAAGTTTGGCCTGGTGCTGCCCTGCTTGTTCGAGAAAATGCAGCATCATATTAGGCACGGGCACACTATCTTCAAGAGATGCTGAAACAGTTTGTTGACCCGGCAAAGCCAAGGTATGAATATTTGCCGAGCTTAGGAGAAGGAAAAGAAAGCACAGAAGTTAAGTCACCGACGGGACTTACCTTTTATCTGGTCCAAATTCTTCCTCATGAGGATGCTCTCGGCCTCCACTCCGGCTGCCCAACCCGAATAACAGATTAGTTCGGCGGGAAAAAGACAAAGAGAAATGGGAAAAATGCCAAGGAAAGAACTTACCCCTTTTCTCGAATTTGGCGAGAAGCGTAGTATGTTTCGAGCGCAGCATCTTATGCGTGTCCAAAAGACGCTGAAATTCAGCGCTCCGGCGATTGGTAGTCACCTGAAAAGAATACAAAAGGATAGCTTAGTCGTGTGCATATTCGAAGTGTACAAGATCCGGGCCAAGAGGAACTTAACCCGGCTCTAGGTGTGTGCATATTCGAAGTGTACAAGATCCGGGCCAAGTGGAACTTAACCCGGCTCTAGGTGTGTGCATATTCGAAGTGTGCAAGATCCGGGCCAAGTGGAACTTAACTCGGCTCTAGGTGTGTGCATATTCGAAGTGTGCAAGAACCGGGCCAAGTGGAACTTAACCCGGCTCTAGGTGTGTGCATATTCGAAGTGTACAAGATCCGGGCCAAGTGGAATTTAACCCGGCTCTAGGTGTGTGCATATTCGAAGTGTACAAGATCCGGGCCAAGTGGAACTTAACCTGGCTCTAGGTGTGTGCACATCCGAAGTTTACAAGATCCAGGCCAAGTGGAACTTAACCCAGCTCTAGGTGTGTGCATATTCGAAGTGTACAAGATCCGGGCCAAGTGGAACTTAACCCGGCTCTAAGTGTGTTCATATTCGAAGTGTACAAAATCCGGGCCAAGTGGAACTTAACCCGGCTCTAGGGGTGTGCATATCCGAAGTTACTAAGGAGCTACGCTAATTCTCTAAGGAGCATCCGGCCGAGTAACAAGTTACTCCCCCGGAGGCTCGGGGACTAATGGTTATATCACTAATGTTCAGTACATGTTAAAGAAAAGACAAGGTAGCGTACCTCCATCATCCGGCCGGCAAAGTTGATAGCCTTGGCGGCTGTGTTCATTTGTGCGGCAAACTCGGCAGGCCCGAGTTTCTCCGAGAGATCGTTGTTATGGACGAACTCCGCCTTGTTCCAGTTATTGATAAACTCAATCAAGGCCGGAGGATATCGCTCTCCGCTAAGCATGTGGGGCACAATTAAACCCTTGGCATGGGCTTCCCTCCTTTCAATTAGGTCAGCAGCAGGACTAGTGTGCAACGCAAGTTGCGTATCAGCTGATCCGGCGGGGGCGTCTTTCTTCGGTGGGGTCTTCTTCGGAAGCATGGACGCAAGTGTACACTGTCCAACCTCGATAGATGCTGCCTTGGTGGAGTCAGGAGATTTCTTGCCCTTGGGCTGCTGCTGAGAGGTTGAAATATGTGCTGCGGATTTTCCCTTGGGCGCAGCCTTAGTGCTAGGCTTGGTGCTAGTCGTATCTTCTCGCTGAGTCTTGGAAGACTCGGACGAGGCGGAGGGGCTTGGTGCTGCTGCTGTTGGTACTGGCGCTGGTGCTTGTGTTGGTATTTGTCTTGGCAGGGGTGCTATTGGTACCTCAAAGGTAGCTGGCTGCGGCTGAGCCGAAGTGGAGCTGGGAGCAGATGCTGCCTCGGCAGAGCCACTTTCCACTGCACCGAGGTTGCCCTCCTCTGGACGAGGCGGGCTAGAACCCGGAGCAGCCGCTGAGCCCTCCTGAATGGGGCTCAGCGGGTGAGAATCGTCGCCACGAGGGGAATAAGGGCTATGTCGGAGCAGCGAAGCGATGCCAGATCCGCTCTGAGGAACCTCCACTGTAGCTCTACCAAATCAAACGATGAATGATAAGTTATAACAAAGGAAAGGCATATGAATAGAAAATAAAAGCATGAAACGAAGGACTAGACAGAGAGAAGAGTAACTTACTCATCTGAAGTCACTGGTTCCTTGGGCTTCCGAGCTCTCCGAGCCGTGGCCTTAGTCGTAGGCTTGGTGGCAGCTTTATCTGCAGACTTCTTTTGTCTCTTCGTTGGTTTGGAAGGTCCGGAAGAAGAAGCAGAAGCAGCTCCCCTTTTCTTTGACGCGACCGGGACAGGCCCGCTCGTGGCGAGAGGAGGATCTTCATGAATCTTCCCACCCGGGTTAGCTGATGCCAGAAAGGCATAAGAAAGGGGGACAGCGTCAAATGCTTCCATCACCTCAACGTCGGAATCACCTTCATCGTCAGGCCAATGTCTTAAGGAAGAGAATTTACTGGTGGGTCGCTTGGTGGCATCGGGGAACGACATGAAAATTTCCTGATCCGGCTCCTCCTCGTCCGGGGCATCTCGATCATTCGACCACTAGAGAGAAGGCTCGGTGCCATCCTCGAGAGTTTGCTAAAGAAACAACTAAGAAAAATGCAAAGGGATCAGACAAACAACAAATTCTGACATATGATATAACCTGGAAAAAGATTGGAACACAAAAATTACCGTAGGAGGAAGCCTATCGTGGCAGAAGTGTTCGATCCCCCACTCCCAATCGGCGGAGAAGTTTTTGTCAGTTGTGAAGAGGGCCTTGACCCGGCGGAATATCTCGGTATTGCTCAACTCGAATGAGGAGGTCCGGTTGGGGTCAAGGCGCCAGCTCATGTGGCAAAGCTTGTGAGTGTGTTTCTGGAGAGGGGAGATCCGGTTGCGGACGAAAGTGATTATTGCATCCTCGTTACGCATCCCTGCATCCTTTAGCTCCTAGAACCGTTTGTTGACTTGGTTCGCCAAGGCAGTGGGTTTCTTGGAGATCCGGTCCCAAATATCCGGGTTAGGAGGACCTGGGACATAGGGGCGCAGCCGGATCAAATCTTCAGTTCTGCCATTTCTGACATAAAAGAAGGTTCGGGCCCAGCCCTTGCAAGAATCGAGCCCCATGACCCGAGGAAAGATGGACTGTATCCGAGGAGAAATGGAGGCAGCACCGAACTGTGTGAGTTGTTTATCCTCCGGGTCAAGATCCTTATTCGGAATCACGTTCCGGCGTAGACCGAAAAACCGGATCCAGAGCTCCTTAGTGGGCCACAATCCGACATAACCCTCTATGGTGGAAGCAAAGGAAGAAAGGGAAGTGATGGCATTCGCCAAGAGGTGATGCGGTTGAAGCTCGTAGATGTTGAGCCAATCGTGGAAGAAATCGTTGACAGGGAGGCCAAACCCGCGCTGGAAGTGGGAGAGAAACACCACAAACTCACCTGGATTGGGTGAGGGAGCGAGCTCCTCGGCGGCGAGACAGGCGATGACGCCCTCTTGGATACGGCGTGTGCGGTAGAGCCAGTCGAGGTCGTCCTGACATACCCAGGACCCAGCCCAGGAGCCGCGCTCGGCGTTCTCCTCATCCTCCTCCATCTCCTGTTCCGCGACAGTGAGCTCCTCTTCGGTCATGTCCAAGTCGCTGTCCTCGCTGGCCCTATCAGCGGTGGGGGGGCAACGCCTTGGATTGGCACGGTCCTGTGGCGGCGGACCTGCGCAGGAGTGGCGGCGATGCTGGCGCGGAAAGGGATCGTGCGGCGGTGGCGCTACTGAGTAGGTGTGGCGGCGGCGGCACTATCACTGAGAGGAAGAAGAAGAAGAGGCAGAGGGGCGCGAGAATGGGGAAAAGACCCATGAGGCGCGCCCCTCCCCTATTTAACCACGCCCCAGCAGGGTAGTGGGATCGTGCGGTGCGGAGGCGCCTCACGGTGTGGCCATGTATTATCCGGATCAGCCAATCAGAGGCGAGCCACAGGAAGGGCCACAGGGCGCAGGGGATCCCACGACGCGACGTGACGATACAGTTCACGAGGAGACAGACACGATGTGGCGTGTGCAATAGTAACTCCTGACATTAACTACAGCAGTAACTGGCGTAGGCCCTTAAAATGAGGCAAGACAATGATTACCCTCCACGTGGGGAAGCGTACGAGAGAAGGAAGAATGACCCAGATAACTGTAGGGTGAGCCAGCCAGCGAGTGAAAACTCGGAATGTGCCAAGGGAAAGGGTAGCCAGGGAAATCCGAGATATGAGATAACTCGGAAAAGGGAGCAAAAGGCTCAGAAAAATTGAACCTGTCGTGGCCATAGCGGCTGAGGCTGCTAAGACCGCACCAGCTTCGGGGACTAATGTTGGGGGGATACCCCAGGGTAGGGTCACGCCGGGGTATAATGGCCGAGTTAGCCGAGGTACGGCAAGGTCAAAGCAAGTGCTGGCCGAGTCACCTCAAGGCAGGCCGAATCACGGGGTAACCCGGACCGGAGGATGCCCACCTAACTGAGTCCTGGCCGACTTATGTCATATGCCGGCAGGATTTATATAACTTGTATGCAGGTATCGGTGTGGCCGGATTAACCAGGCACAATCCGGGTTATATCAGGCTTGCAAGAGAAGGAAGGTATCTTGCTGGTCAAAAGGAGGTCGATGTACGCTGGAGCGTGAGCAAAGCGGATAGAGGCCAGGACCACTGAGGCGTGGCCAACAAGGGTGGCGTTGCCTGTGTCGGATGACACTGGCACCGCAGAGGCTCATGTAGCCTCTGCATGTCTTACGATGGGGAAAAGTGACTTGGTCGGTTTACTCTTTCGGGAGGAGGCATATTCCCTGGAATATGCCTCCATGTATGCCCTAATTAGAGACCTAGTCCCGCCTATATAAGGAGGGCTAGGGCATCTGTATAAGGGGTTGAGTTTTATTTGGTTGATCTCTAATATGTTCTAGAGGGCTAGCTAGTGGAGAGAGTAAGAGAGTTCCTTCTTCCTCCTCTCCCCAATACAGCTCAAGGAGCACTTGTAAACCGAGGAAACCTATTGAATACAAAGCATCCGTGTGTGGAATCACCACACTATCCCTCCCTAGATTCCTCTAGTGCATCTTGTCCCCACCTTAAGCGTATCCATGGCATCTGCCGTGACACCACCACGACAGGAACTGACATTATACTCGCGATTCGTCCTTATAGGCTATAGTAGCTTGATCATGAAAGTTGTCATGATAAGGATGAATAGAAGATGTAGGTAAAATGTTTACTACACTAAAAGATTACTAAAGAATGGATTTTTGAAAGAACACCAAACATTTGATGATGGTGATCCACTTCAAAGTGCAAATCCAAAGGTATTAGTATTTGACTATACACGCTTTGGACTATGTGTCATATGTATGGCGCCACTTGGATGTTGCTATATTCTTTTAAAAGGAAAAGAAAATACTGAAAGAGAATCTATAAAATATTTAGTAGAAAAGAAAACACTAGAAATGTCTAGCTAAGGTATATAAATGATATACAAGTTATGGTTGTATTATTGGCTTGTTAAACAATGTGGTTCTTGGGTATTGGATACCGAATTGGTTGGTGTGAAATGTCGTATAGAACAACGCAATTCATTAACTACAATGGCCTAAGTAACTAGCAAGAGAATATGTGATGATGTTCATCGAATACAAATAAAGTGTTATTGTGTTCATCGTTGACATCAAAGCTTGCCTTCAAGATTTTTTTAAATAATTGTTATTTTGTTCTGGTATTATGAGAACAATGGTTGTTCAAATAATTATCGTATTCCAAAGAAGATGGATGAACTTTACAAGTTTAGTTGGAGAAATCACGTCCATAAAACTAATGCTAAATATCGCAAGACAAATGATTGAAAGATCACTTACGAAGTGACATCGCCATTTAAATGATATTGGAAAGAAAACATGAAGAAACTCCATGTTGATGGATTTTTGGAGTCTTTGATTTTGATCAAATGATGCTTGTGAAACTTTCCTCGAGATAATTGAAACTCCGTTCATAGGCCAAAGAGGAACAGATGACTAACTTATTGGAAATTGTGCATGTTGATGTATATAGTCCATTATGTGTAGCCATGTGCGATGGATCTTACAACTTCATATGCTTTCTCTAAAAATTTGAGTGAATATATATGTATATTTACTTAATAAGGAAGAAGTATGAAACATTTTGAAAACTGTTCAAAGGTTTTCAAGATGGAGTAGAAATTTATTGTAACAAAAAAATAAAGAATTTATGAATCTATCATAAAGGAAAATATTTGAGTTACATGTTTAGCAAAACACCTAAGATTTGAGGAATTGTTCCATGGATTTGCATTTCCCGATAAACCATAGGAGTATAGAGTATTCGAGTGATGGAATCGAACCTTGTTTGACATGGTAAGATCAAAGGTGTCATTTATAAAACTGCAATTATATTTTAAGGATTAAAGCTTTAGAGACTACCACTTTTACACTGAAAAGAGCACCATCGTGTTCCGTTGAAATGACACCATATGGGTTATGGTTCGGGATAAAACCCGAGTTGTGTTTTCTTAAATTTTGGTATCCTAGGCATAAGTAAAATGTTTACAACTAAAGTTGGATAAGAACGTCTTTGTAGGTTATCCCAAAGAATTTTTTGGGTATTCCTCCATAACACTGAGGAACAAAAAAGTTTGTCACTTGGGACGTGAAGTTTCTTGAGAAGGAATTTTTCACGAAAAGTTAAGTGGGAGGATAATATAACTTTGACAAGGTTATTGAATCTTAGCTATATGTGCGAAGTAGCGCATCGCCGGAAAGTGTCCCAGTGGTGGCCATAACGCTCATGCCTCCCGGGATTACAAAGGTTGTGATCTCGAAGATTAGAGTTCCTATTGAACCGTATGGGTTAGGTAAGAATCAAATAATGAGATTTGATAAACAAGTCATTATTGTTTTGACAATGATGAACCAACCGCATGCAAAGAAGCAATGATGGGCCCTGACTCCATAAAATGACTAGAAGTCATAAAATCCGTGATAGTATCCATACATGACAAATCAAGTTTCTGAACTTAGAAGACCCTCTGGAAAGGCATGAATCCTATCGGTTGTATTTGGATCTATAAAGAAATAAACATGGATGTTTGACATCTATGAAATAGTTGACATGTCGGAAATGAGTTTACGACAATGTTCAAGGAGTTGACTACGACAAGATTTGATCTTTCGTAGTGATATTTAGTCTTGATGGATTAATATAGCAACCACTACATATAATTTGGTATATGGTAGTTGAACAAACAAAACAAAGTTCTTCAAATATAATGGTTACCTAGGACGTGTATATGACACGATCCAAAGGGTTTTGTTAATTCAAAGGATGCTAAAAGGGCATGCAAACTTCAAGAAATGCCAAATGTATATATATAGGATGCTAAAAGGGCATGCCAAATGTATATATATAGGATATTGAATGAGTTCACTATGGAAATTTCAAGAAAGGTTCTTGCCGCATGATGGCTCAAAATGTAGAGCTTGTTGGGAACCCCAAGAGGAAGGTATGATGAGCACACTAGCAAGTTTTCCCTCAGTTATGAAACCAAGGTTATCGAACTAGTAGGAGCAAGGAAACAACTCCAAGGTGTTTCTAACAACTTGGAATCCTACACAGCACAACCACATAACTTTGCCCCAAATTACAGTGAGGTTGTCATCTCGCTAGTTTTGTTGAAAACAAAGGATTAAACGTATAGTGTGGAAGATAGTAATTGCTTGCAGAAAGTAAACAGTAAACTCTAAATATTAGATGGTATATTAATGGTAAAAGAATGGATCGGGGTCCATAGTTCACTAGAGGTGTTTCTCCTTAAGATAAATAGCATGTTGGGTGAACAAATTACAGCGGGGCAATTGACAGATTGAGAAAGCATAACAATGCATATACTAGACATCTTGACTCCTATGATATTTGATTGGTCATTACAACATAATACATAGACCGTATTGCAACTGCATCTATGACTAGTAATCCACCTTCAGGTTATCGTCCGAACCCCTTCTAGTATTAAGTTTCAAGCAACAGATAATGGCATTAAGCAAAATCTGTAAAGTAAACAATACGATTTCCCCATGGACAAAGGATTGTTGTTTTCTCCCTAGTAGCAACAACACATCTACAACCTTAGAGATTTCTGTCACTTCCCCAGATTACTAGAGGCATGAACCTACGATCGAGCATAAATACTCCCTCTTGGAGTTGCAAGCATCTACTTGGCCAAGATAGCTACTAACAACAGAGAGCATGCAAGATCACAAATAACATAGACATGATAGAATCAATAATCAATCCAACATAGTATCTCAACATCCATCAGATCCCCGCAAACACACCATATAGGATTACAAGATGATCTTGATCATGAATGGAGCTCACAAGATCTAAACATGGTAGCACAAAGGAGGAGAACCAACCATCTAGCTACTACATGACCCATAGTCCAAGGGTGAACTACTCACGCATCACTTCAGAGGCAGGCATGTGATGAAGAAGGCCTCCAGGATGATCTCTCCTCTCCGGCAGGGTGCTGGGAAGAGCTTCAGATCCCCCCGATCTAGGGATGGAGATGATGGCGGCTATAGACTCTTTTGTGGATTTTTGATCGGGTCTTTGGGGTTCGTCTCGGGGTACTTTTATAGGTGGAGGCAAGGTCGGTGGGCGCCCGAGGGGCCCACACTAGGTGGCGGCGTGCCTAGGGGGTGCGCCACCCTAGGGTGTGGCCGCCTCGTGGCCCCTCTTCGGCTGCCCTTCGAAGTCCGTGTTCCTTCTGGTAAAATATTGACTTTGGCTTTTGTCCCATACAATTCCGAGAATATTTCCTTACTAGCTTTTATGAAACCAAAAACAACAGAAAATAGGCAACTGGCACTATGGCATCTTGTTAATAGGTTAGTTCCAGAAAAAGTATAAAAATACCTCAAAGTGTGAACAAAACATAAGAAAGTTGATATAAAACAAGCATGGAGCATCAAAAATTATAGATACGTTTACGACGTATCAATCATCCCCGAGCTTAACTCCTGCTCGTCCTCGAGTAGGTAAGTGATAAAAAGAATAATTTTTGAGGTGACATGCACCATCACGATCTTGATCAAGGTATTTGTAAAGCATTGATAGCTAGGATCAAAGTATTCTAATCATAAGCATGAAAGATAGAGTTCTAACAATAAGACATAGCAACTATGTTGTAAAATGAAAAGGTACAAACAAAATATCATGAATAATAATGCATTGAAAGACGTTTGTTTATTTCACATATAGAAAACATAATAAGAGTGGTATTTAGCTTGTCCCTCGTTGTATAGCAAAACATAAATGCATAGGACACATTCAAAGTTCACAAGGGTGACTAGATACAAATAATTTAAGAACGAGCAATATCAAAGTTACGAATCAATCAACAAGTTTTGGGACAGTGCACATTAAACTAAGAATGACCACTATGCTCTCTCAATTGGTGCATAAAGATAGAATATGGAGACTCAACATAAAAGTAAAAAAGAAAGGCCCTTCACAGAGAGAAGCAGGGATTTCAAGTTTCATAAAGAGCTTCCAAAAATTATGGTACTTATTAGCTTTCAGCTCTCATTGCCCCTATCATAAGAATCTTGAGGTGATTAAGGTTAAAGTGATACAAATATGAGGATATGCTTGACAAGTTATAAGTTGAAAATCTCATGCCCCTTGCTTACGAGTACCGAACCTCGTGCTACTCAACTTTAGTCACAAGTAAGTTCTTGTCATTGTAAGTACATGTGTATCATGGAGAACCACCAATGGGGTACCCCTTGCCCCATGACACAGGAGATACCCCATATCAATATGACAAGGCAACAGACAATGAGAATCTCAACGATCTTTTTATTTGCTATTTTCATAGGTTTTTATTGAGGATGCTTCACAGAATGCTCACTATGGTTATGTTGCAAGTTTCCACCATGATTAGGCATGTCTTAGGCTAGCTGCCCAGGCGTTTCTCTAACACACATACAAACTCCATGAGCTTACAAGCTCCCCTTTTATTTCAAACTGCTGGGATCCATAAATAAAAGAACATGATATCAACTGAATAATAAGTGCAATGTTGAAAGCGTTTCCCATGGTACATGGTTCTGCTAATTCACAACTTATAAAGTGCAAGCATATAAGCAACATAGATGGACACAATGGTTCAAGTTTATTAAGTGCAAGAAAATAAAGTGTGCCATCAAGTTTGTGAGAGCTTTAATCACTAATTTTCACATAACAAGTTTAATTTAGAAGGTAGATAAAAACATGAATATACTTGGAATGGTGTAACACACCATGCATAGGAATTTATAGTGGACTCTTTGGAATAACTTGGTTTTCTTGGGGGTTGGATGCATGAGTGGAACTCATACTTGGTACATGTGGAGGCTAGCAAAAGACTGGGAGCGAACAACTAAGAGAGAAATAATGGCCATAATCATGCAAAGCGACAAAACATTATTGATTAAATCATAAAGTGATATTACAAGTCAAAAACTAAATGACCATAGAGGCTAAGGTGACTGGTTCATAGTCTTAACATGGTGTAAGCATGTGCCAAGTCAACCCAAATAAAAAGGAGAATACCACAATATTATGCTTTTGTATGCTAAAACAACACATGATTCTTTCAAGGAACATTATGCAATCTCAATTGTTTGGAACATGTCATGCTATAGTAATAATCACTAAGCATAAGGTCAAAGCAATATCAAGCATGACATGATAAATTCTAGGCCACAGTCAAAACAAACTCCTTTTGTACCACTTATAAGCATGAAGCTTCCTACTCTTTTCCAACACCAATCAACTTATTTGAAACAACATATGAATGCGGGGGTCCAACCAATTTATTTAAGCAAACAAAAGAAAACTAAAAACAAAAACGAAGACGCTCCAAGAACAACACAATTGTGCATGAAACAATAAAATGAAGTGTTTTGGAAAAAAACCTGAGATTTTTATTGATGAAGAAGGGGATGCCTTGGGCATCCCCAAGCTTTGACGCTTGTACTTCTTGAATATTTCTTGGAGTGACACGGGTGGCATATACAAGCTTGAGCTTTTGTCCATACTTCATCTCATCATATTATTCTTTCCTACACTTGAAAATTTCCTTCATACAAAACTTCACACAATCTTCATTAGCAACATTATTGTATTGAAGATAATAAGTCTTTTGGTTCAGTTTCAACACAAATAAAACTTCCATTAAAACACAAGCTACTGTAGCACTTCCTTTAAAAAGTTCAAATGATCAAAGAGAACTCAAAGAGAAAGAGATTAAGAGGCAAATGCAAATAATGGCAGAAATCTGTCAAAACAGGCCAGTGGGTAAAAACCGAGTTTTTCGAAGACCTTCTGTTGCTCAAATCGAAAAGTGCTAAACTAACGAAAGTTAGATAATAACCTGGGGCATAAACACAAAGCATTACAGCTCAACCTGACGTTCAGGGATTTTTCACGATTTTTTATAGTGAAGCACAAAAATCTGTTTCGGGACAGCAACTTTCCCTAGTCTTACTTCTCTCTCATTAGAGGCTATTCTTCGCACAAAAACCACACAAACAGGATAAGGAGAGGTTATTACTGAGCCAATAACTTCCAAGACTCAATAGAAGAAAAACTTACTGAAAGTAAAAGAAAATTGGGTTATCTCCCAATAGTCCTTTTCTTTAACGCCTTTCAGCTAGACATAGGAGCAAAATTCAAGTATTTTCAAATGAAGAAGCATTAAGACCAATACCAGAAATATCTTCAACGAGGCAAGGTATCTCATCCAAATAAGTTCTCGAGGATCCTCTCTCAATAATCTTAGGTTCACTATTTTCATCAAACGGGTTTTCAGGAACAATCCAATAAAATAATTCTAAGGCTTCATGCATTCCTACAAGTTTAAAAGGTATTGGTATTTTAATTTCCTCTCCATTTTTGGGTTTGGTTTTGTCCAACTTTTCTAGTGTACCAATAACATCTACACATGAGCCTAGCATATTAAAATGATCAAAGACCTTTCTAGCTTCCTTAACGACATCATTGAATTCTTTAAGCAAAGTTTCAAGAATAAAATCTCTCTTTTCAGTATCCTCAGTATCTTTAAGTTTAAGAAACATTATTTGAATCATGGGGTTAAGGTTAACAAACCTAGCCTCCAACATGTGAACTAGAGAAGCTGTAGCAATTTCATAATTTCTAGCAAGTTCTACTAAGGATTTATCCTCAATATCCTCATGCTTGCTAACATGATTATAGAATTCTTCAATATTATCTTTCCCAATTATAGAGCCACTACCTATTGAAAGTTCTTTCAGGGTGAACTTAGGGATCAACATGGTGAGCTAAGAATGAGGTGACAACTACAGAAAGAACTAATTTTTTGTGTTTTTGATAAAAAGAAGCAAACCAGTACAACTATTTTTTTGTGTTTTTTGATAAAAAGAAACAAGCAAACAAAGAAAAATAAACTAAGCAAAACAAAAACAAAGTAAAGAGATTGGTTGTGAAAGACTCCCCTTGCAAGAATCTTATTTCTCCCTGAAAAGTGATTGAGGAGGAGGAAGAGATTGAAGTTGTCCTTAACTCCCCAGCAACAGCGCCAGGAAAAGTGCTTGATGGATCAAAATGTAGAGCTCATTGGGAACCCCAAAAGGAAGGTATGATGAGCACAGTAGAAAGTTTTCCCTCGGTTATGAAACCAAGGTTATCGAACCAGTAGGAGCAAGGAAACAACTCCAAGGTGTTGCTAACAACTTGGAATCCTACATAACACAACCACAGAACTTTGCCCCAACTTACAATGAGGTTGTCAATCTCACTGGTTTTGCTGAAAACAATGGACTAAACATATAGTATGGAAGATAGTAATTGCTTGCAGAAAGTAAATAGTAAATGGTATACAGTAGATGGTATATTAATGGTAGAAGAATGTACTAGGGTCCATAGTTCACTAGATGTGTTTCTCCTTAAGATAAATAGCATGTTGGGTGAACAAATTACAACGGGGCAATTGACAGATTGAGAAAGCATAACAATGCATATACTAGACATCTTGACTCCTATGATATTTGATTGGGCATTACAACATAATACATAGACCGTAATCCAACTGCATCTATGACTAATAATCCACCTTCAGGTTATCGTTCAAACCCCTTCCAGTATTAAGTTGCAAGCAATAGATAATTGCATTAATCAAAGTGTGTAAAGTAAACAATATGATTTCCCCATGGACAAAGGATTGTTGTTTTCTCCCTAGTAGCAACAGCACATCTACAACCTTAGAGGTTTCTGTCACTTCCCCAGATTACTAGAGGCATGAACCTACTATCGAGCATAAATACTCCCTCTTGGAGTTGCAAGCATCTACTTGGCCAAGATAGCTACTAACAACGGAGAGCATGCAAGATCACAAATAACATACACATGATAGAATCAATAATCAATCCGACATAGTATCTCAATATCCATCGGATCCCCGCAAACACAACATATAGGATTACAAATACATGATCTTGATCATGAACGGAGCTCACAAGATCTAAACATGATAGCACAAAGGAGGAGAACCAACCATCTAGCTATTACATGGACCCATAGTCCAAGGGTGAACTACTCACGCATCATTCTAGAGGCAGGCATGGTGATGAAGAAGGCCTCCAGGCTGATCTCTCCCATCCGGTAGGTTTCCGGGAAGAGCTTCGGATCCCCCGATCTAGGGATGGAAATGGCAGTGGCTATAGACTCTTTCATGGATTTTTCATCGGGTCTTTAGGGTTTTCGTCTCAGGGTACTTTTATAGGCGAGGAGGCAAGGTCAGTGGGCACCCGAGGGGCCCACACCAGGTGGCGACGCGCCTAGGGGGTCCGCGCCACCCTAGGGTGTGGCCGCCTCGTGGCCCCTCTTCGGCTGCCCTTCGGACTCCGTGTTCCTTCTGGTAAAATATTGACTTTGGCTTTTGTCCCATCCAATTCCAAGAATATTTACTTACTAGCTTTTCTGAAACCAAAAACAACAAAAAATAGGCAACTTGCACTGTGGCATCTTGTTAATAGGTTAGTTCCAGAAAATGTATAAAAATACCTCAAAGTGTGAACAAAACATAAGAAAGTTGATATAAAGTAAGCATGTAGCATCAAAAATTATAGATACGTTTATGACATATCACCGCATGGAAAGGGTTGAATCAAGATTCAAGTGTATTGACACTTGGTAAGTCAAATGAGATTCAAGTGTTTTGACACTTGGCAAGTGAAATCACATGAATATTATGTATACCATGATATGTCCATATCTAGATATGTCATATGCTCCAAATGTTATGTGCATATACCAGAATGATTCATAAGATGATCATTGGACAATAGTAAGGATTTTCTTATGATCTTTGGAAGAACTAAGAGTATATTTATGTAGAGGTGACAAATAGTTACAAATAGTTCATTGTAAAGTGTTACATTGATACTAGTTTGTTACAAGATACAAATTAAATTTATCTCAATTTAAACTATGGGTGGCACAATATAATGGAAAGGAGGTTCCATGATGGATTTGGATGAGTTCCAAAGTTCATACATTGTGACGGATACTACAACAAAAGGCTCAGTATATGATTGCTATAGTAGCAGCAAAAGAGGGAATTTGGTTAATTAGTTTCTTATCAAACTAGGTGTGGTTGACAGTGGGCTAGTACTATGAAGATATATTGTGCGACAATTATATCAACATGTTTTAACCCAAAGGAACTAAAGGTCTCACCAAAGTACTAAATTTATACAATGACATCTCATTAGAGAATGAGTGATGCATAGAGACGCAAAGACATGCAAATACACACGGAACTGAAAATGTCAGATCTGTAGATTATGTTAACCACTACCAAACGCATATATGCAACACTAGAAAGCCATAGGTGTTCAATACACAAAGTTTTTAAGACTATATTATTGACTCTAGTGCAAGTGGGAGACTGAAGGGAAAATATGCTCAAGAGGCAATAATAAAGTGGTTATTATCTTATTCCATGTTTATGATAAATGTTAATTTTGCATGCTATAATTGTATTAATTGGAAAAGTTAATACATGTGTGTTTAATAAACAAATAAATAGTTCCTAGTTATGCCTCTCATATAAACTAGCTCGTTTATTAACAAGATGATTAAGGTTTCCTAATCATGGACATTGGATGTTCTTAATAACAAGGTCACAGCATTGGTGGAGTAATGTGATGAACATTCATCCAAAGTATAGAAATACAATCAAATTCATTTTGTTTAAATTGTTATAACATCATATGATGTAATTCTAGTCCTTAGACCATGATATCATGTCAATCACTAACACTAGAAGAGTAACTTGATAACATCAAACGTCACACCGTAATAGGGTGACAATAAAGGTGGGTTCGGATACTCTGAAGGTGTTATGTAGAGGCTCATGGATAAAGAGTGGAATTTGTCAATCCTGATGATGGATAGATATGCTCTATCCCTCTTGGTGATATCACATTGAAACAGCTTACAAGCAAGTGATGTGATCACTAGAATGTTATATCACATGAACGAGAAAAGAGTGCATGTCGGTAACGAGATCAAACTAGGTATGGAGATACCGATGATCGAATCTCGGACATGTAATATATTCTGAGACACAGGGATTTAATTACAAACGTTAAAGGTTCTCATGATCACTAAGTCATCGTTGAATGTGTGGGAGTCAGTATGGATCTCCAGGTCCCCCTACTGATTATTGATCGGAGAGGGGTCTCGATCATGTCTGCATTATTCGCAAACCGTAGGGTGACACACTTAAGATATACCGACACCAATTGGTGCAGATATAATACCAAAGAAGGGTTTTGAAAGCGTTGGGATTATTTCGATGGACACCAGAATTGTTCTGGGTGAAATTGCTGAAATTGGTTCTACATGTGATATCGAAATGTTGCAAGGGGTTTTATGTGAATGTTTGTTAATTAAAGTAATTAACAAAGTTATGATTAAAATAAATAAAAGTGTTTTATTTGAAGAGAAAATGCATTTAAACAAGTGCATATTAAATGCAAAGTGAGTGGAGTTGAAATTGATGTGAGTAGGCTTAGTGGAAGCTCCACCCACATGAATCAAGGAGAGGTGTGATACGTCATAAACTTATATATAATTTTTGATGTTCCATGCTTGTTTTATATCTACTTTCTTATGTTTTGTCCACACTTTTGAGTATTTTACACATTTTATGGATTTCACCTATTAACAAGATGCCACATTGTCAGTTGCCTGTTTTCTGCTGTTTTTGGTTTTAGAAAAGCTAGTAAGGAAATATTCTCGGAATTGGATCGCACAAAATCCCAAGTCAATATTTTACCTGAAGCAACATGGAGTCCGAAGGGGATATGAAGTGGCGCACCAAGGTGGCCACACCTAGTGGCGGCACGGCCTGGGGGCACGCCACCAGGGGGTGTGGCCCCCCTGGTACTCCACCAACCTTGCCCTTTCGCCTATAAAAGCCTCCCGGGATGAAAACCCTAAGGACCCGATCAAAATTCCACGAAAGAGTCTATAGACGCTGCCATCTCCATCCCTAGATCAGGAGGGATCTGAAGCTCTTCCCGGCACCCTGCCGGAGGGGAGAGATCACCCTAGAGGCCTTTTTCATCACCATGACTGCCTCTAGTGTGATGCGTGAGTAGTTCATCCCTGGACTACGGATCCATGTAGTAGCTAGATGGTTGGTTCTCCTCCTTTGTGATATCATGTTTAGATCTTGTGAGCTCCATTCATGATCAAGATCTTCTATTTGTAATATTACATGTTATATTTGCGGGGATCCGATGGATATTGAGATGCCATTTCAGATTGGTTCTATCATGTCTATGTTATTTGTGATCTTGCATGCTTTCCTTTGTTAGTAGCTATCTTGGCCTAGTAGATGCTAGCAACTCCCAGAGGGAGTATTTATGCTCGATAGTGGGTTCATGCCTCTAGTAATCTAGGGAAGTGACAGGAATCTCTAAGGTACTAGATATGTTGTTGCTACTACGGAGAAAATAGCAATCCTTTGTCCATGGGACAATCGTATTGCTTACTTTACACACTTTGCTTAATGCAATTATCTGTTGCTTGCAACTTAATACTGGAGGGGGTTCGGATGACAACCTGAAGGTGAATTATTAGTCATAGAGGCAGTTGGATTATGATCTGTATAATGTTGTAATGCCCAATCAAATCTCGTAGGAGTCAATATGATTAGTATATGCATGTATGCTTTCTCGGTGTCTGTTAATTGCCCCGCTGTAATTTGTTCACCCAACATGTCATCTACCTTAAGGAGAATCACCTCTAGTGAAGTATGGATCCTGGTCCATTCTTTTACCATCAATCTACCATCTACTTACTGTTTATGTTTACTTTCTGCAAGCAATTACTGTCTTCCACACAATACGTTTAATCCTTTGTTTTCAGCAAAACCGGTGAGATTTACAACCTCACTATAAGTTGGGGCAAAGTTCTATGGTTGTGTTGTGCAGGATTCCAAGTTGGAGACAACACCTTGGGGTTGTTTCCTAGCTCCTACTGGTTCGATGACCTTGGTTCCATAACTGAGGGAAAACTTGCTATTGTGCTCACCATACCTTCCTCTTGGGGTTCCCAACAAGCTCGATATATTTTGAGCCATCAAGCCTTTTTTCTGGTGTCGTTGCCGGGGAGTCAAGGACAGCTCCACAAGGGGAGTCCCTCACAACCAATCTCTTTACTTTGTTTTTTTGTTTTGCTTAGTTTATTTCTGCTTTGTTTTCTTGTTTCTTTTACCAAAAACACATAAAAAATTAGTTCCTGCTATAGTTTTTATTTTTGTTGGTCTGTTATTGTCTTGCTTTATCATGCTTTCTATCAATGGTTGGTTTCTTTGAAACTATATCTTATTGGCAAGATGGGTTCATGTAACAACAAAAATATTATGAGGAACACCGCTTGTCACAAAAAGGGAAACTCTTATGGGAACAAATTGATAAATTGTGTACCATTGCTAGAAATATGTACTCTACTTATAATGTTACTTATTTCTTTGCTAAATCATGTTGCTGTAGGAGGTATAAACACCTCCATTTTCAATGTGAGTATAATGATAATGTTACCATATCTTCATATGTTAAGGGAAATTATGACTTTTATGATGTAGAACAAATTGAAGAATTTATTGCTTGGAAGGGTGCATTAGAACTTGCTTAGTTCCTTGAAAATACCAATGATTCACTTTATAAATATAAGGTTTATGATATACTTAAATTTTTCTTTGATAATTACAAGGAAGAAAATGGCTATATTCTTAAATATCTTAATAGATACTCTCCACC
Source organism: Avena eriantha (assembly GCA_910589775.1). NCBI lineage: Eukaryota > Viridiplantae > Streptophyta > Magnoliopsida > Poales > Poaceae > Avena > Avena eriantha. Next base: position 19,453,385 of record OU342740.1, read on the forward strand.
AACAGAAGAGACTAATGCCTTGCAGGAGCCTATGGAAGAAGAAATTGCTGAACCTGAAAGCTCATTAGATGAAAAAGAGGAGGAGAGTGATGAACAAGAGGAGGAAGAATGGATCTATCCATTCCTACCTTCTAATGAGAGTAACTCTTTACCCCTTACATTATTTGATTGTCCCCCATGCTTACCAAAGGAGGATGAATGTTATGTTCCTATGGATTCTTTTGAAAATGCTTATAATAAAGCTCTAGATGATGGTCCTATATTTTTTGATAATATTAATTGTACTACTATTGAAAATGAGATTGATCTGTCATCTTGTTATAGAATTGTTAAAAGTGGGTTTGAAGGTTTTAATCCCACTATTTTTGAGCTTGATAAAAATTATGTGTTTGCAGATCATGAAAAACATGCTTTATGTGATAGTTATATTGTTGAGTTTATTCATGAGGCTACTAAAAATTATTAGAGAGGAAAATATGGTTGTAAAAGTTTTCATGGTACTGAAACACATCTCTATTTGCTGAAAGTTTTGAAGTTACTCTCGTTTTATCTTCCTATGCCTGTCACTTTGTTATTTGTGAATTTATTTGCGTATAAGATTCCTATGCATAGGAAGTGGGTTAGACTTAAATGTGTTTTGAATTTGCTTCTTAATGCTCTCTTTTACTTCAATTCATATTTCTTATGTCAGCATCATCGAAATTATCATGCCTATCTTAATGGCTATAAAGAAAGCATTTATTGGGAGATAACCCAAATTTTTAGTCAATAAACTTTTCTTTTTTTGAGTCTTGGAAGTTGTTGCTTCAGTAGTAACCTCTCCTTATCATTTTTGGGTGGTTTTTGTGCCAAGAATAACCTCTAATAAGAGAGAAATAATGCTTGGGAAAGTTCTTGTCCCGAAACAGATTTCTGTGCTTCGCTGTAAAAACTCGTGAAAAATCTCTGTATGTTGGATTGAGCTGTAATTCTTTATGCTTCTATGCCAGGTTTTTATCTAACTTTCATTAGTTTAACACTTTTCGATTTGAGCAACAGAAGATCTTCGAAAAAATCGGTTTTTACCTACTGGTCTGTTTTGACAGATTTCTGCCATTATTTGCATTTTCCTCTTAATCTCATTCTCTTTGAGTTCTTGCCAAATTTCTTGAACTTTTAAAAGGAATTGCTACAGTAGCTTGTGCTTTAATGGAAGTTTTACTTGTGTTGAAACTGAACCGAAATACTTATTATCTTAAGTACACTAATGTAGCTAATGAAGATTGTTTGAAGTTTTGTATGAAGGAAATTTTAAAGTGTAGGGAAGAACAATGTGATAAGATGAAGTATGGACAAAAGTCAAGATTGGGGATGCCACCCGTGTCACCCCAAGAAACATTCAAGAAGTACAAGCGTCAAAGCATGGGGATGCCCAAGGCATCCCCTTCTTCATCAATAAAAATCTCAGGTTTCTTCCAAACACTTCATTTTTATTGTTTCATGCACAATTGTGTTGTTCTTGGAGCATCTTTCTTTTTTTAGTTTTATTTTGCTTAGTTTGATTAAATAAATTGGTTGGACCCCCCGCATTCATACACAGTTTCAAATAAGTTGATTTGGATTGGAAAAGAGTAGGAAAGTTCATGCTTATAAGTGGTACAAAGGAGTCTTGTTTTGACTGTGGCCTAGACTTTATCATGTCATGTTTGATATTGCTATGAATTTATGCTTAGTGATTATTGCTGTAGCATGACTTGTTACAAACAATTGAGATTGCTTAATGTGCCTTGAAAGAATCATGTGTTGTTTTAGCATATAAAAGCATAATATTGTGGTATTCTTCTTCGATGCTTTATTTGGGTTGACTTGGCGCATGCTCACACCATGTTAAGACTATACAAAGTCACCATAGCCTCTATGATCATTTAGTTTTTGACTTGTAATATCATTTTATGCTTTAATTAATAATTTTTTGTCGCTTTTCATGATTATGGCCATTATTGCTCTCTTAGTTGGTCGCTCCCGGTCTTTTGCTAGCCTCCACATGAACCAAGTATGAGTTCCACTCATGCATCCAACTCCAAATAAAACCAAGTTATTCCAAAGAGTCCATCATACCTACCTATTGGCATTATTGCTATTCCAAGTATATTCATGTTTTTATCTACCTTCCAAATTAAACTTGTTATGTGAAAATTAGTGATTAAAGCTCACATGAACTTGATGGCACACTTTACTTTCTTGAACTTAATAAACTTGAACCATTGTGCCCATCCATGTTGCATATATGCTTGCGTTTTGTAAGTTGTGAATTAGCAGAACCATGTTACCATGGGGAACGCTTTCAACATTGCACTTTATTTAGCTGATATCATGTTCTTTTGCTTATGGATCTCGGCAGTGTGAAATGAAAGGGGCGCTTGTAAGCTCATGGAGTTTATATGTGTGTTAGAGAAACGCATGGGCGGCTAGCCTAAGACATGCCTAATCATGGTGGAAACTTGCAACATAAGCATAGTGAGAAATCTGTGAAGCATCCTAAAAAAAGAAAAAGAAAAAAAAGAAAAGGGGGAAACCCTATGCAAATTGCATACAAAAAGATAGCTGAGATGCTCATTGTCTGCTTGCCTTGTCATTTTGATATGGGAAAACTTTTGTAGCATCGGGCAAGGGGTACCCCGTTGGCGGTTCTCTATGATACACATGTACTTACAATGACAAGAACTTACTTCTGACTAAAGCTGAGTAGCATGAGGAACGGTACTCGTAAGCAAGGGGCATCAGGTTTTCAGCTTATAACTTGTCAAGCATATCCTCATATTTGTTCACTTTAACCTTAATCATGTAAATATGCTTATGATAGGGGCAATGAGAGCTGAAAGCTAATAACTACCATAATTTTTGGAAGCTCTTTATGAGACTTGAATCCCTGCTTCCTTCTATGAAGGGCCTTTCTTTTACTTTTATGTTGAATCTCCATCTTCTATATATATGCACCTATTGAGAGAGCATAGTGGTCATTCTTAGTTTAATGTGCATTTTTAGTGTGATGCGTGTGTAGTTCATCCCTGGACTACGGATCCATGTAGTAGCTAGATGGTTGGTTCTGCTCCTTTATGCTATCATGTTTAATCTTGTGAGCTCCGTTCATGATCAAGATCATCTATTTGTAATCTTACATGTTGTGTTTGCGGGGATCCGATGGATATTGAGATGCTATTTCAGATTGATTATTGATTTTATCATGTCTTTATTATTTGTGATCTTGCATGCTTTTCGTTGTTAGTAGCTATCTTGGCCAAGTAGATGCTAGCAACTCCAAGAGGGAGTATTTATGCTCGATAGTGGGTTCATGCCTCTAGTAATCTGGGGAAGTGACAGGAATCTCTAAGGTACTAGATGTGTTCTTGCTACTAGGGAGAAAACATCAATCCTTTGTCCATGGAACAATCGTATTGTTTACTTTACACACTTTGCTTAATGCAATTATCTTTTGCTTGCAACTTAATACTGGAGGGGTTTCGGATGATAACCTGAAGGTGGATTATTAGTCATAGATGCAGTTGGATTATGGTATGTATAATGTTGTAATGCCCAATCAAATCTCGTAGGAGTCAATATGATTAGTATATGCATGTATGCTTTCTCGGTGTCTGTTAATTGCCCCGCTGTAATTTGTTCACCCAACATGTCATCTACCTTAAGGAGAATCACCTCTAGTGAACTATGGATCCCGGTCCATTCTTTTACCATCAATCTACCATCTATTTACTCTTTACTATTTACTTTCTGCAAGCAATTACTATCTTCCACACAATACATTTAATCCTTTGTTTTCAGCAAAACTAGTGAGATTGACAACCTCACTATAAGTTGGGGCAAAGTTTTGTGGTTGTGTTGTGTAGGATTCCAAGTTGGAGACAACACCTTGGGGTTGTTTCCTTGCTCCTACTGGTTCGATAACCTTGGTTTCATAACTGAGGGAAAACTTGCTGTTGTGCTCATCATACTGTAACACCCTCGAATCAGCCCTATGCTAGTTTTATCCTTTTCCGCCAAACCCGCATAGAAACGATTCAAGGACGCCCACCAGGCACTTTCGTCCGGGTGGAAAACGAAGTAATACCATTACACAATAGTCCTCGATGGGACCAACAGAACATATATATACAACAACGACTCCATGAGTCAAGAATATAGATATACAATACAAAGATCCAAATCACATTCAATGATAGAGCGTCCGACTACGGACAAGATGCAAATGGGGCTAAGAGCCGTGACGAATAACCAATGGTGTCCATAACCCTGCCCAGGCCAAGACGGAAGGGTAACCCTGCTAACGACGTCGATCTCAAACCTGCTAAAACAAAAGGGGTGCCGACAGAGGGGTGAGGAAAAAGAGGAGCGTCAGTACTGAGGCCAGTACACGGCGAGGCTAGAATTCGGCGGCTCTCGCCTACATAGGTATGGTGGACTGAAGCGGCAACGCAGCGGCACTAAACAACCTATAGAGACTCGGTATCACTGGCGGCTATTAGAGAGGGGTAAGAAAGACCTATTCGGATCCTACCTGATACTAACACCAAACATACCCCTCCTGGTATTTCCCCCTCGAGACCAAACGAGGAAGTCGGACCAAGGAACTCACACAGTTGGCAGTTTTACTCATTCCATTATAGTTGCAGCACTTACTAGTCAGATATAGATATCATGAGTCATCCTGAAGCATAAGTAGTGGGCAGTTTTAATTAACCATTCCATTATAGTTGGAACATTTACTAGTCAGATATACTTGTCCTGAGGAATCCCAAAACCCAGCAATTGTTGGCACTTTTATCACATTCCATTGGAGTTGCAATACTTACTAGGCAGGTATAGTATGACACAGATCACCACAGATCCACCAGTTGTTGGCATTTTTATTATTCATTCCATTATAGTGAAGCTGAATTACTAGTCACATATTCAGTCAAATTTATAGCACTACTTTAGTTATGCTTGTCTATGATCGAGATACTGTGCTCCAAGTCATCCATAACCGCGGACACGGCTTTCAGAAAGTTTTACCCTGCAGGGGTGCACAAATAGCAACACACACTCGATAAACCTCGGAAAAAAACCAACTCAAAACCCAACGAGGCATTCACGACAAAGCGATCACAGGATTCATAAAATATTTCAGGGGGCCACCCCACTAAGCTACCCGCAACGAAGTTGGCCGGCTCCGGAACGGACCCATGGTTTGCGTCAATGGTTGTAAACGACTGGGAACCCAAAAGTGTGACTGGGCTTGTCGATACCGCGAAAACACTCCGCATCCAAAACAGTACAGGTGCTCCACGCACAATCTTAAATAAAGCAGTAAAACATGGCATAAGTAAGGAATAGTAATAAAGCCCCAAACTACTTGTGGCCCCCAAGAAATAGAAATGAATCAAGCTCTTTCTCAGGGGGGTCCATAAGGCCTCCCGATGTGGATAGTGCGAAAAATCAAGGAACAGGTATCAAGTACTCGGGTCCTACGGGACACAAGTGAGCGTGGAAGAACCAAATAACATCTATTGCCCACCGATGCCTCTGCATTAGTTATATCTAGCATTTTAATAGTTGTATTTAAAGTCATGATCATCTCCACCATTAAGCATCTACCAGCATTCTAACAACTATGGTACTCGACAACACGCGATCGCACCTGAGCAAGCAACTATGACTCGCAAGGCCAGCTATCTACCAAACAACAGGTATTAGGAGGTGTCCATGGCAATATAGAGGCTGCACGGGATATAAATGGTGCACGGAAACTAAAGCATCACGACATGGATAGCAATAGAGCAACAGGAGGAAATAAAGACTATAAATGCAAAATAGGTAGAAGGGGGAGAGATGCTCGCCTGGGAAACACTATCGAAGGATCATAGCTGGAGAACTTGTCGATACTCGCATCAACTCATCGGCCTAATCCGTGAAGAAGCAAACACTAGAAGAAACACCGGATGCAATATTTAATACTACGGCAGAAGATCCGGCATGCTTATGATATGATGCATGGCATGGCACAGATGCGGTGCAATTAGGGAATATTAAGCGGAACCGGGGTCCCGATAATTAATTACACGGTTCAAGTTATTTAGCACCCCCACAATTTAAATGTTGTATTAATAGGGCGAAACATGGCATCGGTTCGCTACACCAATTTAAATGGAGTCCGGACTAAGACTAGAATAGTCCGCATATAGACTCCATATTTAATTATGAGGTGAATCGACCAAATACCCCCAAACCACATACAGGTATGCCTGCATGAACAATTTTATATGCGACAAATGATAATATCATATTATAAAAATAGGGGCTTAGGGTCACACCTCTGGGTTCGGAAGATCTTGGGTTCCGGGGGTTCGGGGTCGGTCTCAGGGTCTCGGGGTTCGACGAGGAACGGTTCGACGGGATCGGCCTCGGACAACAGAAGGAGAGCTTGGCGTTCTGGGAAGAAGGACTTGGTTTGGCGTCGGAGGATCATCGGATTCGCCCTGGTCGGTGTCGATCTTGCCGTCGTGAAGATCTTGTCAGGTCCGCATATCGGGTCGGTCTTGGCACCCGGGGTGAAGTACTTGTCGTCATCGAAGAAGTTCATCGCGTTCCGGGAAGGAGATCTTGGTGTCCCGTGGTGAAGTGCTTGTTGTTCCGGTGGAGATCTTGGCGGTCATCGGGTTCTCGGGCATCGCATCCGGGAAGAAGTACTTGTCGCATCTGTGGTCTTCGGATCCGGGGGAAGATCTTGGCGTTCCATGCGGTAGATCTTGTCGATTCCACCCCGAAGGCCTTGTTGTTCCGTGGCGAAGATCTTGGTATCCAGCATCATCAACATCGGGTTACGATTTCAATGGTCTTGGTGTCCTTCGGGGTCGGGTCAGTCTTGGCTAGATCCTTGCATCCTGGAGGCAGTAGTAGGGTCTCAAATACCTTGCCAACTTGCGGTGCCTGAGATCTTGCGGGTGATGGTCTTGTGTCATTGCGACATGATGTAGAACTGGATGTCTGGTCGATTGTAGACAGGAAAAGAACACTCGAAAACATGAGAAACTCAGAAGTATCTCGGCGGATCACAACTGCAGCAAATGCCACATGCGCGAGAAATTGGTTATTGCTGTTGTGTCACCGCGGCCGAACACCAAACAGCTGACGTGCACCTATGCGAGCACACATGGGGACGGGGGTGAGCACATAGCAACCATGGGATGCCGAGCCCCTGGAGATCGACGAGGCCGGCCACTAACAGGGCAGCCAGAGGAGGGTCGAGCCCTGGCCGTGGTATAGGGCGGCGGAGCGGCTCGGTGTCGCAGAGAAACGGCACGGCGAGGTGGGTCGACGGCAGGCGGCGTGCGCAGGGAATGCTCGACGATGGGGGTTGCACCGCCTGTGAGGAGAGGGCGCGATGCGCGGCGCTGCAGAGTCGGTGGCTGCAGGGAAGCACTGTGCGGTGGCGCCATGGTGGAGGAAGTCGGGAAGGGCTCGCGCGACGACGAGAGGAGGCGGCATGGCAACACTACAGGGGCGACGGGGCTCGCGAGGTGGGGCCCTAGAGATGGGCGCTGAGCTCGAGGATAGGCCGGAGAGGTTGAGAAAGGCGGCCGCATCGCAGCGAGGTCGCAGGGGACAAACGCAGGGGGCAAATGTGCCGAGGGCGCCGTTCGTATCTAGCAGAAACTCACCACGAGGTCGGGGTGGAGGCGCTCCAGGCGACGAGAATCTTGGCCAGCGGCAGAGCTTGGGGTAGGGAGGCGACATGGGGGGCTCGATGCGGATTGCCACGGTGGTGATGCTCAGGGTCGACGACGATGGCTCGAGCGGAGGTGCAGACGAGGGCGAAGCCAAGGCCGAGACCGAGAAGGACTGCGGGCGACCGGAGCTAGGAGAGAGAGAGGTGGTGCCGAGCTTGCAGGCGGCGGCAACGAGCTACCGCGAGAGGGAGGCGAGGAGATGGGGAGAGCGACGTGGGGTGGGGAATCGCGTCCGAGGCAGGGGTAGGTGGGGCTGGGGATGCGACGTGAGGCAGGGGTAGGTGGGAAGGTGGGCGTCGGGGACCGCGTCGGTGGGCCAGGGGCGGGGCCAGGCGAGCAGGTGGTGGTCGACAGGGGGCGGGGTGGAGCGGGAGTGGCTGCATGCGGGAGTTGGTTGGCGAGGGGAGAAGCGCCCAGGTGGGGCTGGCGACCAGGTGGGTGGGGTTGCGGGTCGGCTGCATGCGGTGGGAGCGAGCGGGAGAGGAGAAAAGAAAACGGGCGCGCGCACAGGATTGGTTCGGTCGCCTCGGGATGGATGGCAGGAGGCCAGGTGGAGTTGGGAGACGTGCAGGTGGGCGGGAGAGAGCTAGGGAGTGGGGCCAGCGGGGCGAGGTGGCGCGCTGTGATTGGGCGGGGTGAGGTGGAGGGGTGGAGGACGTGGCTGGCGACGGGGCTGGTGGTGCATGCGGTGTGGGGAGTTGGTGAGTGTGTTGTGTGCGTGTGTGGGTTAGGGTAGGATAGGGTTGGGTTTAGACAGGTTTTATTTATTGGGGTGGCCGGCTGGGTCGGATCGGCCCGGTTCGGCTGCCCCCTAAAAATAATACAAATATTTTATTTGTTTAACACAGGGTGTTTGAAATCTGTTTGTAGAAGAAACAAAATAATCCAGAGATCCGGGTTTTAATTTGAAATAAAGATGGGGCGTTTAGAAAACAAAACCAAGCTTTTCGAAAATAGTTTTGAGACAAACCATGCATGATGATGACGATGCTCAAATGCAATGTGGCAAGATGACATGAGCATGCGGTCATGATGATGCAATGCACAAAAACACAGCGATTTTCTAGTAGTGGTTTTAGCGGGATGCCACAATTCGACACCACTAACAATGGATCTCGCCCTCGAGATCCACCTCGTGGTATCGGGAAGAAGGTCGGCGATCTAAATCTTCTCCCTTCGTGTAGATGCTCGCGACACCACTAACAAGGGGTCGTTGTCCGTGATCGTCGAGAGAACACTCTGGAAACAAAGGACGAAGGTAAAGGTATCCACAAATAAAGCCACCTCTAACTCCAATAGAAAGAGAGAAACGATGCATTCTCATCCAGTTCAATGTACGAGAGCAAATAGAATGAGTAGTCGGCATGGGGGCCAATCCATCACGCACCCAAACTATTACTCCGCACATTCGGTAGAAAAGCGTGCAACCATTCTCGGAATCAGACTGAAGATCTCGACAATCGAGGTTCGAAACAAAGGAGGGATGCAGACTCTGCATCGGATCTGCCATAGATGATGTCGTCGCGTCGAAAAACACCGGAAGGCACAACAAGGAACAAAGAGAAGTCCGACAGATAAAGGATCACTCAGATACCATGAAGTCCGGAGGTAGAAACAACGTTGCCAAAGGAGGAAGCGAAACCCTGAAGGTACGACGGAAACCCAACCACGAGAAATCCTAGACTTGAAGAAAGGGAAGAGAGCAGATTCAAACACGCAGAGGTAAGAGGAGAACAGCACAGGGGTAAGGAGTAAAAACAGACCTAATCAGATCTATCCAACCGATTTTGCAAAATAGTTTTGACACTCTACTTCGGCCGTTAGCTAGGTTATCCTACAGGCTGGAAAAGTGGGGTATCGTAACTGCTGGGCTCTGATACCACTCTGTAACACCCTTGAATCGGCCCTATGCAAGTTTTAGCCCTTTCCGCCAAACCCACATAGAAACGATTCAAGGACGCCCACCGAGCACTTTCGTGCGGGTGGAAAACGAAGTAATACCATTACACAACAGTCCTTGATGGGACCCACAGAACATATATATACAACAACGACTCCATGAGTCAAGAATACAGATATACAATACAAAGATCCAAATCACATTGAAAACGATAGAGCGTCCGACTACGGACAAGATGCAAATGGGGCTAAGAGCCCTGTCGAATAACCAATGGCGTCCATAACCCTGCCCAGGCCAAGACGGAAGGGTAACCCTGCTAACGACGTCGATCTCAAACCTGCTAAAACAAAAGGGGTGCCGACAGAGGGGTGAGGAAAAAGAGGAGCGTCAGTACTGAGGCCAGTACACGGCGAGGCTAGAATTCGGCGGCTCTCGCCTACATAGGTATGGTGGACTGAAGCGGCAGCGCAGCGGCACTAAACAACCTATAGAGGCTCGGTATCACTGGCGGCTATTAGAGAGGGGTAAGAAAGACCTATTCGGATCCTACCTGATACTAACACCAAACATACCCCTCCTGGTATTTCCCCCTTGAGACCAAACGAGGAAGTCGGACCAAGGAACTCACACAGTTGGCAGTTTTACTCATTCCATTATAGTTGCAGCACTTACTAGTCAGATATAGATATCATGAGTCATCCTGAAGCATAAGTAGTGGGCAGTTTTAATTAACCATTCCATTATAGTTGGAACATTTACTAGTCAGATATACTTGTCCCGAGGAATCCCAAAACCCAGCAATTTTTGGCACTTTTATCACATTCCATTGGAGTTGCAATACTTACTAGGCAGGTATAGTATGACACAGATCACCACAGATCCACCAGTTGTTGGCATTTTTATTATTCATTCCATTATAGTGAAGCTGAATTACTAGTCACATATTAAGTCAAATTTATAGCACTACTTTAGTTATGCTTGTCTATGATCGAGATACTGTGCTCCAAGTCGTCCATAACCGCGGACACGGCTTTCAGAAAGTTTTACCCTGCAGGGGTGCACAAATAGCAACACACATTCGATAAACCTCGGAAAAAAACCAACTCAAAACCCAACGAGGCATTCACGACAAAGCGATCACAGGATTCATAAAATATTTCAGGGGGCCACCCCACTAAGCTACCCGCAATGAAGTTGGCCGGCTTCGGAACGGACCCATGGTTTGCGTCAATAGCTGTAAACGACTGGGAACCCGAAAGTGTGACTGGGCTTGTCGATACCGCGAAAACACTCTGCATCCAAAACAGTACAGGTGCTCCACGCACAATCTTAAATAAAGCAGTAAAACATGGCATAAGTACAGAATAGTAATAAAGCCCCAAACTACTTGTGGCCCCCAAGAAATAGAAATGAATCAAGCTCTGGCTCAGGAGGGTCCATAAGGCCTCCCGGATGTGGATAGTGCAAAAAATCAAGGAACAGGTATCAAGTACTCGGGTCCTACGGGACACAAGTGAGCGTGGAAGAACCAAATAACATCTATTGCCCACCGATGCCTCTGCATTAGTTATATCTAGCATTTTAATAGTTGTATTTAAAGTCATGATCATCTCCACCATTAAGCATCTGCCAGCATTCTAACAACTGTGGTACTCGACAACACGCGATCGCACCTGAGCAAGAAACTACGACTCGCAAGGCCAGCTATCTACCAAACAACAGGTATTAGGAGGTGTCCATGGCAATATAGAGGCTGCACGGGATATAAATGGTGCACGGAAATTAAAGCATCACGACACGGATAGCAATAGATCAACAGGAGGAAATAAAGACTATAAATGCAAAATAGGTAGAAGGGGGAGAGATGCTCGTCTGGGAAACACTATCGAAGGATCATAGCCGTAGAACTTGTCGATACTCCCATTAACTCATCGGCCTAATCCGCGAAGAAGCAAACACTAGAAGAAACACCAGATGCAATATTTAATACTACGGCAGAAGATCCGGCATGCTTATGATATGATGCATGGCATGGCACATATGCGGTGCAATTAGGGAATATTAAGCGGAACCGGGGTCCCGATAATTAATTACACGGTTCAAATTATTTAGCACCCCCGCAATTTAAATGTTGTATTAACAGGGCGAAACATGGCATCGGTTCGCTACACCAATTTAAATGGAGTCCGGAATAAGACTAGCATAGTCCGCATATAGACTCCATATATAATTATGAGGTGAATCGACCAAATACCCCCAAACCACATACAGGTATGCCTGCATGAACAATTTTATATGCGATAAATGATAATGTCATATTATAAAAATAGGGGCTTAGGGTCACACCTCTAGGTTCGGAAGATCTTGGGTTCCGGGGGTTCGGGGTCGGTCTCAGGGTCTCGCGGTTCGACGAGGAACGGTTCGACGGGATCGGCCTCGGACAACGGAAGGAGAGCTTGGCGTTCCGGGAAGAAGGACTTGGTTTGGCGTCGGAGGATCATCGGATGCACCCTGGTCGGTGTCGATCTTGTCGTCGCGAAGATCTTGTCAGGTCCGCATATCGGGTCGGTCTTGGCACCCGGGGTGAAGTACTTGTCATCATCGAAGAAGTTCATCGCGTTCTGGGAAGGAGATCTTGGTGTCCCACGGTGAAGTGCTTGTTGTTCCGGTGGCGATCTTGGCGGTCATCGGGTTCTCGGGCATCGCATCTGAGAAGAAGTACTTGTCGCATCTGTGGTCTTCGGATCCGGGGGAAGATCTTGGCGTTCCATGCGGTAGATCTTGTCGGTTCCACCCCGAAGGCCTTGTTGTTCCGTGGCGAAGATCTTGGTATCCAGCATCATCACCATCGGGTTACGATTTCAATGGTCTTGGTGTCCTTCGGGGTCGGGTCAGTCTTGGCTAGATCCTTGCATCCTGGAGGCAGTAGTAGGGTCTCAACTACCTTGCCAACTTGCGGTGCCTGAGATCTTGTGGGTGATGGTCTTGTGTCGTTGCGACATGATGCAGATCTGGATGTCGGGTCGATTGTAGACAGGAAAAGAACACTCGAAAACATGAGAAACTCGGAAGTATCTCGGCGGATCACAACTGCAGCAAACGCCACACACGCGAGGCATTGGTTATTGCTGTTGTGTCACCGCGGGCGAACGCCAAACAGCTGACATGCACATATGCGAGCACACATGGGGATGGGGGTGAGCACATAGCAACCATGGGATGCCGAGCCCCTAGAGATCGACGAGGCCGGCCACTAGCAGGACGGCCAGAGGAGGGTCGAGCCCTGGCCGTGGTACAGGGCGGCGGAGCGGCTCGGTGTCGCAGAGAAACGGCACGGCGAGGTGGGTCGACGGCAGGCGGCGTGCGCAGGGAATGCTCGACGATGGGTGTTGCACCGCCTGTGAGGAGAGGGCGCGATGCGCGGCGCTGTAGAGCCTGTGGCTGCAGGGAAGCACTGTGCGGTGGCGCCATGGTAGAGGAAGTTGGGAAGGGCTCGCGTGACGGCGAGAGGAGGCGGCATGGCAACACTGCAGGGGCGACGTGGCTCGCGAGGTGGGGCCCTAGAGATGGGCGTTGAGCTCAAGGATAGGCCGGCGAGGTTGAGGAAGGCAGCCGCGTCGCGGCGAGGTCGCAGGGGATAGACGCAGGGGGCAGATGTTCCGAGGGTGCCGTTCGTATCTAGCGGCAGGTCACCAGGAGGTCAGGGTGGAGGCGCTCCAGGCGACGAGAAGCTTGGCCAGCGGCAGAGCTTGGGGTAGGGAGGCGACATGGGGGGCTCGATGCGGGTTGCCACGGTGGTGATGCTCAGGGTCGACGACGACGGCTCGAGCGGAGGTGCAGACGAGGGCGAGGCCGAGGCCGAGACCGAGGAGGATGGCGGGCGACCGGAGCTAGGAGAGAGAGAGGTGGTGCCGAGCTTGCAGGCGGCAACGACGAGCTACCGCGAGAGGGAGGCGAGGAGATGGGGAGAGCGACGTGGGGTGGGGAATCGCGTCCGGGGCTGGGGTAGGTGGGGCTAGGGATGCGACATGAGGCAGGGGTAGGTGGGAAGGTGGGCGTCGGGGACCGCGTCGGTGGGCCAGGGGCGGGGCTAGGCGAGCAGGTGGCGGTCCGCAGGGGCGGGGTGGAGCGAGAGTGGCTGCATGCGGGAGTTGGTTGGCGAGGGGAGAAGCGTCCAGGTGGGGCTGGCGACCAGGTGGGTGGGGTTGCGGGTCGGCTGCATGCGGTGGGAGCGAGCGGGAGAGGAGAAAAGAAAACGGGCGCGCGCGGGATTGGTTCGGTCGCCTCGGGATGGATGGCAGGAGGCCAGGTGGAGTTGGGAAACGTGCAGGTGGGCGGGAGAGAGCTGGGGAGTGGGGCCAGCTGGGCGAGGTGGCGCGTTGTGATTGGGCGGGGTGAGGTGGAGGGGTGGAGGACGTGGCTGGCGGCGGGGCTGGTGGTGCATGCGGTGTGGGGAGTTGGTGAGTGTTGTGTGCGTGTGTGGGTTAGGGTAGGATAGGGTTGGGTTTAGACAGGTTTTATTTATTGGGGGTGGCCGACTGGGTCGGATCGGCCCGGTTCGGCTGCCCCCTAAAAATAATACAAATATTTTATTTTTTAACACGGGGCGTTTGAAATTGTTTGTAGACGAAACAAAATAATCCGGAGATCCGAGTTTTAATTTGAAATAAAGACGGGGCGTTTAGAAAACAAAACTAGGCTTTTCGAAAATAGTTTTGAGACAAACCATGCATGATGATGACGATGCTCAAATGCAATGTGGCAAGATGACATGAGCATGTGGTCATGATGATGCAATGCACAAAAACACAGCAATTTTCTAGTAGTGGTTTTAGCGGGATGCCATACATACCTTCCTCTTAGGGTTCCCAACGAGCTCGATACATTTTGAGCCATCAAGGTGGGGGCACCTACCACGGCCGGCCAGCCATGGCCTTGGGGCTGCACCCCAACCCCTATAAATGGAGCCCCATGGCTTCTCTCCTCTTGCACCACCTCCTCGTGAAGGTTCTCTTCCCCCTCTAGCAATTCCCATTGCTTAGGATTAGCGAAGTACATGTTCTTGGTGTTTCTATGGAAAGGATCTGCTGCTTCCGCTGCTTTGCTAGAGCGAGTGATGGAGGTTGTCGGGGTACCAGACGTGTGTGCGATCATGGATGCACCGCTGCTTTGCGGGGCTCGACTTGCTGGTGTTGGACATGCTGGACTCGCTGGACTTCATCACGATCTTGAGATCGGCAAGTGCATGACTACATCATCCACGAGTACAACCTCCTAACACTTTGTCGCTCTTCAAGGGTATGTTCTCTATGGATGTATATCCACCCGTTGATTGTACCTAGGTTGATAGATCTTGGTGATTAGTAGTTCACATCATAGGAATTTTTTTGTTTTCTATGCTGCGAACCCAACATGGATAGTCGTCCATTTCTGTACACACCGGTCTAGCGCGGGAGCCGAGGCGATGGGGATGAGATCGTGGTCTACAAAGCCACCAACGCAAAAATAATCCTGTCGTTTGAGTTTCATCCGGTGTTCCTAGGGTACACTCGGCGCATTGCGTTCGACATGGTTAACACAAGATATAGTTGGGCTAAATCCACCGAAATTTTGGTCCTAGGAACGCAAGTGGGCGAATTTTCACCGTCTGGATGAAAAACATCCTGGGGAGGCCCTCCTGGGAATACGAGTGGAGGTTCTCTAAGCATGTAAGAGCATATTCACCGGCGGCGTCCAATACGGCACAAAGTAGTTGAAGGGGTTCATAGTAGAAAACACAATTTTCTCTTAACTAGCACAACATCATATGTCAAGATCTATCTACGAGTAATGCTATAACGAATAAGTTTCGGTAACATACCCTTGTATACCAAAAAAATTTAACATTCCACGGGGAACGTGGATGACATAGTTGTACTTGTAGCCGGCCTCAAGGTCTTGAGGCTCTTTGCCTGACAACCTAGGTGCCACAAGTGGCATCACCTCTGTGGTTTCGCACATGTTCGGTGCACAACGACGACGACCATCGGTTCTTTGATCCATCCAAGAGTGCGGAAGTAGATGTTCTGGTCGGAATCCCTGTAGCACATTGGCGTGATGTAGGAAAGCAATCTCTTGCACGTACAACCCAGACTTGCAGCCGCAGTTGTGAGAGAGAAGAGATAGATTCTTTAAGAAAACTTCCTTAGAGAATATATTATTTGTGTGTGTCTTTTTCCTTCCTATAGGACCCTTCTTATATAGGGAAAAAGGGGAGACCCCTGTCTCCTCAAGTCCCGGGGTAGGACTAAAGGATAAGGGAGGGGAGGTGCGCGTGCCAAGGAGGAGGGGCCGATCAGCCGGGTGGGCCCCGCATGCGGCCCATGGGGGATGCGGCTGGGTGGGTGATGACTGCAAGTGCACAGATCAATTGTAGCTAGTTTTGAAGTAAAGATATCGAACCCACAGAGAGCTATTAGTAAAGGTATTTATGCCCCTCGTCAATATCTACCAAAGGATACATATAAGCTGCCTTTGATCTCAAGTAAAGGGCGTTTGAAAGGTTTTTGGTTGTTTGCAGAAAAGTAATTAAAACAAGTAAAAGGAAACAAGTAACAAGGTTGTGTGAAAGCGTGGTGGAACTCAATAGGGATAAAATGTTCTCGGGGATGTAGGATACACCACCAGCATAGTATTGTTATTATTAATAATCAAGATAAGATACTTCTTGTGTCATGAGATGTATGAAGAGAGCTCCATACTAAGATGTTCACTACAAGGCTCGTAGGAAGCCACTTTGTTGAGGCAAGAGTGAGGTCGCCTCTAAATAACCACTACGATGTCTGAGAGCAGTCACCCATACAAACCATCGCAATTAAGGATTTCCCCGTAGATATCATAATTAGCTTAGAGAGTCCCTCTTTATCCTCCTTTGACCGTGTAGGTTACGATCTAGCGCCGATCTATCACGAGGCAATTTTGCACTCACACCGACACGTCCAATAGGTGGCCGACAATATTCTAGGAATCCTAGATTGTCACTTGTGTACTATTTGAGAGGGTAAATATAGCACGTCCAGTGCCAACAATTATCGTATCGCGTCCATCGATAGTAAAAATATCCTCAATCAACTTTTCTAGAGTTTGAAAACATTTCAACTCTCTCAGTATGGAGTTTGTGGTAGCACTATCAACAAGGAATAATTCCTTCCATTGGATTGTCCCCATAGAGAGCTTTTTGCATGTAGGTTTTCTCCTATCGATCTTCTTGGTAGAGTCTATCTGTTGGTAATGTGTTGTGAGTGAAAGTAAAGAGAACGAGAGACAAAATGACAAGAATCAATCTTCGTATTCATTAATGAAGATTGTACATATAGGGGTGGAAAGTTAAGCGCACAAGAAATAGAGGCGGTGGTCTAGGGTTCCACCCTAGGCATCACCGCCATCTGCCTGCTCCTCGCCGTCTACGACCAGAATCGATGGGTCCCAGCCTCCACTGCTTGTCGTCCCGGCGGTGAGAGGGGGTGGGGACTTTGGATCTGCACTCGACGTTGTTGAAGGGTTCCTAAAGTTAGAGTTTGGTCAACCGGCATCGACGTTATGGTGGCTATGGCGATATTGTGCGAGACGAGATTAAGGTATACCTGTGTTCGCTACCACCTTGTCGACGGTGGTCTTGTTGTTGGTGTTGAGGAGGGCGGGGATTCGCCTGGTCGCTGCTTCCATAGAGTGGTAGATTTTGTCCAGTCTACGTGTTTTCTAGGTTTGTTATTACAAGTTTCGGATTAATTCAAGGGTTCAATGGAGATAACTTCAGCTTTGGAGCGTTGGTCCTTAGGGGCACGTGCACGGAGACTTCTTGACTGTTATCAACAACGTTAGGCTGGGTCCGGTAAGGGAGCAGCGACAACGGCGTGTCGGCAGCTCGCTCTGGCATCAGTAGTGGTTGTTAGGTAACCTGTTTTTATTATTTATCATCTATTCTGGGCGGTCACCAGTGTCAAACTAAAAGGTATGCGCAACTCTTTTATTTGGTAATGCATGTGTTGGGAGAGAAGTCACCAGCGACTGATTCGTTTTGGTCAAAGAAAGTGATCAGATAATACAAAAACCTTAGTACCTCCCCTGCCCTTTAGGCAGCTGCATCAGAATTTGACCAAGTAAGCAGGACAACGTAGTGAAAGATCCAGATTTCCATGATTCCTTGTACTCTTCAACATGTGTCAAAACTAAGGCATGTCCTTCCCGTATGGTCCCACGCGTGCCTGTAGATATGCAGTATACAGTATACTGTGGCACGTACAGATGTACACTCCCTTGCGACCAAAGGAAGGCTTTAAATAAACAACCAAAATACTGAATTCTTCTATAAAGAAAAAACAAAATACTGAATTCTGGATCCACACTGATGGGGGAAGAGTCTTGGGGAGTCAGGCGATGGATGAATGAGATTTCCAGTATGCACCTCTATTACTGCAGGTGTGGAGGACGCACGCCGATAAAGTTTACCACCGCGGCACGAGCTGCACACTTAATGGAACTTGTCCATTGCCTCCTAGAACCTAGCCTTGGTCGTTCCAAGGCGACTACGAGGTTTCGGCGGCGACCGGGCCCAGTGTGGCCGACCCCGACAATGGATAACCTGTGTGGCGGTGGTTGTGAGGAGCCTAGACCAGGGCGGCAGCGACGCAGCAGGTCATGTTGCTAGAATCGGAGGAGCACGGCGGTGTCGGCCGTTGGAGACCTATCGGGTGCGGTGGAGAACGAAGTGCGCTCGAGGGAGAGAAGAAAAGGAGAGGTTAGACCGACTTGACGGTGGTAGTGGCTGTTATTTATCCAAACTTTCAGGGGGGACATTATCCAAAGGTCGGCAGACCAAAAATTTTGGGATACGACATACGGCTGTGTAACTAATAGTATAGATAGCTAAATACCCGTGCGTTAAATATTTTTCACCATGTTTCTTAAAAAAAATAACTGCATCTTAATTTCTTCCTCTTAATTGGTCCACCGGATCCACCTTCGGCTAACGCACTCTATTCATTCATTGTCACAGGAACACATTTCCCTACCACAAGAACTATTTTGAATAGTCTCTAATATCTCATTTACCCGAAATCTAGATGTATGAATGTTTAGTCGACCTTGTAGTTTGTGTTGTATTTCGTTTCTCTATGTCATGGTAATATCAAACATTCTAATCAAAGATGGCATGTCGGTCGCCCTCCAGCATCCCTGTGCACCGCAGCAACACAAGATATCTTCTCTTCTAGGGTGAGCAACACAAACTTGAATATTTAATCAATTCTTGCATTTTTGGGGGCTGCAACTTGATTAAGAAGAACATCTAGCAAAACACCCAGTATCTAGAATGGATTTATAAACAGAGCGGGACAGAAAAAACCTCTCACGTTCGTCTTGCCCGCTCCCGCGAGCGGCAGGGCGAATCCTAACCCGGCTACCGCTCCTCCCCTCCTTCCTCCTTCCCCTCCCTCACCACCGCTGGAGGGCGCCACCGGGCGAAGCCCGGGCCCTGGCGGCAGCGGAGCCGCTTCTCCCCCTCGCTTGGGGAGTCCTTAGCGTGGGCCGAGCTCCCTGGTGGAGGCGTCGAGCTGGGTAAGGGGCACAACAGCGGCGTGGCGGCTTCGTAGTGATGGTGCGTTCCCGTGGTGGTGGCTGCGGCGGATTCGGCGCGGTGGTTGCTGTTGGTGGTGCGCGCTCGGCCGAGCGATGGCGGGCATGCATGGCTGCGCTTCTGGCGGTTGGCAATGGTAGGTGGTGGCGGCGACTGTAGGTGGGCAGGCGCAGCGACCCTATGCAGCAGCACAGCGGCGAGACCTTTACGGGCCCGATCTAGGCCCAGCCGGGCTCGAACAAGGCTTGGTGTACTCCTACTACCACGTCCGGTCAGCAACCGCCTCGGCGGTGGAGGGCGATCCCCTCCAATGGACTATTGTGTGGCATTGTCCGCCTTCTGATCCTTCACGGACCTACTTCGCCCGAGTTGGTCCCGACGGTGTTGCATCTCACTACTTGGTCTTGAGCTCACGCACGCCGGGGTGGCAGCCCTGGAAGGTGGATCGCGTGGGCGTCCTTACAGCGGGCGATGTGGTGATGGTGATGGTCCTACTCTTTGGTCATTTGGGTGGCATGGAGCGGACGATGAGGGTCCCTGGAGGTGCGGTTTTGGTTTAGACATCTCCTAGATCGTGTTGTGAATGCAGGGATTGGGGACGGAGGGCGGTCCGATGGCAGGTGTGGGCGAAGGTTTTTCCGGACGAAAGCTCTGCGTTTTGACACCAATGGCGGCGACACCTGCGGGAGCCATTACTCTCTTGGGAGCGTCGTTGTGGGTACCTTACCAACGCTGGGGCTTCAGGTGAAAACCCTTGACCATCGGTCTCGTCGACGGCGGTGTGGCGCGTCGTAACCCTCTTGGGGCGTCGTCGTGGAGCTCTATTATCCTAGGTCTCGCCCTAGTGTCGCCAGTGGCAACTCTTGTTTTTTTTTTGTACTCTCTTGTTTATTTGTGATCTGTTGTGTAAGAGGTTCGTCTCATCGTCTTGTATCGGTCTGATCGTGTGTGGCTTTATTTATAAAGCAGAGCGAAATCCTATTTGGAGGATATATAAACAATATGAGAAACAATACACCGTTTTCCCAAATCAATTTTGTTTCCTTGTTCAAAAATATGAAGCAGAGAATGTTGAGGATTCCCTTTTCTTGTTTGTCTGCGACCGTTTCTAAAACTCAGATTAGTCTTTTTTAGTTATCTAGCAACCCACGCCCATATCGTTGCCATCACATATTCACATTATATACGAAGACAATATATTTAGGGGGTTAACCGACGTGAGTATATCGGTTTCCTAGAGCGTTGCCGACGGTTCCTACGACGTGGAGAACGTTTAGAAGCAGGGATTTCAATTACAAGATTATTTAAATCCTAATAGTAACTTTGCCCCGGCTCTGTGAGATGGGTGGCTCCGTTACTGGGTACCAGGCCACCAGCATGGCATTGTCCATGGGGACGGTCATGTCCCCGATACATGTTTTTAAATTAGATAAAATGATGCAAACATAAACACAGAACCACGAAATTCATTCAAACTTGGCGGTGTTTTACAAACATGAAGGAAATAAAGTAAATATCTAAAGTAATCCTAAATCTAGATGCCTCCAGTCGTCGGGACAGTGAAAGTCTGGCGACGCTGGTTTGACCACCTCGTAGAGGGTGCGCGTCTCCCACTCGAGGAGGTAGTGGCGGCCGAAGCCATTGGCCGTCGCTGGGTCTTCTTCGAACTGCTCGGACATGTCGTGGAGGTGAGGAGTGTTGGTGGGCGGAGATTTTCAGGAGAGAATGGTGAGCGGCAACGGCGAGGCGCAGCCTACATAAAGGGCGGGAAGACGCGGTGGAAAAGTGCGGGAAGGGGCGGGGTACGCAATTACGCCGCCGCGTACCCTCGATGGGATGAGTTGGCTGCCGCCCTACCGTCATCTCAAAATTTGCTCGTACTATATGATCAATCATCCATGTTGCCTCTGGTTTATCTCCTCCACGTTCGGTTACCAATGTATTTGGTAATTGGTTGCACGGGATACACGATAAATATGAGGCTTTATTTAGGGTGGGAGCGCTTGCCATTATTTGGTCGCTTTGGCTATGTAGAAATGACAAGATTTTTAATAACATTGTGTCTTCTTCTCTTCAGGTGATCTATTGAGCCACGGCTATCCTCCGATCATGGACTACTCTCCAACGTATGGAGTTTCGCGACTTGTTTGTGGAGGGGTGTGCGCGATTGGAGGCCACGGCGAGGGATATTTTCTCCCGACATGGATGCAGCGTGACCTCCGGATAGATCTGCCATAGCCCGATGCGTGTCTTCGTTTTTTATCATTCTTGTAATGTTGATATCTTTGTTCTGGTCACTGTGTCTGTGATTGATCGGCTGTGTGCATCCTAGCTATGCAGAGGCCGGGTGTAAACATTATGATTAATAATAAAGCACCAATTTCCAAAAAAAGCATGAGAGACGAGGCGTGTGGAGACAAAACACTGTGTTACTGCCAGTGCGGGGCCACCGACCAGAAAACGGTCTGCGAGCAAAACGTCGCCCATATGGCATCCCCCCCCCCCCCCCCCCCCCCCCCCGCGCGCTGGGTTGAGTGCGGCTTGGGGGAAACATGTCAGATGGAAATATGGGTCGAGCCGGATGCAAACTGACTATTGGGTCGGGCGTGCCGTGGTGGGGAGCGATGTGGCGCCCCTTATTGGAGAGGGAGGTGGAGAGTATTGTGACGGAGGACAAGCACAAGGATGGTGGCTCGCAGAGCTAGCACTACATGGGTTTTAGGGTCTCCCTACGCATGGGAGCCCATCCCTTGGCCATGGATTGGCTGGGGTGTCGTATCTGGGCCATGGGCCTAGTTCTAATGTCTACCCTGCAGTCCCTCATTGTATGCGTGCTAGTTAGCTGGCTCGAACCTCCCTCTCCGCTTCGTTGGATTGCCGACGTGATGTTTGTCGCCGCATGGGTGGGAGATCATGGATGCCGAGGTGGCAGCCTTGGAAGGTGGATTGCGCAGTCGACTCTACATCGAGCGACGTGGCGGCGGTGATGGCTCCTTCTTGGTCCAGGTGGTTGGCAAGGAGCAGGTGACGGGGAATCCTGGTGTTGGCAGCGCTTCGGCAAACACACCTCCTAGATTGCGTTCTGGAGGCCTAGATCGAGGACGATGGGAGGACCAAGATAACATGCACACTTCGAAGGTTTTTCGGGCAAAAGCTCTATGCTCTGGCGGCGATGCATGCAGATGTCGTAACCCTCTTGGGGACATCGTTGAGGATGCCTTCTTCACATATGGGTTCCGGGTGAAACCCTTTGACCGTCTCGATCTCGATTACGGCGACACGTTGCATCGTCACGCTCTTGGAAGGCGTCGTTGTGGAGTTCTAGTACCTCGATCTTGCTTCGCTGCCTTTGGTGGCAAGTTCGGTTTTGTATATTTTTTTTGTTTATCTTGATCTGCTGTGGAAGAGGATTTTCTCGTTACTTTGTATCGCTTCAGCTGTTGGGCTTTGTACATAAAACAGGGCAAAAGCCTTTTTCAAGAGAGTGTTATCCTGAACATCGGCCCTGCGCTTTCATGAAGCCTTCCTTCTCTCTATCAGGAACTCTTTGTCTTCAACTCCGATAAGAAGAATATATAGCTTTTACTAATCGCCAACAGTTATGTTGTCTTTATACTATGTTGATTAGTTTGACTCAGAACAAGAACACACATTGGGCTGGTACAGCTAATTCTGGAAAAACTTTCCTTATGCCGAGAAACAAAGGGCCTACACGAGTCAAATTGGCTATGGAACAAATAATAAAAACTACCAGTATACGCATGCACACCAATTGAGTTAAGATTCCATATACTTGTGCGGAAAATATGACATAAACGATGGCAGCAGCACAAGACTACCAAGAATGTCTTGATTCAGAAAGATGGCCCTCAATCCTCTTCAGTTTTCATTGCGAACAACTTGCAACCAGCACCCACAGTGTTCATTCGTCCATTCAGGCCACAAACTGAACTAAGAAAAGGTCTCCCTTCGATCCATAATAAGTGTCACCAATTTAGCACAAAGTTGTACTAAATCAACAACATTTTTTATGGATCGAAGGGAGTAATATATTCAACAAGCACTGAACTCAATTGGTGAATTCCACTTATGCCAAGACTTCAACCCCAGCCTCTATAGGATCCACATGGTCAAAACGAACAACCACTCAGCAGATCACTTCCTTGGACGAAGACAAATCGCCATCAGTTTTTCATTATTATCCAAATCATGTACGTCGTCTCCACATTCACGCAGCCTCAGACTCCAGAGTCTGCCAGACACAGTATACATTCTTCTGAGCTTATTATAGATAAGGCAAAAGTGTGTTCCTCTTTTGCACAACTGAAGGAGGCTTACCACGCTCGCGAGGGTTTCTGTCAGCTGGTTGACTTCTTCAGGGATCTCTGAATTTGTGTTTGTTCTAGCAGTGAAGCATTTGACCTTTGGCTTAGCACCGGCAAAGCTACATGACATAAACTCAAGTTTAGTTTACTGTTGGTAACTATAGTACACAGTACAATTCCGTGTTAAAAAAACCCACAGCAATCCATTTACTAGTATGCCCTTTTTGGAAAAAATGTAAAATGCAGTGTTTTGAAGGCAGAAGCACTGACCTGCCCAGAGCATCATTCTCACTCAACATCGGCAATGCTTCTGTTTTTGAAAATAGGAGGCTGTGATAGGTTACACCTGCTACTCCTTCTTGTTCCTCCAGAAATTCGATGTCATTCCTCAACGAGTCGTCCCTGGAAGTGGCAAAACAGATTACTTCTCATCAAAGAACATAGAATCAGGGATCAAGGAGCTCGCTGTACAGTAAAACTCAAGCAAAATTACGTTTTCCTTTGCGTATGTACCCTATATCATCCTATCAAGAACCACTAAAAGCCTTGTGTATCTAAAATTTCTGCACAACACCTCAACTTTTTGTGCGCATTTTCTGGCTGATTTATAGTAGGCAATAATTATAGCCAGTTTCATTTCATATTTATGTTAAAATATATGGAACCTCGCATAGTCAAGAGCATGGATATCTTCCGAACTAATGAAACAAAACCAAATGTCTTACATGTCAAGAGGATGCCCATGCTCTTCTTGCAATTGTTTCTGCGTAAGGGAAACATCAAAACCTTGTTCTGGCAGACTAAAAGGATGACGAGTCTCCTGAAGATTTGCAAAAGGATTAGTCATGGTATTCAGCAGGATATCCAACAAAGAAATGAGAAGTAATGGTATCATGACAAGTACACTCTGGTTGAAGTAACGTGTATGTTCATTCTTCTCTGTTGCTGCCCTAAACAAAGCACTCTTAAGGACCTGGAAAAAAGTAATATGCGATTCATGGAAGCATAAGTATGGAACTTGAAGCTACAGCCTATAGATGTCATATGAGAAACATTGGAGTAAAAATTTCTGGATCATATTTGAACCTGTGACTTATATATCTTTTCTTCAACGGTTGCAGACGTCATTAAGCGGTACACAACCACATTTTGTGTCTGTCCAATTCGATAAACCCGATCAACACTCTGATTGTCCGTACTGTGAAAAGAAAGATTGTGTTATGGAATAGAAAACTTGCAGGGACACGCACTCTGTAAAACCAGAAGGAATACACTTGATCAGGATGTGTCAATGTTCAGGTACCTTGGGTTCCAATCAGGATCAACTAATATCACACGAGCTGCCTTGGTGAGTGTAAGTCCAACACCACCGACTTTTTTGGTCAGTAAAAATATTTGAGCTCCAAGGCCCTCTTGGAAATCCTAGATATGCAAATGCACAATAAGTAAGCAACATAGCATATATAATGAGTCCTGGCACAAAACAACATAAAAAAAGGGAAGTGCGAACAAGAACCTTCACAATCCTTTCCCTCTCGGAAATCACAGTGCTGCCATCCATGCGCAAAAAGCTGTAGCCCTCTAATAGTATAGCTTCCTGTTACAATAATTGAATGTGTTACAATACAGAAAGTGTGTTTGACCATAGTTAGGTGAAAACAACAGACAAAATAAGTGAACATCCACGTCTCAAAACTGCATTTTATAATAGACATACTCAACGAAAATGAAATTGCACACTTCGATGCAAGCAGTAGATCAAAGATGCCAAAAGCCACCAGTCATGCTAAAGCACATGTTATCAGACAATTCTTCTCTCGAGTAATTATGTTTGGTTGTAGAATGGGACTTCGAATATGAAGGCTCTTCTGTTGTATACAAATGTCTAAGACTCTACATAACAGTAAGACGTGCATAAAATCTAACATCATTATATTTCATCAGAAGAAAATGCCCATTTACTCTACTAACAGAGTTTATCATGTATGCGAAAATACAAAAAATAAACAATGTGTACCAAATAATAACACTAACTTGAATACTATATATCACAAAAAAAGGACATGCACTCCAACACAAACAAGAATTGACGACCGACCTGAATCAAGCTTAGCATTTTAAGACTCCAAGAAAAAATCAGAATATGGTGACCCTCTTCAAGAAGTTTCCGCTGCAACATTACACGTTAACAATTTGATTTTAAATAAAAATACGTAGCACGATCATAAAACAACTAATGTTCATCATAGAATTCTTACCAACAAGGCCAAGATAAAAGGTAACTTGCATGAGACTTCTGGACTGTCTTGCCGTACATCATCATCCTGACACATATCTACAAGGTTCATGGCCATTTTTTTAGCCATCTCCATTTCCTGATTATTTAACATTCCATCCATGTGTTTCAAGAACTTCTCAGCAGCTCTCTTAGTCAATATTTGTGGGTGATCACATATCTTTTTCACTACCTGTTGATGAAAAGGAAAAACATGAAACAAACAAATTTCACGAAAGAACATGCACTCCGCACTCGGCAAAAAAAAGGTAAATCATTTCATTGAAATTAGCAAATGCGGTCTCACATAAAAGATATACCACCTGCATTTCATTTTATAAGGTGTATTTTTGTATATCTCAAAAATAACGGAAACGACTAATAGGGAAATTTTATTTTCTTGGGAATAATAGAGAATAGTTAGTCAGTATGCATTTTAATAATAAATGAAGGAGAGAGCCAGAGGTGCATGACAGCAAGAGAGATAAAGTCATCATTTCCACAAGCATGTCTTATATTTTATAGAATATAGTAAAATCTATAGCCATCTTTTGAATATGAGTGAGTATATGAGCATTAGCGAAGTGAATTAAAGGAGTAGATGAGGGCAACAGGACAACAAATAAAAGGTACAGAAGATTGGGCGAAGAAAAGAATATGAAAGCTTATGCTAACCGTGAGTGCAGCCAAGGCTTTTCCTTGCGATGCTGCTAAATGAACAAGCTCACTGTTCAGAAAAGCTTCATAAAGTTGCCTCTGCACCAAAAAGACAGACAAATCCCAAAATCATCATTATCCAATTACTCGACCAGTTTTGCATCAATGACACCAAAATTTATACCTGTCGATCTGTTAATTTTAGCCAGATAATTATCTCATTCTTCTTCGGAAGCAGCCTTTCATCTGTCAAGCAAGTCTCAAGGGATACTTCACTTTTCGTACGATGCAAGAAATATGGCTTTATCCGTTCTCTAAATTTCTGTGAACAATGTCAAGTACCAAACAAGAGTTATAATATGCTTAGTGCAGTTTTATTGAAGTAATAATCTAGAAGGTTTAAGTATCATTTCCCAAACATAATGCAGCAATGTAAGATGGCTAAATCTAATTGGCCTGCCCTCTCATGATTCAACTGAAAGTGGACATTAGATAATCTGGAATCTGAATGCAGTTCAGCTATGCAATTGCATTCACATGTCAAATCGAAGTTGAGAGTACTACTTAGCTAACTATTGATATATTTTTTGCAACATAGAACTCAGTTGATGTCCAACTTGTAATCTCTCAATGGAGTCATAATGACAAGAAGAAATGCTATTGGACAAATCATGGGTACCATCTATGGACAAAAGCACAGAAAAATCAACGACAGTTACCTTTGCTACATTTGAGCCTATGCACTTTGCTTCATTCCTAGCGCTCCTGTTATTTCCTCTAATGATAGGCAGCTCATACCTTTTTCTGAACCTGCCAAAATAAGATAAATAAATAACACTAGCTGGTGATAAATAAAGCAAAGTCATTAATGCAGGAAAGCGAGGGAGTAAGTAAATTACTCTGCCTTGTCACCGAAGAGTCCCGGGCAACAAAATTTGAAAATCGCCCGCATTTCCTACAGGAATATATACATGCTTACTTGCATCGGTAATAGGAGGACAAAGTATATCTGAGCATCTGAAGTACGAGGTTTTTAGTACTTTCAGCTAGGTGGTACCTTCAAGTTATTTTGTATAGGTGTTCCAATGATGGCAATCCGATGGACACAAGGTATTTCAAACAACCTTTGGGCTCTCTGTGTATCAGGGTTCTTGATTAAATGTGCCTCGTCAAGAATAACATAATTCCAAAACATTCCCTCCTCCTCGTCATCAGCATCATTATAGAAGTCACCTCTTATCTTCCTATAATTGTTCCTGAGAATATCGTACGTCGTCAATAGGATACCTCCGTCCTGTAAGAGACGATATGTGACTTGTTAAAATATTTTGAAAGGACAAGCTACAAAATCTATGAAGTTGCGGTTAGGGTAAAAAGCGAGGATATGAATGATCAATAGAAGACATTTATGTTCGGAAACCAAACCAAACCTTGAAGACATTTTGAAGCTCAAAGTCACGAGCATCTTTGGTGGAACCAGAGTATCTGCAGAAAGAAAGAAAAAGGGAGTCAGTTAGCAGAGATTGACAGGACTTGCTCTACCTACATCAATATGAGGAAATAGGTCCTACTCGCTGATCATGTGCCTGAGGCCGACAACAGAAAGCTCCTCAACCCAATGTGTGAGGGGTGTCGGAGGGGCAACGACTAGCACCCTCTTGGTTAGGCCGGAATGGAACAACCCTGCCAGGTAGGCGGCCACCTGCAAGATAACAGTAGGAATGCAAGTCTCTCATCACCAACTTGATACTGAAAATATGGTGTGGCTGAAGGAAGCCAGTGCCAATGTAGTTTGAAGACTCAAAGCTAACTAGTTCGGAAACTAAACCGCAGTTTTTACAGTAATTTCTGCAGTCTGGCTAGTAGTAGCAGACATCCACAAGAACTTTCTACCAATATAAGAAAGAAGTACAAGGGTGAAGCAGATCCAATGATGGTAAGATGGATACAAATTAACAGGTTATATTTTTATTTACAATCAAAATAAAATGACAGTTAATTTAAGGAGGAGAATGGATGGTTTAGAAGGGAGGAATGGACCTGCATGGTCTTGCCGAGCCCCATGTCGTCCCCTAGTAATCCACCGATTTCCCTGCCATGGAGAAACCAGAGCCAGGCGAGCCCCTCCCGCTGGTAGGGGTAAAGCTTGTTCAGTACCCTTGCTGGGAGCTTGTACGGCGCCTTGCCGCTTCCGACGGCGGCCTCCATCTCGAAGTCTGGAAGTTCCTCCTCCTGCTCCTCCTCGTCCGCCGGCAACGAGTAGGTGCCGTGGTATTCCTCTTCGTCGCGGTTGTCGTCTTCATCTCCGCGACCCCCGATGGGCTCGTCCGTCTCCCAGCTACCTACATCCTGCAGTTCGTGGTGGTCGGCGGCGTCCGGCAGGCACGGGGAGGGAGAGTTGTTGCTGAGCTTGCATAGGCGGCTGCGGCGGCCAGGCAGCTTCACCTTCCTCATGCCCATATGTTCAGGTTCTGCACGCGATGCAAGGGAATCGATCGATGGAGCGAGTAAGGGGTCGGGACGATTGATTAATTCGGGGGAAAGTAGACGGCTTGGGGGAGGGAGATGAAAAAGACGATACCTGGGTTGTGGGATTCGTCGGAAGGATGGCCCGGATCGTCCAAGGAGAGGTGGAAGATGTCCAAGGATGATGAGGAGGAGTAGCGGTGCGTCGCCATGGTTGGGGGTTGGATCCTGCAGGTGTTGAATGGATGGAGGGAACGGGGAGGAGGAACCGGGGGGAAGGCAGTACGAACGAGTTGGAGGGCTGGCGGGGAGGGGCGGCCGTTCAAATTTTGAAATACGAATCCTACCGCTCCTATCAGCCTATCCTTCTCACGGAAGCTATGCCGCGCCTGTGCTGCGTTGCCTCGGGAAGGAACAATCACCAATTCACCACCATACTCAGTTACTCCTCCCTCACGTCTCCACGCATACTATGGGCGTGTTTGGTAGTCCGGGTGGGTAATCTCACCTCATACAAGTTGAGTGTAGCAATGCCCACCACATACAAGAGTGCTAGTTGCTTATGTTTGGTAGGTTGGGTGAGATGAGCCGAGCTCAGTTCAGATCTTGTTTGGTGTGGTTGTACGACTTGAACCACATAAAAATAAAACACAATCAAGTCCCTGGAAACAAAATGAAAAAGCAATCGGGTCCGGATCGGGCTTCGGCGCCGCTGCCGGCGGGCTCCAGCGCCGCCACGCTCCACCTTGGTGCCTCCACGATCCACCGCTGGCGCCGCCACACTTCAATGCTGGCGCCGCCACGCTCCACCGCCATGAGGCCGCGACAAGCTGCCGCCATGAGGCCGCGGCGGAAGTGGTCGGGAGGCCGCGGTCGGATGAGGTCTGGAGGCCGCTGCGGACGAGGTCGGGAGATGCGGCGGCGCCAGAGTCAGAGCGGAGACCGGCGGCGAGCTGGGAGAGATGCGGCAGCGGGGCAGAGGTGAGACGCGGCGACGGGGCAGAGGAGAGATGTGGTGCGGTGAACGGGAGTTGTTCGGTTGCGGGGGGAGAATGAAGGAGCGATGCGGTGCGGGGGACGTGACCCCGGCGGGCTCCAGCACGTGCGGGTATGGACTGGGCACTGCCCGATTGTGAAGCTCGATCTGAGCTTCCCAACTCGGCAGGGCGGAGGGGTAGTTTTCGCATGAGATGGGCAGTGCCGACGGGAGCCGACCTGGTCTAACAAACAGCAAAACGTGGGATGAGATGAGAAAATCTGGGTTCCCCCGGTCTACCAAACACGCCCTATGTGGTGGAGTACAGGATTTCAACCAATTCATAATCTTTTTTTTTTCAAATGGACCAATTCATAATCTACACATACTACTCCTACTCCGCTTGAATTACAACATGGTGAAGATTAATTAAGTCTAACCAACGAGCCAGAATAGCAGTCTAGCTAGTGCGCTGTCGCTTTTCTTTTCTCTTGAAATAGGCTTTCTAGCTAGTGCACAGCTCGCAATTGGTGCGCCCTCCAAGAAAGTACCACCACATAATCTGCAATCCAAAGCGCATGCTTATCAAAACAGCACCTCCAAGAAGGGGAGTGACGACGACGCCACTGTTGTCCGGCCGGGACCTAGGGTTTCCCTCGGTACGCAGCGGGAAGGTGGGGGAGGGAGACCCCCAGCACCCTTCAAGAAGGAAGGTGACACCCTCGGGCGTCACCGTGCCAGTGTCAAGGACAGTGACAAGGATTTCTCCCGCTCCCTCGACCGACCCTCTCGGGCACTCTGTACTACTCCACCACGCTCGCCGCCCACGTGCACGCGCCCACCCAGTCTTGAAGTCGTCACCGCCATCACACCGAGAACCACTAAACGAGGCCAGTAAGAGCGAGGGGATAGGGCCATCGACGAGGGTCGGAATGACATCAGCACGCGGGAGGGAACTACCTCCACCGCCAGAAGGCGATAGC
This sequence comes from Avena eriantha, assembly GCA_910589775.1. Classification (NCBI taxonomy): domain Eukaryota; kingdom Viridiplantae; phylum Streptophyta; class Magnoliopsida; order Poales; family Poaceae; genus Avena; species Avena eriantha. The sequence continues at coordinate 19,484,343 of OU342740.1, forward strand.
CAACCGGATGCAGCAGCAAGACATACCAGGCCGTAATGGCCCGGCCGAGCCCGACTAGGCTCGTGAAGTCCCGCCGCCGCACTGCAGCAAGGGTGTCGCCGTACATGCTAACCCTAACACTAGGATCTACTCCTCCCTCCACCAGGGGATCCGCTACACAGCAAATCCCTGCCGCCAAACAGAAGCTCCGTCGCCACCGAGCTCACCCGGGCATGCCGAACCGTCGTCGGTCTGAGAATCTGTGACCGTTCCTCGCCACCCCATGGACGAAAGGACGCCCGCACAGACCACCTTCCGGGGCCGCCGCCCCGGCTTCCACGAACTCGATCCAAGGCTCTAGCCACCGCCACAACGCACAACTGCCAAAGAGGACGGTGAAGGTCAAGACTCAGACTTGCAGTCATCGAGCCGCACGGTAGCCTAGGGGAGAGGATCTGCCCTCCGTCACCTTGCGGTGAGTGCCGTCCGGATGAACAGAAGAGCCAACAAGTCCGAGATCATGCCCGGCTAGGCCCAGATCTAGCCCGGCCAGGCCTATATCAGGCCCAGATCGGGTCCTGTCGGATCTGCCGACACGCTGCTGCAGCCAGGCCGCCACGCCGCTGGCGAGCTGCGCCTCGAGCCGCTCCCTCCACTGCCACCGTAGAAGCCACGACGCCACTAGGCCACCCCGCGCCGAGATTGCCTTCAGATCAACGTGCTGCAAGAGGAGGAGGACGCTGTCCCGATTCGCAGCCACACGCCATCATCCACCGCCATCCAGACGTCGCCGATGCAGCGCCGCACCACCACCTCCCTGCGACGTCCACGCCGCCAGCCCCGCTCGTCCCCGCCGCCGGCAACCATCACGGAGCTCGCGACCCAGCCATGGAGGACCGCCCCGCGCCGCCCTTTGTCCATGCGGGAAGGAGGAGAAACCTCGCCGCGCCTGTGCTGCGTTGCCTCGAGAAGGAACAATCACCGATTCATCACCATACTCAGTTACTCCTCCCTCACGTCTCCACGCATACTATGTGATGGAGTATAGGATTTCAACAAATTCATAATCTTTTTTTGGAATGGACCAATTCATAATCTACACATACTACTCCTACTCCGCTTGAATTACAACATGGTGAAGATTAATTAAGTCTAACCAACAAGCCAGAATAGCAGTCTAGCTAGTGCGCAGTCGCTTTTATTTTCTCTCGAAATAGTCTTTCGCCCCGCTTTATAAATAAAGTACACAGGTGAGACCGCTGCTGGGCCAGACAACACATCGCCCAAAGGAACAAACACCACAGGAAACAAGGCGCTATGGAGACCCAAAGCCCAACATGAAAAGCAAAAAGAAATAAAAGAAGAAAAAGCTGATAACGGCGGTGTGCCGAGAACGAAAATAGCTCGCAACCGGTGCGCCCTCCAAGGAAGTACCACCACATAACCCGCAATCCAAAGCGCCTGCTTACCAAAACAGCACCTCCAAGAAGGGGACTGATGACGACGCCATTGATGACCGGTCGGGACCTAGGGTTTCCGGTACGCAGCGGGGAGGTAGGGGAGGGAGACCCCCAGCACCCTTCAAGAAGGAAGGTGACACCCTCGGGCGTCACCGCCAGTGTCAAGGACGGTGACAAGGATTTCTCCCGCTCCCTCGACCGACCCTCCCGGGCACTTTGTACTTCTCCACCACGCTCACCGCCCACCTGCACGCGCCCACTCGGTCTTGAAGTCGTTACCGCCGTCACACCGAGAACCACTAAACGAGGCCAGTAAGAGTGAAGGGATAGGGCCATCAGCGAGGGTCGGCATGACATCAGCACGCGAGAGGGAACTACCTCCACCACCAGAAGGCGGTAGCCGACCGGATGCAGCAACAAGACATACCAGGCCATAATGGCCCGACCGATCCCGACTAGGCTCATGAAGTCCCGCCACCGCACTGCAGCAAGGGTGCCACCGTACATGCAAACCCTAACACTAGGCTCTACTCCTCCCTCCACCAGGGGATCCGCCACACAGCAAATCCGTGCCGCCAAACAGCAGCTCCGTCGCCACCGAACTCACCTGGGCATGCCGAACCGTTGTCGGTCTGAGAATTAGCGACCGTTCCTCGCCACCCCATGGACGAAGGGACGCCCGCGCAGACCACCTTCCAGGGCCGCCGCCCCGGCTTCCATGAACTCGAGCGAAGGCTCTGGCCACCACCACAACGCACAACTGCCGAAGAGGACGGTGAAGGTCAAGACTCAGACTTGCAGTCATCGAGCCGCACGGTAGCCTAGGGGAGGGGATTTGCCCTCCGTCACCTTGCGGTGAGTGCCATCCAGACGAGTAGCAGAGCCAACAAGTCCGAGATCAGGCCCGGCTAGGCCCAGATATAGCCCGGCCAGGCCCTAATCTGGCCCAGATCTGGTCCCGTCAGATTCGCCACCATGCTGCTGCAGCCAGGCCGCCACGCCGGCGGCGAGCTGCACCCCGAGCCACTCCCTCCACCACCACCACAGAAGCCACGACGCCACTAGGCCACCCCGCGCCGAGCTCGCCTTCAGATCGACGTGCTGTAAGAGGAGGACGTCGTCCCGATCCATAGCCACACGCCATCATCCACCGCCGTCCAGACGCCGCCGATGCAGCGTCGCACCACCACCTCCCTGCGACGTCGATGCTGCCAGCCCTGCTCATCCCCGCCGCCGGTGACCATCGTGGAGCTCGTGACCCAGCCATGGAGGACCGCCCTGCGCCACCCTTTGTCCATGCGGGAAGGAGGAGAAACCTCGCCACCGCCGACGCTGCGTGGGCTTCGCCCGGCCGTGCCCTCTGGCAGCGGCGAGGGAAGGGAGGGATGGGGAGGAGGGGCGCTGGAGTGGCGGCGCTATGGTTTCCCCCGTGGTGCTCTCGGGGAGCGTCGTGGGGCCTCGGTTCCAGGCTATGGGCTCACTTCCTAGCTCCCAAGCCATGTAGCTGCATGCGTGTGCGTGTCGCTTTTCTTTTAGATCTTGTATATTACTTGTGATCTTCAAAATAACCCTTTTTTACGGCTTTGGTCAGGGAAAATAACTTGAACAGATCCTCATATTTTCTATTTATAAAGGTCCCCATGTGTGAGATACTGAGATCCTTGGATTACCAGTTTTTAGGAAAATTATATAGGTCCCCGTATACCATAGGACCGTTGGCGGGATGGAAGTTTGAGGACGCTGGTGTCCTTCTGAATGGGTCACCAGACTTTCGCGGGAATCTGGCGAACTACCACCGCCCCGCCTCAATTTTTGGACGCGTTTCGATGGAGAGGCTTGCTCCTGCCAATTCTAGACAAATCATGTCGGTGTTGACCCAGAGGAGAACCGAGCAGCGGAAGAGGAGGCGCAGAAGACATGCCACGCCATGGAGGACTTATCAGCCCTCCGTCGTCCGACTGATCTCAATCTTTCGCTCACGGATGCGTTTTAACCTAAACCGATTATATATGTGTCCCCTTTCACGTTCATGCAAGAGGACGGAGAAGAGGCGGAGAAACATATAGAACATAGAAACATAGAGGAGGAAACATCGCTAGAGTCATCCCCAGTTATCTCAACAACATCTTCGTTGTCGGGCCAGTCGCAATCAGGGTACCACGACCCATCTACTGCTGGGCCCTATCCACAGGGCCGCTACGGCGCCACAGAGGAACCCCTCGAGGAGTTGGCCGCTTCATGAGGAGTGATCCTCTAGGAGCCTCAATATAAGCCCTCCGCGAAGCCCCCTCTCAAGGTGGCACCTCCTGAAGACCCTCGTGAAGATAAGACTCCCTCGACAAGACTTCCCTCACCTGGGGATCACACGAAGCGCACTTGGGTATCAGCACCCAAGTATTGGACGCCAAGAGGGACCATGCCCCGGGTGAAACCAAGGGTAGTGATGATGTTGGATGGGACTGCTGTCTTAGACCTCTAGCGCAAGGAAGGCCGCTGCCCCTTCCACAAGGAAGGCATCTTCCCTTCAGCAAGCCAGGAGTGTCCGACAATGACTGGACCAGAGGGGACCACCTCTCTATCTGGTGGATGAAGAACGTGAAGCAAGAAGAGAGGAAGACGTCCATGACATCATTCCATGGACCGTCCTATGGCCAAAAGTAACTTTAAACTACCTGCCCACTCCCTTGTCGCCATGTGGTAACCATTCCCTCCAATATCACGGGAAGAGAGTTTACCCAGGTTTAGGCCACCATGACGTGTTTTATGGTGTTTCCTTGCCAAACTCACCAAGGGTTTTTGGAGATCGTGTCCAGCATCTAGTGTTTGATTTCATCCTGATTTGAGAGATACACCATTTGTTCGTAGGGATAATCTCTGACATTTGGTGCTAGCTAGGGGTTGAGGCCCATCTCCCACCTCTTCATCGACATGGCTGAAGAAACTCGCAGTGAGCGCGCCCGTCGCTAGGCTGCCGCCCGAGCGGAACCTGTCGTCAATGGCAACCCTCCCCACATTAGCGGTGACCCTCCCCACCAGGAGTGCGGGGTAGGAGACGACGAAGAACACTCCTCCACCCTACCGGGCAGCAGCAATAGCGCATTCACACACGCACAACGTCCATCTCTAGGGGCGGGCGCAACAGCAACCCCTCGCTAGAGGCTACGTTGCTCATGGCACAAGAGCTGATGTGCTACTGGCCTGACCCTGTCAAGCAGGATGCGTGGCTCTAGTGCATCACTGAGATTGTCAACGTCACCAGCATCGCCTCGGCACACTCCTGCTCCGTGATATCACCACCGACACAGATCCCGCAAGCGGGTCAAGTCGCAGATGGCGCTCCCCGCCACCACCATCCCAGCTGGTGGAAGTATGAGAGCCCCTCTTCCTTGTTCCCGTGGCGCTTCCTCGCTGCATGTCACTCCACACCCCAACAACATCATCGAGATATCCCTAGAGGATGCCCGCATCTCCATCGAGAAGCGCCACAAGCGTCAATAGTGCACCGTTGTGGAGGCCACGGCTACGGGTAGGAACAACCGCGCCACTCTTTCCGGCATCACCCCCTCGTACAATAGCGATTGCCCCGCCTTCACGAAGGATCTATGCACCGTGGTGTGGCCCCTCAAGTTCAAGCCAGATCTTCCCCCGTGCTATGATGGCAAGGACAACCCAGTCGAGTTCCTACAGCTCTACACCATGGGTGTCGAGGCCGCGGGAGGCGACGACAAGGTCATGTCCAACTAGTTCACAAGGACCCTCAAGGACACAACTCGCACCTAGCTAATGAATAACCTCCTTGAGGAATTAGTCACCTTGTGGAAGGATCTGTGTGACAAGTTCATCACCAACTTCAAGGGCATGTACGACCGCCCACTCATGCTCAAGGACCTCCGTGGTGTGTGCGAGCAGCCTGGCGAAATGCTCCAGAAGTACATCACTTGATTAGGATTCTTGAGAAGCTCTTCGTAAATGACGAGCTCAGTTTGGTGGTCGAGCTCCTCGAGATGGCGGAAAAGTACACCAAGACTGAGGAGGGATGCCTATTCAAGCACAATGACCCCGATGTGGATGCTGCTTCCGTTCCCGCCAAGAAAAAGGACACAGAGCCTAAGTGCAAGACTCCGACCGTACTCTCGGCCGAGCCTGATGATACGTTGCTAACGTATCCATAATTTTTGATGTTTCATGCTTGGTTTTATCTACTTTCTTATGTTTTGTTCCAACTTTGGAGTACTTTCTATACACTTTCTTGGACTAACCTATTAATAAGAGCCACAGTGCCAGCTGCCTGTTTTCTGCTGTTTTTGGTTCCAGGAAAGTCAGAAAATGAATATTCTCGGAATTGGACGGGACAAAAGCCAAAGTCAGTTTTTCACCGAGGGACAGCCGGAGCCAGAATACGAGACGGAGAGGGGCCAGAGGGAGGCCACACCACCTGTCCACGCGGCCAGGCCTGGCCCGCGCAGGGGGTGTGGCCAGCCCAGGCACCCCCTCGGCCTCTCCTTCCGCCTATAAGATGCCTCCGATACAAAAACCCTAAGTACCCGATCAAAATTCCACGAAAGAGTCTGTAGCCACGATCATCTCCATCCCTAGATCGGGAGGGATCTGAAGCTCTTCCCAGCACCCTGCCGAAGAGGGGAATTCACCCTGGAGGCCTTCTTCATCATCATGCAAGCCTCCGGTGTGATGCGTGAGTAGTTCATCTCTAGACTATGGGTCCATGTAGTAGCTAGATGGCTGGTTCTCCTCCTTTGTGCTATCATGTTTAGATCTTGTGAGCTCCGTTCATAATCAAGATCATCTATTTGTAATCTTACATGTTGTGTTTGCGGGGATCCGATGGATATTGAGATGCTATTTCAGATTGATTATTGATTCTATCATGTCTTTGTTATTTGTGATCTTGCATGTTTTCCATTGTTAGTAGATTCTTGGCCAAGTATATGCTAGCAACTCCAAGAGTTAGTATTTATGCTCGATAGTGGGTTCATGCCTCTAGTAATCTGGGGAAGTGATAGAAATATCTAAGGTACTAGATGTGTTGTTGCTACTAGGGAGAAAACAACAATCCTTTGTTCATAAAACAATCATATTGTTTATTTTACACGCAATTCGTAGTGCAATTATCCGTTGCTTGTAACTTAATATTGGAGGGGGTTCGAACGATAACCTGAAGGTGGATTATTAGTCATAGATGCAGTTGGATGGCGGTCTATGTATAATGTTGTAATGCCCAATCGAATCTCAAAGGAGTCAAGATGAGTAGTATATGAATGATTGCTTTCTCGATGTTTGTCAATTGCCCCGCTGTAATTTGTTCACCCAACATGTCATCTATCTTAAGTAGAGACACCACTAGTGAACTATAGACCCCGGTCCTTTCTTTTACCATCAATCTACAATCAACTGTTTACTGCTTTGTGTTTACTTTCTGTAAACTATTACTTTCTTCCACTCGATACGTTTAATCCTTTGTTTTCAGCAAAACCGGTGAGATTGACAACCTCATCGCAAGTTGGGGGCAGAGTTATGTGGTTGTGTTGTGCAGGTCTCCACGTTGCTGCTGGCACCGGTAGTGCGCCCTGCCAAAGTTCAGTTAGCAACACCTTTGAGGTGTTTCCTTGCTCCTACTGGATTGATAACCTTGGTTTCATAACTGAGGGAAAACTTGCTGATGTGCTCATCATACCATCCTCTTGGGGTTCCCCAACGAGCTCGATATATTTTGGGCCATCAAGCTCTTTTTCTAGCACCGTTGCCGGGGAGTCAAGGACATCTTCACAAGGGGAGTCCCTCATAACCAATCTCTTTACTTTGTTATTTTTGTTTTGCTTAGTTTACTTTTGCTTTGTTTGCTTGTTCCTTTATCAAAAACACACAAAAAATTAGTTTTACAAGTTTGCTTTCTTTATTAAAAACACAAAAAAATAGTTACTATCTTAAGTTGCCATTATGTCTAGCATTGTGATACATTGCAAATGTATCTATAATTTTTGATGTTCCATGCTTGGTTTTATCTACTTTCTTATGTTTTGTCCACACTTTGGAGTAGTTTCATATGATTTCTTGGACTAACCTATTAACAAGAGCCACAATGCCAGCTGCCTGTTTTCTGCTGTTTTTGGTTCCAGGAAAGTCAGAAAATGAATATTCTCGGAATTGGACGGGACAAAAGCCAAAGTTCATATTTTTTCGGAAGACTCACGGAGCTAGAAGACGAGACGGAGGGGGGCCACATGCTGGCCACACCACCCCTTGGCGCGAGCCAGCCCAGGTCATGCCAGGTCATGGTGTTCCCCCCTGGACGCCTACCGACCTTGCCTCTTTCGCCTATATATCTCCCCGATACAGAAACCCTAAATCATCAAGCCTCCAGCCACGAAAAGTTCCGCAGCACCGCCGCCACCGAAGGGGAGATTCGAGGGACAGAAAGTCTCTGTTCCGGCACCTTGCCGGGAAGGGGAAGTGCCCCCGGAGCCATCTCCATCGATCTCCACCACCATCTCCATCACCGTTGCTGATTCCCATGATGATGAGGGAGTAGTTCTTCCTCGAGGCTAAGGGTTCTACCGGTAGCTATGTGTTCATCTCTCTCTATGCATGATCATATTGTGATCATGATCTTTGCAATCAAGTAGATCTACCTCGCTACTCAAGTGCTTTAATAGATCTTTGCTCTCCCCATGTGTGTGAAGTTGACAGTGTGCACACCGTGGTGACACTTAGGCTAGAGATTACAAATACTTGTTATGAGTTATATTTGGAGTTGGATGTCTTTATGAAATTGTGGTGTTTGTTAGACTTATCTAGTACTCAAGGTGATAGTCTGGGGTTATCTAGATGGGACATATGAACTTTGAGGTGTGCTGTTATAGCCCTACCATGGATTAGAGTGTCCAACTGGAGAGTAGTTAAGAGTAGTATCATAAAGAAACGATATTTATATGAGAGTGTTCACTAGTGAAAGTATAATCCCTTAGGCCTTGTTTCTAAGCATTGAAATACCGTTTGCATTTAGATTTGTTACATGTTTGCTTGCTTCCGTATTTATTTCAGTTTTCCTTTAATCTTTTCCACGCCATCAAGCTATTTTCTATCACCGTTACCACTTATAATTATCTATACCACTTGTATTTCACTATCTCTTCGCCAAACTAGTGCACCTATACATCTGACAAGTGTATTGGGTGTGTTGGGGACACAAGAGACTTCTTGTATCTTGATTGCAGGGTTACTGGAGAGGGAATGCCTTTGACCACTTCCTCCCTGAGTTCGATAAACCTTGGGTGATCCACTTAAGGGAAAACTTGTTGTTGTTCTACAAACCTCTGCACTTGGAGGCCCAACAACTGTCTACAAGAATAGAAGTGCGTATACATCACATTGCTCCAATCATCATGTCACCTGAGGAAATGATTTTCAATTTTAAACAAGGAGTTGAAGAGAGTTTCAAAGAAGCTTGGTCTAGAATCTCTGATCTACATGAAAAAACTGAACCTAAAATGACTCAAAGCTTGTTCCTTAGCCGCTTTTACCTTGGAATTGCTCTTTGCTATAGATATGCTTTGGATGCTGTAGTGGGCGGAGATTTCCTCCAATGCAATGAGGATGATGTTGTTAATGCCATAAAGAAGTTGGTCTTTACTGACAACTTGCCTAGCAAATCTAATTTTCCTTCATAAACATATTTGCTAGATTGAATACTCTTGAGACCAACACTGCTAGTTTGAAAGATTGCTATAATACACTTAGAGAGCATCATAACTATGTTCCAATAAATTCTGAACCCTCAAAATGGCTTCCCACAGTAAAGATTTCTATAAATAATGAAACTTTTCATGCTCGCTGTGATATCATGTCTGAATTTTTTCTTATGCCCAAAGATATTTATGAATCTTTGAATCTTTGGGGGCTTTCTGAAGGAGGAGCAGAAATATTTTTTGCTAACAATGCCACAATATTACCCATTGGAATAGCTAAAGGAGTATTTACAAAGATCTTAGGGAAAATGGTTTCTACTGATTATCTTGTTATTGAATGTGTAGGAAAAGGACAAATTACACTTGGAAGATCCCTATTAAAACTCCTTGGAGCAATAATAGATGTGGAAAAGGGCACCATGCAGTTTGTTTCTCCACCAAGCATTCAGATGTTCCCCGAGGTTAAGAATAAAAGTAAGAGAGGTAAGGGCAAGAAATTTGGTTTTAATGCTTCTTCAAACACTTGATTCTTTTTCTTGCTTCTTATGCCTAACTTAAAGGCGTTAAAGAAAAGTACATATTGGGAGATAACCAAAAAGTTTTAGATGAGTCTTGGAAGTTATTACTTCAGTAATAACCGCTCCTTATCCTTTTTATTTGCTTTTTGTGCCAAGAGTAACCTCTAATGAGAGAGAAGTAATGATTGGGAAAGTTGCTGTCCCGAAACAGATTTATGTGCTTCACCGTAAATATTCGTGTAAAATCTATGTACGTCCTTTTGAGGCGTGAGTTTTTGTGCTTCTGCCCCAGGTTATTATCTAACTTTCATTAGTTCAACACTTTTTGATTTGATCAAAAAAAGGTCTTCGAATAAATTCGTCTTTACCTGTTGGTCTGTTTTGATAGATTTCTGCCATTATTTGCATTTGCTTCTTGTTGGTTCCTTCTTGAGTTCTTTTGGGGAATTGAGATTTTTGAGGGAAGTGCTTAAGTAGCTTGTGTTTTAATGGAAGTTTTATTAGTGTTGGAACTGAATCTAAAGACTTATTATCTTGAGTGCACTAATGTTGCTAATAAAGTTTGTGTGAAGTTTTGTATGAAGGAAAAATTTCAGGTGTGTGGAAGGAATGAGTAATGAGATGAAGGATGGACTAAAGCTCAAGCTTGGGGATGCCACGCGTGTAACCCCAAGAAATATCCAAGAATTACAAGCGTCAAAGCTTGGGGATGCCCAAGGACTCCCCTTCTTCATCAATAAAAATTCCAGGTTTCTTCCAAACGCTTCATTTTTATTGTTTCATGCACAGTTGTGTTGTTCTTGGAGCCTCTTCTTTTTCGTTTTCGTTTTGGTTTTTTGTTTGCTTTGTTTTTTAGTTTGCTTAATAAATTGGTTGGACCCCCTCTTTCATGCATTGGTTTTCAAATAGTTTGGTTTGGATTGGAAAAGAGTAGGACAGTTCATGCTTAAGTGGTAAAGAGAGCTTGTTTTTGACCGTGGCCTATGCTTTGTCATGCCATGCTTGATATTGATTTGGCTTTATGCTTAGTATTCTTTGTTGTAGCATGACTTGTTATAAACAATTGAGATTGCTTAATGTGCCTTTGAAGAATCATGCATTGTTTTAGCATATTAAAGCATAGTATTGTGGTATTCTCCTTTGATGTTTTATTTGGGTTGACTTGGCACATGCTCACACCATGTTATGACTATCCCAAGTCACCATAGCCTTGATAATACTTTGTTTTGCAACTTGTAGTATCACTTTATGCTTTGATTAATAATGTTTTGTTGTTCTGCATGATTATAACCATTATTGCTCTCTTAGTTGGTCGCTCCCAGTCTTTTGCTAGCCTCCATAACCAAGTATGAGTTCCACTCATGCATCCAACTCCTAAAATCAAGTTATTCCAAAGAGTCCACCATACCTACCTATTAGATTATGCTATTCCAATTATATTCATGTTTTTATCTACCTTCCAAATTAAACTTGTTATGAGAAAACTAGTGATTAAAGCTCTCACGAACTTGATGGCACACTTTACTTTTCTTGCCCTTAATAAACTTGAACCATTGTGTCGTCTATGTTGTATATGCTTGCACTTATTTGTTGGGGATTAGCAGAACCATGCTTTCATGGGGAACGCTTTCAACATTGCACTTGTACTTTGTACCTAGTTGATATCATGCTCTTTTGTCTATGGATATCGTCGGTGTGAAATGAAAGGGGAGCTTGTAAGTCCATGGAGTTATGTATGTTTGTTAGAGAAACGCCTGGGCTGCTGGTCTAATCCATGCTGACATGGTGGAAACCTGCAGCGTAACCATAATGAGCTGTCTATGAAGCATTCTTCTTATATAAAAAAGAGACAGATATTGAGAGAAAAAGAGAAAAAAAGAAAAAAAATGAGAAAAGAGGAAAGAGAAAAAAAGCACCATATTCCCATGGTAAATAAGAAGATTGCTGAGATGCTCATTGTCTACTTGCCTTGTCATTTTGATATGGGGATTCTTCCGTATCACCGGGCAAGGGTTACCCCGTTGGCAGTTCTCTATAATACACATGTACTTACTATGACAAGAACTTACCGGTAACTAAACTTGAGTAGCATGAGGAGCTGCCCTCGTATTCAAGGGACATGAGATTTCCAACTTATACTTCATCAAGCATATACACCATAGTTTATTCACTTTAACCTTAATCACTTCAAGATGCTTATGATAGGGGCAATGAGAGCTGAAAGCTAACAAGTATCATAATTTTTGGAAGCTCTTTATAAAACTTGAATCCATACTTCCTTCGATGAAGGCCTTTCTTTTACTTTTATGTTGAGTCTCCACCTTCTATCTTTATGCACCTACTTTGAGAGCATAGTGGCCATTCTTAGTTCTATGTGCATTGTCCCAAGACTTGTTGATTGGTGCATAGCTTTGATATTGCCTGTTTTAAACTATTTGTATCTAGTCAATTTTATGAACTTTGAAGGTGTCATATGCATTTATGTTTGCTACTCTATGAGGGACAAGCTGAATGCCACTATGCTATATTTTCTTTATGTGAAACAAACAAACGCCTTGCAAAGCATTTTTATTCATGAATCTTTTGTTTATGCCTTTTCATGTTGCAACTTAGTTGCTTTGTCTTATTGCTAGAACTTTGTATTTCATGTTTTGATTGAAGTACTATGATCCCAGCTATCAATGTTTTACAAATACTTTGATCAAGTTTATGATGGTGCATGTCACCTAAAAAAATATTCTTTCTTTTTATCACTTACCTACTCGAGGACGAGCAGGAGTTAAGCTTGGGGATGTTGATACGTTGCTAATGTATCCATAATTTTTGATGTTCCATGCTTGGTTTTATCTACTTTCTTATGTTTTGTTCCAACTTTGGAGTACTTTCAATACACTTTCTTGGACTAACCTATTAACAAGAGCCACGGTGCCAGCTGCCTGTTTTCTACTATTTTTGGTTCCAACAAAGTCAGAAAATGAATATTCTCGGAATTGGACGGGACAAAAGCCAAAGTCAGTTTTTCACCGAGGGACACCCGGAGCCAGAATACGAGACGGAGAGGGGCCAGAGGGTGACCACACCACCTGGCCGCGCGGCTAGGCCTGGCCTGCGCCAGGGGGTGGTGTGGCCAGCCCAGGCACCCCCTCGGCCTCTCCTTCTATCTATAAGATGCCTCCGATACAAAAACCCTAAGTACTCGATCAAAATTCCATGAAAGAGTCTGTAGCTGCGGTTATCTCCATCCCTAGGTCGGAGGGATCTGAAGCTCTTCCCGGCACCCTACCGGAGAGGGGAATCACCGTGGAGGCCTTCTTCATCATCATGCAAGCCTCCGGTGTGATGCGTGAGTAGTTCATCTCTAGACTACGGGTCCATGAGGTAGCTAGATGGCTGGTTCTCCTCCGTTGTGCTATCATGTTTAGATCTTCTGAGCTCCGTTCATGATCAAGATCATCTATTTGTAATCTTACATGTTGTGTTTGCGGGGATCCGATGGATATTGAGATGCTATTTCAGATTGATTATTGATTCTATCATGTCTTTTTTATTTGTGATCTTGCATGCTTTCCGTTGTTAGTAGCTATCTTGGCCAAGTAGATGCTAGCAACTCCAAGAGTTAGTATTTATGCTCGATAGTGGGTTCATGCCTCTAGTAATCTGGGGAAGTGACAGAAATCTCTAAGGTACTAGATGTGATGTTGCTACTAGGGAGAAACAACAATCCTTTGTTCATAGAACTATCGTATTGTTTACCTTACACACAATTCGTAATGCAATTATCCGTTTTCAACTTAATACTGGAGGGGGTTCGGACGATAACCTAAAGGTGGATTATTAGTAATAGATGCAGTTGGATGGCGGTCTATGTATAATGTTGTAATGCCTAATCGAATCTCAAAGGAGTCAATATGAGTAGTATATGCATGATTGCTTTATCGATGTTTATCAATTGCCCCGCTGTAATTTGTTCACCCAATATGTCATCTATCTTAAGGAGAGCCACCACTAGTGAACTATGGACCCTAGTCCTTTCTTTTACCATCAATCTAGAATCAACTGTTTACTGCTTTGTGTTTACTTTGTGTAAACTATTACTTTCTTCCACTCGATACGTTTAATACTTTGTTTTCAGCAAAACCGGTGAGATTGACAACCTCATCGCAAGTTGGGGGCAGAGTTCTGTGGTTGTGTTATGCAGGTCTCCACGTTGCTGCTGGCACCGGTAGTGCGCCCTGCCAAAGTTCAGGTAGCAACACCTTTGGGGTGTTTCGTTGCTCCTACTAGATTGATAACCTTGGTTTCATAACTGAGGGAAAACTTGCTGATGTGCTCATCATACCTTCCTCCTAGGGTTCCCCAACGAGCTCGATATATTTGGGCCATGACCTGACTACAAGGACCAGCGCAGCAGCGATGACGAGAAGAAGGACGATCATCCCTACTTCATCTTCCATAAATGCACTCTCATAGCATGGAGGATATTTTCGAGCTTGAGAAGCTTTGTGGCGAGCGCGAGTACCAGATGAACAACCGTGGCAATGTCCGTGGCTATAGTCATGGCAACGGCCGCTAGAACAACCATGGCAACAACAAAAACGGTCGCTAGAACAACCATAGCAACAACAAAAACGACCGCTAGAACAACCATGGCAACAACAAAAACGGCTATCAGCCTAACTAGCAAGAAAACTCTGATCAACCTCACTTCGGCGAGGGAAACAACAACCCCCCTAGGAGGAGGGTGCACTACAAGAAAAGTTTCCTTCCGCAACAACTTGGCCCGATGGTCGTCGTAGAAGGCGTGTCTTTCGCGACGAAATTCTCAGCTCGACCGTGGCTGATGGAAAACTTTTTTTCCGGTTTCGCGGCCCTCTACTACGACGGATCTGCTAAAAACATGGAGGAAGCTCGGCCAACGCGTGGCAGAAGCAAGATTTTCGTTTCCTCGTGCGATGTTGACTCGCCGAAGTCTTTTGAGGCGTGTGGGTCCTGGACGTCAGTGTCTCTAGAGGACCATACTTTTCGGTCGCGCCTCCCTGATTTGAACTCGATAACATTACTCGAGGCATCTGTCGTTTAGTTAGGCTGCTAGGTCCCACATGTCAGCCTCTCATTAGAAGGATCGTGTGTATGATGAATTTTTTTTTCCTTCGCTCGCGCTACCCTATTCCGAAGTTGATAGCGCTACTCGATGCATCTACCATTTAATCAACCTCCTGGGACCCACATGTCATCCTCTCATTAGAAGAAACGTGTAAATGATGGAATTTTTTCCTTCGTCGGCGCTACCCCATTCCGAAGTTGATAGCGTTGCTTGATGCATCTACCATTTAACTAACCTCCTGAGCCCCACATGTCATCCTCTCATTAGAAGAAACGTGTGTATGATGGTTTTTTCCTTCGCTCGTGCTACCCTGTTCTGAACTTGATAGCAATGTTCGATGCATCTACCGTTTAATCACGATGCTGGGCCCCACATGTCATCCTCTCATTACAAGAAACATGTGTATGATGGATTTTATACCCTTTGTCGCGCCTTCGTGTTCCGAACTTGATAGTGTTGCTCGCTGCTTTAGCCATTTATATAGGCTGGTGGGCCCGACATGTCAGCCTCCTTTGTTCAGGAAACGTGTGCATGCTAGACTTTTTTTATTTTCTCGCGCCTCCCCGTTGGGAACATGGCAATGTTGCTCGATACAAAACTTGTATAATGTCTCCCTGCTGGGTCCACATGTCAGCCGCCTATGTAGAGGAAACGTGTATATGTTGGACATTTTTTTGGTCCCGTCCGCCGGTTTGACCTTGGTAACGTTGTTCCATGTGGCAGGCATATATGGTCTTGCTGCTGGGGCCCATGTGTCAGCCTCTCTTGACAAGAAACGTGTCGATTTTGGTCTTCTTTTTTCCGGTCGTGACTATTGTACAAGTACTTTTTAAACGCGCTCGTTAAAATTGATCTCTTGTACGGTAAGGTTGATAGGCGCTAGCTGCAGGCAGGTGGGTCGGCCATGTCAGCCTCTTAGTACAAAAATATTTCTAGAGATAAACTGCATGCCTTCCCACTACACAAGAAAATTGTTATGCTTTTATAATACATAAAAAATATATACTAACATCGTATATAACTTATTTATTTTTCTTCTTAAAAATTGCTTGTCCATCTGCTACGCGTGATTTCTAGCAGCTCAACTAAAATATGTTAAGTATAAATGATGTAGTAGGTAGTATTTAAAAACATGGATAGGCGGAGTTTTTTCAGGGGTGGGTGGACGATGCCCAAAAAAGGCCGAATTGAAGAAAAATGGGCCAAGCAGGGATTGTTGGGCTATTTTTCATGGGGTCTCATCCAATCTAACTGGGCTATTTGCACGGCCGAATGACCCAAAACATGGCCGAGTTACAAGGTCTTGGGCTATAATGAGGCCGGATGGGCTAATTTCTTGGGCTCGATAGTTAAAATCCCAAGGTACGTGTTGGGACTCGGCCGGATTTGAAACAAAGCCGTCAACAAGGAAAAAATAGGTATAAAATATGAGCGCCTAGATCCTAGGCATCTGAGAACTTGTTATGTTAAGGAGCTGACATCACCCTACTAATTATGCTAATACTCAGTTGTAACCTAGTAGTTGCAACTCATTAAATTCCTAGTTACAAGCTGTTGCAGCAAATGTGTAACCCTCATGTGCAGCAATCCCGAGGTAAATCCAATGACGAGAGAGGTGACTCTTGAGAACTGACAAATCTGATAAAATATTCACATATATTTCTGTGAAAATTGTGGACAAATACCCTGTGCCCGCCAAAACTTTCTGCCGAGACCCCAAACTTTCCTAAGCCCGCCCTCAATCGAGCGACCAGCCCCCGTCTCTTCAAATTTTGCGCTGTTCTTATGGGAGATGCACCGGATTAGAACCAGGCCACAAACTTCTCCACGCCTTAAAATAACTTCTCGACGCCTTTCTATCAACTGTGCCGGCCTACGATCATTGGTCGCGCCGTTCTTCACGAGACGCACCGGCCAGCGATGGGCGATCCCACGCTTCGCCTGCTAGATTCAGGCACTGGACATTCTTCTTGGCTTTGGTTTGTTCTCCACCTCTCCTAGAAATAGTTAAATCTTATGACCATCTAGATTTATAAGGTGCTTGCAGATTTGGGTAGGTATGTCCTTTAGGTAAATCTATAGTAAAGCTCTGGACAGAAGAGTTCGAAAACATCTTAAAAAGGACTTGGAAGAGATCCTGTGCAAGCTTTTGACCTGATATATTCCCCATCCTTCTTTGATACGATGGAGCATTTTGCTGTTGATGTACCTGACGAGGAAGTACTTAGAGGTACATTACATTATAGATGGATGTACCCTATAGAATGTCGACTTCGCATTTCCAAGGAGCGGGAAGATATCCATAGACAGTTTGATAAGTGAGTGTTATGCAAAGATATCTTCACATATAAGACTGTAGAAAAGTTAGATATATTCAGATGTCTAACTTGGCTATGTTTTGTAGGTTCTTCGCAGAAATAAAAGTACCAGCAAATTTCGTTCCACCAATAAAAAGACCGGATGGACTAAGATCTAAGGATCATATAAGACGCTCAAATTACACTGTGAATTGTCCATGCATTGTCTAGATGGGGTAACCTCTTGTCTATTTTGTAATGCTAGATTTTGGAGCTTGAATTTCTGGCCCTTATCTATGGTCCTGATAGGAGTATAACAATAGCTTCAGCTTTAATTTCCAACAGTGTCTGCCATAGCGTTGATGTACCTTCTATGGAGACTGACGCAACTGGAGGTTGTCCTAATGAACCTGCACTAGATTGCATTTAGATTCGAAATCCTGCACTTGACATTGCCGTCCCAAGGAAAAGAAGGTTGTGGATCTGGTAATAACGCCTTCTATAGAACAAGATGCTGGAGGTCATGATTTCCTATGGCAATCCCTACCATTCTGTGACTTGTACGAGTAGTTATCGTAGTTTAATTGAATTGCATGTCCCTCTCTATCAATGAAAATGGCATATCATTTGCCTTGTTTCAAAAATAAATAAATATTTACATGTCTCCTTGTGTTAGTCGATGCAAAGAAGATATTGTTTTCTTGGAGTTGCTAGCATCTACTTGGCCAAGATATCTACTAACAACGGAAAGCATGCAAGATCACAAATAACAAAGACATGATAGAATCAATAATCAATCTGAAATAGCATCTCAATATCCATCGGATCCCCGCAAACACAACATGTAAGATTATAAATAGATGATCTTGATCATGAACGGAGCTCACAAGATCTAAACATGATAGCACAAAGGAGGAGAACCAGCCATCTAGCTACTACATGGACCCGTAGTCTAGAGATGAACTACTCACGCATCACACCGGAGGCTTGCATGATGATGAAGAAGGCCTCCAGGGTGAATTCCCCTCTCCGACAGGGTGCCGGGAAGAGCTTCAGATCCCTCCCGATCTAGGGATGGAGATGATCGTGGCTACAGACTCTTTCGTGGAATTTTGATCGGGTACTTAGGGTTTCTGTATCGGAGGCATCTTATAGGTGAAAGGGGAGGCCGAGGGGGTGCCCTAGGCGGGCACACAACCCCCTGGCACGGGCCAGGCCGAGCCACGCGACCAGGTGGTGTGGCGGCCCTCTGGCCCCTCTCCGTCTCGTATTCTTGATCTGTGTCCCCCTCGGTGAAATACTGACTTTGGCTTTTGTCTCGTCCAATTCCGAGAATATTCATTTTCTGACTTTCCTGGAACCAAAAACAGCAGAAAATAGGCAGCTGGAACGGTGGCATCTTGTTAATAGGTTAGTCCAAGAAAGTGTATAAAAAGTACTCCAAAGTGTGGACAAAACATAAGAAAGTAGGTAAAAATCAAGCATGGAACATCAAAAATTATCGATAAGTTAGCAACGTATAACATCCCCAAGCTTAACTCCTGCTCGTCCTCGAGTAGGTAAGTGATAAAAAGAAAGAATAATTTTTTAGGTGACATGCACCATCATAAACTTGATCAAAGTATTTGTAACACATTGATAGCTGGGATCATAGCACTTCAACATAGCATAAACGATGAAGTTCTAACAATAAGACATAGCAACTATGTTGTAACATGAAAAGGCACAAACAAAAGATTCATGAATAACAATGCTTTGCAAGACGTTTGTTTGTTTCACATAAAGAAAACATAGCATAATGGCATTCAGCTTGTCCCTCATAGAGTAGCAAACAAATGCATATGACACCTTCAAAGTTCATAAGGGTGACTAGATACAAATAGTTTAAGAACAAGCAATATCAAAGTTATGCATCAATCAACAAGTCTTGGGACAATGCACATAAAACTAACAATGGCCACTATGCTCTCTCAGTAGGTGCATAAAGATAGAAGGTGGAGACTCAACATAAAAGTAAAAGAAAGGCCTTCATAGAAGGAAGTAGGGATTCAAGTTTCATAAAGAGCTTCCAAAAATTATGGTACTTATTAGCTTTCAGCTCTCATTGCCCCTATCATAAGCATCTTGAAGTGATTAAGGTTAAATTGAACAAACTATGGAGTATATGCTTGAAAAAGTATAAATTGGAAATCTCATGTCCCTTGAATACGAGGGCCGCTCCTCATGCTACTCAAGTTTAGTTACCAGTAAGTTCTTGTCATAGTAAGTAAATGTGTATCATAGAGAACCGCCAACGAGGTACCCCTTGCCCGATGATACGGAAGAATCCCCATATCAAAATGCAAGGCAAGCAGACAACGAGCATCTCATCAATCTTCTTATTTACCATGGGAAAATGGTGCTTTTTCTCTCTTTCTTCTTTTCTCATATCTCTTTTTTTCTTTTTCTCCCTTTCTCAATATCTGACTCTTTTTTTATAAGAAGAATGCTTCATAGACGGCTCATTATGGTTACGCTGCAGGTTTCCACCATGGTTAGGCATGGATTAGACCAGCGACCCAGGCGTTTCTCTAACACACATACATAACTCCATGGACTTACAAGCTCCCCTTTCATTTCACACCAACGAAATCCATAGACAAAAGAGCATGATATCAACTAGGTACAAAGTACAAGTGCAATGTTGAAAGCGTTCCCCATGACAGCATGGTTTTGCTAATCCCGAACATATAAGTGCAAGCATATACAACATAGATGACACAATGGTTCAAGTTTATTAAGGGCAAGAAAATTAAAGTGTGCCATCAAGTTCGTGAGAGCTTTAATCACTAGTTTTCTCATAACAAGTTTAATTCGGAAGGTAGATAAAAACATGAATATACTTGGAATAGAAAATGCTAATAGATAGGTATGGTGGACTCTTTGGAATAACTTGGTTTTAGGAGTTGGATGCATGAATGGAACTCATACTTTGTTATGGAGGCTAGCAAAAGACTAGGAGCGACCAACTAAGAGAGCAATAATGGCCATAATCATGCAAAGCGACAAAACATCATTAATTAAAGCATAAAGTGATATTACAAGTCGAAAACTAAAGGATCATAAAGGCTATGGTGACTTGGGATAGTCATAAGATGGTGTGAGCATGCACCAAGTCAACCCAAATAAAGCATCAAAGGAGAATACCACAATACTATGCTTTAATATGCTAAAACAACGCATGATTCTTTCAAGGCACATTCAGCAATCTCAATTGTTTATAACATGTCATGCTACAGCAAAGATCACTAAGCATAAAGCCAAAACAAAATCAAGCATGGCATGACAAAGCATAGGCCACAGTCGAAAACAAGTTCTCTTTACCACTTAAGCATGAACTTTCCTACTCTTTTCCAATCCAAACCAAACTATTTGAAAACTACCATTTGAAAGAGGGGGTCCAACCAATTTATTAAAGCAAACTAAGAAAACCAAGAAAATGAAAAACCAAAAATGAAAACAAAGACGCTCCAAGAACAACACAACTATGTATGAAACAATAAAAATGAAGTGTTTGGATGAAACTTGGGATTTTTATTGATGAAGAAGGGGATGCCTTGGGCATCCCCAAGCTTTGACGCTTGTACTTCTTGGATATTTCTTGGGGTGACATGTGTGGCATCCCCAAGCTTGAGCTTTAGTCCATTCTTCATCTCATTACATCATTCTCTCCATACACCTGAAATTTTTTTCCTTCATACAAAACACGACACAATCTTTATTAGCAACATTAGTGCATTCAAGATAATAAGTCTTTGGGTTCAGTTTCAACACCAATAAAACTTCCGTTAAAACAAAAGCTACTGAAGCACTTCCCTCAAAAATCTCAATTCCCAAAGAGAACCCAAAAAGGAACCAACAAGAAGCAAATGCAAATAATGGCAGAAATCTGTCAAAACAGACTAGCAGGTAAAAACAATTTTTTTCGAAGCCCTTATGTTGATCAAATCAAAAAGTGTTGAAATAACGAAAGTTAGATAACAACCTGGGGCATCAACATAAAATTGAAGCCTCAAAACGACGTATAGATATTTTACACAAATTTTTATGGTGAAGCACAAAAATCTGTTTCGAGACAACAACTTTCCCAAGCATTACTTCTCTCTCATTAGAGGTTACTCTTGGCACAAAAAGCAAATAAAAAGGATAAGGACCGGTTATTACAGAGGTAATAACTTCCAAGACTCATCTAAAACTTTTGGGTTATCTCCCAATATGTACTTTTATTTAACGCCTTCAGTTAGGCATAAGAAGTAAGAAAAAGAATCAAGTGTTCTCAAATGAAGAAGCATTAAGAGCAAATTTTGTTTTCATAGGAGAGGCAAAAGGAATCTTCTCTCTCTTATTAGGGAAGTGTTCTATACCTTTCTTGAGTGGGAGTTGATATTTAATGGTGCCTTCTTTCATATCAATAATGGCACCAACAGTTCTAAGAAAATGTCTTCCGAAAGTAATAGGACAAGAAGCATTGCATTCAACATCCAAAACATAGAAATCAACAGGGACATAGGCATTGTTAACCATAATAAGAACATCATTAATCCTCCCCAAGAGTTTCTTTTTATCATTATCATCAAGTGGGACATTCAAATAACAATCTTCCAATGGTGGCAAATCAAGCATATCATAAATCTTTCTAGGCATAAGAGAAACACTACTATCAAGATCACATAAAGCCTTAAGATCAAAATCATTCACTTTCATATTAATGATGGGTTCCCAACCATCTTCTAGTTTCATAGGAATAGAAGCTTTATGTTTCATCTTTTCTTCTTTAATTTTTATGAGAAGCATCAGTAATGTGTTTTGTAAATGCCATATTCATAGCACTAGCATTAGGACTTTTAGCAAGATTTTGTAGGAACTTAATTACTTCAGAGATATTGCAACCATCAAGATTAAAACCATAATTATCATCTAAAGTAGTAGAGCTATTACTAGCTTCAACACTAGTGGTAGTGATAGTAGAAACACTAATATTTCTAGCAATTTCATCTTCCCTTTCCCACTTAGCATGCAATTCAGCTAATAGTCTAACATTCTCATCAATTCTAACTTATATGGCATTAGTAGCAGCAAAAGGATTATCAATAGTTTCAGGTTTAGCAGCCATTTTATTCAAAGAAGATTTCTTTCAGCATTAGAGAGTTTTTCCTCAATAGTTTTATTGAAAGCAGTTTGTTTATTAATAAAATCTTTAAGCATAACTTCAGGTTCAGAGGGAGCACTCCTATTATTGTTGTAGGAATTTCCATAAGCATTACCATTATTGGGAGGATATGGCCGATAGTTATTATTACCAAAATTATTCCTGTAGGCATTGTTGCTAAAATTATTATTTCTTATAAATTTCACATCAACTTGCTCTTCTTGAGCAAGCAAAGAGGCTAAGGGAACATGATTTGGATCCATATGAGTTTTCCCATTAACAAGCATAGACATAATAACATCAATTTTATCACTCAAGGAAGAGGTCTCTTCAACATAATTTACCTTCTTACCTTGTGGAGCTCTTTCAATATGCCATTCAGAATAGTTAACCATCATATTATCGAGAAGTTTTGTTGTAGCACCCAAAGTAATGGTCATAAAGAATAGTTAAATCCTGCATAAAAGGTTTGGATAATAGTCCAAGCAGTCAGTCCATGAGTGGGACAATTCTTTACCAAAGATTTCATACTTTCCCAAGCTTGAGCAACATGTTCATTATCAGATTGTTTAAATTTCATTATTTCACTTCTCATAGATATGATCTTAGCAGGAGGATAGTATTTTCCAATGAAAGCATCTTTGCATTTAGTCGAAGAATCAATACTATTTATAGTTAGGGATTGCAACGATTCTTTAGCTTTTCCTCTCAAAGAGAAAGGAAACAATTTAAGCTTAATAATATCTCCATCTATATCCCTATGATTTTGCATCTCACAAAGTTCAACAAAGGTATTTAGATGAGCAGCAGCATCTTCATTACAAATACCAGAAAATTGTTCTCTCATAACAAGATTGAGTAAAGAAGGTTTTATTTCAAAGAAAGTAGCTCCGGGAACATGTGGAGCAATAGGTGTGCACATGAAATCATTGTTGTTGGTGCTAGTGAAGTCACACAGCTTAGTGTTTTCAAGAGTAGTCATTATTTTTGTGTTTTTCATAAAGAAAGCAAACTAGTAAAACTATTTTTTTGTGTTTTTGATAAAGAAACAAGCAAACAGAGAAAAAATAAACTAAGCAAAACAAATAAAACAAAGTAAAGAGATTGGTTATGAGGGACTCCCCTTGTGAAGATGTCCTTGACTCCCCGACAACGGCACCAGAAAAAGCTTGATTATTGGCTCAACACGTTGAGCTCGTTGGGGAACCCCAAGAGGAAGGTATGATGAGCACAACATCAAGTTTTCCCTCAGTTATGAAACCAATGTTATCGAACCAGTAGGAGCAAGGAAACACCTATCAGGTGTTGTTGTCAATTCGGAGTCCTGCACAACACAAGCACAGAACTTTGCCCCAACTTACAGTGAGGTTGTCAATCTCACCGGTTTTGCTGAAAACAAAGGATTAAACGTATTGTGTGGAAGAAAGTAAAAGCTTGTAGAAAGTAAACACAAAATAGTAAACAATTGTAGATTGATGGTAAAAGAAAGGACCGGGGTCCATAGTTTACTAGTGGTGGTTCTCCTTAAGATAGATGACATGTTGGGTGAACAAATTACAGCGGGGCAATTGACAAACATCGAGAAAGCATACATGCATATACTAATCATCTTGACTCCTATGAGATTTGATTGGGCATTACAACAATATACATATAACTTAATCCAACTGCATCTATGACTAATAATCCACCTTCAGGTTATCATCCGAACCCCCTCCAGTATTAAGTTGCAAGCAACAAATAATTGCATTATGCATTGTGTGTAAAGTAAACAATGCGATTGTTCTATGAACAAAGGATCGCTGTTTTCTCCCAAGTAGCAACAACACATCTAGTACCTTAGAGATTTCTATCACTTCCCCAGATTACTAGAGGCATGAACCCACTATCGAGCATAAATACTCCCTCTTCGAGTTGCTAGCATCTACTCGACCAAGATGTCTACTAACAACGGAGAGCATGCAAGATCACAAATAAAAAAGACATGATAGAATCAATAATCAATCTGGAATAGCATCTCAATATCCATCGGATCCCCGCAAACACAACATGTAGGATTACAAATAGATGATCTTGATCATGAACGGAGCTCACAAGATCTAAACATGGTAGCACAAAGGAGAAGAACCAACCATCTAGCTACTACATGTACTCGTAGTCCAAGGATGAACTACTCACGCATCACACCGGAGGCTTGCATGGTGATGAAGAAGGCCTCTAGGGTGAATTCTCCCCTCCGGTAGGGTGCCGGGAAGAGCTTCAGATCCCTCCCGATGTAGGGATGGAGATGACGGCGTCTATAGACTCTTTCGTGGAATTTTGATCGGGTACTTAGGGTTTCTATATCGGAGGCATCTTATAGGCGAAAGGGGAGGCCGAGGGGGTGCCCTAGGCGGCCACACCACCCCCTGGCGCGGGCCAGGCCTGGTCACGCGGCCAGGTGGTAAGGCAGCCCTATGGCCCCTCTCCGTCTCATATTCTGGCTCCGTGCCCCCCTCGATGAAATACTGACTTTGGCTTTTGTCCCGTCCAATTCCGAGAATATTCATTTTCTGACTTTCCTGGAACCAAAAATAGCAGAAAACAGGCAGCTGGCACTGTGGCATCTTGTTAATAGGATAGTCCAAGAAAGTGTATAAAAAGTACTCCAAGGTGTGGACAGAACATAAGAAAGTAGATAAAAACAAAGCATGGAACATCAAAAATTATAGATACGTTAGCAACGTATCAATTACATACTAGGAGTAGTTCCAGTTCCACACTATAGTTCAATAGGCAAAAGTGTAAGAAATGCGTAAGGTAGATCCATAATACAGTTTCTAGAGAAAAGCATACAAATCATAAGAAAGAAAGCTCTGCATCACAGTTCACCACCTTCAGGTGCAACAATTTCTATAGATTGTAAACCCAAATCACCGCCTCCTTCAGGTGGCACGATAATTTCGGGAGCGGGATCAGCAGCACCAACAGCAGTGCCAGCACCGGTAGCATGAGTCTCCACAATAGGTGAACTATCGAGCACCACAATGTCCTCTGAAGGCTCTTCACTGCCAACTCCAGCCACACAAGTCTCCGTGGATGGTAAAACCAATCCACCACCTCCATCATCTGGCACGACGATGGCATGTGCAGGCTCATCAGTACCAGCTGCAGCTGCAGCTGCATCAGTCTCCACAGAAGGTAAACAAGCAGGCGTCTTAGGTGTAGCGAACTGGCATCCATTTTGTACCCCGTCATCAAGAAACTGAGAGTCTTCTTCAACTTTGTGCTTCTGCGGTTACAAGATAAATAGACATTACAGCGAAAGCATCTACGTGGGACGACAAGAACATATGTCATTCTATTGATTTACCTTGTCATCTGGGATTGCAGAAGTCACAGGATTGGAACCTATTTCATTGAGAATCCTCTTTTTCGCTCCTTCCCTTATCTCCTTCTGCAGCAAGTTGTAATATTGATTACATGATGTTGATTGAAAAATATATGCAAATGTTCAAAAGTTTGCGCTGTCGAACTACCAACTTCGAACGGATCGCCATTGTTCTTAGTTATGGGATCTAGCCTAGAAAACAAGCTTCTATGCAATCCTAGTCTACAAAAAAGGATGCATACCCGAGATAAGAACTACTCTACACATGACAATGCTGCGCAATCGACAATAAAAATTTAACCGCATCATCAAATCTGTCATGTAAGTTCGGAGTGAATCTAGATACACTCGTTTCACATAAGCTAAAACATCTCATATTATGAAACGGAGGGAATAGGTACAAGTGTTCTAGTATTTGACAATCCGCCATTGCTGCCGTGGGACATAGATGATGGATGCTCCACCGCCCTACAGAAGGTTCCCGCGCCGATCTCGCTGCCACCTGTAGAGGACGGAGCCGAGGAGCTGGTCGGCAACAATATGGAGCGAGAGGCCAGGGGGCGGTAGTGGATGGGAATAAGCTACTGAGTAAAAGAGGTTGTGTGTGCATGGGGGGAGGCCAGTGAGGGAGTTAAATCCAGCTTGTCTCGGAAGGAACGCGCTGCCACATGCACCGTCGTGTGCAAAACTCCCTCTCTCTCTCTTCTGCGGCAGCTACTGACAGTAGTACTCCAGCTAGCTTCATCGATTTCGCTAGCACTCCTACTAGTAGACCTTTAATACTACTACTAGGTAGACAAGGAATACTTGTTTAGAACAAAAAAACTAGAATAGCACACCTTCGTACAGTATTGCCTTGTAAAATCACTGGCGATTCCATGATGAGCGACATGTTTTTACTCTTAAACCTGGAAACATCGTGTTCCTTCCACCGCGTGCAGCTTATGAGAGAAGTACTTACCAACACGTCCAACTTAGGCTTACAGGACCCAAACTTCAGTAAAAAAGAAACAAAACTACGGACCTGAAAGGAGTAATACTAACATTACTACTATTATACAACATTCTGGAAGAAATTATGTACGGAATAGTAGTAGTAGAGTACAAACGTACTCCTAATAAGGTTCTTTTACAAGCTTGGTGAAATATACATACTTGAGAAACTACCAAGTGTACAAAAGGGGATTTTGGTCATACGAAGTATTTTACAAGCCGGACCGGGTGCGAAACTAAATCTTGAGTACTCTTACATCAGCTAAAAACCAGCCAAAAGAAGGAGTTCAACAGAAGGCCAAGACCAAATGAGCTATCCTTGAAAAGGCTCGTTCCACTCCAAGGCGTTTGAGAAGCTTAGGATGAACCAAAATGGAGTCTCCAACCATGTCTAGCGAGTGTTGGTGTGGAAACAAACAGCTGCATCACCATTCGGACTGAAGCGGCAAATGTCAGGACACGGTCTGTACTCGTAGCCAATTTCTTGGTGTGATGTGTAAACACAGTTCCTTCTCGTCAGATGTCCTGGCGGATCATTTGCATTGCCTACTGGAATGATAATCGGATAGTTGATGCCAAGGAAAAGAGAATATGATCCAAGGTCAGTAACCCTTTTCCATCGATTAGCTGTATTTAACTCGCTTGTGTCCATCGAGAACACCATGCACTTAAACCTAGAAGGATAGGTGCGAATGGTGCGACCATAGTGAGCAACACTAGTATCATCGGCAATTGCATTTCCTGAGACACCATATGTATAGACCAGAAGAAGTCTTGAACCATCGAAAGATCTTGCTAACCACCACCTACTGGGATCATTCTCCTCATCATCCTCAACAAACCCATGTGTCAGGTACAGCACATCGCGTGGCGACAAGATAAGGATAGGACCTTCAAAGGGAAAGGAAATGTAACATGGAAATAATATTGATATTGATCTAACATTGTAGAAGTTGATATACATTACTATTTTCAAAAATCTTGATTATACTTAAGATGTTTGATTGCGTAAAAAATGCCAACCTAGGGAGATTCTATGGAAATTCTAATTCTTTTCGAAATGGGGATATGCTATGGAAATTCTCCTAGAGACATGGTTTGATTCATGGGATCAAATGAAATCGGAAATAATCCAATAGGATCTGGAATGTAAAGTTCATAGGTAAAAAAAGCAAGGTTGGATCCTACAAGATTTTGGTGTCTTATATACCAAAGGAAAACCAATAAGGATTATTTCTAGGAGGTTTAATATCTTATCTTACCTTATCTTATCTTATCTTATCTTATCTTATCTTACCACTATATAGTGTATGAATAACTTTGAATATTCACTGTTGGACCAGGACTTGCGAATCCCAACATTGCCAGCAGTTGGATCTTCTTTTCCATTCTAGCATCTACTTGAAGATTCTATTGATAGTCTTTAGCACAATGAACGCTATGCACAATCCTCAAAACACACTTCTCCATCATTCTAGAATCTTCTCCTTCATTTCTCAAGACCATGTTAACAAAATTTACAAGTACTAGTACCTAATAAACGTTGACTTCCACATGATGATAGAAAATACAAGAACTAAATATGCACTCATACTTTATAGATGTCGATCAAATTTCTAATTTTTTAGCTTTACCTAGTATTATAATTCTATATAGTTATGATATGTCATATGTCTAGTATCTGAGGCGCACGTAAATACTACTAGTAGATACCATATCTTCCATGAATGTAATAATACTAGGAGACAAGGAAATACTATCAGCAGAACTCAATCCTATGAATCAAAATACTTATATGTAAGAAAACTTAGTAAGGATTGCATTCCTATGAAATTCCTACGGAATTTGTATGAATCAAAGAGGATAAAATTCCTATGAAATTCCTACTAACCAACGAAACTTCAGAAAAAATAAATTACATTGATTCAGGAATAATATCTGGGTCTCACATAAGTACTTACTACTAGTAGATACCATATTTTCCATGGGATGTACTAGGAGACAAAGCAATACTACCAGCAGAACTCAATCATATGAAACAAACTACTTATATTTAAGAAAACCTCCTAAAGATTGCATTCCTCTAAAATTCCCAGGGAATTCCTTCGAATCAAAGAAACTAAAATTTTAATGGAATTCCTACTAACCAATGAAAGTTCAGAAAAAATAGCTTGCATCGATTCAGGAACAAAGCTAATAAAATACATAGGGAGGAGAATTGACCAAGTTCTAGAGACTTCCATGCATAAACACAGCCGTTCTCGGTCACGGCGAACACACGATCGTGTTGGATAATAGCATCACAGTATCTGAAGTTGCCCTGGAACTCGTTCACACAAACTAACCATCCATGACTATCATTCTCATTGATGACAGCAATGTTGAATTTGAAAATGGCGACTAGAGAGAAATCTTTGTATCGCCTAGCAGCTGTCAGAACTTGGCAAATGACTATCTTCTGCAGTTTAGTACGTCGACCTTCATCAGCATCATCCTGAAATGTAAGTGCAGAACCTTCGGTCGGTTCAAACTCCGACACTTGCGGAATAACAATCTTGCAACGAGTGTACACGTTGACAAGGTCCCACATGAAATTGGGCCCAACTGTGACGATCCAATCTCCATTGCCGCCTGCTCGCTGCTCATAAAAACCATTTGGCATCACAGCATCGGAGGAGAACCTGTCCAACGGCATCAGCTTGCATGGGCTGCCCGCCACTTTGAAGCAGTCTTTGGATACCCACGGTCTCACCGCCGGGTGAGAATGAAGAACACATGGGAGGCCAAACAGATGAGAAGAAGGCGTAGTTCCGCTCTCTTTTGCCAAATTAAGAATATGTTTGGACGAACCGACGAGGCTCGCGGTGGTGGTGGCGTCGCAATGGTTGATGAGTACTTGAAGAGAGCCTTCGGTGAACACCTTCTGAAATTGCTCAGGATCTTTACAGACCTTGCTCGATCTCACCATGGAAGGAGGCTGCGGATGGTGTTTTGGGGGCTTTCTTTGGGGTGGGGTGGGGAGGGAGGGAAGATCGTTGGCGTGAGCTGGCGGCCAGGGTGGGATGGAGAAGACAAAGGCTGATGGTGTGTATTAGTACTACTAGTAGTAGTGCAGAAGGTGGGCGAATGGGGGTGGGGCTCCAATTGAGGCTAGTTGCACAAACCTCCAACAATTAGAGCTGTAGTTGCAAAGAGCTCCAACTATTGAGCCCCTAGTATGTAAGAAATAATGTTAAGAGGGCTAATCGAGAATTTTGTTCTATGTGCAGCATTTGTACCCAAAAGTAATTGTAGTTAAGTAGTTTCTTGCAACTAGACTATGCTGATTATCTAGAGTTCCCTGTAATTTCGAATCCAATTGTTGGAGGTTTGTGCAATTTCCACCCTCCTCATGTTCCGAGGAATCTCTATGACCCTATGTTCAAACAAAAAAATGATCAAAGAAAAACAAAAAAAGAAAGACCATCTCTCAGGGCTCGTTTGATTTGCAGGATTCTCAAAACATCAGAACAGGAAACTACATGAATTTGGATCAAGTATGTGTTTGAATCATAGGGAAAGCAAAGAAATTATACCATGAGGTTGGAGTGGACGGAAATTTTCCTAAAAGTAGAGGGCAAAGGAATATTTTGAAGGAATCTCAATTCCTGTGTTTTTTCTATTCCTATATTTTTCCTATCCTGAGACATAATTCCTAAATATTGGAATCCTATGAATCAAACAAAACAGCGTAGGATTATTTCCTAAGGGACAAGATCCTTCACAAAACCTTTGAATTTTATTTGAATCAAAGAAGGAATAAAAAAGGTTTCCTCTCTCAGGAAAAAAAGGAACTCCACCTCTTGGATAAAAAAAGGAACTCCACCTGTTGGAGAGAAAAATGAACTCCACCTCTTGGAAAAATCACTATGACGAGAGTAGCTACTAAAGTCTATGTCTAGTACTAGCTGTAGGGCCCAACCGTAGCACGTTATTTGCTAGTAGTATACTAGTACAGTATCAATCTTTGCAGGTGCCTCGAAGGAAACAAAATAAAACTCTGAAGGTAATAAATGGCCATGGAAATTTCCAAGATACACAATCTTTTGCTTGTTCATTTTGATATGGGCGACAACCAGAGGCTAGAGGAGTACTAGCTGCTTCATGTCTTGAGCCATCGAGCTAGAGTAGAAATTTGGATATCTAAAAACTTGAATTGTCCTGTCAAACCAATGCTCGTTGCATGCAGCTTGACCAAACAGACTTATTGCACTACTTTACTGCGCGTCTGAAAAACTAGGGAGTACAAGAAGTACTAGTGCAGTAATGTTACACAGAGAGTTTTTTTTTGAACGGACACAGAGATCTCCACATTCATCGTGTAACGTCAAAAGAAGAAGTTGTGCCAATATAGTACTGTAGTAGTCACGTCCAGGTTGCCTTACAGGAAAAAAAATAGTATGATGAGCAACAAGATCTATCTATTTTTGTACTCCTATTTGCGTATACTAGTAGTACTACGTACTTAGGAACGACACGAGCGCGTGCTCCACTAGTGCGCCTCCACACATAGGCTAAAAAACCAATCCAATTTACTACTCCAGTAGAGAGTACGATTACTCTGTTTTATGGATTCTTATTTACTATATGTACTAGTAGTAAATGTTAGAATACAGATTATTCCAGAACAAATTTTGGTTCTACAATATCTAGCATATGCACAAACCTTAAAAGACACTTCATTACTTAGTTTCAGGGATCTTGTGCTAAATGCATGGACTTGGATGTAATTTTCATTTCTATGAGGTCCTTGATGTAACTTGTACTTTCACCGACCGTGTGTTAACTAATAAAGCACCTCGCTCCTACGGGACCTACCACAATTAAAAATAATTGCACTGCCCCGATTATCAGACAAAGTGGAACATGGTTTTTTATAATTCCAAAGTTTTTAGAAATAGGATGTTTCAAGCTTCCCAACTAACTTTGCACACTTTAGTGACTTTTTGCCGATTTAACAAAATTATGTCAAACATTTGCTACACAAGTAAGGGCAATTGATTGCTATTGAATTAAATGTATTTTTAGAGGTAGATGGGTGATGTAGTAAACAATGTCGTCGGTGTTAGTTTCCAACTATCACGAACGAACATTTAATTCTCAATGTTTCGAGTGATGACGAGATTGTTCTTTTACGTAAAGAAACTCCGAAGAATATGGATCTGAATACCACAAGACAAGTTTTCAGACATAAAGAATGGATGAACATGTTATACTAATGATACCCATGTTTTATGAGCTTTCAAACTTCCAAGCTAACTCCGCCAACTTGAATGACTTTATGCCAATTATTTATCGAATTTAGGTCAAATTTGAACTACAAGTAAATTGTAGTTTCTTTAAAAGTTTTATGAAAACTCTTATGGAGGTACCTATTCAGGTGACAATTAATATATCATAAACCACCGAGAGTTTTGACGACACGTTCAACTTCATGCTAAGATTTTGCATCTTGACAGTTTAACAAAATTAGGTCAAACTTGAACTACAAGTAAGCGCGAAAGATCACTCTTGAATTAAATGTGTTGATATTTGAATGACTTCCTAGCTAACTCTGCCCATTTGAATGACTTTATGTCGATTTGTCGAAATTAGGTCAAATTTGAAACTACAAGTAAATTGTAGGTTGCTTTGAAAGTTCTACGAAAAAGCTTTTGGGAGCACCCATCGAGGGGTCACAATCAATATGTCAGAAACCACCAAGAGTTTTGACAATAATTTCAACTTCTTGCTAAGATTTTGCATCCTGACTAATTAATGAAATTAGGTCAAACTTGAGCTACAAGCAAGTAAGCGCGGTAGATTTCTCTTAAATTAAATGTCTTTTCAAGGGTAGATGGGTTCATCTTATTGTAGTAAACAATGTTGTCAGTGTGAGGTTCCAACTATCGGGAAAGAACATTCTCAATTTTTCAAGTGATATCGAGATTATTCTCTCCTATAAAGGAAGTCTGAAGAATAAGGATCTGAATGCCACAAGCCAAGTTTTGACACATATATAGTGGACCAACATATTGTACTAATGATTTCCCGTGTTTTATGAGTTCTCAAACTTCCTATAGCTTATCGCTCTGCCCACTTGAATGACTTTATATGTCGACTAATCAAAATTAGGTCAAATTTGAACTATATACTACAAGTTTTGTAGGTTGCTCTGAAAGTTATACGAAAAAGCTTTTGGAGGTACCCATCTGGGGGTCACAATCAACATATGAGAAACAACCGAGAGTTTTGACAACTGGTTTGACTTTATGCTAAGATTTTGCATCATGACACTATTTAACGAAATTGGGTCAAACTTGAGCTACAAAGTAAGCGCAGTAGATTGCTCTTGAAATATATGACTTTTCAGAGGTAGATGGCTGCATTTTCTTGTAGTAAATAGTGTCATCGGTGTGATTTTCCAACTATCAGGAAAGACATTCGATTCTCAATTTTTGAGTGATGACGAGCGAGGTTGTTCTTTTCCACAAATAAATGTCCGAATAATATTGGATCTGAATGCCAGAAGCCAAGTTTACCGACATATATAGTGGACCAACATGTTGTACCAACAATTCCCATGTTTTATGAGTTTTCAAACTTCCTAGCTAACTCTGCCCACTTGACCGAATGACTTTATGTCGATTTATCGAAATTAGGTCAAATTTGAAACTTCAAGTACATTATAGGTTGCTTTGGAAGTTTTACAAAAAATATTTTGGAGGTACCCATCGACATGTCACAATTAATATATCATAAAACACCGAGAGTTTTGATGATAGGTTCAACTTCTTGCTAATATTTTGCATCTTGACAATTTAATGAGATTAGGTCAAATCTGAGCTACAAGTAATTAAGCGCGATAGAATGCTCTTGAAATTAAATGTATTTTCAGAGGTAGGTCGGTGCATCTTGTTGTAGTAAACAATACCGTCAATGTGAGTTTCCAACTATCAGGAAAGAACATTCAATTCTACATTTTCCAAGTGAAGACGAGTGAGGTTGTTCTTTTTCGTAAGAAGGCCGGAGAATATTGGATGTGAATTCCATGCCAAGTTTAAAGACATATATAGTGGACCAACATGTTGTACCAACGATTCCCATGTTTTATTTATGAATTTTCAAACTTCCTAATCTGCCCATTTGACCGAATGACTATATGTCGTTTTTATCGAAATTAGGTCAAATTTCAAACTACAAGTAAATTGTAGGTTGCTTTGAAAGTTTTACAAAAAAATATTTTGGAGGTACCCATCAAGGGGTCACAATTAATATATCTGGAAACAACAAGAGTTTTGACGGTAGGTTCAACTTCTTGCTAAGATTTTGCATCCTGGCAATTTAACGAAATTAGGTCAAACTTGAGCTACAAGTAAGCGCGATAGATATCTCTTGAATTAAATGTCATTTCAAAGGTCGATGAGTGCATTTTCTAGTAGTTAGAAGTGTTGTGGGTGTGAGTATCCAACAACCAGGAAATAACATTCAATTCTACATTTTCCGAGTGAAGACAGACGAGGTTAGTTGTTCTTTTCTGTAAAGAGAAGTCCAAATAATATTTGATGTGGATGTGATACATTGCAAATGTATCTATAATTTTTGATGTTCCATGCTTGGTTTTATCTACTTTCTTGTGTTTTGTCCACACTTTGGAGTACATTTCATATGATTTCTTGGACTAACCTATTAACAAGAGCCACAGTGCCAGCTGCCTATTTTCTGCTGTTTTTGGTTTTAGGAAGTCAGAAAATGAATATTCTCGGAATTGGATGGGACAAAAGCCAAAGTCAATATTTCACCGGGGGGAACACGGAGCCAGAATACGAGACGGAGAGGGCCCAGGGGCCAGCCACACCATAGGGTGGCGCGGGTCCCCCTTGGCCGCGCCACCAGGTGGTGTGGGCCCCTCTGGCCTCCACCGACCTTGCCCTTTTGCCTATATATTCCTCCTGATGCGGAAACCCTAAATCATCAAGCCTCCAGCCACGAAAAGTTCTACAGCACTGCCACCACCGAAGGGGGGATTCGGGGGATAGAAAGTCTCTGTTCTGGCACACTGCCGGGACAGGGAAGTGCCCCCGGAGCCATCTCCATCGATCTCCACCACCATCTCCATCGCCGTTGCTGATTTCCATGACGAGGAGGGAGTAGTTCTCTCTCGAGGCTAAGGGTTCTACTGGTAGCTATCTGTTCATCTCTCTCTCTATGTATGATCTTATTGAGATCATGAGCTTGTAATCAATAGATCTACCTTGCTACTCAAATGCTTTAATAGATCTCTGCTCTCCCCATGTGTGTGAAGTTGATAGTGTGCACATCATGGTGGCACTTAGGCTAGAGATTACAAATACTTGTTATGAGTTATATTTTGAGTTGGATGTCTTTATGAAATTGTGGTGTTTGTTTGAACCATCTAGTGCTCAAGGTGACAGTGTGGGGCTATCTAGATGGGAAATATGAACTTTGAGGTGTGCTGTTATAGCCCTACCATCGATTAGAGTGTTCAACCGAAGAGTAGTTACGAGTAGTATCATGAAGAGAATATATTTATATGAGAGTGTTCACTAGTGAAAGTATGATCCCTAGGCCTTGTTTCTAAGCACTGAAACACCGTTTGTTATTAGATCTATTACATGTTTGCTTGCTTCCATCTTTATTTCAATTTTACTTTAGTCTTTTCCACGCCATCAGGCTATTTTCTAGCACCGTTACCACTTATAATTATCCATACCACTTGTATTTCACTATCTCTTCGCTGAACTAGTGCACCTATACACCTGACAAGTGTATTGGGTGTGTTGGGGACACAAGAGACTTCTTATATCTTGATTGCAGGGTTGCTTGAGAGGGAATACCTTTGACCACTTTCTCCCTGAGTTCGATAAACCTTGGGTGATCCACTTAAGGGAAAACTTGCTGCTGTTCTACAAACATCTACACTTGGAGGCCCAACAACTGTCTACAAGAATAGAAGTGCGTAGACATCAAGCTATTTTCTGGCGCTGTTGCCGAGGAGGTAAGCTAAAAGGTACTCACATCCTCCGGTGTGAGTGCTCAAAGTATTTTCTGGAGCCGTTGCCGGGGAGGTAAGGTAAAAGGTACTCACATTCTCCGGTGTGAGTGCTCAAAGTTATTTCCTTTAGATTCTGCAATTTTTTCTTTTTGTTTCTTGTTTTCACTAGTTAGGCTTAATGGAAAACAACAACAAAATTAGAGAGCTTTAGAGTATTTATCTTGAGTTAGGACATGAAGTGTTTGAAGAGAAAATTAAAAAACCTATGGAACTTTATTTGCATGCTAATACCAATGTTGTTAGTAAGAATTCTTTGGACACCATTATTTCTAATGCTATGTAAAAGTCTAAGCTTGGGGAAGCTAGTTTTTATGAAAATGATCTTTTTAGTTCCCCAACTTTGGAAGATAGCTATTCTATTCCTTATGATGATACCAAACCTCCAATATATGATGATTACAATGATGATTTTGATATTTTCAGTCCACCTACATATTTAGGAGAAAATTAATTATGATTACAATATGCCTCCTATATTTGATGATTATGTTGATGAGAATAATAATGATAGCTATTTTGTTAAATTTCCTCCCACTACAATTAATAAGAATGACTATGTTTATGTGGACAGTATTAATTCTTTTATGCATGTGGCTCGTGATAAGAATGTTTTATGTGATAGTTATATTGTTAATTTTATTCATGATGCTACTGAAAGTTATTATGAGAGAGGGAAACATGGTCTTATGCATCTCAATAATATTAAGTTTCCCCTCTTTATGTTGAAATTTTTGAAGTTGCACTTGTTTTGTTTTCCTATGCTTGTTGCTTTGTGCTTTCATGACTTGTTTCTTTACAAGATTCCTATGCATAGGAAGTGGGTTAGACTCAAATGTGTTTTATATTTGCTTCTTGATGCTCTCTTTTACTCTAAATTCATATTCCTTATGTGAGCATCTTCTCAGACTATCATGCCTAACTTAAAAGCGTTAAAAAAAGTACTTATTGGGAGATAACCCAAAAGTTTTAGATGAGTCTTGGAAGTTATTACTTCAGTAATAATCGCTCCTTATCCTTTTTATTTGCTTTTTGTGCCAAGAGTAACCTCTAATGAGAGAGAAGTAATGATTGGGAAAGTTGCTGTCCCGAAACAGATTTCTGTGCTTCACCGTAAAATTTTGTGTAAAATCTCTGTACATCCTTTTGAGGCGTAAATTTTTGTGCTTCTGCCCCAGGTTGTTTTCTAACTTTCGTTAGTCCAACAATTTTCCATTTGAGCAACAGAAGATCTTCTAAAAAATTCGTCTTTACCTGCTGGTCTGTTTTAACAGATTTCTGCTATTATTTGCATTTGCTTCTTGTTGGTTCCTTTTTGAGTTCTTTTGGAGAATTGAGATTTTTGAGAGAAGTGCTACAGTATATAGTGTTCTAATGGAAGTTTTATGGGTGTTAGAACTGAACCTAAAGACCTATTACCTTGAGTGCACTAATGTTGCTAATAAAGATTGTGTGAAGTTTTGTATGAAGGAAATATTTCAGGTGTATGGAAGGAATGAGTAATGAGATGAAGAATGGACTAAAGCTCAATCTTGGGGATGCCACGCGTGTCACCCCAAGAAATATCCAAGAAGTACAAGCGTCAAAGCTTGGGGATGCCCAAGGCATCCCCTTCTTCATCAATAAAAATTCAAGGTTTCTTCCAAACGCTTCATTTTTATTGTTTCATGCACAGTTGTGTTGTTCTTGGAGCGTCTTCTTTTTGGTTTTCGTTTTGGTTTTTCGTTTGCTTTGTTTGCTTAGTTTTCTGAATAAATTGGTTGGACCCCTATTTCATACATTGGTTTTCAAATAGTTTGGTTTGGATTGGAAAAGAGTAGGAAAGTTCATGCTTAAGTGGTATAGAGAGCTTGTTTTTGACTATGGTGTATGCTTTGTCATGCCATACTTAATATTTTTTTGGCTTTATGCTTAGTATTCTTTGTTGTAGCATGACTTGTTATAAACAATTGAGATTGCTTAATGTGCCTTGAAAGAATCATGCGTTGTTTTAGCATATTATAGCATAGTATTTTGGTATTCTCCTTCGATGCTTTATTTGGGTTGACTTGGCGCATGCTCACACCATGTTATGACTATCCCAAGTCACCATAGCCTTTATGATCCTTTAGTTTTTGACTTGTAATATCACTTTATGCTTTAATTAATGATGTTTTGTCGCTTTGCATGATTATGGACATTATTGCTCTCTTAGTTGGTCGCTCCCAGTCTTTTGCTAGCTCCATAACCAAGTATGAGTTCCACTCATACATCCAACTCCAAATAAAACCAAGTTATTTCGAAGCGTCCACCATACCTACCTATTAGAATTTGCTATTCCAAGTATATTCATGTTTTTATCTACCTTCCGAATTAAACTTGTTATGAGAAAACTAGTGATTAAAGCTCTCACAAACTTGATGGCACACTTTACTTTTATTGCCCTTAATAAACTTGAACCATTGTGTCGTCTATGTTGTATATGATTGCACTTATTTGTTGGGGATTAGCAGAACCATGGTGTCATGGGGAACACTTTCAACATTGCACTGGTACTTTGTACCTAGTTGATATCATGCTCTTTTGTCTATGGATGTCGTCGGTGTGAAATGAAAGGGGAGCTTGTAAGTCCATGGAGTTATGTATATGTGTTAGAGAAATGCCTAGGCTGCTGGTCTAATCCATGCTGACATGGTGGAAACCTGCAGCGTACCCATAATGAGCTGTCTATGAAGCATTCTTCTTATAAAAAAAGAGTCCTATATTGAGAAAAAAAGAGAAAAAGAAAAAATGAGATTATGAAAAGAGGAAAGAGAGAAAAAAGAACCATATTCCCATGGTAAATAAGAAGATTGTTGAGATGCTTGTTGTCTGCTTGCCTTGTCATTTTGATATGGGGATTCTTCCGTATCATGGAGCAAGGGGTACTCTGTTGGCGGTTCTCTATGATACACATGTACTTACGATGACAAGAACTTACCGGTGACTAAACTTTAGTAGCATGAGGAGCGGCCCTCGTATTCAAGGGACGTGAGATTTCCAACTTATACTTCATCAAGCATATACACCATAGTTTTTTCACTTTAACCTTAATCACTTCAAGATGCTTATGATAGGGGCAATGAGAGCTGAAAGCTAATAAATACCATAATTTTGGGAAGCTCTTTATGAAACTTGAATCCCTACTTCCTTCTATGAAGGCCTTTCTTTTACCTTTTTGTTGAGTCTCCACCTTCTACCTTTATGCACCTACTTTGAGAGCATAGTGGCCATTCTTAGTTCTATGTGCATTGTCCCAAGACTTGTTGATTTATGCATAGATTTGATATTGCTTGTTTTAAACTATTTGTATCTAGTCACTCTTATGAACTTTGAAGGTGTCCTATGCATTTATATTTGCTACTCTATGAAGAACAAGCTGAATGCCATTATGCTATGTTTTCTATATGTGAAACAAACAAACGTCTTGCAAAGCATTGTTATTCATGAATATTTTGTTTGTGACTTTTCATGTTACATCAGAGTTTCTTTGGCTTATTGCTAGAAGTTTGTCTTTCATGTTATGATTGAAGTACTATGATCCCAGCTTTGAATGTTTTACAAATACTTTGATCAAGTTTATGATGGTGCATGTCACCTCAAAATATATTCTTTCTTTTTATCACTTACCTACTCGAGGACAAGCAGAAGTTAAGCTTGGGGATGTTGATACATTGCAAATGTATCTATAATTTTTGATGTTCCATTCTTGGTTTTATCTACTTTCTTGTGTTTTCTCCACACTTTGGAGTACTTTTCATATGATTTCTTGGACTAACCTATTAACAAGAGCCACAATGCCAGCTGCCTGTTTTCTGCTGTTTTTTGTTTCAGGAAGTCAGAAAATGAATATTCTCGGAATTGGACGGGACAAAAGCCAAAGTCAATATTTCACCGGGGGGAACACGGAGCCAGAAGACGAGACGGAGAGGGGCCAAGGTCCAGCCACACAATAGGGTGGCGCGGGCCCCCTTGGCCGCGCCACCAGGTGGTGTGGGCCCCTCCGGCCTCCACCGACCTTGCCCTTTCGCCCATATATTCCTCCTGATGTGGAAACCCTAAATCATCAAGCCTCCAGCCACAAAAAGTTCCGCAGCGCTGCCGCCACCGAAGGGGAGATTCGGGGGACATAAAGTCTCTATTCCGGCACCCTGCTAGGACGAGGAAGTGCCCCGGGAGCTATCTCCATCGATCTCCACCACCATCTCCATCGCCGTTGCTGATTTCCATGATGAGGAGGGAGTAGTTCTCTCTCGAGGCTAAGGGTTCTACCGGTAGCTATGTGTTCATCTCTCTCTCTATGCATGATATTATTGAGATCGTGATCTTGTAATCTATAGATCTACCTTGCTACTCATGTGCTTTAATAGATCTTTGCTCTCCCCATGTGTGTGAAGTTGACAGTGTGTACACCATGGTGGCACTTAGGCTAGAGATTACAAATACTTGTTATGAGTTATATTTGGAGTTGGATGTCTTTATGAAATTATGGTGTTTGTTTGAACCATCTAGTGCTCAAGGTGACAGTGTGGGGCTATCTAGATGGGAAATATGAACTTTGAGGTGTGCTGTTATAGCCCTACCATCGATTAGAGTGTTCAATCGGAGAGTAGTTAAGAGTAGTATCATGAAGAGAATATATTTATATGAGAGTGTTCACTAGTTAAAGTATGATCCCTAGGCCTTGTTTCTAAGCATTGAAACACCGTTTTCTATTAGATCTATTACATGTTTGCTTGCTTCCATCTTTATTTCAGTTTTACTTTAGTCTTTTCCATGCCATCAAGCTATTTTCTAGCACCGGTACCACTTATAATTATCCATACCACTTGTATTTCACTATCTCTTCGCCGAACTAGTGCACCTATACACCTGACAAGTGTATTGGGTGTGTTGGGGACACAAGAGACTTCTTGTATCTTGATTGCCGTGTTGCTTGAGAGGGAATACCGTTGACCACTTCCTCCCTGAGTTCGATAAACCTTCGGTGATCCACTTAAGGGAAAACTTGCTGCTGTTCTACAAACCTCTACACTTGGAGGCCCAACAACTGTCTACAAGAATAGAAGTCCGTAGACATCAGGATGCCACACGCCAAGTATACAGACATATATATATATAGTGGATCGACAACATGTTGTACTTGCGATTCCCATGTTTTATGGGTTTTGAAGCTTCCTAGCTAACCCCGCACATTTGAATGACTTTATGTCGATATCACGGAATTAGGTCAAATTTGAAACTACAAATAAATTGTAGGTTTTGCTTTGATAGATTTACGAAAAAGCTTTTGGACGTACCATTCGAGGGTTCAAAATTAATATACCAGAAACCAGCGAGAGTTTTGATGATAGATTCAACTTCTTGCTAAGACTTTGCATATTGATAATTTAACAAAATTAGGTCAAACTTGAGCTAGCTACAAGTAAACGCCATATATTCCTCTTGAATTAAATGTCTTTTCAAGGTAGATCATCAGTGCATCTTCTTGTAGTAAATAATGTTGTTGGTCTGAGTTTCAACTATCAAGAAAGAACAGTCAATTCTACATTTTCTGAGTGAAGAATACGAGCGAGGTTGTTCTTTTTCCTTAAGAAAAGTCCGAAGAAAATTGGATCTGAATGCCACAAGCCAAGTTTACATACATATATATTGGACCAACATGTTGTACCAACGACTCCCATGTTTTATGAGTTTTCAAACTTCCAAGCTAACTCTTCCCATTAGAATGACTTTATGTCAATTTATCGAAATATATATGGCGGATCGACAACATGTTGTACTTACGATTCCCATGTTTATAGGTTTTGAAGCTTCCTAGCTAACCCGCACATTTGAATAACTTTATGTCGATATCTTAGAATTAGGTCAAATTTGAAACTACAAGTAAATTGTAGGTTTTGCTTTCATAGATTTACGAAAAAGCTTTTGGACATACCCATCGAGGGTTCAAATTTAATATACCAGAAACCAGAGAGAGTTTTGACGATAGGTTCAACTTCTTGCTAAGACTTTGCATATTGATAATTTAACAAAATTAGGTCAACCTTGAGCTAGCTACAAGTAAATGCCATAGATTGCCCTTGAATTAAATTTATTTTCATAGGTAAATCATCGGTGCATCTTCTTGTAGTAAACAGTGTCGTTTGTGTGAGTTTCCAACTATCAAGAAAGAACATTCAATTCTACATTTTTCGAGTGAAGAATACGAGCGAGGTTATTCTTTTTCGTAAAGAAAAGTCCGAAGAATATTGGATCTGAATGCCACAAGCCAAGTTTACATACATATATATTGGACCAACATGTTGTACCAATGATTCCCATGTTTTATGAGTTTTCAAACTTCCTAGCTAACTCTGCCCATTAGAATGACTTTATGTCGATTTATGAAAATTAGGTCAAATTTACAAGTACTAGTCAATTGCACGTGCCTTGCACGTGAGACTCAGATAATAGACATCTGGCAAATCATCACTATATCAAATTATTGTAGGTAAAGCGAAAAAAATATAATAGGTAAAATTTGAACTACTACAAGTAAATTGTGTAGGTTGCTTTCAAAGTTTAACGGAAAAGTTCTTAGAGGTACCCATCGGAGGGGGCGCGGGGGGGGGGGGGGGGGGGGGGGGGGGTTCATTAATATACTATCACAAACTAAAAGAGAGTTCGGACGATAGGTTCATCTTCTTGCTAAGATTTTGCATCTTGACAGCTTAATGAAATTAGGTCAAACTGGAGCTACAACTAAGTGCGATAAGTTGCTCCTGACTTTAATGAAATTTGGTCAAACTTGAACTAGAAGTAATAAATTTTAGGTTTCTTTGAAAGTTTTATGAAAAAAGCTTTTAGAGGTACCCATCGAGCGGTTAATTTATATATCAGAAACCATAAAGAGTTTTGACGAGTGGTTCGACTTCTAGCTAAGATTTTGCATCATGAAAATTTTGAACACCTTTTGAAAACGATCACATGAAATAGGGACAGAGGGGAAATGATATTTCTATTCTCTATGGGCAACCCACAAGATTGAGGTGCACCTTAGGCTTAAAGATAACTTTATTTTTCCACTATGTATAAGGTGTACCTTAGCGGATGCCCCATAGTAGGACATATTAAGGTGTGCTTTTTTACACAATGCGGGAGTAGTATATTCCTTTGCTTAGACATGTGGTCACCTCTGTCCACACGTTTTACATGGTGAGAGAATAAAACGTTGGCAGGGGAAGAGGGCAGCAGCGAAGAGAAGTTGAAGGTGGTTCCATATCAGAGCAAAGTTATGATGGGTTTCTGACACGAGGTACTCCTGCGGCCTTAAAGTGTACTACACTACGCTAGTACTAGTAAATTTCAGGACCAATGCACTGAAAACTAATTGTGAGTTTTCTCTCTCCTTTGTTGTCTCTCACCATCCATCCTCCCTCTCTCCTACCCTTTCCCCTCGCGCACTGGCCCGGCTGATCTCTCCCTCGTCCACAGCGTGGTGCTACGCACGTGTACCTTGGTACGGCGACTCTGTGTCTCTGGCGTGTTCGGCAGCCGTGTTGATGTGGAGTAGGGACGAGGAGTACATAGGAAGGAAACCACTTTGGTCCTTGGCTGCAAAAAAATTCAAACTTTTCCAGTTTTTGAAATTTTCACCTTTTTCCCAAACATCGGGAGGGAAGGTTACTCAAAAGATCGACCATTCGCAATACTTCTTATCTTATCTTGATCTTGTTTTATCTCTTACAGTACCATTCCATACCACTTTATAGTGTACGGATAACTTCGAACATTGACCGTTGGATCAAGACGGCAAATCCAAACATTGCTAACCGTTGCATCTTATTTTCCATTCTTAGCATCTACAAAATTCTACTGATAGTCTTAGCACGATGAACGCTAGTATGTGCAAACCTCAAAACACACACTTCATTGCTCAGTTCAAGGGTCCTTGTGCTAAATGCATGGACTTGGGTGCAATTTTCATTTTTATTAGGTCCTTGATGTAACTTGTACTTCCACCGACCGTGTTAACTCTCAAGCATCTCGCTCCTACAAGACCTACCACAGTTAAAAGAAAATGCAACCGCCCCAATTATCAAACAAACTGGACCACAATTTTTTATAGTACATAATACCCAAGTTTTTAGTACTAGGATTTTTCAAGCTTCCTAGCTAACTTCGCACACTTCAGTGACTTCTTGTTCATTAACGAAATTAGGTTAAACTTGAACTGCAAGTAAGTACGATAGATTGCTCTTGAATTAAATGTATTTTCGGAGGTAGATGGGTGCATCTTCTTGTAGTAAACAATGTCGTCAGTGTGAGTTTCCAACTATTAGGAAATAAAATTCTCAGTTTTCCGAGTGATGACGAGATGGTTCTTCTCTGTAAAGAAAGCTCGAAGAATATGGATCTCAATGCCATACGCCAAGCTTCTAGACATATTAAGTGGACCAACGTGTTTTACTTACGAT
The DNA here is from genome assembly GCA_910589775.1 of Avena eriantha. Taxonomy (NCBI): domain Eukaryota; kingdom Viridiplantae; phylum Streptophyta; class Magnoliopsida; order Poales; family Poaceae; genus Avena; species Avena eriantha. Next base: position 19,528,523 of record OU342740.1, read on the forward strand.
TCCCATATGTTTTTTGAGTTTTCAAACTCCCTAGCTAATTAACTCTGCCCACTTGAATGACTACATGTCGAGTTATCGAAATTAGGTCAAACTTGAACTATAACTAAATTATAGGTTGCTCTGAAAGTTTTACGAAAAAGCTTTTGGAGGTACCGTACCGATCGGGGGGGTGTCACAATCAATATATGAGAAACAACCGAGAGTTTTGACAACAGATTTGACTTCTTGCTAAGATTTTGCATCGCATGACACTATTTAACAAAATTGGGTCAAACTTGAGCTACAAGTAAGCGCGATAGATTGCTGTTGAAATATATGACTTTTCAGAGAGGTAGATGGGTGCATTTTCTTGTAGTAAATAGTGCCTTTGGTACGGTGTGATTTTTCAACTATATTAATAAAGAAGATTCAATTATTCTCAATTTTCTGAGTGATGACGAGTGAGGTTGTTCTTTTCCGTAAAGAAATGTCCGATGAATAATATTGGATCTAAATGCCAGAAGCCAAGTTTACCGACATATATAGTGGACCAACATGTTGTACTGATGTCTACGCACTTCTATTCTTGTAGACAGTTGTTGGGCCTCCAAGTGTAGAGGTTTGTAGAACAGCAGCAAGTTTTCCCTTAAGTGGATCACCCAAGGTTTATCGAACTCAGGGTGGAAGTGGTCAAAGGTATTCCCTCTCAAGCAACCCTTCAATCAAGATACAAGAAATATCTTGTGTCCCCTACACACCCAATACACTTGTCAGGTGTATAGGTGCACTAGTTCGGCGAAGAGATAGTGAAATACAAGTGGTATGGATAATTATAAGTCGTAACGGTGATAGAAAATAGCTTGGTGGCGTGGAAAGAACTAAAGGCAAACTGAAATAAAGATGGAAGCAAGCAAACATGTAACAGATCTAGTAGCAAATGAAGTTTCAATGCTTAGAAACAAGGCCTAGGGATCATACTTTCACAAGTGAACACTCTCATATAAATATATTCTCTTGATGATACTACTCTTAACTACTCTCTGGTTGAACACTCTAATCAATGGTAGGGCTATAACAACACACCTCAAAGTCCATCTTTCCCATCTAGAAAACCCCACACTATCAGCTTGAGTACTAGATGAGTCCAACAAACACCACAATTTCATAAAGACATCCAACTCCAAATATAACTCATAACAAGTATGTGTAATCTCTAGCCTAAGTGCCACCATGGTGAGCACGCTGTCACTTTCACACACATGGGGAGAGCAGAGATCTATTAAAGCACTTGAGTAGCAAGGTAGATCTATAGATTACAAGCTCATGATCTCAATAAGATCATGCATAGAGAGAGAGAGATGAACACACAGCTACCGGTAGAACCCTTAGCCTCGAGAGAGAACTACTCCCTCCTCATCATGGGAATCAGCAACGGTGATGGAGATGGCGATGGAGATCGATGGAGATGGCTCCGGGAGCACTTCCCCATCCCGACAGGGTGCCGGAACAGAGACTTTCTGTCCCCCGAATCTCCCCTTTGGTGGCGGCGGTGCTGCAGAACTTTTCATGGCTGGAGGCTTGTCTTTTTAGGGTTTTGGTATCGGGAGGCTCTTATAGGCGAAGGAGGCAAGGTCGGTGGGCGGCCAGGGGGCCCACACCACCTAGTGGCGCGACCAGGGCTAGCCCGTGCCACCACATGGTGTGGCCGCCCTGTGGCCCCTCTCCGTCTCATCTTCTGGCTCCGTGAGTCTTCCGGTAAAATATCAACTTTGGCTTTTGTCCGGTCCAATTCCGAGAATATTCCTTTTCTGACTTTCCTGGAACCAAAAACAGTAGAAAACAGGCAACTGACACTGTGGCTCTTGTTAATAGGTTAGTCCAAGAAATCATATGAAAAGTACTCCAAAGTGTGGACAAAACACAAGAAAGTAGATAAAACCAAGCATGGAACACCAAAAATTATAGATACATTTGCAATGTATCAACATCCCCAAGCTTAACTCCTGCTCGTCCTCGAGTAGGTAAGTGATAAAAAGAAAGAATAATTTTGAGGTGACATGCACCATCATAAACTTGATCAAAGTATTTGTAAAACATGAAAATTTGGGATCATAGTACTTCAATCATAACATGAAATGCAAAGTTCTAGAAATAAACAAAGAAACTATGATGCAACATGAAAAGGCACAAAAGAATCATGAATAACAATGCTTTAAAAGACGTTTGTTTGTTTCACATAAAGAAAACATAGCATAGTGGCATTCAGCTTGTCTCTCATAGAGTAGCAAATATAAATGCATAGGACACCTTCAAAGTTCATAAGAGTGACTAGATACAAATAGTTTAAAACAAGCAATATCAAGGTATGCATCAATCAACTAGTCTTGGGACAATGCACATAGAACTAAGAATGGCCACTATGCTCTCAAAGTAGGTGCATAAAAGTAGAAGGTGGAGACTCAATATAATGGTGGAAGAAAGTCCTTTTTATAAAAGGAAGTAGGGATTCAAGTCTCATAAAGAGCTTCCAAAAATTATGGTACTTATAGCTTTCAGCTCTCATTGCCCCTATCATAAGCATCTTGAAGGTGATTAAGGTTAAAGTGACACAACTAAGAGGATATTCTTGACAAGTTATAAGCTGAAATCTCATGCCCCTTACTTACAAGACCGAACCTCATGCTACTCAACTTTAGTCACAAGTGAGCTCTTGTCATTGTAAGTACATATGTATCATAGAGAACCGCCAACAGGGTACCCCTTACCCGATGATACGGAATAATCCCCATATCAAAATGACAAGGCAAGCAGACAACGAGCATCTCAGCAATCTTCTTATTTACCATGGGAAAATGGTGCTTTTTCTCTCTTTCCTCTTTTCATAATCTCTTTTTTTCTCTTTTCCACTTTTTTCTCAATATAGGACTCTTTTTTATAAGAAGAATGCTTCATAGACAGCTCATTATGGTTACGCTACAGGTTTCCACCATGACAGCATGGATTAGACCAGCGTCCCAGGCGTTTCTCTAACACATATACAAACTCCATGATCTTACAAGTTCCACTTTTATTTCACACCGCCGGGATCCATAAGCAAAAGAACATGGTATCAACTTGGTACAAAGTACAAGTGCAATCTTGAAAGCATTCCCCATGAAAGCATGGTTCTGCTAATTCCCAACAAACAAGTGCAAGCATATACAACATAGAAGACACAATGGTTCAAGTTTATTAAGGGCAAGAAAAGTAAAGTGTGCCATCAAGTTTGTGAGAGCTTTAATCACTAGTTTTCTCATAACAAATTTAATTTGGAAGGTAAACAAAAGCATGAATATACTTGGAATAGCATAAGCTAGTAGGTAGGTATGGTGGACTCTTTGGAATAACTTGGTTTAGGGAGTTGGATGCATTAGTGGAACTCATACTTTGTTGTGGAGGCTAGCAAAATACTGGGAGCGACAAACTAAGAGAGCAATAATGGCCATAATCATGCAGAGCGACAAAACATCATTGATCAAAGCATAAAGTGATACTACAAGTTGAAAACTAAAGGTACATAAAGGCTATGGTGACTTTGGATAGTCATAACATGGTGTGAGCATGTGCCAAGTCAACCCAAATAAAGCATCAAAGGAGAATACCACTATACTATGCTTTAATATGCTAAAACAACGCATGATTCATCCAAGGCACATTAAGCAATCTCAATTGTTTATAATAAGTCATGCTACAGAAAAGAATGCTAAGCATAAAGCCAAAACAATATCAAGCATGGCATGAAAAAGCATAGGTCACAGTCAAAAACAAGCTCCTTTTACCACTTAAGCATGAACTTTCCTACTCTTTTCCAAACCAAACCAAACTATTTGCAAACCAGTGTATGAAAGAGGGGGTCCAACCAATTTTATTCAGAAAACTAAGCAAACAAAATCAAACGAAAAAACAAAACGAAAATGAAAAAGAAGACGCTCCAAGAAAAATTCAACTGTGCATGGAACAATAAAAATGAAGCGTTTGGAAGAAACCTGGGATTTTTATTGATGAAGAAGGGGATGCCTTGCGCATCCCCAAGCTTTGACGCTTGTACTTCTTGGATATTTCTTGGGGTGACACGTGTGGCATCCTCAAGCTTGAGCTTTAGTCCATCCTTCATCTCATTACTCATTCCTTCCATACACCTGAAATTTTTCCTTCATACAAAACTTCACATAATCTTTATTAGCAACATTAGTGCACTCAAGATAAATAAGTCTTAAGGTTCAGTTCTAACACCAAATAAACTTCCATTAGAACACTAGCTACTGTAGCACTTCCCTCAAAAAGCTCAATTCCCCAAAAGAACACAAAAAGGAACCAAAAAGAAGCAAATGCAGAAAATGGCAGAAATCTGTCAAAACAGACCAACAGGTAAAGATGAATTTTTTCGAAAATCTTTTGTTGCTCAAATAAAAAATTGTTGAACTAACTGAAGTTAGATAACAACCTGGGGAAGAAAAAAAAATCACACCTCAAAAAGACGTACAGATATTTTACACGAATTTTTATGGTAAAGCACAGAAATCTGTTTCGGGACAGCAACTTTGCCAATCATTACTTCTCTCTCATTAGAGGTTACTCTTGGTACAAAAAGCAAATAAAAAGGATAAGGAGTGGTTATTATAGAGGTAATAACTTCCAAGACTCGTCTAAAACTTTTGGGTTATCTCCCAATAAGTACATTTTTCTTTAATGCCTTTAAGTTAGGCTTGATAATTTGAGAAGATGCTCACATAAGAAATACGAATTGAAGTAAAAGAGAGCATTAAGAAGAAAATTCAAAGCACATTTAAGTCTAACCCACTTCCTATGCATAGGAATCTTGTAAAGAAACAAGTCATGAAAGCACAAAGCAACAAGCATAGGAAAGCAAAACAAGTGCAACTTCAAGACTTTCAACATAAAGAGGGGAAACTTAATATTATTGAGATGCATAAAACCATGTTTCCCTCTCTCATATTAATTTTCAATAGCATCATGAATAAAATTAACAATATAACTATCACATAAAACATTCTTATCATGAGCCACATGCATAAAAGAATTAATACTCCCCACATAAACATAATCATACTTGTTAATTGTAGTGGGAGCAAATTCAACAAAATAGCTATCATTATTATTTTCATCACCATAATCATCAAATATAGGAGGCATATTATAATCATAATTAATTTCCTCCTCAATAGTAGGTGGGCTTAAAATATCATATTCATCATTGTAATCATCATATATTAGAGGTTTAGTATCATCAAAGTAAATTTTCTCCTCCATGCTTGGGGGACTAAAAAGATCATTTCATAAAAACTAGCTTCCCCAAGCTTAGAATTTTCCATAGCATTAGCAATAATGGTGTCCAAAGAATTTATACTAACAACATTGCTATTAGCATGCAAATAAAGCTCCATAGGTTTTTTAATTTTCTCTTCAAACACTTCATGTCCTAATTTAAGATAAATACTATAAAGCTCTATAATTTTTTTTGTTTTCCATTAAGCCTAACTAGTGAAAACAAGAAACAAAAAGACAAAATTGCAGAATATAAAGGAAATAACTTCGAGCACTCACACCAAAAAATAGGCGTTTGCCGTGTGAGGTTCTTCTTCTTTAATCCTCCGGTGTGAATACCTTTTACCTTTCCTCCCCGGCAACGACGCCAGAAAATAGCTCGATGTCTACGCACTTCTATTATTGTAGACAGCTGTTGGGCCTCCAAGTGCAGAGGTTTGTAGAATAGCAGCAAGTTTTCCCTTAAGTGGATCACCCAAGGTTTATCGAACTCAGGGAGGAAGTGGTCAAATGTATTCCCTCTCAAGCAACCCCGCAATCAAGATACAAGAAGTCTCTTGTGTCCCCAACACACCCAATACACTTGTCAGGTGTATAGGTGCACTAGTTCGGCGAAGAGATAGTGAAATACAAGCGGTATGGATAATTATAAGTGGTAACGGTGATAGAAAATAGCTTGGTGGCATCGAAAGAACTAAAGGCAAACTGAAATAAAGATGGAAGCAAGCAAACATGTAACATATCTAGTAGCAAACGAAGTTTCAATGCTTAGAAACAAGGCCTAGGGATCATACTTTCACTAGTGAACACTCTCATATAAATATATTCTCTTCATGATACTACTCTTAACTACTCTCCGGTTGAACTCTCTAATCAATGGTAGGGCTATAACAGCACACCTCAAAGTCCATCTTTCCCATCTGGAAAACCCCACGCTATCACCTTGAGTACTAGATGAGTCCAACAAACACCACAATTTCATAAAGACATCCAACTCCAAATATAACTCATAACAAGTATTTGTAATCTCTAGCCTAAGTACCACCATGGTGAGCACGCTGTCACTTTCACACACATGGGGAGAGCAGAGATCTATTAAAGCACTTGAGTAGCAAGGTAGATCTATAGATTACAAGCTCATGATCTCAATAAGATCATGCATAGAGAGAGAGATGAACACATAGCTACCGGTATAACCCTTAGCCTCGAGAGAGAACTACTCCCTCCTCATCATGGTAATCAGCAACGGTGATGGAGATGGCGATGGAGATCGATGGAGATGGCTCCGGGGGCACTTCCCCGTCCCCGTAGGGTGCCGGAACAGAGACTTTCTGTCCCCCGAATCTCCCCTTCGGTGGCGGCGGTGCTGCGGAAGTTTTCGTGGCTAGAGGCTTGTCTTTTTAGGGTTTTGGTATCAGGAGGCTCTTATAGGCAAAGGAGGCAAGGTCGGTGGGCGGCCAGGGGGCCCACACCACCTGGTGGCGCTGCCAGGGCTAGCCCGCACCACCACATGGTGTGGCCGCCCTATGGCCCCTCTCCGTCTCGTCTTATGGCTCCGTGAGTCTTCCGGTAAAATATCAACTTTGGCTTTTGTCTGGTCCAATTCCAAGAATATTCATTTTCTGACTTCCTAAAACCAAAAACAGCAGAAAACAGGCAATTGGCACTATGGCTCTTGTTAATAGGTTAGTCCAAGAAATCATATGAAAAGTACTCCAAAGTGTGGACAAAACACAAGAAAGTAGATAAAACCAAGCATGGAACATCAAAAATTATAGATACATGTGTAATGTATCATGTACCAATGATTCCCATGTTTTATTTATGAGTTTTAAAACTTCATAGCTAACTCTGCCCATTTGACCAGATGACTTTATGTCGATTTATCGAAATTAGGTCAAATATGAAACTAGAAGTAAATTGTAGGTTGCTTTGAAAGTTTTACGAAAAATCTTTTGGAGGTCACAAAATATATCATAAAACACCAAGAGTTTTGACGATATGTTCAACTTCTTGCTAAGATTTTGCATCTTGACAATTTAACAAAATTAGGTCAAACTTGAGCTATAAGTAAGCGTGATAGATTGCTCTTGAATTAAATTCATTTTCAGAGGTACATCGATGCACCTTGTTGTGGTAAACAATGTCGTTAGTGTGAGTTTACAACTATCTGGAAAGAACATTCAATTCTACATTTTCCGAGTGAACATGAGCAAGGCTAGTTGTTATTTTCCGTAAAGAGAAGTCCAAAGAATATTGGATGTGGATGCCACAAGCCAAGTTGACAGGCATATACAGTCGATCGACAACATGTTGTACTTGTGATTCCCATGTTTTATGAGCTTTCAAACTTCCTAGCTAACTCTGCCCATTTTAAAGACTTTAAGTCGATTTATTGAAATTAGGTCAAATTTAAAACTACAAGTAAATTCTAGGTTCTTCTTTGTAATTTTTACGAAAAAGCTTTTAATTTAGAGGTACCCATCGAGGGTTCACAATTAATATATCTGAAAACAACTAGAGTTTTGACGATAGGTTCAACTTCTTGCTAAGATTTTGCATCTTGACAATTTAACGAAATTAGGTCAAACTTGAGCTACAAGTAAGCGCGATAGATAGATCTTGAATTAAATGTCATTTCAGAGGTAGATGGGTGCATTTTCTAGTAGTAAGCAGTGCCGTGGGTGTGAGTGTCCAAGTACCAGGAAAGAACATTCAATTCTATGTTTTCCGAGTGAAGACGAACGAGATTAGTTGTTCTTTTCCGTAAAGAGAAGTCCAAATAATATTGGATGTGGATGCCACAAGCCATGTTGACAAACATATATATATATATGTAGTGGATCGACAACATTTTGTACTTACGATTCCCATGTTTTATGGGTTCTGAAGCTTCCTAGCTAACCCCGCACATTTGAATAACTTTATGTCGATATCTCGGAATTAGGTCAAATTTGAAACTACAAGTAAATTGTAGGTTTTGCTTTGATAGATTTACGAAAAAGCTTTTCGACGTACCCATCGAGGGTTCAAATTTAATATACCAGAAACTAAAGAGAGTTTCGACGATAGGTTCAACTTCTTGCTAAGGCTTTGCATATTGATAATTTAACGAAAGTAGGTCAAACTTGAGCTAACTACAAGTAAACGCCATAGATTGCTTTTGAATTAAATGTATTTTCATAGGTAGATCATCGGTGCATCTTATTATAGTAAATAGTGTCATCGGTGTGAGTTTCCAACTATCAAGAAAGAACATTCAATTCTACATTTTCAGAGTGAAGAATACGAGCAAGGTTGTTCCTTTTCCTAAAGAAAATTCCGAAGAATATTGGATCGGAATGCCACAAGCCAAGTTTACATACATATATATTGGACCAACATGTTGTACCAATGATTCCCATGTTTTATGAGTTTTCAAACTTCCCAACTAACTCCGCCCTTTAGAATGACTTTATGTCGATTTATCGAAATTAGGTCAAATCTGAAACTACAAGTACTAGTAAATTGCACATGCCCTACACGTGAGACTTAGATAATAGACATCTTGCATATCATCACTATATAAAATTATAATAGGTAAAGCGAAAAAAATATAATAGGTAAAATTTGAACTACTATACGTAAACTATGTAGGTTGCTTTGAAAGTTTTACGGAAAAGCTCTTAGAGGTAACCATCGGAGGGGGTGTGGGGGGGGGGGGGTAAATTAATATACTATCAGAAACCAAAAGAGAGTTCTGATGACAGGTTCATCTTCTTACTAAGATTTTGCGTCTTGATAGTTTAATGAAATTAGGTGAAACTTGAGGCACAACTAAGTGCGATAGATTGCTTGAATTTAATGAAATTAGGTCAAACTTGAATTACAAGTAATAAATTGTAGGTTGTTTTAAAAGTTTTATGAAAAAAGCTTTTGGAGGTACCCATCGAGTGGTTAATTAATATATCAGAAACCACCGAGTGTTTTGACGAGTGGTTCAACTTCTGGCTAAGATTTTGCATCCTAAAATTTTTGAACACCTTTTGAAAATGATCCCGCACATCCGAACATAGTTCATGCCCCAAAATTTCAGATACTTCGAAATTCCCATTCGACTATTATTAAATTCGGTGGGTGGGGGTCTTCACTCGTAATTTTCCCAGTGTAGTGCTAGCAGTACCTAAACCCAACCCCCTCCCCTCTCTCTCCTCCAGGAATACGTCATCGGCCGGAACATCCCTGCTACACTTTAGCCGGTGTACCCACACACCTGATCTGCTCAACGAACCCTCTTGTCCGGCACGCTGAGCACATCATCGACCGCCTAGGATCTGCTCCACGGACGCCGTGGTCCAGTGTTCTGCTCGTATCCTCGCCGGCCCAAGATCTTCTTCCCCGCTGTCGACACCCACTATGACCATAGCACCTTCGGCGACCTCGACGTGACCCGTGAGGATGCGAAGGAGGCCTAGACGCCGCCTTGCCGAGGTAAAACCAGATCTCCCTGTGCGATTTGTTTGTTGGCAATATACTGTATTCGTGCTAAATTTCCTAACTAACAGGTTCTTTACTTGATATACACCTATTATATACTAAATTAACCCATTGTGGTTACGCTTAAACTCCATGCATTGAACTGTTTTGATGTACTATACTATTTCTTTGTGAATTATTAGTCACTTAACATATTTAGTTCTCTGCTATACCTGTCCACATGAGATATTATTATATAATATCTCTCCCATTCGCCGATATACGAACTATAGTATTTCCATCGTGCTATTGTCCTGCTATCCTATACTACACGTTTACACATGTCGTACTATTTGATCATTATGTACTGTCGATTTGATCCCTCTTAACCTGCGGCTCAAATTATTTGCTATTATTATGCAAGGAGCAGCCTCAGTTTGCACACAATATCATAGAGTGAATGGATCCTATAATCTCGTAAGACCCTATCAATTTTGTTTCACTTCATGCCAACGTATATCATGTTGGAACCTATTTGTATTTACAGTTGGCCTTACCTTTATGCAGTAGAGCAACAATACAAACTCTGCCCGTCCACACGAGCCGCCGTAGATCTCATGTAACACATGTCATAAGCCCCCCACCCGAAGTTTGGTCCTTGCCACATTTTTTGTTTGCTTAAATTTACCATTTGTCTTTCTTGTTTTCATATTTTTTTGCCAAAAATTAGCGTCAACCATTTTAGCCCCACTATGGTCTGCTTTTGTTCCATGTGCTTAGTTCAATTTCCTAGATATGGAGAGGCCAGGTGACATGGGTATACCCTACGGGTACACAGGTTCGGTATATACGGTCTAGATACGGTGCAAGGCCATGGCGTTGCCAAGGCCCAAATGGAGAATTCGAGTGGCCCACGAACTCTTGATTGCTTGCGAGACAAGAAGAAGCTTAAGATAGAAAGTTTTCAGGGAAAACCCTAATCTGTAACCGATTCGAGCTGCTACCCGAGACCTAGCCTATCTATATAAAGGCTAGGAGGGGGCGGCGAGGAGGACACATGCAACCCTAGTTTCCATAACTCCCGCCAGATTGCAGCTGCGCGCCCCTGTAATCTTCGATTCCTTCGTTAATTCCAAGAACAGACAAGCAGGAGTAGGGACCTCTACGAGGCCTGAACCTGGGTAAAACTTGCGTCCCTTGTGCTTGTTTGCTAGCTGACTAATGCCTCCGGCGCTCCCTTCTTCTCCAAAACCCAAGCCCATAACAATGGGCATTGACGAGTTAAACCCTCGACAATTGGCACCGTCTATGGGAATTGGGAGTGCTGATGTCGCGACTTCTTTGGCCCCATCAACCACGATCTACAACTCTGCAACAGCGGAGATTCGCTAGCTCTTCGGCGCGTTCGACTTCACCGTCCACACGCCGGCCACTCGTCCGGCTTTCGAGTCCGTGGGCGATGGAATCAGTCTAGCGATTGGGAGCTTCCGCTTCCAGGTTGATCATATGGGTAAGCTTCGCATGCCTGACCAGCCGACGGCACCCACGATTGCTCTAGCATCGTGATTCCCAACACCAATCGGCACCCTTAGCGAGCTCAACGCCTCAGCAACAGCTGGGAGCACGGACGGCGACATCCGCCGTGGATCCGATCTGGGTGACCTGGCCACTGAAGACGGAGCCTACGGCTCTGGATCTGAAAGTTGCGGGAGCAACAACTTCTCCAACCACTTCATGTGCGCAGTCATCAACACAGGCGACACTATCGCCAATCGCGAAAACATTGGCCCCGGATCTGGCATCGGACCGCCGACTGGACCATCCAACGGGAGCATGCCCAATGGCGGCCCCACCAACGGTGGTAATGGCATGCCCGTCAACAATGGAGCGGCAGGAGAACCACCTACCATAGTGAATGAACACACGGGAGAGTGCGTGGTGATCAAGCTCAACAACAACGAATGGGCCCGCTGTCGAGAAGCTTTGCGAGGCAATCCTCTACCCCACAATTCCTCGCAAGACATGTTGATGGGCTACCATTGGCTACTGAAGGAGGAGTACAGACGCCAGCTACATGCAATCACGCAACTCTAAGAACGTAAAAAGGAGGCGGACGAAGCAAGCCTTCGCCGAGCCAGGCTCTCCTCCCATGGAGGATCCTCCTCCAAAGGCAATGAGTACCTGGCCAACAAGAGAAGATCTCGACTGGCCCACCTCACCGAGGAGGAGCGCGTGGAGGCCGTGAAAGTCCTCGACTTCGGCTCCATGACGGTGGATACACGGGGCAACGTGCTCCCAAAGATGCCGCAAGCCGCGGTAACGGTGGCCACCATGTACCTCCTCAACAACCAGCCGCCAGCAGGAGATCCACGAGTTGCCATGCACCGATCTACGATTGTGGGCTTGGGGCTAGTCGAGACAGCTCTCGACAAAAAACCTACACCAGAGCCAAAGAAAAGCAAGGCTCTGGCAAAACACTACTCCTCGCCTTAGTCCAGCGATGATAGCCACGACCTATCCCGGCGTCACCGCTCACGACGGCATGATCGCGACTACGATGCACGCGATGACCTCACGCAGCGCAAAATCGACAAATCAAGGGCAAGACGTGCTCGCTCGACTGACTCAGAAGAGGACGAGACTGAACTCTGCGGCACCAGATGCTTCAGTAGGGCCATCAGGCAGAAGCGAATGCCTAAGGGGTTCAAACTCCCATTGGAGAACCCAAAATTTGATGGTCTATAGGACCCAAAAATCTGGTTAGAAGACCACATCTCCTCCTTCAGACTACATGGCGGGAGTCGAAGCACGGCCATGCAATGCCTATAGCTACAGCTGCAGGGCGCCGCTCGCGCATGGCTCAACAATCTCCCGCGCGGATCCATTCGTAGCTGGGAATAGCTGGTCTACAGCTTCGTATGCAATTTCAAGGGCACCTACAAAAGGCCCGCGTCAATCAAAGAGTTGAGAAGCTGCCAACAAAGGTTGGGCGAATCGCTACGCTCGTACATCCAGAGGTGGTCCATCATCAAGAACTCCACAGAAAACATCTCGGAGGACCGCGCAATCGACGCATTCAATGGCGGTGTTCGCCGTATAGAGCTCAGGGAAGAGCTGGGTCGCTCGAAGCCCAAAAAGATCGACCACCTAATGGAAATCGTGAATCGGTGGGCTGACAGAGAAGACTCGGTGAAGAACTGCACATACTTTAACGACGATGACGACCTTGGGCGTAGACGCGATCGCCGAAGCAAATGTCGAATGCGTGTCTACGATGACCGCAACAAAGTCAACTTGGTCGTAGCCGGCTACGCCGACAAATACGACGAACAACCGCAACAGCGGATACCGTAGTGGTGGATACCGCGACAGGGGAAAAACCATGCAGGTGTGGCAACGCCACACTCGTGAAGAGGAACCCGCAACATCTATCAAGGACAAACTATCCGGGCCCTGCAACTACACTTCTACATCGACAAGCACGATGGAAAGAAGAAATCCAACCACCTTCTCAAGGACTGCCGCGAGTTCCTCAAACTCCACGAAGGCTGGCCCTGATGAATCGCGACGTAGTCAATAGGGCTATGGAGCCGCCCTAGGCGCTGTGGCACATGGAGCTCCTCCACCACCACCCGGACCACCACCGCCCGCGGCCACACCGGTACAACATCATGGAGGCGAACCATACCCACGAGTCGTGGGCAACATGGGGATGAATCAAAAGGGGCGTCCCTCAAATCGAGTGCAGAAAGCCATCACTCGCCAAGTCAACTTGGCGATAAACTCTCCACCTTCCACCACTAAGTACCTCAGTGGAAGCGACTCCTGCATCACCTTTGATAGGCGTCACCACCCGCGACAAGTTCCTCGACCAGGGCATTGTCCCCTCGTACTCGAGGCGCAGATTGGGGGTTTCGACATGAGTCGTGTCTTCATGGATGGTGGCAACGGCATTAACCTCATGCCCGCGAGTACCTTGCGGGTGATGAGGATCCCTCTGACATGTCTAGAAGTTTCAGACACGACGTTCCATGGCATCGTCCCAGGGAAAGGCATATATCCCCTAGGCAAAATCAACCTCGACGTCATCTTCGGCACGCCGCAAAACTTTTGGCGAGAGCGCATCGACTTTGAGGTCGTCGACTGGCCTTCACAATATCAATGCATCCTCGGACGTGTCGCGTTCGCGAGGTTCATGGCAATACCACACTGCGCCTACCTACAGATGAAAATGCCTGGTCCAAACAGCGTCATTAGAATCAACGGCAACTTCGAGAGGTCTGACAGCTGTGATAGGGAATTCAACAGAATCTCCTAGTCCTTTGGCATGCAGGAGGAACTCGCAAGATTAAAGGAGTCGACAGACAACAGTCTGCCTCCCCTGAGCAGGCCAAGTTCACCCAACCTGTCCTTCGACCCGTCGGTGCACACGAAGAAAGTCCAGGTCCACCCAACGGACCCGACCAAGACGACCCTCATCGCCAACAACTTGAGTTCCACATAGGAACTCGCGCTCGTCGAATTCCTCCATGACCACTGGGAGATGTTCGCCTGGTGTCCAGCGGACATGCCAAGAGTCCCCAGGGAATTCGCCAAGCACTCACTCAATGTAAATGCAGACGCAAGGCCAGTCAAGCAGACAATTCGGTGACTGTCTGAACCAAGAGCAAAGGCAGTCAGAATGGAGATCAACAGACTCCTCAACGCCAAATTCATACGCGAGATCAAGGAAAGCACTTGGCTCGCCAACACAATGCTTATGCCTAAAAAGGACATAGATATCCTGCGGATGTGTGTGGACTTTACATCCTTGAATAGGCACTGCCGAAAGGATCACTTCCCGTTTCCATTAATCGACCAAATCATCGACCCCACCGCGGGATGTGAATGCCTCTGCTTCCTTGACACCTACTCAGGCTACAATCAGATTCGAATGAAGGAGGAATACCAAGAGAAAACAGCGTTTACAATGCCCTTCGGCGTGTTCTGCTACAACACGATGCCCTTCGGGCTAAAAAATGCAGGAGCCATCTATCAGCGGTGCATGCAGGCCTGCCTCAAGAATCAACTTGGTCGCAACATCCAAGTCTATGTTGATGACATCGTCATCAAAACAAAAGAGGAAACCTTGCTAATCGACGATCTACGTGAAACCTTTGCCAACCTAGACCGCTACCGGATCAAGCTCAATCCGGACAAATGCGCCTTCGGTGTACCATCTGGGCAACTACTCGGGTATCTCATCTCCACGAGAGGGATCGAGGCAAACCCGAAGAAAATAAAAGCCATACTAGCAATGGAGAAGCCAAAAAACGTAAGAGGCGTTCAGCAGTTGGCTGGGCGAATCACGGCGCTCAGTCGATTCATCAGTCGAATGGGCGAAAAGGCACTGCCCTTCTACCAACTTCTCCGCAAGACTGACAAGTTCGAGTGGACAGACGAAGCACAAGAAGCATTCGAAGACCTTAAACGTCTACTATCCACCTCGCCAGTAATGGTGACGCCTCGCGAAAAGGAGCCATTGATGCTCTACATCTCCGCCACCAACCAGGTGGTCAGCACGGTGCTCATGGTGGAACGAGCCGAGGAAAACAAGGTACACGGGGTCCAGCACCCAGTCTACTACCTCAGCGAGGTCCTCACGCCAACAAAACATCGGTACCCGCACTACCAGAAGCTAGCGTACGGTCCCTTCATGACAGCCAGGCAACTGCGCCACTACTTTCAGGAGCACCCAGTCGTGGTGGTCAACGACGCCCCGCTCGGGCACATCCTCAACAACCCTGATGCCACCGGAAGAGTCGCGCTTTAGGGAATTGAGCTGTCTCCACGAGACATCACATATGAAAAGAGCGACGCGATCAAGTGGCAAGTCCTCCCCGATTTCCTCGTGCACTGGATGGAGAACCAACTCCCCGAAAAGCCAGATATGTCCTATCTCTGGACAATGCACTTCGATGGGTCCAAACAAAAGGACGGGGCTGGCGTAGGTGTCATACTGACATCGCGCTAGGGAGACAAGCTAAAATACATTCTGCGAATGCAGTTCATGGCCTCCAAGAATGAAGCTGAGTACGAGGCCCTAATCCATGGGATGCAGATGGCGAAAGCCTGCGGCACCAAGAGGCTCATCATCTACGGTGACTCCAAACTGGTGGTGAACCAAACAATGCACGAGTGCGACACACTGAGCGACAACATGATCGCCTATCGCGACATCTACAACACTCTCAAAGGGGACTTCAACGGCTGTGAGCTGTGGCACGTAGGCCGCGAAAGCAACGAAGAGGCGGACACACTCGCCAATATTGGCTCCACCTGCGCCCCCATACCACCTGGGGTATTTCTCGAGCATATCTGCGAACGCTCCATCAAGCCAAAGGCTCCAGAGAAGAAAGCAAGCGCGTCAACGGACTCGGGGGCTACAACACCCAATGAGCCAAGGGCACTCGACGACCTGGAGCTCGACACAGGACTCGAAGGACCAATGGGTGTCATGATGATCGAGCCATCTTGGACTCAACCCTACATCACATATCTTCTCAGCAAGAGGCTACCTGACGACCCGATTGACGCGCGACACATTGCGCGATGATCCAAGGCATTCGCCATCATCAACGGCGAACTATACAAGCACAGCATCACAGGAGTACTCCAACGGTGCGTCTCCAACGGGGACGGAAGGGCCGTCCTCCTTGACATCCACGAAGGGAGCTGCAGGCACCATGCTGGCAGTCGCGCCCTCGTCGCCAAAGCTCTACGAGCTGGATTCTACTGGCCCACAGCCATGCGCGATGGCAAGGACATTGTCCAACATTGCAACGCTTGCCAGCAATTCATGGACAAACCACACACACTTGGCGCGGAACTCCGGTCAATACCATTGGCTTGGCCTTTCGCGCAATGGGGACTCGATATGGTCGGTAAGCTCCCGAAATCCTCGCGAGGAGGCTACGTCTACCTCTTGGTCGCAGTCGACAAATTCACCAAGTGGATTGAGGCCATGCCGGTGACAAACCAGTCAGGAGCCAGGGCCGTCAAGTTCTTCGAGTCCATTTTCTATCGCTTCGGAGTGCCACACAGCATCATCACGAACAATGGGACAAACTTCACCTCCAAGGAGTTCCAGAAATTCTGCGAAAACCTGGGAATCAACATAAGCTACACCTTAGTGGCTCACCCATAGACCAACGGTCAAGTCGAAAAGGCCAACGGCCTCGTCTGTGGTGGAATCAAGAAACGACTCCTCTGGCCACTTGAACAAGCCGCCGGATGCTAGCCAGATGAGCTGCAATCCGTACTCTAGAGCTTGCGCACAAATCCAAAGAGCGCCATGGGAAACACCTCGTTCTTCATGGTGCACGGGCCTGAAGCGGTGCTACCCGCAGAAGTACGCTACAAAGCCCCACGGGTCGTTGCTTACAACGAGCAGGAGTCAACTCTTCCACTCGAAGATTTCGTCGACCTTCTTGACGAGGCGTGAGAAATCGTAGCGGAAAGATCAATATCTACTAGCAGAGCCTCCGCAGCTACCACAACAGAAGGCTACGCCCAAGATCCTTCGTCGAAGGACACCTAGTCCCGCGACTCAAGCAACAAGGGCATCTCAAGCTCGAGTCTCCCTGGGAGGGACCCTACGTGATTACAAAAGTAATCCCAGGTGGCGCCTATCGCCTTAAAGATTTCAAGACAGGAGTCGCATATTCCAACCCCTAGAACGTCGCACAGCTGCGTCGTTTCTACCCCTAGTCGTTTTTTACATTACAAATAAGGCTATTCAGCCAGGCTACTTAGCCACACATTATACCTCGTACTATTCTGCGAATAAATAAAGCTAAGTGCCCTGAAACTCTGTGTTTTCCCTTATTTTTCTGGCAATCTTATCACTCGGGGGCTACGCCACCCTTTACATCCTCGTTCTACGAACAAGTCGCGGTATCCCGAGTAGCTGACACAACATCAAATCGAACCCTTGATAAAAAACTAACCCAGTTGCAACGCACCTGACAGGTTGGCAAGGTGCTGAGATAACATAAGTCAGGCTAACGAAAAGGAACTGCAGAGTACAAATACACTCGCAAAATATATAAGCTAGCAAGCTCTTTACATATCAATAGAAATTAATTACACCCAACATATCTATACGAACTTTACAACACTTGTACAATTATGCACAGGACACAAGGTAAAGCTACTGCTGCAACAGAAGAACGTTCGTTTGCTCCTCGAAGAAGTCGACAATTTCTTCAGTTGGGCGATCAACTACCTGGTAATGTGGAACCATGTTCTAGGTCGAACCTTCCGGTAGGGTCGGCGGCCTAGCAGCAACAACTGCAACATCTACATCTGGCCTATGTAGTCGCACCAGCGACAAAGCATCCTTGGCACCAGCCACCAACTGCTGTCGCACGCACTCGCGAACTGCACTCAGATCTTGGAACTTCGCTAGAAGAGCCAACAGGCTTGAAGGGATGATGTCCAGCGGGAACATCGTTTGATAGATACGCCTAAGGGACGATTGCGCCTTCTTAAAAAAGTGGAGTACTCAAGAAGAACGATCCTGCAGGGTCGCAAGTGCGATCGCACGATCATGGTCAACCCAAAAGTACCCACTCGCCTGAAGTTGCTCCTGGGTTAAGTCATTCATCCGAATGTCAATCTGATCTTTCTCATCCTGCGGATGATGAGCACTAACAACTACCCCAAGCAAAAAAGGGCAAAGTATGAAGACAAGGCATTGCCACGACTAGCTAAAAGAAAAGATAAGAGGGCAGAAAGCTAACATTTGAACTGATCGCCCAGCTGCGTCACCTCCTCCAATAGATACTGCTCGCGGGCGGTAGCCTTCTCCGCCTTCGACTTCCATACATCAGCGCTACCACGGAGGATGGGAACTCACGCTCCAGTTGCTTAATGTGATCACGCAATCGCAAAAGCAAGGACAACTCGTCCACCTTTGAGCACGGCTGCACCAAGATATCATCGGTGGGTGGAGGATCGTGAGGACCACTCGAAGGACCACTCGAAGTACCCTATCACGAACCAAGCAAAAGCAAATAAGAGACAAAGAATACATTGGCAAAAGGCATAGACGCATTCAAGCTCAGCAAAAGTTTCGACTGGGACACTTCCATAAAAGCATTGTTCCAACACAGAAGTTAAAACTACAACTATTACAAGATAACTACTAAGGAGCAACCTACTTCTTCGACATCGACTTCGGGGGCCTCATCGAATCCGTGGAGGTCTCTAACGCCACAGACTTTCCAGTTTTGGCCCCTGATGCCACAGCCTTCGCCGCATTCTTCGCTCACTGCAGATCCTCAGAGTATTTGGCGACTATATTGATGAGCTGCGGCCCATATTTACCACAACCAGTAGCAAAGGGAGCAAACACTACCTATTGGCCATCTGCGCCGATGGGCATCGCCTTGGAAATCGTGGCAGGATCCACCTCCACGCCATGGGCTTGCACCATTGCGAGTGCCATGTCGGCACCGATGGATCGCTGGGAATTCCTGAAGTCCATGGGAATACCCCCAGCAAGGGATTCCACCAGGTCCTCCAGGTTGTCAAGTAGTTCAGCCTTGGAGATAGATCCCTGCGTATGCGACTGAGCACATTCTTGGCCTTCGTCAGCATCCCTTGGAGAGAAGCTCTGCGGTCTTCGACTGTGGCGACAGGACTAGCCAGTGCATCGTCATGACGAGGGGCCTGGGCGTCAAAGCTCAGGCCGCCGACATCTACATACAGTAAAGTGTTGGTACAATACCACGATGTCGAAGCAAGAAACAAAGAAACTTTAGCTGAAAGAATACCTGAGAGGAACTTAGCAATCGAGAAAAGCTGCTCCTCAAGCAACTTCTCCCTCTCGGCGTTGGAGGAATGCAAGTCTTCTTCGCGCTTCCGCAAGTCCTCAACACGCTTTTGCGATTCCTCCAAGGCCGCAATTGCTTCGTCGCGACTCTTCGCCGCCGCGGCAAGCGCCTTCTCAAGTGAAGCGGCATGGCACAGAAGTTCGTTATGCTCAACTGCAAGAAAGGATGTATCATCAATTGCATCTAGACACTTCACCAAATACAAAGGCAATACTAACCTTCTAAAACACGATGGCGATTGTCCAGTCGCGCATGCTGCCGACCCATCTCCAGAACTTGCTCCGCCAGGCGAGCAGCCTCCTTCACGATGAGCTGCATTAGAGAAAACAAAGTTCGGTAATAGCACCAAGAAAATATTCGACTACCAAAACAAACAAAAGGACGCTTACGTGGTCCTCCAGAGACTCCGAAGATGATTGCCGCACAGTCGTCCGGGTAACAATCTGGTGTTCCCCAGCATGCGGGGAACTCGAAGAATTGTGCCCGGAGTGGACAACCAATGGAGGAGAAGAAGATCGTTCGGCCACTTCTTTGGCCTTGGAGTCTGCGACTCCGGATTCCTTCACGAATTGGACGTCGCCAGAAGGTGACAATGCCGCTTGACTTCAAAAACACATCAAGAAAAAAACCTCAGGGAAAGCAATTCCAAACAAAGAAACTAAGGCAACGTCGCGAACTCACCAATCAAATTTATCAAGGTTGAAGGATTGCTTCTCCGACTCTGACGACTCCTTTGGCAGCCGCAGCTTCTTCCGGGTAGGAGGAGCCATGGAGCGCATAGGAACGGCGGGTATCAGCTCCTCTACAATAGCAGAAGGGCCTTCTGGCGTTGATGGTGATGAAGCATGCGAGTCCTTGATGCGGGATCTCTTGCGAGTGTCCTGGCCGCTGGACTCGGGGGCTCCCTTCTCCTCTTCAATTGGGACGGTCGACTCTGACTCGTCCTCTTCATCCACTTCGCGTGGGATAATCCCTTCAGGTTGTGGTGGCAAGTTCGGAGACACCTTCCAGTCCTACATTCAGAAGATACAACATTATATACAACATCACAAAAGCAGTCGCCAAAGGAAACTATTTCACAGAATAACTCTACCTCAGGAGGGGATTAGAGGCGTCGAAAGGAGGCATGACTAGCTCGCCTGGGAGAACCTCCTTGGTGGTGTATTTGGTAACCAGTCGCACCCTTTTATCAACATCACCCGTAGAATTGCCCTCAGCAGACACGCGGGTGACATCGTCAACACCGGTCCAGCAGTACATCGGGTGCACTCTGGCCTGCAAAGGCTGGAAGCGGTGGCGCAACCACGTGCGAATGAGGGCGGCGCCACCCTCTTCTTTACCTATGCGACTTTCAAGGTCGTAGACGCACTTGTACAGCACCTCCGTTTCCTCGGACTCGCCAGGCATCACTATGTTCTTCCAGGAGCGCCTCCTCTTGCACGGCGTCGCGGGATCGAAGGGCACGAGTCCGTATTGCTCTCCGTCGACCTTCTGGTTATGGATAAAACCATTTGTCCCTCCACCCTTGGACGGAATCAGTGAGATTGATGGCAAAGTAGGTAACAGAGGAGTCGACGTGGATTCCGCAGCATCCTACGTTGTCGACTACTGAACCGGATGCTGACTGGCGTTTCAGCTTAAAAAGCCTCTTAAAGAGGCCAAAGTGCGGCTTGATCCCGAGCCAGCACTCGCAAAGCATAATAAAGCAGGAGATGTGGAGAATAGAATTTGGGGACAGATGATGCAGCTGGAGCCCATAGAAGCAAAGGAGGCCCCTGAAGAAAGGATGCAGGGGCAGAGAAAGACCGCGATGATGAACGCAAGGAACATCACCCAGAAACTAGGAGGAGGACATGGAATTACCTCCTCGTCGGGCACTCGTGAGTCGCCCTGCACGGATGGAAGAACTCCATCTTGACGATGAAGATGAAGCTCGGAGGATTTGATGATAGATGCTTGCCAAGCGCCATTTGTGATGCAGGTACCTGCGCCCTTATTCTTCCCAGCGCCGACGGTGCTGGTGCCCACAATGGCGTAGCCACCCTTCTTCTTGGCGGCGGCAGACCCAGCGGCGGTGCCTCCCTTCTTCTTGCCCATCTTCTGATGGCGGTGAGAACGGAGGAAGTAGCTCAGAAAGATGCGAAGCTGGTCCAGCGCCGCAACGAGAAAGTGCGCAAAGAAGCAGAGAGCAGCAACAATGGCAATGGAGGCAAGAACAACGAAGAGAGATGGGGACACTACCGCAGCTATGCTACTACTTAACCTCATCGCAGACACCATCCAACGGCCAGCAGAAACCCTACTACACGCGTGGCGTACATCGCCATCGACACGTGGCGAAGCTAAAGCATGAACTATCCCCCACTACTCCCATTATGCGCATAAATCGAGGAGATGCAATTAAAACAGAATATTATGCATGCCCGGTCAAATCGAAGTCAGAAAGTGTGACCCACCACTCGTCACGTCCCATCAAAGCCACTCACGCGGGCAACCATGGTCATCACATCGTCACCACTGACGTCATTGATTTCAGCAGCAGAAGATTTCGACAACTTTAGTCCTTGCTCGAGTCTTCAACTCAACCAAGCACTTGGGGGCTGCTCCCATAGGGAGCGCTGGTCGCGCACCCTACGATTTATCTTTATGCAGGGATAAGAACATTCAGGACATACCCACCACTCGAATCTATGATTCGATTGAGGATTGTGGGTTACTCCCATTGGGAGCGCCGGAAGCAAATTCGACTGAAACAAGCAACAAAATATGACAGCAGTTGCAAAAAGTTTTTAGTCCCCGCCTGAGTCTTCGACTCAACCAGGCACTCAGGGGCTACTCCCATAGGGAGCGCTGGTCGCACACCCTATGATTATTTGTACATCGTACTTTGTGTTGATAATATCCACACCCGAATGCTATGGCGGCTCCACCTCACACTTTGACTATGAGGAGACTATGTCTCCCGGGCCACCCGAATCATCTCCACGATGACAAAAAATTCGGATGCCGTGCCTACAGCGTGAAGATAAGACCTAAACAAGGCCTGAATCCACATCTGTTGCGCACTACCAGAAACATATTCATGCCTACAGGTATGGTGAACATGCCTTCACGGACACGTCGAGTGCTCACACTTATACACTGGAATTCAACTCCTGTAAGACCTCTGCGGCCTGAGTCGAATTACGCCAGCACTTTTCCGAATTCGAGTCCGGGGACTCGAGTTTGAGTAGATTGCGTTGTTTTTTCCTAAGGCATTTAACTGATACCGATACATCGGATAAATCAGGCACGTATATCAACAATCCCTATGACACAAACTAAACACTTGAAATATACTCGGTCATGCACTCGAAAAAGACTTCATCAAGTCCCTAGTCGAATCTGCGATCCCACTAGACACTCAGGGGCTACTGACATGGGTATACCCTATGGGTACTCGAGTTCAGTATATATGGTCCAGATATAGTGGAAGCCCATGGCGTTGCCAAGGCCCAAATGGAGAATTTGAGTGGCCCACGGTCTCTTGATTGCTTGCGAGACAATAAGAAGCTTAATATAGAAAGTTTTAAGGGAAAACCATAATCTATAACCGACTCGACCTGCTACCCGAGACCTAGCCTATCTATTTAAAGGCTAGGAGGGGGCAGCGAGGAGGACACACGTGATGTCTACGCACTTCTATTCTTGTAGACAGTTGTTGGGCCTCCAAGTGCAGAGGTTTGTAGAACAGCAGCGAGTTTTCCCTTAAGTGGATCACCCAAGGTTTATCGAACTCAGGGAGGAAGTGGTCAAAGGTATTCCCTCTCAAGCAACCCTGCAATCAAGATACAACAAGTCTCTTGTGTCCCCAACACACCCAATACACTTGTCAGGTGTATAGGTGCACTAGTTCGGCGAAGAGATAGTGAAATACAAGTGGTATGGATAGTTATAAGTGGTAACGGTGATAAAAGATAATTTAATGGCGTGGAAAAGACTAAAGGCAAACTGAAATAAATAAGGAAGCAAGCTAACACGTAATAGATCTAGATGCAAACGGTGTATCAATGCTTAGAAACAAGGCCTAGGGATCATACTTTCACTAGTGAACACTCTCATATAAATATCTTCTCTTTATGATACTACTCTTAACTACTCTCCGGTTGAACACTCTAATCGATGGTAGGGCTATAACAACACACCTCAAAGTAAGCCTTTCCCATCTAGAAAACCCCACACTATCACCTTGAGTACTAGATGAGTCCAACAAACACCACAATTTGATAAAGACATCCAACTCCAAATATAACTCATAACAAGTATTTGTTATCTCTAGCCTAAGTGCCACCATGGTGAGCACGCTGTCACTTTCACACACATGGGGAGAGCAGAGATTCATTAAAGCACTTGAGTAGCAAGGTAGATCTACTTGATTACAAAGCTCATGATCACAATATGATCATGCATAGAGAGAGAGAGATGAACACATAGCTACCGGTAGAACCCTTAGCCTCGAGAGAGAACTACTCCCTCCTCATCATGGGAATCAGCAACGGTGATGGAGATGGTGGTGGAGATCGATGGAAATAGCTCCGGGGGCACTTCCCCGACCCGGTAGGGTGCCGGAACAGGGACTTTTTGTCCCCCGAATCTCCCCTTCGGTGGCGGCGGCGCTGCGGAACTTTTAGTGGCTCGAGGCTTGACGATTTAGGGTTTTTGCATCGGGAGGCATCTTATAGACGAAGAGGCAAGGTTGGTGTGCGGCCAGGGGGCCCCCACCACCTGGTGGCGCGGCCAGGGCTAGCCCGTGCCATGGGGTGGTGTGGCCACCCTATTGCCCCTCTCCGACTCTCCTTCTGGCTCCGTGAGTCTTCCGGGAAAATATCAACTTTGGCTTTTGTCTCGTCCAATTCCGAGAATATTGATTTTCTGACTTTCCTGGAACCAAAAACAGCAGAAAGCAGGCAACTGACACTGTGGCACTTGTTAATAGGTTAGTCCAAGAAATCATATGAAAAGTACTCCAAAGTGTGGACAAAACATAAGAAAGTAGATAAAACCAAGCATGGAACATCAAAAATTATAGATACATTTGCAATGTATCAACACGCAACCCTAGTTTCCACAACTCTCACCAGATTGCATATGCATGCCCCTGTAATCTTCGATTCCTTTGTTAATTCCAAGAGCAGACAAGCAGGAGTAGGGACCTCTACGAGGCCTGAACCTGGGTAAAACTTGCGTCCCTGTGTGCTTGTTTGCTAGCCGACTAATGCCTCTAGTGCTCCCTTCTTCTCCAAAACCCAAGCCCATAACAATGGGCATTGACGAGTTAAACCCTCGTCACCAGGTGTATTGCATCTGAGTTGTCTGATAATAAGAACAAGGCCACACTAGCGATAAGATCCACACACATATCATAAGGAACTCTCTGCAGTTCGTCTCACTCTTGTATCTATTGTGTATCATAGCTACATGAACTGGCTATTTTAATACGAGGCACTTGATGGTTCAGTTTGTTGTTCTCATGTCGCCGAAGCGTTGAAATTATCTGGCTATTCATGAATAATTCAATGTATGCTTGCTTGATTCATTGTTTGTCTGAAATTATCTGGCTAGCATATTCGAGGCTCACAATTGATGTGTTTTTGTTGTCCGAGTTACTCTTTTTTGGTCTATGATTAAATCAGTGGCAGATTTTGTTGTTTAGTTCTTGGCTAGTTTATATATGAGAAACATAATGGCATAGTTTTAATATTCGTTTTATTCATGTTCTGCACATTCTAGTTTGAGCAGTCTGCATCAGGTACTTTGGTTGATTGCTCGCATTGTTATTCAAAATGAACTTGTAGTTTGTTTCCCAAGTCTGTTGTTTAAGTAACTTGTTTTGTCTTGGTCTCAACCATCTTCAAGTAGATCAGTCATTTCACAGAGCAACACATGCTCGCATCGCTCCATGGCGCCAGCTGGTCCACTTATTCAAGAAGAAATAGATGTATGGGCCACCACTGTTAATTGCTTCCTTCCTTATATATTACCGCATTGACGCATTTAAAATTCATGGTGGTGTGATTGCATGGTAATGTTGTTATAACTTGTTTTGTGTTTGTTTCAGGCTGCAAATGACCATCTGAATGCCGAACAAAGACCCGCTTCTCCAAGTATAGATTTTGTTTCACACAATAGCAGTGATAATACCTATTGCTCATGGCACACCGCTTCGACAATCCTCGTTTTTCAGCCGAAAGATTATTTGAGGATGACCTCCAAGATGCCCGTGATATTGTGGAGCAAGAAGCCAACAAAACAGATTCAGTAATAACCATATCACGCAAAGACTTATATGAATTGAAAAACATGCAAGCTTTAACGCAAAACATACTTAATAATCTCATCTGCAGCTCTCATGGGAAGCCAGTTCTTACATGTCTCGGGATGCAAGCTCCATAGAGACCTTCTCTATAACACCAGTTATGGTGTTTTTTTAGTTGTATGGACTCTGATGCAACTTTTATGCTTCATTTTATTACTATCAAGTTTACTGGGGATTGTAATAATCTACTGTAATTTGCAGTTGTAAGTTGTTTGAGGATTGTTACAAACTGAGCATCTATTAGAATTACTACACACACATGAAAAACAGTGAAATTGTAAGAGGTACAACACATGATCTACCGGAACAGGGAGAACGTCCATTGTATTACACGGGAACCATAGAACTTGCAAAATTCATAGACGTTCACTCAACAAAGTGAACACATAAAGATCTCACCTGAAGAGAATACATCAGAAGCAGACCCACACAATCCATCAATCTGATGGATAGCCGTCGTAGTAATCGTAGTGGGTGGTACCATCCTCGCCATAAGGCGGCACCATCTGCAGCTCAGAGTGCTCGACGACTCTGCAATACTCCGCCAGCAATCGATCGAGTTTGAAAGGATGGTCATTGATCCATAATCCTCCTACTCCATACCCATATGCAACGCTTGGCTCCTCTTCCCACTCAAGAGCCTCAAAGTTGTAAGATCTAATCTCGGATAGGTCCGCATAGTATATGCTGCCGACCTGCACTGTGGGTACCTTGGCGCTATCGACGCAGACGTGCCGGTTGTTAGAAACAAAGAGAGCACGACTTCCGATGCCTCTGACCGGCTGAAGGACATGATTCTAGGTATCATCCCAGTAAACAACCGGCTTGTTGCCGTAGACCGGTCCACTCACAACGAATAGCAACTCTCCGTTTGACTCGACGAGGTTAAAACAATTCTCTAGGAACTGGCAGCCCGGAACAAGGCCTGCAATGGTGGGATGCATCTCCAGGGTTCGTCCGGAGCGCTGCAGCTAGACATCTCCATGAGCAGCATCACACATAGTCGAGAGGACATACCCGTATCTGTCTACGACAAAAACATCACCGGCATAAGAAGTCATGCTCCGGAGTTTCACGAAGTCATACATCGAGTACCACCCTTCACCAAAGACCGGGCGTCTCCCTTCCTCCGTGATCTCATCTGCACACCGAATGGTGGTGTTCTGATGGTTTGATGTAAACACCATCAATGACGGCAACATCGTCACAGCGACAGAAGCCACCTACTCGGTCGGTATCTCCGCCCTCAGGCGCTTGATAGCGCCCAAGAAAGGGTTGTACAACCGGGTCTTGTACGGTTGCACCCTCTGTCCAAGCACAAGGAGGCCGCCGGTTCTAGTACCGACATAAAAGTACATTCCAGGGAGAGAGGGAGGAGAAACAGAGATTCAGTCAAGGTAAACAGACTGAAATTCAATCAAGGTAAACCATGGAGCAAAACCCTAGGCAACAAGTGGACAAAGAAACAGAACTTGAAAAACAGATAGTATAGGATGTGAATGCAAAAAAA
This sequence comes from Avena eriantha, assembly GCA_910589775.1. Lineage (NCBI taxonomy): Eukaryota > Viridiplantae > Streptophyta > Magnoliopsida > Poales > Poaceae > Avena > Avena eriantha. The sequence goes on from OU342740.1 coordinate 19,556,025, forward strand.
GGATCGCATATATATAGATGAATATAAAGAAAGCACCTGCAAATAACCCGACTAATCTTCTTCTTAAGGTGGCGGCCAGTTCTCACGTTTAGCAATGTGATGGCGGCGTCTTCTGCCCGATACTCCTCTGACAACTACTTCTCTAGAACAATCCAGTCGGCTGGCATAAAGCGCTCCTCCATGAAGAAGCCGCGCCAGGCGCTGCAGACTTCCCAAAAGGCGGCATAGTGGTCGAAGTTGTCCGTCAAAAGGAAGATGTCACCTATCTTCTGGACGAGTCCCTCAGGGAGACCAGCCCATGGCGAGTCCTCCTGCTTCTTGCCGGCCATGGATGATGGCGTTCGTGTGGTCTCGGTCCCACCGACTGGCATAGGAAGCGCTTCCAGAGACACACATTTAAACAAAGGCCTGGGAAAGCCAAGCGAATCGTGTGGAAACGAGACGATGGCATGCACACAGCAACCGCAAGCACGTTTCATCAAACTGGCATAGGCACGCGCATGCGCACGTGCACTAATTACGGTACAACGGTCGTGCACACCAGCTTACGACTCCTGGGAGCACACGAGTGTGTAGGTGTAGGATGATACTAGTAGTAGTATCATAACCTCATTGTATTTAATTATCCCAAAATCTAAGAAGAAAACCTGCGCTCCCTGGTCCCTCAGGGCACACGTAAACGCAGGGTATTTTCCATTTTTTGCATAGCATTTTCCATTTTTCAATTTTGCTTTTTGGTTGTGCCCTTGGATGCTCACCATGTGGCCGGATGGGGTGTATGCTCCGTGTAGCTAAAAACCTCATGTTCTCTTAATAGCATGGTCGTTAATTATTGAGGTATATATGTTTTTAGTCCCACAACTTGCACCGCGGGAGCGTTTTAATCCCACATCTTGCAAAGTGAGCAACACTAGCCCCACAACTTGTAACGAGGAACATTTTAGTCCAATTCAATCAAATTTCTGTGATTTTGTCCGAATTCGTCATAACTAATTCTTGAAGTGACATGTGGCATCATATTTTTTGCAAAATGACCCATGTGTATTTTCTGCTTGCTAGGTGTGACCTTGGTACGACTTGACAGGAGGATCTGAATAAGAAAACAAAAAAGAAAAACTACCAGTGCATTGTAGGGTATCGAACTAATTACCTGCGCTACTGAAGAAATCAACCTTGCCACTACAACATGCACACATAAGTGATTAACTGAAGAGCGCTCTGGCTGATGTGTTCTTTATTTTGGATATTCAAAAATATGTGTTCTGGGCTACAATAACAACTCAACTTTATTCCATTTCATTTTTGCAAATAATAAAAAACTCAAGTTTATTCTAGACACTGCAGCTAGCTACTAGGTTAACGACAAAGCTATACAGTTGATATTATGGACCGTGCCAACATAGACGTGGGCATTTTTTGCGTTCGTATGTGCTTTTTTATTGTATAAATAATTACTTCCCCCCAAGTACTCCTCGTTTGGCATAATTACGTCCTCTCAAGTACTCCTCGCCTCACATGAGTAGTCGTGGGCATCTACCGGCATAGTGGCTTGTGGGCGTGTGTGTCGTTGTACAAAAGTGTTAAGTTGAATCCATTCTCCTCTTAGAGATTTAACTATTTTATTTGTACGTCTACTAATAGGTGGCCCACTTATTATTCTGCATAGGGACACAAATGATATAAAAAATATAGAGGGGTCATTTAAAAAAAATCAATGTCACTTGTGGACAAATTAAGTCAAATTCACTGAAATTCCATTAAATTGGACTAAAATGCTCTTGAGATATAAGTTGTGGGACTAGTATTGCTCAGTTTTCAATATGTGGAACTAAAATGCTCTCGCGGTACAAGATGTGGGACTAAAGGTGTATATACCTCTTACTTATTTTACAGCCTCAATTGCTAGGCTGGAGGACCAATTAATGCTCCTAGTTTTTCTCAATTACTCCTCTAGTTGACCGTAAAATATGAACCACCACGTCGTGTAATGCTCCTGTCCGGTCATGTTGTTAAACCGGGAGTGCATCCATTGGCTTGCATGTTTTCAATTAGATGCGGTAGCCACGTGTATTGGCTGGATTTTAGGATTACTACTGCATGCAATAACTAGCTATAAAGCGAGTAGGTCAAGTTAATTCTCCGAACTAGTACTACTCCGGCCTAGTAATATCGAACATAGGGAAATACCTCAAGTGTGGTTATATGGATAATCAGTTGATGTGACTCTCGGACATGAATTCCTGACCATATAGCCGTACGTTCTACCACCTTTTTTACTACTACTAGTAGTAGTACATGGACGCTAGCAAAATTCAAAATCTCAATCAAGCGGCAAAATCACACACACCAACTTCGAAGCATTTCCCGCCTAACTGTTTTAAAAACTTTGAGCCAAAATCTCCCATCTAGGGAGTACCATTTTAATATTATGATTATTATTATTAGATAGACGCGAGCCAAATTCAAAATCTCAATCGAGCGGAAAAACCGCACACCCACTTTGAAGCATTTCCCGACCCTCCGTTTCAAAAAATTTGAGGCACAATCTCCCACCGGGGGGGTACCATTTTTGTATTATTATCAGGAGATGGGCGCTAGTCAAATTCAAAATCTCAATAGAGCGGCAAAACCGCACACCGACTTTGAAGCATTTCCCGCCCCTCCGTTTCAAAAACTTTGAGGCAAAATCTCCCACCGGGGTAGTACCATTTTTGTATTATTATCACATGGGCGCTTGTCAAATTCAAAATCTCAATCGAGCGGCTAAACCATACACTAACTTTGAGGCATTTCCCGCCCCTTAGTTTCAAAAAACTTTGAGGCAAAATATCCCACTGGGGAAGTACCATTTTTATATTATTATTAGATGGACGGTCGCCAAATTCAATATCTCAATCAAGCGGCAAAATCACACACCGATCTTGAAGAATTTCCTGCCCTTAGTTTCAAAACCTTTTGACTTCAAAATTCTGATTCTACCCATTGTTCTGACACCCTATGGGCAAGCTAAAGTGAGTAGCTTGGGAAACGATCGTAATTTATGTTTCTATTCACCTCCTTAGTCTAGATTTGCCCAGATTTTCCCGCTGGTCCTTCCAAAAATCTCAGCCCCTCTCTCCCACGCCCTCACCTCCACGACCACCACGCGCACCGGCCGGCGACAACTCCATGGAGGCCGGACCCTCTTGAGCGGCGGTCTCGTGCACCGCCGTGGAGCCGCTTCACCGATTCTCACCCACCGTATCTGGTTCACCGGGTCTCTCTGCCACTGCACCGGAGTTGTGGTGTCGTTAACCATGCCAATGGCATCATCGACCGCCCAAGCTCTGCTTCCCGGCCACCGAAAGCTACCCAACGGTATCGGATCCGCTTCACTAGTGTACACTAGACGTGATCTAGTTAAGGGAGTTCCATGTCCACGCACTAGATCAGATGCTCGGTCGTTGCCATTCACTGCACTGGATCTGCCTCAGCGACGCTCTCGTCCACCGTGCTCAAGCCGGCATCGACCACCCAAGATCTGCTTCCTCGACGCCAATAGCCACCGCAACCACAGCACCCTCGGTGACCTGGACATCACCCGCACGGTACCGGTGATGCTTAGACGCCTCTCCGACCAAGGTTAAACAAATCTACAACCCGTTTTTGTTTTGTCAGGAGTATAGCAGGTTCAAGCCTATCGCAATGAACTGCATTTTTGTCATCATGCTCGTACATACAAGTTAGTGGGCATGCTTGTTCTTCGTGCTAGTACATACAAGGTCATTAGACATGTTGGTTTGCATTCGCTGCTCTACAAATTTCAAGTCATGGACATGTCTATTATTTTTTCATACACATGTTCTTAGCTACTCCATACAACAGTAATTGCCTGCTACCGTGTAATTCTTGCAAAATCTGAAGTCAGTGGAAAATATTAGTGTGGATTCCCTCCTCTACAATTGCTGAATCTAACTAGTTCGTCCTGAGGTCAGTTCCTGCTATTATTTCCTCTTTGGCATCGTTCTGCTATCTGCTTCTAGTAGCCGTTTAAACTCTTCGTACTAATTTGATTATAATTTTGTTGTTGCCATCTGCTTCTTCAAAAGCTGCATCACTAACTATTTCCTTTTTCTTGCATATAGCTCAAAACGGAACAATGAACATGTTGGTTTGCATAGCCTATTCTACAGGTTCACAAGGGATGTCATTAATTCTTTATCTGGTGTTGGTACATCCTGACAACGGCATAACTATCCTCTACTATGTAGTTCACTCATGGTTTGCATTCCTACTCTAGAAGTTCTCTTATGATGTCATTATAATTTCTATCTGGTTGATTCTTAGCTATGACTGTAACTACATGACATTGTTTAGCTCACCGCAAATTCTGAGTCACCCAACCACTATGCATTCCAGGAGATGCCACCGCTTCCATATATATTTGCTAAAATGACCTCGCTTGTTTATATTTGCTGAAATTCTAAGAAACACTTTGTTTGATTGCTTATTTCATTCTAGGCACACTTGTCTAATGCTTGTTTGTCCTGCTCTACAGGTTCACGAGTGACGCCATTATATCTTGCATCTGGTTCTGGGTCTGGTTCGTCCTAAGTCACAACATAACTATCCTCTACAATATATAGTTCATTTGTGGTTTGCATTCCTGCTCTACAAGTTCTCGTATGGTGTGGTATAATTTCTATCTGGTTCATTCTTCGCTGTGACAGTAGCTGCATGCCATTTTGTGTCTCAACGCAAATTTCGAGTCACCCAATATCTCTTGCATTTTTGGGTATAGAACTTCTTCCATATATATTTGTTGAAATGACCTGGCTAGTTTATTTTTACTGAAATTCTAAGCCACACACACATATTTTTTGATTGCTCATTTCAAGGTAGGCACACTTGTTTAACGCATGCTTGCTTGTCCTGTTTGTTTGACGTGTTGGTCAATAATTGAACCATTGACCAGTTGTAAACTCCAAATCATAGCTCTTGTCACATCAGTCAAATGAGTAGTTTGTCTTGTTTGATGTATTAACTTGTTATTACTTAGTTTCAGGGTGAAATTACTGCTATCGCCACCGAAGAGGGGGTTGCAAGATCATGTCTACTCCAATGTAGTTGTCACACTCAAAGTAAGATGCAGGTGATCAATTGAGGACTCCACTATCAACTTGATTGTCAACTGAAATGCCGATTTTTCTTTCCCTTAATTTGATAATATGTAATAATTTTAAGAAGTTTGCAGCTGATGTAATATCTAGATAACTTGCGTAGGCCATGTATGCATTTAGTTGACACCATCCACATATTGCCATAGTTGTTACGATAACTACGCCAGGCAGGTCGATTAGGGAATAGTACTGTGCTTTGTTATTGTCCCGTCGTGTATTCGGCCGATGATGAACAGTAAAAAACGCTGGATTATATAGACGTTTTATGATATTGGCATGGGCTTCAGAAAAGGCCGAAACTGTAAGAGCCGTTAACGTAATGGGCCGACCTACAAGTTGTAACTGGACGTAACAGTAACATGCCATAATGGTAACAGGCTATAAGAGTAACATGTCATAACAGTAACATGCCATAACTAGTAACATGCCTTAACAGTAACAAGCCTTAATAGTAGCAAGCCATAACAGAAACATCCCATCGCAGTAACATGCAAGAAACCGTGAAATCCCAGAACAGTAACAGGCCAAAATAGTAGCCGGCCTCAACAGTGAAAGGCCAGAATAGTGACAAGCTGGAATAATAATGGCCCGAGAAATTTCTAGGCGAGGGCAGTAACAGGCCGACACATTTACCAGACTAGAATAGTAAAGGGCCGCTTGTGGGCCTGAACAGGTAATGCCCGGAATAGTGAAAGGCCAGGACAGTAACAGGCCTGAATAGTAACGAGCCATCTTAGACAAGGGCCGTCAGTAGGCGGCCCATGATGGGCTGCGATAAACAGTGATGGGCCGCCCGCATGCCTTAAATGTACAGGAGCGACTTGGCACATGCTGCTAATGGGCCGCAGAGTGTTGGACCATCATGGGCCTTCTTTAGGCCGAAGCAGAATTGGGCCTAAAAGTTCATGGGCCGCTGCTGGCTACAACTTTGGGCCCATTTCAAATAGTGCGGGACAAAACAGTAACGGGCTATCTTCTTATTGGGCTCCCCTAATGGGCCGGCCCAGTTAGTATTTAGCAAGACCTTGGTTCGGCCTAGCTTCTGCCATGGTTTCTATGCCCGTTAACGGCGGTAATTGTCCGCTAACGGCGGTTGCCACGTGGCAGTTTGCATGATGTCAGCAGTCAACACGGTTGGCAAACAGATCTACGACAGAACAACTTTTCTTGGCTGAAGGTTGCGATCCACCACAATCAGGGAAAAAACTGTCATAGATTCTTTTGTGATGGGGCTTTTACCATGAAGGGCATCCATGATAGAAGACTTTTTAGCCACGAATAAGGGCCTTCAACCACGAAAATCGTCCGTTGTAAAAGCCAACTTTTCTTGTAGTGGTGGGGGCTACGAGGAGCCGAAAAGGATGTTGTGTATACTTGGTGGGGCTCAAGCCCCACTCTCTAATCTCTAGCTCAAGCAGCTCATCCATGAGATAGCCATCGCCCTCCCCATGGTCGACGACCCAAAGCTCTAGTGGTCATAGTTTCCCATCACCTTCGATGCTAGCAACCACCCCAAGTCGACCAAGAATATGGGCACCATCCCTCTAGTGTGCACGCCCACCATCAACAATGTTGTCGTCACCAAGACACTAATTGACGGAGGCGCAGGCCTCAACGGCATCTCCGTGGAGACATTCAATAAGCTCCAAGTGCCCTACGAGCGCCTGATGCCTAACAGGCCCTTCTCGGGAGCGACTGATGGAACAACCATGCCCCTGGGGCAGTGACGAGGGGTTAACTCGTCAATGCCCATCGTTTATGGACTTAGGTTCGAGGGATTAGGGAGCATTGAGGCATCGATCAGCGGGGCATCATTCACCATGACTATGGGGTGCTCCTGAAAGTAGTGGCGCAGTCGCTGTGCTGTCATGAAGACACTGTAGGCCAGCTTCTGGTAATGCGGGTACCGCTGCTTTGTTGGTGTCAGTACCTCGCTAAGGTAGTATAATGGGAGCTGTACCTCATGGATCTTGTTTCTTCGGCTCGTTCTACCACCATCACGGTACTAACCACCTGGTTGGTAGTGGAGATGTATAGAAACATTGGCTCCTTTTCCCTGGGGGTCACCAGCACCGGTGAGGTGGAAAGCAGGTGCTTGAGGTCTTCGAATGACTCTTGCGCCTAATCCGTCCACTCGAACTTGTCAGTTTTGTGGAGTAGATGGTAGAATGGTAGTGACTTCTCGCCCATTCGACTGATGAATCGGCTGAGCGCCGCGATTCGCCCAGCCAACTGTTGGACACCTTTGACATTCTTCTGCTTCTCCATGGCTAGTATGGCCCTCATTTTCTTCGGGTTAGCCACGATTCCCCTGTCGGATATGAGGTACCCGAGTAATTGCTCACATGGCACGCCGAAGGGGTACTTCTCCAAATTCAGCTTGACTCGATAGTGGTCAAGGTTGTCGAAGGTCTCGAGGAGATCATCGATGAGTGTAGCTTGTTGCTTAGTCTTGACAACGATGTCATCGACATAAACTTGGATGTTTTGACCGATAGGTGGTTCTTGAGGTAGGCCTGCATATATACACCACTGATAGGTGGCTCATGCATTCTCCAGCCCGAAGGGCATCGTGGTGTAGCAGTAAACGCCAAAGGGCGTGATGAAGGCCGTCTTCTCCTGGTCCTCTTCCTTCATTCGGATCTGATAATAGCCTGAGTAGGCATTGAGGAAGAAGATGCGCTCACATCCCGCGATGGAGTCGATTATCTGGTCGATTCGCGGTAATGGGAAGTGGTCCTTTGGGTAGTGCTTGTTGAGGGAGGTGAAGTCCACGCACATCCACAGGATATCCGTGTCCTTTTTAGGAACGAGCACGGGGTTAGCTACCTAGGTGATTTCCTTGATTTCACGTATAAAATTGGTGCCGAAGAGTCTGTTGACTTCCATGCCAACCGCCTTTGCCCTTGGTTCTGATAGTCGATGTATCGACTGCTTGACTAGTCTTGCATATGGATTCACATTGAGTGCATGTTCGGTGGATTCCCTGGGAACTCCTGGCATGTCTGCAGGACACGAGGCGAATATTTCCCAGTGCTCACGGAGGAATTCGACGAGAGCGAGTTCCTATGCGGGACTCGGATTAGCGATGAGGGCCGTCTTGGTCAGGTCCGTTGGGTGGACCTAGACAGCCTTGCTGTTCACTGATGAGTCGAAGGATTGGACTGGTGCATTTTTCTTGCTCACAGGAGGAAGACTGTTGTTTGTTGACTCCTTGAGCCTCACCAGTTCTTCTTGCATGCCGAAGGATTGGGAGATTCTGTTAAATTCCCTGTCGTAGCTATCGGTATAGTGAAGCTTCCATTGATGGTAATAATGCCATTAGGTCCTGGCATCTTCATCTGCAGGTATGCTTAGTGCGGGACTGCCATGAACCTCGTGAACGTGACATGTCTGAGGATGGTGTGGTACTGGAAGGGCCAGTCGACCACTTTGAATTCAAGGCATTCTCGCCAAAAGTTTGCGAGCGTGCCGAAGATGACATCCAACCAGATTTTGCCCAGGGATATACTACTTTCCCTGGGATGATGTCATGGAAGGTTATGTTGGATGCTTCCAGGCTAGAGAGGGGGATCTGCATGGCGTGCAGGGTGCTGGCAAACATGAGGTTTATACTGCTTCCACCATCCATGAAGACTCGACTCATGTCAAATCCGTTGATTTGCGCCTCAAGCACCATGGGCAAATGGCCTGGGTGAGGGACCTAGCGTGGGTGGTCGCTCCTGTCGAAAGTGATGTAGCACTTCGACCCGTTAAGGTACTCAGTGGTTGACTGAGGGGCATTGACTGCCAAATTGACTTGGCGAGTGATTGTTTTCTGCATCCTGTTTGAAGAGCGCCCCTTTTGGATCATTCCCATGTTTCCTAGCGCTTGTAGGTATTGTTCGTCGCTGTTATTTTGTATCGGTGCAGCCGCAGGCTACGCGGGTCCTCCAGGTGGTGGTGGTGACGCTCCATCAGCTATGGCGCCTAGGCAAGCTCCGTACCCCTGATTCATCATGTCGCGATTTAGCTGGATGAGGTCTTCGTGGAGCTTCAGGGACTCGCGGCAGTCCTTGAGGAGGTGGCTGGAATTCTTCTTTCCATCGTGCTTGTCGATGTAGAAGTGAACGTTGCAGGGTCCGCACAACTTCTGTTAGATGGATGTTCCAGGTGCGTCATCATGGGTGCGGCATTGCCACACTTGTGCGGGTTTCCTGCTATTGCGGTAGCTGCTGTTAAGGTACCCGCTATTGTGGCTACCTTCGTCGCGTTTGTCGGCATAGCCGGCTGTGACCATGTCGACCTCTTCACGGTCCTCGTAACCGCGCATCTGACGTTTTCCTCGGCAGTTGCGTCTACAGCCGAGGTTGTCCTCATCATTTGAATGGACACAGTTGTTGTGCAATGAGTCTTCGCCATCTTCCCACCGATTCGTGATGTCCAACAGGTGGTCGATGGTTTTGGGCTTCATGTGTCCCAGCTCCTCCATGATCTCTCTACGGCGTACACCGCCGTTGAATGCGTCGATTGCGTGATCCTCAGAGATATCTTCTGCTGAGTTTTTGATGATGGACCACCTTTGGATGTAGGAGCTATGGGATTTGCTCGGCTTCTAGCAGCAATCCCTGAGCTCTTCGATTGACACGGGCCACTTGTAGGTGCCCTTGAAGTTTAGGACGAAGTTGTAGACCAGATCCTCCCAGCTATGGATCCATCCGCGGGGTAGATTGTTGAGCCATGCGTGAGCAGCGCCCTGCAGCTCCAGCTGAAGGCATTGCATGGATGTGCATTTGTTTCCACCGTGCAGCTTGACGAAAGAGATTTGGTCTTCCAACCAGATCTTTAGGTCCTGGAGGCCATCAAACTTCAGGTTTCCGACGGAAGTTTGAGTCCATTCGGCATTCGCCTCTGCCGTATGGCTCTGCTAAAGCAACTAGCGTCGTAGAGCTCTATTCCTTTGTATTCTGACTCTGTTAAGTAGGCGCGCTTGACGCGCATCTTTTCGACCTTGCGCTAGGTGATCTTGTTACGCACGTCAATCGTGGTCATGTCGTCGTGAGATGCGGCACCGTTGTGACAAGTCATGCTCATCCTTGCTAGAAGATAGTGACTAGTATTTGGGTGGAGCCTTGCTTTTCTTCTACTCTGGTGTTGGCTCCTTGGCCCGTGCAGCCTCGACTAGTCCAAGGCTAGCGATCATGGATTGGTGCACGTCAAATTGTGGATCTCCGGCTGGCGGCTGCCTAGTGAGCAGATACATGGTGGATCTTGTCACCGCTGCATGCGGTTTTTCGGATCATATTGCCCTACGAGTCCACCGACATGAACGAGAAGTCGAGGGTTTTGGTTGCCTCATCCCGATCTTTGTCATTGAGGTTGGCTAGTCAAGAGCGCCTTTTGGCGACTTGCTGGCTGTGATATACAACACTTTTTAGCAATATAAATTGTGTCATTTTCCTATCATATCATGCTCCATCTAACTATTGTTATGCTTAATATGCATGATTACTTGTTTTTGTTAATTTCAATATGAGCTTGGCACATTTAATAGTTTAGGTAGAATTTTATCCCTCTTCCTTGTCTTTGACATGTGTGTAGGTGTTGATGATGATTATGGACAAAACAAAGGCAAAAGTAACAATGAGAGCATGTATGGAGGAGCTACAGGGACCAGACTTAGCCATTTGAGAGGTTGAAAAAGTGTTCTTTTACAACTTCTCAAATTAAATATCCAAGACCACAGGGTTGTATCCCTCGATGATACGAAGTCAACGATCCCAAGAACACCCAAAACGGAGTTCGTATGAAGAAATGACAGCCAAAATACTAAAAGGATCTGCAAGTTTAACGAGCAACTATACGGCCAGAGCTATATTTTTGGTCATATAGCTCCGCCTGTATAGTTGCCAAAAAGGTCGGAAACGACGGGGTTTCGCCCCAGAAAAGCTCTAGAACCTTCCCTAAGTCATATGACGATATTAGGGGAACCCTAGGGCACCCCCAAGGCCTATATAAAGGAGGGAGGACCCAAGAGAGAGCCACCAAGCCATAGCCACTCAGGGGCGGAGCTCTCCTGCCGCCGCCACCCATCCGATATCCATTGTGGCGGAGCTCTGCCTCAACCACACCTCCAAGATCAAGATCTCACTCAACACCATCACCATCAAGGCATCCAAGCAAGAAGAAGGGGAGGAGAAGGAAGACATCACCACCACCACGCATCGATCTCCATCATCATCTCTCTCTCTCTCTCTCTCTCTCTCTCTCTTGTGTTTAGTAATTGTAAGATTGAACACGGTTCTGATATCATTATATATTTATATATGTTTTGTTGTTCATCCATGTGTGAGTGATTAATTCAATTTGAGGTTAAGGTATGATCTAGTGCGCTAAGTTAGAATCTATTGTGATCTAAGATGAATTTATGTGATCCTTTTGTCCGGAAGTGCCTTTTGCCTTGCAGTGACGCGCGAGAACCATGCAATAGTGCACACAGTGTGACATCCCGGTAATCAATTGGGGAACGTGTATTTGTCTAAGAAATCTCTTATCGATCACACATACATTTTCCCATCTAGTACTAGTGAGACCGAAGCCTAGAATCCCTCTCTCATTCCATTCAATCATACAACTACAATCTCATTAATTCAGTTCATATTCATGTTTACTTTCTGTCTTAGTTTCTTTTGTTCTTGTTAAAAGTTCTTTGTTATTAGATATTTTAAACCTCTCTCAATTATCGCTGATCTAGTAACTTATAGAATAGGCTATTTCCAAACCACGATTTGGGTGTGAAATGTGGCCGCATTGACAACATGGTTGTGGGGTCATGTTGTTTACGTTCGACAATCTCCCATCGGGACAAACTCTTAAATATTTGCTACTACAAGTTCTGCAATAACCCTATTGTTGGTGCAGGAATCTAGTCATTAAATTGGTGCCGTTGCCGGGGAGATAAGCATCCGGTTATTACCTTCCTACTCGCACATAGTTTACGTCCTTTTGTTGCTACTATCTTACTACTTTCTTTTATATTGAAAACAATAAAAAATTACAAAAGGATTGGAGGACATAAAGGATTCAAGTCTTCTAAGATAAATTTTGTTCAGGATATAATACAAGCATTGGAGGAGATAAAGGATTCAAGTTCATCAAGCCTAGTTGCTAGATATGAGATGATAAACAAATTGGTGGACCAACTGGAAATGCATTCATTGTGGTTGCGTGCTAATGATGGATCTTATTGCACAATTTGTATTACAGATGACCACCTTAATTTTCAATGTAAGTATTCCAACAATCCTACTCTAGCAAATTATAATAGAGATAAATCCTATGCTAGTTTGGAAGTACTAGAATACATTCTTTTCAAAGGTGCATCTGAAATGGTATTTAGACTAGGAAGTATTGATGTTGAAAGTGAAGCACTTGATGGAGTTTTTTATTTAGTATACCTCATATTCCTCTTTTGTGAAAATAATTTAAGTGGAGAGGAAAAGGAGCATAAGGAAGAGGAGGAAGAATGGATTGATCACCCGCTCACACCTTCAACTCCTACTTTTGATTCTCTCATTGCTATTAAAACACTAGTCGATGAAAAGGTGGAATAAAAAGGTGAGGTTGACAAAGAGAGTCACACTACAACTTTTGTTTGTGATGCATCTCACTCTAGTAGTGATTTTTATAATGCTAAAACTGTTGATAATTGTTCTACGGAGGCCTTGTGCATATACACTCATATGGAGAGCATTAGTAATAATGAACTAGAGATAGAACCTTGCTATACTAAAATGCAGGGTCTTGAACTCCCTGCTATGAAGGAAGAATACTATGAAGTGTTCCCCTACACAGGTAACCAAGGTAAATATTTATGAATTTTATATGAATCTCAAATCCTCTCATTGCAGCTATACACGGAGGCATGTTCACCAAGCTTGGTGCATCAACACTCGCTTGAAAGCGAGAACTTGTTCATCTACATGATGCCAATGCACCATAAGCGTGTACGACTCCGATCGAACTCTACTTCAAGATGCTCAAATCTTGTATGTACAGCCTCACCTCGAGTCGATATCCCTTGGGATCCAGGTGGGTAATGTATGGAGCATCCTAGCCTAGCTTTATGGCTTTAAAGAGAGCGCTTCCCGGGAGGCAACCTGGAAGACGTTAGGCGTCTTTCTTAGTTTTGTGTCTTGAGTCTTGATGCATTCATGTTGCATTGGCATTTTTATTCTCTGCATGATTTGCTATTAGAGTTATATTGTTGTAGTTTTCAAAAGGTAGAATTTATTGTTACTATATGCTGTTGTTGGTCGAAAATTAAAGTTGTTATTTTACTATCAAAACAAGGTATATCACTAAGTTTCAGGTTAAGAAAGAATTCTCGAAGAAATAGAATTTTTTTGATGCATACAGAGAGTTTAACGACCAACTATATGGCTGGAATAAAAATTCTGGCCGTATAGTTCTGGTCGTATAGATACTTTTGCCATCGACAATTTTTCTTTCATATGTGCTAAGAGTTTAATGACCAACTATACGGCAGGCATAAAAATTTCGGCCGTATAGTTCCGGTCGTATAGATATATGTGCCTTTGTATATTTTCTTTCCTAGGGACAGACAGCTTGATGACCAACTATACGACGGGAACATTTTGTTCCGATCGTTAAGTTGCACCCGTATAGTTGTGCCGCCAGGTGGAAACCCTACATTTTTTACAACAGGACAACTATACGGCGGGTACACATTGTTTTGGCCATATAGATGCGCCCTTATAGTTGGGAAAACCCCTAAAACGCCAACTGGAAGGTAACCATTGCTCAAAATTTCATTCTTTCTTCTTCCATCTTCTTATAAAAACCTCGAAACACCACTTGAGCGCTTCTCCCATGTTTTAGAGAAGCCAAACATATGTAAACAATAAAGTTCTATCTCAGAAATTCCTTAAGTTGTGATTCTCTTTAGTAGTTCGTGTTTTCTTTTTGGTTTCTTTCATTAGTTGGGTGAACGAACTTCATTCGTACACTGAACTATTGTCTTTTATTTTGTGTGTTATTTTCGTAGGGACTTGAACCTTGTGTGGAGACGTGTACGGTAGTGCCAACCGTGCAAACACTAGCATGAGCCACTTAGTTGCTTCAATTCAACGTTTTAACAATCAGTGTCTAGTAAAACCTTCCAGCTCTAACCTCTTTTAAATAAGCACATAGGGGATGCACACTCGTGTTTCATATTTTGTCTCACTTACACTTCTTCATAATCTAGGAGAAGCGAACTTCCAGAATTAGTTTGTTGACTTAAGCGTGGTGCTTAGGTTGATGAACCGACTCAGTGGGAATTGTATTTTTATCACTTGTGAGCTAAACCCGTGTCTTCAAAAACACAAAAATATTTTGTCTTCTTTCTAGTCTTGTTCCTACCAGGTTCTTAAGGAAGGCATACACCGGATCGTGAATCATTCATCGAAGCAAAGGTTCTTTGTCCATCAAAGTAGAGGTTAAAAGCACGTCAACGGTAAAGTGTGTCACCCTTGCTTTAACTTAACTTGGGGAGGTAACCACTTCTCATACTCTCTTTGATAACTACATTTTCTCTTTTGTTTTCATGATCTTCTCAAGTGGATGGAAAGTTCTTAGCTTGGGGAGGTTTTTTTTCATATGTAGAGTCTTGTGCAAAGTTCTATTATGTATCTCTCTGTTTTTGAATGCTTGCTTAGGTGAGATTTTGTTCATATTTATATAAGGGATATACTTTCTCATGTTAGGGCCCATAGGAGACAAGCCATAGCTTTCATGCACCTTGTTCAACTTTTATCTAGCTTGTGAAAAATATTGTGATGCTCTAAATATACATTGCCATGTTCTCTACATTTTGAAAAAATAATAATAAAGAAGTTCTTCGAAACTTGCTAGTTGACACTGTTCAGAATTGTCTTAAGTGAATGGTTATGGAGTAGCATGACCCTATAGTGTTGGAGATGATGGTCTTAATAGATGCTTACTGAGTGAGTTGGCAAATAAGAAATGATGTTTCAAAGTTTAGAGATTACATATGCCAAAATTTTGTCTTGAAAATCAAAGTGAGATGTTGCTTTATGCGTGTCTTGCGCCACTGTCGCACAACATGGGATGCTAAGAACTCCGCTGGCCTTTAAACAATCCAAAAAGAGGAAACTCTTGGAGTTTGGCTATGAGTTGCCCAACATATGTAGCAAAATGCTATATCTGGGTATGCATTGGTATTCTCATGGGCCTGCGGTAAAAGCAAAAGTCGGAATACTCCTCTGACCATTATTAGAAATCATTATACTGAAAAGGGAAACCTTGGTAATGGTCACCAGTATCCTTCCTAGCCTACACAGTCTCGATTGAACATATACAACTCTTTTGGCATGGTCTCGTTACTAAGAAATATATTTTCTATGAGCTCAACAATCTAAGTTTGCACTTGAGAGACTTTAATAGATGGCATGAGTGGGAAGCATTGGAAAACTCTATTTCTATTTCTGATTGACAACTAACCGTGTTCAGCTTTGCCTTATACAAATAAAAGTACAAAAATACAATAAAGTGCATATAGAAGGATCACAAGTTTACTTGCAATCTAGATTTAACTTTGACATGGGGCATAGAAGTTTTTGACTAATCTCTAGTGGTTTGGAATAATATAACTGAGCTTATATTTCCTTGTATGATTCTGTGCTCTCTTACTTTGAGCTTGTAGGAAAAACAAGGATATGGTGCATTGATTTCCAATGATAAGCAAGATCACATCCATTAAGTTATCAATCCCTTTTGATCGAGGACAAGCAAGATCTAGCTTGGGGAAGTTGATGGCTGTGATATACAACACTTTTTAGCAATATAAATTGTGTCATTTGCCTATCATATCATGCTCCATCTAACTATTGCTATGCTTAATATGCATGATTACTTGTTTTTGTTAAATTCAATATGAGCTTTGCGCATTTAGTATTTTAGGTAGAATTTTATCCCTCTTCCTTGTCTTTGACATGTGTGTAGGTGTTGATGATGATTATGGACAAAACAAAGGCAAAAGGAACAATGAGAGCATAGTATGGAGGAGCTGCAGGGACTAGACATAGCCATTTGAGAGGTTGAAAAAGTGATTTTTTCCAACTTCTCAAATTAAAGATCCAAGACCACAGGGTTGTAGCGCTCGAGAATACAAACTCAACGAGCCCAAGAACACCGAAAATGGAGTTCGTATGAAGAAATGGTGGCTAAAATACTAAAAGCATCTACAAGTTTAACGAGCAACTATACGACCGGAGCTATATTTTTGGTCGTATAGCTCCGCCCGTGTAGTTGTCAAAAAGGTCGAAAACGATGGGATTTCGCCCCAGAAAAGCACTAGAACCTTCCCTAAGTCATATGACGGTATTGGGGGAACCCTAGGGCACCCCGAAGGTCTATATAAAGGAGGGAGGACCCAAGAGAGAGCCACCAAGCCATAGCCCCTCAGGGGCGGAGCTCTGCCGCTGCCACCACCCATCCGATCTCCATTGCGGCGGAGCTCTGCCTCAACCACACCTCCAAGATCTAGATCTTACTCAAGACCATCACCATCAAGGCATCCAAGCAAGAAGAAGGGGAGGAGAAGGAAGACATCACCACCACCACGCATCGATCTCCATCTCCATCATCATCTCCATCTCCCTCTCTCTCTCTCTCTTGTGTTTAGTAATTGTAAGATTGAACATGGTTGTGATATCATTATATATTTATATATGTTTTGATGTTCATCCACGTGTGAGTGATTGATTCAATTTGAGGTTAAGGTATGATCTAGTGTGCTAAGTTAGAATCTATTGTGATCAAAGATGAGTTTATGTGATCCTTTGGTCCTGAAGTGCCTTTTGCCTTGCGGTGATGCGCGAGAACCATGCATAGTGCACACAGTGTGACGGGTTGGTAATCAATTGGAGAACGTTTATTTGTCTGAGAAATCTCTTATAGATCACACATATATTTTCCCATCTAGTACTAGTGAGATCGAAGCCTAGAACCCTCTCTCATTCCATTCAATCCTACAACTACAATCTCTTTAATTCAGTTCATATTCCTGTTTACTTTCCGTCTTAGTTTATTTTGTTCTTGTTAAAAGTTCTTTGTTATTAGATATTTTAAACCTCTCTCAATTATCGTTGATCTAGTAACTTATAGAATAGGCTATTTCCAAACCACGGTTTGGGTGCGAAACATGGCCACATTGACAACATGGTTGCGGGGTCATGTTGTTTCCGTTCGATGATCTCCCATCGGGACAAACTCTTAAATATTTGCTGCTACAAGTACTGCAATAACCCTATTGTTGGTGTAGGAATCCAGTCATCACGACTGCGGCCATTGCCTCTGGAGGAGGATCCACCGATTGAGGAGAGTGTTGCCCGCCAGAGACTCGACTCGTCTGTGGCCTTCCCGCGTTCTTCGAGCCGTGCGTTCACCGCCTGCTAGTGCTTGAGCTCTTGGACGAGCATCCAAAGATATCCCATCAACATTTGTTGCGATGAGTTTAGTGGTAGGGGGTTGCCCTATAGGGCCTCCCTGCACCGTTCCCACTCAACATTGTTGAGGTGGATCTCCTGTCGCGTCGTCCCGTTGTTGGCGTGTTCGCCCTGATTGTCGGGGTTGGGCGGGTGGGTAGTTGTGGCTGCTCGCCGTTAACGGGACCTATGACAGGGGCTCGATAGGCAAGCCCATTGTTGGTAGGTCCATCGCGGGTGGTGTCCCTTTGAGTGCCTCCATCACTATTGTTGATGTTGGTGCACATGTAGTGGGTCGGGAAACCACTACTCCCGTAGCTCTCCGATCTGGAGCCATAAGCGCCATCTTCTGACGTCAGATCGCACAGATCGGACTCGCAACTATTGTTGCTATCTAAGGCATTGGGCTCGCTCAAGGTGCCAATCGGTGGTGGGAACTATGATGCAGGGGCAATCGCAAGAGCTTGCAGTGATAGGGAAAGTGAAGTGTGCCAATCTGGCCGACCTGGAAGCGTAGGCTTACGATCGTCATGCCGATTCTATGACCCACAGACTCGAAGTCCGGGCGAGTCGCCGGTGAGTGGACGGTGAAGTAGAAGGTGCCGAAGAGGAGGCGATTCTCCGCTGTAGCGGAGTTGTAGATTGTAATTGTTGGGTCCGAGGAAGCCACAACATCAGCACTCCTGTTTTCCACAGACGGCGCCAATTTATGATGGGTTAACTCGTCAATGCCCATCGTTAATGGACTTAGGTTCGTGGGATTGGGGAGCGATAGAGGCATCGATTGGCTAGCAAAGAAGCACATCAGGGACACGCGGTTTACCCAGGTTCAGGCCCTCGGAAGGGACCCTACCCCTGCTTGTCTGCTCTTTGATTATTGGGGAGTCGAAAGTTACAGGGGATGCACAGATGCAATCTGGCAAGGTGTATGCTAGGGTTGTGGATGTCCTCCTCGCTGCCCCCTCCTAGCCTTTATTTAGGGAGGCTAGGTCTCGGGATAGTAGGGCCGAGTTGGTTACAGATTAGGGTTTTTACCCATTTGAAAATCTATCTAATGCTTGTCGTGTCCTTCAAGGAGTCAGCTTCCTCCGGACTTGGGCCACCCAAATACTTTTTGGGCTTCAATTGTCCTCGTGGGCTCCTCTTGGGCTGGACCGTATAGGCTAAACACGAGTACCCATAGGGTATACCCATGTCAGGCAGTTAAGCCTACCTGTCACATTCGGGACCCGCAAGAAGTACCGCACCGGGAATATCAACTTTGATGTGGTGCATGTAGGTTTTCCCTACAACGCCATACTTGGCTACCCTGCATTGGCAATGTTCATGGGAGTGACACACCACACCTACAATCTCGTCAAGCTTCCGGGGTGCAGTGGCACTATCACCATCCATGGTGAGGAGAAGGATGTAGTGCGCTCCATTGAACATGTCTACAAGACGGTGGCTACCACCCACCCCGCTGACAAGCATGCCATCGAGCTCCCCGCAAAAAAGAAGCAGTTGTTCTCTCAAGAGCGGGCCACGACCAAGAAGGTGACACTAGATGCAAGTGGATCGGGGGCTACCATCACCATCGGTGCCCACCTACCTGACAAATAGGAAAGCACACTCGTCGCCTTCCTGCAGGCACATACTGACATGTTTGTATGGAGACCGTCAGACATGCCCGGTGTACCTAGGAAGCTGATCGTGCACCACTTGGCAGTGTGCCCCACTACACGTCCCGTGAAGCAGAAGGTGTGTCGTATGGCACTCAAATTCATTGTCAAGGAAGTCAAAAAACTTGTGAAGTCCCACATCATCCGTGAGGTTGACTACATGGAATGGCTAGCCAACACAGCGGTGGTTCCTAAGGTTACCGGCAGAGGGCGCATATGCATTGACTTCACGAACCTCAACAAGGCTTACCCCAAGGACCCGTAGCCACTTCCGCACATCGAACAGATCGTGGACTCCACGGCAGGCTACAACCTCCTTTGCTTCTTGGATGCTTTGTTAGACTACCATCAAATCAAGATGGCAAAGGAGGATGAGGAGATGATATTGTTCATCACCCATTGCGGTGTGTTCTGCTAAAAGTGCATGCCCTTTGGCCTCGTGAATGCTGGAGCAACCTTCCAGAGGCTCGTGCGCATTTCCCTCGGCGAGCAAAAGCATACGTCAATGACATCGTTGTCAAGACTCGCGAAGAGCGCACGCTCATCGTAGACCTCGAGGAGACCTTTACCAACCTATGTAAGGTGACATCAATCCCAACCCTGCCAAGTGTGTCTTCAGGGTTCCATCAGGCAAGCTCCTCAGCTTCCTCATCTCGTATCGCGGAAATGAAGCAAACCCCGACAATGTCTGTTCCATCTAAGAAATGTGGCCTCCATGGCGGTTGAAGGACATGCAACGCTTGGCAGGATGCATGGATGCTCTTATCCATTGCATCTCAAGTACCAGCAAGAAGGCCTTGCCTTTCTTCAAGATCATGAAGCGGTCAGGAACATTCAAATGGACTCCAGAAGCTGATGTCGCCTTCGATCAACTCAAGTGATATCTCACTAGACCGCCAATCATGGTTGTCCCACGGACCTGCGAGCCTCGACTATTGTACTTGGTGGCCACTCTACAAAAGGCAAGAATGGTCCTCGTTCCAAACAGGGAGGTGTCACCGAACTCCAAGAAAGGTACCATCTTAGCAAGCCTAGAGTCTCTTGACGAAGGAGCCACACAAGTGGTACTAGCCAAGGTCACAAACCTCGCTGAGGAGGAAAGCCTCGGCGAGCCACCGAGCAAGCCTAGTGAGGAGCAAGATTTAGTTCCTATGGAGCCTAGCCTCGTGCAACACCCTATCTACTTCATCAATATGGTGATGCGCAATGCACACGAGCAAGACACCATCCAACAGAAGCTTCTCTACACGCTCCTAATAGCTTCCAGGAAACTATGACACTACTTCCAAGGGCACCCCATCAAGGTCGTCACGAAGTTCCCCTTGGAGACCGTTCTACGCAACCCTAGCACCACCAGCCGTGTGGCGGAGTGGTCCATCGAGCTGCAGCCCTTCGAGCTGACATTCCACACAATGAAAACCATAAAGAGCACGGCCCTGGCAGATTTCACCACCGAATGGACATATCCTTTTACATAGGACCTCCCTAAGGAGGAACCACAACTACCAGGGAAGGTGGCTCCAGGGATCTGGTTCATGAACTTCGATGGCGTGTTTGCACATGCGGACATGGGCGATGGTGAAGTACTCACCTCACCAACGGGAGACAAGCTCTACTACACCATACAACTCTCTTCAAGAAAGGAGACAAGTGCTCCAACAAAATCCCCGAATGAGAGCCTCCTCACAGGGCTTCGAGCCGCAATCACACTCGGCATCAAGCGCATCACCATATAAGGTGACTCCCAGCTCCCTGTCAATTTGTCTAACAAGAGCTACAAAGCCAAGGAAAACCACATGGTGGCGTACCTTGAGGAGGAGCGCAAACTCGAGAAGCACTTCCTTGGCATGGAGCTCAAGCACATACCTCGCAGGAAAAACACAGAGGCCAACAAGATCACCAGGCGAGCTTCACGACACGACCCTCAGCAACCAGGAATATTCGAGGAGAAGATTCTAGCGCAATCCACAAGACCTCCAACCACCACCACCACCAATAGGCACACCATATTGCGGTCCAGGCATGATGGCAGTCACTCATCAAGACACAAGCTAGATCGGTGAGATCAAGGACTACTTGAAGGTGGGGACTCTCCCCGAGGATGATGCTATAGCTGGGAACATCATCTGCCAGTCCAAAGCTACTACGTGGTGGACGGAGACCTCTACCGCAGGTGCCCCAACGGGGTTGCGTTGCGTTGTGTCTCCACGGAGGAAGGTCGCACTCTAGTCACTTAAATACACGATGGATAATGAGGCCATCACTCCTCATCATGCACCCTTGACGAAAGGCCTTCCGCAGTGGTTTTTGCTACCCAACAGCACTCCACGACACAACTGAGCTCGTCAAGGCGTTCGAAGCCTGCCAATTCCATGCCAAGCGAGTCCATCAACCGACACAAGAACTACAAACCATTCCACTCTCTTGGCCATTCGTGGTATGGGGCTGGATAACTTAGGACCATTCCCTCGCGTGCTCGGGGGTTACCACTACCTCTACGTCACCATCAATAAGTTCACAAAGTGGGTGGAGGTGGAACATGTCAGAAAATCCCGAAAAAGTCTATTGTCAAGTTCATCAAGAGTTTGGTGTGCCACTTTGGTGTTCCCAACCGCATCATCAGCAACAACGACACCTAGTTCACCAGTGGCTTGTCAAGTCCTACTGCACAAACCTCGGGATCAAGATTTGTTATGCCTCTGTCGCTCACCCACGAAGCCATGGCCAGGCTGAGCGTGCGAACGCCGAGGTACTCAAGGGACTAAAAACCAAGAGCTTCAACAAGCTTAAAGGCCACGACAAGGGTTTGATCCATGCGCTCCCCTCCGTGCTCTGGTCGATCTGCACCACAGCAACCAAGCCCACCAGCGGGACGCCCTTCTCCCTCATCTAAGGGACAGAAGCAGTTCTTCCCACTAAGCTCACACATCGGTTACCACGGTTCATGTCGCTCGGTACCAATAAGGCATGCGTTGCTACCACAGCCGCAACATCCGCCGCCGCACCCTCAAGGTTGCTGACCTTGTCCTCCGAAGGATACTCTCCCGAGAAGGCCTCCACAAACTTTCGCTGGTGTGGGAAGTCCCCTTCAGGTTCGTACATGTTTCCCTGCCTGTTGCGGTGCGGCTAGAGACAGAAGAGGGGTCCCGGTGGAAAATATGTGGAACATCCAGCACCTCCACAAGTTCTACCCATGAAACATCTCCTAAGCATCGACATCAGCCCGCGAGTATCTGTCCACCTTGTAAAGCGCTTATAATGAATAGACTCATGCAAGCAATAAAATAAAATCTACTCACGTTTGTATGCGCTCATGGTATCTCTACAATGTCTCACACGAGGGGGGCTAGGCACGGTGCCCACGCTTGGGCCTGCCCCTTCGCCAAAGCCCAAGTGACTCGAGTTCTATCTCGCGGGACCGATCACCCAACACGCGTCACCTCGCCAAGGTCCTTGGTGCTTGACCTCCTCGTGTAACATACATACATGAACCAAAGAAGCGCATACATTCATCCCGTTTGCAACCCTACTGGCATGATGATGCACCTAAACCGGAGCACATACGTGGTCCTACTCCACAAGGAAGTAGTCAGGGACCTCACAAGAGGTCCTACCCCAGGCCCACAAGGTGTCCTCGTGGGGGCTTGCCTATGTTATAAAAACAGAGCAGAAGCTAGTCCTCCAGGGGGGCCATCACGGAATGTGCTCCGCGAGGCCTCACAAGAGGTCCTTGGCGAGGCCCACAAGGTGTCCTCGCTTATGTCTCACAAGAGACCTATCTCTAGGGAGGCCATCACAGGATGCGCTTCGCGAGGCCTCACGGGAGGTCCTCGCCGAGGCCTACAAGGTGTCCTCGCCTATATCTCATAAGAGACCTTTCTGTAAAGCCTCACTAGAGGTAACCCAGAGGCCCACAAGGTGTCATCGTCGAGGGCTTGCCTATGTTAGAAAAACATAATAGAAGCAAGCCCTCCAGGGGGCATCACGGGATGTGCTCTGCGAGGCCTCACGGGAGGTCCTTGTCAAGGCCCAGAAGGTGCCCTCGCCTATCTCTCACAATAGACCTATCTCCAAGGTAGCCATCACAAGATATGCCTCATGAGGTCTCATCGAGAGATCCTTGCCTAGGCCCCAGATTCCCTTGCCTATATCTCACAAGAGACCTCTCTGCAAAGCCTGGCAAGAGGTATCTCCCAAAGCCCACAAGGTGCCCTCGCCATACCTCCCGAGAGGTCTATCCTAGGCATGTGCCTCTCAAGGCATGGCTCGCAGGAATGACTCCTTGTCGAAGCTAAGTATATTCTACTTTGTGTTGCTCTCCTCTCTGTCCTCTTGTCCCGCTTTCATAAGGGTCAGTGGTTAAGAGATAGGAACCAAGCACTAGTTTCACCTGCGAAACATATATGGTACACTAACAAGCACACGAGGGCAGTGGCTTAACAGGCATGAGTTTGTTACATACATTGCAGAATACAAATTAAGCCTTCTTGGGCTGCGCACCCTAGGTACCTACTCCCGTGGAGCACGGCCCTCTGTGTTCTTGCCGGACTCACTCGGTTCCATGTTACCGACCCCCTCGCCTGAAGCCTCGCCATCGATCACCTTGTGCTGGTAAATATTCATGAGGGTGTCCATATGCTTATGCGCCTCGGCTGCAAGGGCGCCGGCCACGCTGGGATCCACAGGCTTGAGCACGGCTGCAAGGTCAAGCTTGGAGTCGAGGCAAAGCAGATTGCTAAAGATGATCTTACTGTCTAGGCCCAGCAGGTCGCAGCATTTCCTCCTCAATGGTGTTGTTGAGCTTAGACTAAAGTTGGTACAGCTCGACGGATGCTTGGTTTTTCTCTAGCGTTGCCCGCTTGAGATCAGCCTGAGCGCCCTGAAGCTCTGCCTCGAGCCTCCCCTTCACCTTCCTGTGAGGCCCTCTACTCCTCAAGGAGGCGATTCTCCTAGATTTGCAGTTGCTCACGGAGCCCCATGTTTGCCTTCTCGGGCTCCCACTGGCTTTCCGCTAGCTGGGTCTTCATCTTGGCAAGACAACCACACTCCACACTCAACTCCTTTTCCTTGGCCTCCAAGCTACCTGCGAGGGAGGCGGATGCGTGCTCCCTCTCGGGGAGCTCATGCTGCTTGGTGCTCAGCTCCTTCTCCCACTACGACAGCTCCTACTGCATGGAGGCGAGCATGCTCCTTCGCCAATTCCTCCTCTGCCTTGGCCAAGTCCCTTCTCACCTAGGTGAGGCTCGTGGTGGCGACCCTTAGGTCGGTGGAGACAGAGTTTGTGGGGCCGCAAGGGCCCCCTCGCATCTTAAAGATCTAGGTTGCCATGTCTAGCAGGGGTGCCTCTAAGGCACCACCTTCCTTGTGCTCTATCTCCAGGATGGCCACCTCCACCTCTTTGATGACCTGGGAATTGGTTGCGTCATGTGCAGCGTCTCTAGCGGTGCGAGGAGCCTCCTTGGAGTATGCCTCCTTCGGGGCCTCGACGCTGACGAGTGCTGACAGTGATGAGGGTCGCGTACGAATTGAAGTGTCCCTCTTTATGGCCTAATCGTCATTCCTGCCGGCAGCCACCTGCGTTGGTTCAGTTGAGGCAGCTGATGCCAAATCCATGTCAGCAACGTCTACCTCAGGCTCAACCGATGTTGCCTCCTCCTCCACGAGCACCTTGCAGCTTGCGGCCTTGTCTGCGCCACCAGCCCCAGCGGCAGGGTGTGGACCAGATGACGTGTTTTCCTTAGTAGGACTCGTGGCCCTGCCGTCCTCCCTCCTCTTCCTCTTCGTCCGCGGGGGCTCCCTGAAACTGCCACCAAGGTCAGTAGGGCATCACGAAGGGATAAGAGAGATCCTTGGCTTGAAGCGGAACTTACTTGCCGTTGGGCGCCCAAGAACCATCTTCACTCCCCTCATGGGGCATGGGCCGCCCTCTCTAGTGGCGACCTCTTTGTGGAGGCCCTCATCCTCGAAGGAGACCTCCCCCATAGGGCATGGTGGCATACTCCTTGCGGAGATTTCTACCCTCAACAAGCTCGCCGAGGTCCTCGTCTTCGAGGGCACTTTGGGAAGGCCCAATGCAGAATTCGATGATATCCTCCTCATCACCAGAGGAAGCGGGCGCCCTCTTGCGCAAACTCTGTTTGCATTGCGGGAGATTCCCTCTCACCATATCATCTCCTTTAGTAGCGGCCACCTTCACGAGGTCCAATTCAGAAGCCAGATCACCGTGTACCTGGAGGGGATCGCAGCGGAAAACAAAAAAAATCCTATGATGTAACCCCAAAACTTGCCTAGGATCTATCTATGTAGTAATGCGGTAACGTCCAATGCGTAGAGAATACATACCCTTGTAGACAGTACGCGGTTAACGTTCCACGGGGAACGTGGTTGAAGTAGTCGTACTCGGATCCGACCTCAAGGTCGCGAAGCTCCTCGCAGGTCACCCCTTGCTCCTTCTTCATCTTCATCGTGCAACAGCTTTGGCTCACGACATTTAAGCGCCCCAAGTGTTGCGCCTCGTGTCTTCGTACACATCCGGTGCACGATGAGACCTCCGGCTCCCCGATCCCGCCGGGAGTGCGGAAGTTGATATCCGGCTAGGAATCCCTGCAGCGCAACAGCGTGTTGTAGGTGTGCCTCGATCGCACATCCCAAACTTGGGGCCATGGTCACAAGGGCTAGAGAGAGGGAAGGAGGAAGTCAACCAAAGGACTTCTCCAAATATTGGTGTGTTTAATTCCACCCATGGGCACCCCTTTATATAGGGGGAGGGGGTGTGCCCTCCCCTTTGGGTTTCCCATGTGGGACTATTCAAGGGAGAGGGGGGAGGCGCATGGGCCTCATGGGCCAGCCGGCCAGGGGTGGGCCCCACCCCGCGCACAGCCCTAGGCTGGCCGGGTGGGCCCCCTTGAGGCGCCTGGGCCTTGGCCCTTCCCCCCTTCGGTTTTCCATCATGGGCCCTTTTTCCCTAGGAAGATTGGCCCATTAGTGGAATAACCCTTCAAATTAGATTTTAATATTATATTTAATATTAATTACACTAATTAATATGTAAATACATATTACAAAATCCTTCTTGACCCAAAACACCTTTCGGTTCCCTTTCAATTTCCTCCGAACGACTTCGGATCTTTCCTGGAATGATTCTAGTCCTTTATTCTTTCTCCGAACAACTTCGGATCTCTCTGCGGAACGATTCCGGCTTTCTCTTTCTCTATTGTGATTCCGTCTTACGAATGATCGCTCTCATCGTACCCTTAAGTGTATCCTCTCACGGATCAGGAATGGTCTAGACATGATCTGTATCAATGATCAACAGAGGGACCAGGGATGTCCATGTGACCCCTATGCATTCCTGATGATAATGTCGTTTGAACCGCTAAATGTAGCATCCTCTTCCTTTTGTTTCTCGATATAACTTGTCTGATATCCGATCATTGGTATCCCATACCTTGTTCAATCTCATTCACAAGTTCTGTTTTCTTGTTACCGTGATATTACATCCCCGTGACCTAGTCACATGTTGCAACATTTATTGATGTAATCTCACCAAGCCGGCCGTATGTATCTTTACCCGTCATGTGGGTGAACAAATTCCGCTCTTGACATATATTGCATCTACAGTTCCTCTGAGTACCTGAACACACCTTTATGACCACTGTATTACCAAGTGGCGCTTGATGCTATCTAAGCACTCTCGGGAGACTGTGATTGATATCATCTCACGGTCTAAGGAGAAGGAGTCTAGGTATAGCTGTTGCAACAATGAACTATATGACTTGATCGTGTTGCAATCCTTCGAGGAATGTCCAATCACATCATTCTCCAATGATATGATCCCGTTGTTAGTCGGCATAAATACCCATGATCTTGAAACCCAGATCATCTTCATGACCAACGAACTAGTATGAATAGAGGCTACTAGGGACTTGGTTGTTTCATACCACACCTGTACCAATGTTTCTACTTGGCACAGTTATAGCACAATATGAAACTATTATAAACTAATTGAGATATGACAATAAAAACCTATTTATTATTTGCCTCTAGGGCATATCTCCTTCAGTACCACGGGATCCCCCACCTCTTGATCCTTGGCAAGTAGCCCCTTAGCACCAAAGCGAGGAATTCCCTCTAGGACCTCATTCCTTTCCTCTAGCCGCCAACACTATAGTGCAGGAGCGCCAACCAGGGGATAGAGCACCCCCGTATTGGAGAGAAGGGCTTTCATCGCCTTATAGACAAGGGACTCCTCTAGGATCCGCTCTTGTAGCTTAATCTGGCAAGCGTCGCCGAAGTGGGCCCACATGTCACACTGATGGGCTTGGATAGGCGCAATTCGCCATTGGACATACTCCTTGATGACCATCTCCACTATCAAGCCACCATCATGGAGGACCTCGATTCGCTCCGTGATTATCTCTGCCACCCTGCCGGTGAAGGACTCTCTTCTCCATTGGGGGATCTTTCTCACTGGCATCAATGGAATCGCAAGAAATGGGTTATCCTTGCGAGCATCTACCCACACCCAGCACAGATGGGAGTCCTCCACCTTCTTCGACCGCTCTGCGAGAAGGAGCTCAGACTCCATGCGAAAGGAGACACACCCAGAGCATTGTCCCCTCACAGTGAGACGTATTCTGTAAAAATGGCGGAATAACCACACCAAGGTTTTGATCCTGAGGAAAGCCTCGCAAAAGAAGGCAAAGATGTCAATGGAGGTGATGGAGTTGGGATGCAGGTGCAGTAGGTGAATATCTTAATGCTCCAGAAGGGCAATGAGAAAATCAGAGAAGGGGGAATTAGCACCGTGTAGAGAGTGTGTGCGAAGTGGGGAATCATGGTGGATAGAAAGTCTCGAGCATCCACAACACCACGTCAAATCTGGGTAGGACCATGCTCATTGAATTCCCTGGCCAGCAAGTGCTGGTACATGACGAGATCCCCTAGGGCACAGATCCACGAGTCACTAAGTGCGGGGAAAGGGTCTGCGGGCGCCTCCTCCTCATCCTCAACCTTCTAGGGAGATTTCCCCTTTTTGGGAGTGATGCATGTAAAATGCATACATGAACTTTTTAGTTTGTTAACATGTTTTCCCACATATTTGCATCACATATAATGTTATATCCATGTTTTACATTGAGTTTTGTGAATTTACCAATGACCCTCTTTATTTTGGTTATAACCTGGCAGGGCAGAAAAACCCTATTTTCAATGTTTTTGATGTTTCAGGACCTATACGAAGTCAAATGGACCTGAAATTTTGGGAATGCCAATATTTATCCACGAGAAGCATATGGAGCACAAGAATCACACATGGAGGACCAGGAGGCCCAAATGAGCATGGGTGGCACGCCCAGCCCACGTGGCCATGCCACCTACCCTCATTTGCTCCTCGGCCATCCGATCGCCTTGACTATTTTGCCCATGGAGTTCTCTTGACCTAAAAACCCATATATAAGGATCCCCGGGGAGTCCTCGAGACAGGGACACACTAGAGACGAAAACACCACCAAATAGAGTTAGATCCTACGAAGATTGGAGGGGGAAACTATGTTGGAGCCACCTCTAGGGGGGTCTCCTTCCTCTCCAACATCTCCAACATCGTCACCATGATGAAGAGGGAGTAGTCTGTTGAATATAAATATATTGCTTAGTCTCTTTCCATTAGATCGGTCTTTTGCGATAATTTGCTAGTGCATAAATCCTTTATGGTATCAGAGCCAAGAGGTCTTAATACCCTGCTCACGCAGAATTAAAAACAAAAAGAAAAAAGATTTTGTTTCCGACACTGAATCCACGTTAAGGACTAAAATAGCCTAGACGTGAGGGGGAGTGTTGAATATACATATATTGCCTAGTCTATTTCCATTAGATCGGTCTTTTGGCATAATTGGCTAGTGCATAAATCCTTTAGATTAGCCTACGGCACCGATCGGTTCTTCCACCACTTCTGCAACATGCCGCTCTCGGGAAGATTACTCCTCGGGGGTGCGGCACTTGATCAAAATCAAAGATTAGATCGGTTCTTTAGATTAGATTAAATCAAATTTGAAATTTTCTAGTTCTATAGATTAGATTTTCTTTTAGCCACGAATAATCCACATACGATCCTCAACTTCCGGTGAAAATCAAGTGCAGATTGATAGAGATTTTCATGGCGATCTGATCGGATGGGCACGACACCACCGTGTGTCTCCAGCAATGGGCCTACCTCGACACCAGCGCAGCGGACACGGGCACACGCGCGGCCGTGATTCCGCCACACACGTCACCACCAAATCTGGGGCTCGCAGTGCAAGCAATGGCCGTACGGCAGTCACGATGCAGCCCAGAGGCCGCACTACAGGAAAGAACTAAGGCGCCGACGGCCGGCCGGCTACGCCGACGGCCAAATGTCGGGGTCGTCGGCGTAGCTGCCTCCCCCGGCCAGCCGACCAGCCCGGCCATCGGCATAGGGACGACCGTCGGCGTAGATGACGGTGCCGAGGGGAACCCTCGGCGTAGCGTGGCTGTCGGCGTAGTAGAGAGGGTTGTGCCGACGGTGGCCCTCGGCGTAGATATAGCCCTCGGCGTAGCCCTAGTCCAGACACGGCGATGAAAACGGTGTTAGGTAGCCAGGCTGTGCCGACGGCCTGGCCGTCGGTGCAGCTCTTTGAAAAAAATTGTTTGGTCTTAGCCGTCGGCGTAGGCCTCCGGAATTTTTCTTTTACCTCATTAATTTTTGAAAAATCATAACTAAATCATTCTAATTCAGAAAAATACAAATAATATATCAAAATTTGCAGAAAAATAAGATCTATCTATCTACACTCAAATATTACATATTTGTAAACAAAAATTAAGTGAAACATAAAACATTGTATATAGTTAAAAACGGGCATTAGAACTTTAAAGACGATCCAAACAATACGAAACCTTCGCGTGGTGTCATATTATGTGACATAGTTAGAAGGTAAAATATCAAACTTGGTATACTGATTATATCTCAAAAAAACTTCACAAAATGACCTATCTCGTTCGAGGTTTCTTGGCTTTCAGGTCGAATGAACAATGTTATGGCTAGAATGAAGGCCTAGTTTGTGATAATGTGTCCATATTGTGCATACATGTGTATCATAGGATAACAAACAATGTTTCAGGAGAAAGTTTTCCTTTTTTTCGCACCAAAAATCCGTTTTCCATTTTCCGAGTGCAAAAAACGGACGGTTTTGTGAAGCAACCACCAAATGGTTAATTCAAAATGCTACCATCACATTTTTCAAAAATACTATATCACCTTACATGGATAATGTCATAACAGAGTGATCTCAAACCTTTCCGTCTATCCCTGGTGAAAAAGATAAATTCCTACTGAATCGGTAGGAAGTGGGTCAGATATGAACTACAGGTACATAATCGGATGCTCATGATTTTTACAGAAATCATTTTTAGGTTCACAATATGTTGTTTCATTAGGGATCCACCTCAAGTTTAGCGAGTCTTAGCACCGAGCTAAGAATCTTCATGTCCACCCTTCGATAAAGTTTAACGATAGTTTAAAACAGGCATTAGAAATTCAAAAACGATCCAAACAATACGAAACCTTCGCGTGGTGTCATATTATATGATATAGTTAGAAGAAAAAATATCAAACTTCGTATATTGATTATGTCTCAAAAAAACCTTCATAAAATGACCTATCTCGTTCGAGGTTTCTTGGCTTTTGAGTCAAATGACCAATGTTATGGCTAGAATGAAGGCATAGTTTGTGATAATGTGTCCATATTGTGCATATATGAGCATCATGGGATGGCGAACATTATTTCAGGAGGAAGTTTTCCTTTTCATCGCACCAAAAAGCCGTTTTCCATTTTCCGAGTGTAAAAACGGATGGTTTTGTGAAGAAACCACCAAATGGCTAATTCAAAATGCTATCATCATATTTTTGGAAAATACTAGACCACCTTACATGGATAATATTATAACAGGGGGATCTCAAACCTTTTCGTCTATCCCTAGTGAAAAAGACAAATTTCTGTCGAATCGGTAGGAAGTAGGTCAGATATGAACTACAGGTACATGATCGGATGCTCATGTTTTTTTACAAAAATCATTTTTAGGTTCATAATATTTTGTTTCATCAGAGATCGACTTCAAGTTTAGCGAGTCTCAGCCCCGAGCTAAGAATCTTCATTCCCGCCCTTCAACAAAGTTTAACGGTAGTTTAAAACGGGCATTAGAAATTCAAAAACGATCCAAACAATGCGAAACGTTTGCGTGGTGTCATATTATGTGATATAGTTAGAAGGAAAAATATCAAACTTGGTATATTGATTATGTCTCAAAAATCCTTCACAAAATGACCTATCTCGTTCGAGGTTGGCTTTCGGGTCAAATGACCAATGTTATGGCTAGAATGAAGGCATAGTTTGTAATAATATGTACATATTATGCATATATGTGTATCATGGGATGGAGAACAATGTTTCAGGAGGAATTTTTCCTTTTCGTCGCACCAAAAAGCCGTTTTCCATTTTCCAAGTGTAAAAAATGGACGGTTTTGTGAAGAAACCACCAAATGGCTAATTCAAAATGCTACCATCATATTTTTGAAAAATACTAGACCACTTTACATGGATAATGTTATAACAGGGGACCTCAAACCTTTCCGTCTATCCCTGGCGAAAAAGACAAATTCCTGCCGAATCGGTAGGAAGTGAGTTAGATATGAACTACAAGTACATGATCGGATGCTCATGATTTTTTACAAAAATCATTTTTAGGTTTACAATATGTTGTTTCATCAGAGATCCACTTCAAGTTTAGCGAGTCTCAGCCCCGAGCTAAGAATCTTTATGCGTGTCGTTTTAAACGGGCAAATAAAATTATGATAAGAATCATGGCATAGTTTGTGATAAGTTGATATTGATATCATATTTGGATTCCTCACATTTTTCTAATCAATTTAGACATATTATTTGTCGAATTCCGATTTACAGATTTAAAGATATTATTTATTCCATATTAAATAAAAAATACAAAAAAATAAAATCATTATATTTTTATTTGAATTCAATAATATTTTTACTTATTCATTGTTGTTTACTTAAATAATTTCTTGTAATTTCAAAAAATACAACCATGTGACATGATGATATAAGAGTTAATAGGATTGATATCACAGTATTGACAACAATGTGTAAATTGCTTTGCGGAAAGAGATTCTGAAGGAACGAGGAAGTTAAGCGTGCTGAAGCTGGAGTAGTATTAGGCTGGGTGACCGACCGGAAAGTTTGACTAAGACTGCAATTTAATCAATTATTAAGTATAAATAGTGTTAAAAATGATCAAAGTGAGAGATTAACGAGTTAAACAATTCAAAGATAAAAAAATTGAAAAAAAAAATTAAAGAAAAATTTAAAAAATTTATTTTAGTCTGTGCCGACAGCCAGGCCGTCGGCATAGCTCCGTTCCTATGCCGACTGCCAGGCCGTCGGCGTAGCTTCAGGCTGGGCCGTTTCGTAACGGTCGTCGCCTGATATCGTGGGGCCCGCTGCGACTGCTATGCCGAGGGGATGGGCATGTGCCGACGGCCAAGGGGATGTGCCGTCAAGGAGCTACGCCGAGGGGGCTACGCTGACGGCCACCGTCGGCACAGCCTGTGCCGACGGCATCCGGCCATGGGCACTTCATTTCTTTCCTGTAGTGTCGTGTGCTCCACGGGACGTACACGCCAACTCACATATAAAATTGTAGATGCATGCGTCACAGGAGGGCGACTACAATGACCATGCTGCGATCAACCCCGCTGATCCAATAGCTGGGAGATGTCGCGGAAATAACACGTGTGCAAAGAGGCAAGGAGTCCGTGAGCTGCATGCAGGCACATCCACCATGGTGACCGCGAGCCAGATGTCATGGAGCAAAGGGCAACCCTGCCACACGCACACGATCTGACAAGAAAACTCCAAAGCACGTATGCCAACATGCACTACCAGATAAAGGCCACCGCATGCAAGATCCCAATTTGCATCAAGGAACGATCCATGCAGCACCGACGACTCCAACAACTACGCCGCATGGACATGGCCATATAACCATGACATGTTGTCGCCCACTTAGATCTTCACCGAGTCGAACTAGATTGAGCCGAACAACGGCATTAGCATTACAACTACATCGCTAGTCTACAAAATACAAAATTCGTCGAGCACATCTACGGAGAAGCGACATCAACATCATCTACACACCAGGCCGGTGTGGGATACTGCTACTCTGACTTCTCCGACATCAAGGCTTCCACATTATCGTCGCCACAAGGGACGCCTTCAAGCGACGATCATGACCGACACGCCTACTCCTTTATCATCGACACATCATCACCAAAGTCCACATCAACGTGGTCTTCATCAACATCTTCGTCAGCACATCGCCGTCGCCACTATACCTGTCCACATGATGAACATACAACTACGACGCCCTCTGACAGTACAACTGCAAGGCATGATGACGGCATGGCCGCGTCCATGACCCCGACGAGTGCATCAACAGACCGGCATCACAATTGTGATGCCCCTACGATCGCGCATACGGTTCTGGCAAAACCGTGTGTACTTGGTGGGTTTCTCCGGTTCTGGCAAAACCGGTGGTCTCACTTATGACCGCGTCCAAGAGACGCTCTGACGGTACCTCCATAAGGTGCAAAACGTCCACAACCGCAGCTCTGTCAACAGCAGCTACAACAGCAGTAACAACAGCAACAGCAACAGCAACAGCAACAACAACAACAACAATAGCAACAGCAACAGCAACAGCAACAGCAACATCAACATCAATAGCAACAGCAACAACAACAACAACAAAAACAACAACAAAAACGTGCAATTTTTTGCGCCTCCGGCAATGGCTGCCATACAACATAAGATGACTACGACATCGCCACACCCTGGACTTTGGGTTTATGGTGGTAACTTGATCTAATATCTTCATGTATGATCATTGTTGAAGTCCATATGATGTGCCTTGCATGAGTATGGATCTACCTATGTAATTCTTATGGTGGATATTATGTTATGAGATAGTACTTGTTATTCATTTACCATTGTGTTGGATCTTGTATGGTTTTTCATACTTTGGGAATATTCTATGATGCATGTTATGGTTTAGATCTATACATAATGCCTTATTTATCCATATCATGAGGTTATTGACACCACCAAGTGGGGGTAGATGAGAGAGATGTGATAATACTCACAACATATCACAATATATGAATCATTGCACTAGTGTTTAGAATGTTTTTCATTGAGTAGTATGATGTATATAGGTAATGCGTGGCCGTGTGATAGTGGCATATGTATTGAGTGACAACAATGCATCCCAACATCCTTTATCTGGGGGTAATAAGGGAGAAGTATGATGTGTGGTGTGAGACAAACCAAATGCTAGCCTTGTTGCAAGGGTGACCTAGCAACACAAAGGAGTACTTATTTCACCTATGTGTTTTACGACATGTAGCCACCATAAAAGTACCATTAAAATATTGCAATTATGTGTACCTTTACTATCTATAACATGATAATCACCATAGATGGAGAAGAGAGGATTAAGCGAATCCGTGAACCCATGTACATTGTTCCCATGATAGAAAACCTTTGTCTTGTCCTCTTGCATTGAAGAGGATTGGGACACTTTTATATCTTTGTTTTGTTACATTAAATTTGCATCTATTAAATCAACCATCTTGTTCCTTAACTTTTTTAGTGCATAATCAACTAAAACTTGTGACACTTTAGTTGTAAAGAATAGATAGCTTTTCCTTCTTGCTCCCGCGGATCGATACCCTACTTCCACATTGAGAGGTACTATGGTAATCTCCTGCACTTGGGGATTATCAAGATACTTTTCTGGCGCTGTTGCCGGGGAGCGTAGCGCTTAAGTTTCTATTCTTGTGTGCACTAGACTTTAGATTTGTTTAGATTTTTTTTATATCTTGCAATCATCGAAGCTTGGGGAGGTTTTTTTAACTTGTTTGTTTGTGAGTTTCTCATTAGATTTACTTTCAGTTATGTATCAGTTTTTACTCTCCTTATTTGAAAAACACAAAAAAATAGTTCATTTGTTATGTTCATGGAATGTATGAATCACGTACTTATGCAGCCCCTTATGGTTGAATAAATTAATGTTGATCAAACAAAGTTAGTAATAGAAGCATTGAATGAAATTGGCCATGAATTATGTGATAGGTATAATTTATCTTGTTGCTAGATGAATATCCTAAGCATCTAAATTTCCAATTCAAGCTTGATAGTATGCTTATAATTGCTTCCTACCATAATAATGAATTCATGAACACTGATATGAAGGCAACTGAAGAATTTACTATTGTAATGGGATTTCTTGAGATAGTTATGTTGGTAGAAAATGAAACTCATAGCCTCACACCAAAACTTGCTACAATGCTTGAATAACTCTTGAAACTTTTTTGTAAGAATACCTATATCCTTGAATATTATAACAATCTTGTTGCTATCAAGGAGAGATATAATGGCTTGCAGGAACAAGAAGAAGAATATATAGAAGGGGAAAGGGTATTACAGGATCCTCCATATCCTCACTCGCCATGCTCGATTTTGATTTTGATTCTGATGATGATCAACACATGCAAAATGATATTATTATTGATAATAGTTTTGGAAGTGATGATGAATATGGCTTGGGCATGACGTTTGATAAAGCTTTGGATGACCCTCCGTGTGTAACAATAATACATGTGGCATGGGCAGATAAAATTATTATTTCAAATAACGATGATCTCTATGATTAAAACCCTATACTTGATGATTCTATTGATTTACATGCTTTTTATGATGATTCATATGATAGTTGGGTAGCAAGAATTCTTGGTAAATATGAATCTAGTGGTGCCATTGCCTCTATAGAACATGAGCCATTGTATGATAGTACTCAAGATAATGATCGTAATTACGAAACAATGATCCCTGCGGATGTATTTGCATGTTATAATGATAACCATCATGAAGTTAAAAGTGCCACAGGAAGCACTCATATTTTGAAGAAACGAGATGATAAAAGCCCAAGCTTGGGGATTTCCATGCACCAGAAAGAAGGACAGAAGGATGAAGAAGAAAAAGATATGGTCCAATCTAAGCTTGGGGATGTAGGGGAACCTCTCATAGATGATTAAGGAGATAGCACCAAGCTACCACATGATCTCCACATCACTTGAATCAAGTAAGTAAAGGCTAGCTATATGGCTATAAAGAAAGCGCTTTTTAGGAGGCAACCTGGTCATTTATTTGTGTACATGCTTGCTGTAGTTAAAGATTCCTTTTTTAGTGTCTTTGTTGTAGTTTAGTAATAAATTATCAAGTGGAACCCATTTTGGATGTTATAAAAGTTGTTAAACATATGGAGTAGCAAATTTCTGCATAACAGTTTTTAGTGCAAGAATTTTCTATTTTTTGTAACTCCGATTGAACTCATATTTACACAGAATTTAAAAAATTTCATCCTATGTATGCACAAAAATTGGCTAAAATTCTTGACATGTCTAAGTGGGCAAAATAAATTCGTTTTGCTGCTGCTGAAAATCTGGATAGATTCTGCCATGTTTTATTTTAACCATTCCCTAGTGTCCTAAAATGATTGTTATGAGCCATATTATATGCTAAGGATATGTCAAAAAATTATGTGCTTTCTGGAACATTTAGAAAGAATTTTGTCCTTGATATATATTCATCAACTATTATGCTTTTGTGCCACTAATGTCACCACTCAAAAAAGAGATGGGAGAAAAAGTTTCATGTTGAAGTTTTTTGACAGGGAATAGAGGAACATCACACCGAGAGCAATCCAAGGACGGTCAAAACCATAAGCTTGGGGATGTCCAAGGAACCCCACTGTACCTATTAAACTCTCGATTTGCAAACCTCTAAGCTTTGTTTTTCGAGCAACATAAAACTATCGTAGAAACTTGGAGCATCTGTTTTGTTTATTTTACTTTTGTTTTGCATTACAAGGACCACCACCACTATAATTATAAATTTTTATGATCAAGCTACTGAAAATAAACCTTGACATGATGAGATTAAAAATGAATAAGAATGCCTTGAAATAAAAGTAAAGGGGAGATAAAAGCAAAAAGTTGAAATTCATGTTGTTTCTAGTTCGTAAGCTCAAGTACTTTATATGAAGTATGATTTGTTGTGTGCCTATTAATTTGTATCCTTTGCTTGTGTATATTTATGTTCAACATTAAGGAGCAAGGTGATAAAATAAATGTTGGCATTATGAACTAGATAGGACACTCTTTATATCTCTTTTTGCTAAGTCTTCACAATACAAGCTAAGACTTGTTCCAAACCCCATAAACTATACTAGGCATATCCACCTATTTGTGGCAAAAGCTACTTTCAAGTATAGTATTTAATCCTCCAAACATTCTTAAAAACACTTTTTTCATGTATTTTAAAGCTCATAAGAAAGTAAGGTTTGGGGTGATACCACTATGGAAATGTGTGTGCTTTACATCTTATTAGTTGTTGTTAGCCAAACCATGTTGTCATGGCACAAGCTTTCAATGTTGAATGTTGATAATTAATCATGTTCAAGTTCTACCTATGGATTTCATCGATGTGAAATAAAGTGTGCATGCTGGAGTAGGCATGTTGAGAGAAAATTCTCCCGAACCGCTAGTCAAATCCATGCGTCGTGCGGCAACTCATGGTGGAAACTTACAGCATGGTGATCCTTGTTGATATGGTTCATATGTTTGTTTCTCTTGTTCTTCTGGAGTAGAGATACTGCCCCCCTCCCACCTTGAACATGACCAAGGAATTACATTAACTCCTATGCTAAATAAATAAATACAAAAAGGGGGGCATATAGCTACACAGGGAGCAAGAGGTACTTCATTGATGCGGTTTCTAAGACCAACATGTACATACAATGACATGGCTAAGTTGAGTAGCACGAGGAGTGCAAGGTCATGGGTATGGTGCATGAAAAAATCAACTGGTAAGATGTTTAGCACATAAACCATATGAAGCTTTGAAATAAAAGATACTTGGAACACCATCCTTATTAGTATTGTTGACATGAACTACATAGCTCAAAACTTTATTTTTACATTCTTTATGGAGGATTAACATATGTATTCAATGCTTACTTTCGGTACGAGTTGCAAAACATCTCAAGGGAAGATATGAAACTAAGAAGTGAGTCTTCTAGTAAAGGGCATGAAACTAAGAAGTATCCCAAAATAAAGGCATAAAACACCAACGCCAATCATGAAAAGAGTCTCTTATTCTATAGGTTCATCAAAGTGTGCTTGAAGGTTTGTTTTGTTCATCATTTGTTTTATCACACCACTACTTATTGTTTAACATGTTTATAGATGTGTAAAAGATACAACTTGATAGTACACTTGTATATTATGTTTCATTGAAAGGAATTGAGCCTATGAACTTTACATTATAATAAAAGAAGAAAAGGTAAAAAACTCCAAAGTCCATGTTTAGTTTTTATCACCTTCATGCTCGAGGATGAGCATAGGTTAAGCTTGGGATGTTGATGCATGTAAAATGCATACATGAACTTCGTAGTTTGTTAACATGTTTTTGGGGATTTACCAATGATCCCCTTTATTTTGGCTATAACCCGGCAGGGCAGAAAAACCCTCTTTTCAATGTTTTTGATGTTTCAGGACCCTATACAAAGTCAAATGGACCTAAACTTTTTGGAATGCCAATATTTATCCACGAGAAGCATCTAGATCACAAGAATACCACCTTGAGGTCTAGGAGGCCCAAATGAGCATGGGTGGTGCACCCAGCCCAGGTGGGCGTGCCACCTACCCTCATTTGCTCCTCGGTCGTCCGATCTCCTTTATTATTTTGCCCACGGGTTTCTCTTAACCTAAAAACCCCTATATAAGGATCCACATGGAGTCCTAGAGACAAGGGCACACTAGAGACGAAAACACCACCAAATAGAGTTAGATCCAGTGAAGATTGGTGGGGGAACTCCACCAGAGCCGCGTCCGAGGGGATGTCCATCCTCTCCAACATCTCCAGCATCGTCACCATGATGAAAATGGAGTAGTCCACCCCCTGGACTTGGAGTTTATGGTGGTAGTTTGATCTAATCTCTCCATGTATGATCATTGTTGAAGTCCATATGATGTGCCTTGCATGAGTATTGATCTATCTATGTAATTCCTATGGTGGATATTGCATTATGAGATAGTACTTGTTATTCATTTACAGTTGTGTTGGATCTTGTATGGTTTATCATACTTTGGGAATATACTATGATGCATGTAATGGTTTAGATCTATACATAATGCCTTGTTTATCCATACCATGAGGTGATTGACACCACCAAGTGGGGGTAGATGAGAGAGATGTGATAATACTCACAAAATATCATAGCATATGAATTATTGCACTAGTGTTTAGAATGTTTTCTACTAATAAGTATGATGTATGTAGGCAATGGGTGGCCGAGTGACAGCGGCATATGTATTGAGTGACAACAATGCGGCCCAACATCCTTTATCTAGGGGTAAAAAGGGAGAAGTATAATGTGTGGTGTGACATAAACCAAATGCTAGCTTTATTGCAAGGGTGACCTAGCAACACAAAGGAGTACTTCTTTCACCTATGTGTTTTACGACATGTAGCCACCATAAAAGTACCATTAAAACATTGCAATTTTGTGTACCTTTACTATATATAACATGATAATCCCCATAGATGGAGAAGAGAGAATTAATTGAACCCGTGAACCCATGTCCATTGTTCCCATAATAGAAAACCTTTGTCTTGTCCTCTTGCATTGAAGAGGATTGGGACACTTTTATATCTTTGTTTTGTTACATTAAATTTGCATCTATTAAATCAACCATCTTGTTCCTTAACTTTTTTAGTGCATAATCAACTAAAACTTGTGACACTTTAGTTGTAAAGAATAGATATATTTTCCTTCTTGCTCCTACGGATCGATACCCTACTTCCACATTTTGAGGTACTACATCGATCCCCTGCACTTGGGGGTTATCAGGGATCCATCACTCAAAGGGGGAGACATATAGAAAATGTGCTAGCACAGGAGGCAGATGGAGAGCTATCTCGGAGTGGAGAAATGGTGATGGAAAAGGTGAGAAAGGAAATCCTACTACCATGGGATCTACTTTTGAAGCACCCGTGAGCGGTTACCGGGGAGCATCCATCAGTGCGGCAGTTGCAGATCCAACGTCTTAGGGCTACCCTACCATTTGGTCTTCACAGCAGCAATAGGATGCCCCAGGCGCAACCGCCGAGCGCGGCCGAGCACGCGCAACATCTTTTAAGTCCCCCTGGTCCTTCACTTCCAAGGCACGTATGACCCAGGTACCCAGGGGCTACTATAGGGATAGTGGCAATCAGGGTACCACGACCCATCTGCTATTGGGCCCTAACCACAGGGCCGCTACAACGCTGCAGAGGAACCCGTCTGGAGTTGTCCGCTTCATGATTAGTGATCCTATAGGAGTCTCAACGAAAGCCCTCCGCAGAGACCCCTTTCGAGGCGGCAACTCCTGAAGACCCTCGTGAAGAGAATACTGCCTCGACAAGACTTTCCTCATGAGGGGATCACACAAAGCACACTTGGACAGCAGCACCCAAGTCCTGGATGCCAAGCGGGACCACGTCTCGGAAGAAACCGAGGGTAATGATGATGTTGGCTGGGACCGTGGGCTTACACATGTGGCACAAGGAAAGCCAATGTCCCTTCCGCAAGGAAGGCATCTTCCCCTTCACCAAACCAGGAGTGGCCGACAATGGCTAGAATCGAAGGGTACCACCTCTCTCTCTAGTGGATGACGAACATGAAGGAAGTAGAGAGGAAGATGTCAACGGCATCCTACCATGGATCGTGCCTATGACCAAAGGTAACTTTATCCTACCTGCCCATTCCCTTGTCACCATGTGGTAACCCTTCTTGCCAATATCACGGGAAGAGGACGGGGAACCTATAAAAAGTGGAGGACAACACCATAGAAGGGGATCCCATCTCCTCCCACCTTCAAAACCCTAGATTTCTCCTAGCTAAGAAACCCTAGATCTGATCGCCTGATCAACACCTTGTACTATAAACCTCGCCAAACAATATAAGCAATCCATACATGAGGATTAGGGTTTTACACCACGCGATGGCCTAAACCTGGGTAAACTTTTTGTGTCCACCTGCCATGTTTTCTGTTGTTGCCTCGCCAAGCTCGCCAAGGGTTTTTGGAGATCGTGTTCACCCCCAAGTGTTCGATTTCATCCGACTTTGAGAGATATCGCGTTCGTTCAGAGGGACAATCTTTGACATTCATGGTCTCCATTGATGAAGAGAGTCTAGTCCACCCCAAACTATATGTTTGTGGCAGTATCTTGATCTCTCTCGCTCCATCAATGTTTTAAAACCATATGATCTATTTTAATTTACATGATTATTCCCACATATATAATTCCCTTATGACTCGTCTTGCATCCCGCGTAGCTATCAAAGGACCCATCTTGGGTATCATAATTGGTCAAACATTAATGGGGGCACAGACCGGCTCGTAAGCATGGCACCTATTGGGGGATTGTCCCCATGTACCCCAAAATGCACCCAAAATTGGAAAAAAGGCAAGAGATGAAAGAAAAACAACAGCAAACAACCTAGGCCGACTGGGAGGGTCCAACCGGCCTGCCTCGTCCTTCTCCTGGGTGGCTGGGATGTCCTCCCCCACCTGGCCCGCTTCTTCCTGTCCGGCTGGCCAGCTGGGTCGGTCCCTCCTCCGCTCGGATGGGCCGGGATCCTCCCCTGACTGGGTCGGTAACTCCGCACCCAGCTGGGCCTCCTCCTGCTCTATCCCCTGGTTGGGCTTCCCTTAGTGCGGCCCCCATATGGGCAAAGCTTCTCCACCGGCTGGCCCAAGCTCTGCCATCTGGCTGCAGCTTCCCGCTCGCCCGGCTAGGCCTCCTCTAGCTGGCCCATCCGCTTCATCGCCTCTCGGTCCACCTCCACGTCCGCCTGGCTGGGCTGCCTCCCAGCGAGGCCGACCCACTCCACGACCCCGGCTACACCTCCTCCCGCCTAGGCCAGATCCTGGGCCCGCTGGCCTCCACTGGCTGGGCCTTCAGCTGGCAACAACACTACTTCTCCCAGGTCGGCTCGCCCCCAGCGCCCTAGCCGGATCAATCTCTGGTGCTTCGCTAGGGATCGATCCCTTCGGTCCTCCTCTAGCTCAACCAGCTCCCAGCGCCAGCTCCCAGTAGTCTTGGATCCCATCGCTGGGATACGTGCAGCAGGATTAAAAGCCAGAAGACAAGGAGTAGACAAGAGGACAACATATGAAAAGCCTAAAGACAAGGAGAGACATTGAGCCATGCCTCTACTACTAGTGCCAATGTACACTACACCAGACACTGTACCAAATAGTAGAAGTTAGGCCATGTGGGCCCATTGTGTTCCCTGGGCAGCCCATATAATGCACTAGGGAGAGCCTCACACGACAGGCTCATACGCGCTAGCACCACTCTGATCGATCGCTAGCACTTGGCTATCGAGCTCTCTCACTCTCTCACGAGCACACACACATACACTTAGATGGTTGGATTTTGTTAGTCTGTTAGCTCGCATATAGCTGGAGGAGCCTTATAGCTCTTAGTGTTCATCCAAATATTACCAGTTCATGTAGGAATAGGGGTGTTACATCCTCGCGAGAGCCCCGAACCTAGGTACTTCCTATGTCCCGCTACGATTGCTTATATCCAATTCCGCCTGCGGGCGCCGTCGTAGCGTCCATGCTTGTTCCCACTCTCTATCTAGCCTGCTTAGACACTACCGTTCCATATACGACGATAGTCGGCGCCCACCGTGGGGCAAGACATGACTACTATCGGAGTTCCATTCCGCATGGGACCCCTTCATCATCGTCGGCTCCAACGACGTTTCGAGTCGCCCGGGGGCTCACCTTCGCGTGGTCACTGACTCCGCTCCATCAAGGTTCTCGGGGGCTCGCCCTCATCATCGCCTCCGTGCCGTTGTTGGTGTTGCCATGTCAAAATGCCTAGGGACTCGACCTCCCGCCGCACCGTTGATGCCTACGCGTCC
Source organism: Avena eriantha (assembly GCA_910589775.1). Classification (NCBI taxonomy): domain Eukaryota; kingdom Viridiplantae; phylum Streptophyta; class Magnoliopsida; order Poales; family Poaceae; genus Avena; species Avena eriantha. Next base: position 19,599,465 of record OU342740.1, read on the forward strand.
GTCCATGTCTCGCGCGCCCGCGCCGGTCGCGGCTCCGCCACGTGCCGGCATGCCCGTATTCAACCTCTTCGGCAAGCTTCACGTGCCCGCACTCGTGCATGACGGCATCGTCTGACCGCGGTCGCTCCTCTGTCCGCGTATCTCCTCCCAGGCAGGCTCGTGCACCCGCGATCGCGACTCCGTGCGCTGCGCCCTCGCCTCCACCTCCTGACACCCGTGTGTCGTTCATGTCTCGGCACCTCCGCAAGCCCGTGCTCTGGCGTCCGCGCCTCCCAAGCTCCTCCTATGCCTCGTCAAATTCCTCCCCCGCAGTCCCAGGCCTACCGCCCTTCTCGCGCGCGCGCCTCTGCTACAAGCTCCTCGCCGGCTCTCGTGCCTCCTGCCGTATGTCCGCCCTGGCCGGCTCGTCCGCCTCCCAGCGCTACGTCCGGCTCTGCCCCGGTGCATCCTGCCTGGCTGTGCGCCCTCACCCGTCGTCACCCGCTGCCATCTTAGTCAGCCACACTCCTTCGTCGCTCCGTCGGTTCACCGCCTGCACGTGCTTCGACACCGTCTCCCGTGCCGCTCTCCCCTGCGCGCTCGTGCATCGCCCTGCCGTAGCCGGTCATTGTGGCCGGTTCTAGTGAATCGGAAGGGACCAAGTCAGTTGGTCAAAAGGAAAAAAGAAGTGGTGGGCTAGCTAGGGAAAAAGGGTAGTGGGGATCTAGGCGATTAATAATACAGAAAAAAGTAGAAAGAATAGAGTCCGGCGAGAAGAAGAAGGAGATATGGCTGGTTTGAAAAAAGAAATCCGGTTAGAGCATCTCCACTCGCATTCCTAGGAAGGCGTTCCCAGCGCCTATTTTTTTTCCGGACCGCAAAATTTTGCCCAATCGTGTTCCCAGGACGCCGGTTTCGTCCAGATTTGGCCCAAAATTGGTCTGGCGTTCCCAGGCTGAACCCGAGGCACCGAGAACGGCCTGGAAATGCCGGATGGAGAGAAAACAGGGGTGGCCAGCCATGTCGGCGAGTGGAGGCCGAGTTCCCACCCTTTTCTTCTTCCCCTCCCGCCTTCCCTCCACAATCCCCCACATCTCCCGCCAGTTCGCCGAGCTCCCGCCTGCCATGCTGCCCATGCTTTCGCCAAACCCCGATCCGCCGCCGACGAACCAAAGGAGAAAAAGGTGGGGAAACCAAGAGTGCCCGCACCGAGACCTCAAGGCATGAGCGCCCCGCCTGGTTGGCCCTATCCACGAAGAGAAAGTTCGATACAAACAGCCGTAGGGACAGGAAGGCAAGGGTCAAGCAGGCGCAGGAGCTTGTCGAAGGTCAGGCGATGAGGGGTGCGGCGGCCGAGGCGCAGGCCATGAGGGAAGCGGTGGCAGAGGCGCAGGCGATGAGGGAAGTGGTGGCCGAGGCGTAGGCGATGAGGGAAGCGGTAGCGACATTGTCGCGTGCGTAGTACGGCGGCGTTTCGGGGAGCCAGCCAAGCATCGCTTCGCCTACCGGATACTCTCCGGTTGGCTTCTCGCCAATCACGCCAGTGATGTTCTAGGAGAACCAGGCGAACCCACGGTAGAGGTACTCCTCCTCCCCCAAGTTCAACGGCGGATTCAACCCGAACACCATCTTCCCCTGCCCCGTACCATGCCCTCCTTCGGCCTTCCGCATCAACGTCAACGCCCCCTACTCCTCCTCTCTAGCGTACACCACTTCCTCGACGACGCGCCGCGGCCCTCTACCATTCGCCGGAAGCTCGTGGCACGTGGCCCACGGCGAGACCGACGCCCAGAACATGTTCGGCGGAATGTCGACTGAAGCCTACATGCAGGGCATGATCGCCGAAGGTTCAGCGGCGTCTGCGGTCGGCAATGCCATCTTCTTCACCCAAGAATAGTCCCGGGCCGACACCAAAAACGGCATCGAGTCTCAGGATTTCATCGAGCAGACCCATACCGAGGAGGAAGAGGAAGGCGATGGCTTGGCTCCAGCGAAGGGCAAGGCCAAAGGCAAGAAGAAGGCGGGCACCTCGGCGATGGAGCCCTGGATCAAGTGGATGGCGCTTGAAGACCTTTGCCTCGCCGACGCCTAGAAAGTGGTGAGCATGGAACCCATCACTGGCGCCAACCAAAATTCAGACAAATACTGGAAGCGCGTGATGCTAGCGTTCGATGAACCCAACCTTTGCGACCCGAAATACAACAAAATCCACATGGAGCGCGGCAAGAAAGCCATGACCAACCACTAGGGGCTCATCCTGCAGGCGTGCAGCAAGCAGCACAGCCTTCTCGAGGAGGTCGAACGCACACCCGTCAGCACAGAGAGCATGGATGCCAAGGTACTTCGCCGAACACTATCCAAAGGTACTTGTTCATGCCTATCCTGACAAACTTTGCCTTGCCTTTGTAGCTCCTCGCGAACTCGGCATGTACCGGAATGACACAGGGATAGAGTTCAAGTTCCATCACATGTTTCCTTCGATTGCGAAATGCCAGAAATGGGCGGATACTCGGCTGACACTCGCCAAGACGAAGGACGGTGTGTACAACTCGGCTGCCCCTCCATCTATTGCCGGTGAAGGAAGGCCAGAGCTCGGCCAGAAGAAGGCGAAGATGCTCAAAGCCGCAGGACCTCCCGCTGACCGCCTCCAGGAATCCATCGAGAGGTGCATCACCGACACGAAGGCCCATACCAAGAAGAGGGAGGAGAAGACCGATCAGAGATGGGCGCAGCTGCTACAGAACCAAGACCACAAGCTCGATATCCTCAAAGCGAACTTCGCCGCCAAGAAGAGGAACACGGATCTGCAGTTTCTCATGGGCAGCGAAGAAACCTCGGCGATGAGCACGCTGGTCAAGGCCTGGTATATTGCGCGCCGCAATGCCATCCTCCAGGAGGACAACACCGAGACCGCTCCAAGCTCTGCGTCGAACACCTCTGCCCCCGTGCCCTCGCCGAGCTCCGCTTCGACCTCCTCCAACCAGTCAGTAAGCAGGAACACCGACAAACCCATCCCCGTTGCACCAGACACGCCAGGGGAGATCAACCCCATCGACGACTAATCGCCGACCCATTTTATCTTGTTCTGTAATAATTTGATGGTCGAACTATTTTGGGCATACTTCTGCCGAACACCCTATGGCCAAGATTTTGCCACGGGAATGAGAAACTTTGAAAATGTCGTTGTTTTTTGCTTCGCCTGGGAACTCGGCCTGGGAACACGAGTGGGAAATCGGCCATTTCTAGGACGAAACCTTCCTCCATCCGGTGTTATTTAGGTCCGGATTTCAGCCTGCGAATGACCAACGAGTGGATATGCTCTTAGCAAGAGAGAGGAAAAGAACTAGCTGGTTGAAAAATAGAGAGAACAAAAGGTAGAGGAAGATAGAAAAGATAAAAAAGAAGAGAGGAACCATTCGGTTAGAATAAGGAGAAAAGGAGGAAGAAAAGAAAAGAAGAGGGCTGGCAGGTTGCAGTTGGTTGAAAAAAAGGATAAGAAAAGAAGAAAGAGAAAAAGAGAGGCTATCCGGTTAGGAAGGAAAGAGAAAAAGAAAGGAGATGTGGTGCGGCAGTCTGCCTGAGAAAAAGAGAAATGGCTGGTTAAAAAAATTAATTCGGTTGGAAAAAGAGTGTGGAAGAAAGAAAGAGGAAGATACAAATAAAAAGGAAGAGAAAATATCATGTTGTTTGGTTCATCACCTGGCTGGGCCCGGTCCGGCTGGCACCATGCTTGTCTGCCCGATCCGTCCGGCTCGTCCCGCTCTGTCTAGGACGGGTCGACGGCGTGCCATGTCGCCCCGTTTGGTTGCCAGTTTGGTTGTCCAGACCCGCTCCATCTAGGCCAGGCTGGCTTGACGCGTCCAGGAGCGTTTGGTTGTCTAGCTGGCTGGGGACCGAATCCGGCTGCGCCGCATTTGGTTGCCTGGCCGCTGGAGCCAGGCCATCCAGCCGTAGCTCTTCTTCGACCGTTTCAGCAACCGCAACGTCTATGGAATCGCGCCTTTGACCCTTCTACACTAGCTACAGCAATGTGAGTGTGTTTCCAACCTCGAGCGACCCTCGGGGGCTCCTCATCAGATGTTGACATGTTTTCCTGCTTTTCGTTTTCCAGCTCCGACAACCTTCAGTCGGGGGCACGCTGGTTGGCTTGACCTGTTAATTCTGTAAACCAGCTTAGTAGTGTGTGATGGTTTCAAAGGCACACTCTTCATCTCAGCTACAAACCACAACCTGGTTGTTCGGCTAGTAAGAGCAAAAGCTTGTGGCAGCACACATAAAAACGACGAAAGATGCGACAGATTGGACAGTTCGGCCAAGTGCCTAGTTTGTATTTTCTACATGCTAAGCCTCTAGTACCATGCACAATGTATTGTCAGCTCCTCCTTTGGTTCCGGCTCCAGATCGCAATCCGGCTGCCTGGTAAGGATACATCATAAATAGTAGAGCACACGGAAAAGTAATTAAGTGTTCAGAAAAACACGAGCTAGTTTTTTCAGGAAGTACAACCATTATCTGGCTGACAACATATATTATGTATGTTAATGTACTAACAACAAATTCATTTTTGTGTGTTTGTTTTGCACGGGCTATGTCGAGTCGAGAACAAGATAAGATTCAAAGCACCTGACTCTGTCAGCTACTTTGAATCTCGGGGGCTACACCCACCGGGTGCGCTCGCCCCCCTCCCCCCGGTGTAATCAAGCACTCCAGTCCGACTAAAGGTGTTCAGCTAGATAGCTAGTTCAAGACGTTAAAAGGTCAAAAAGATAAAGATTTGAAGCACCTATCTTCATTAGCTACTCCAAATCTTGGGGGCTACACCCAGTGGGTGCGCTCACGTACCCCCACTAGAGTTGTGTTGCTTCCCGTTGATGGCTCCAAAGTGCAGGAGATCAATTGTAGTACTTTTTAATAAAGAAAGTTTGTCGAACCCACAAGGAAATGAAGGTATTTGTTAAAAAATTGACAAAGGAAATAATAGTAAATGCAGTAGATTTGGTGTTTTTGGTTTGTAGTTTTCAAGAATGTAAAATGCTGAAAGTAAATAGCAATAAGTAAATGCTCTCAATGAGGGAAATCCCAATCATCTATGTAGCAAGAGGACAAGCTCAAGTGTGTGTGAACTTATATGTGACAAGCGTTCCCGAGGGCGGCATGGATTTAGTCAGCATAAAGATTTCTACACAATATGGTGAATATGTTGTCAAGTTTTATTCCCTTAGGGCGGAGCCTAATTAGGTGCATCCATAGGTATGGAATAAATATACCACTTATGATGGGTCCTAGATCCATTTACATGAACATCTAGGAATCATTAAGACATACATGTCCCACCATAGCAATAGGTTCATTGGTCCCTGACATATAATCCCTCCAATGCAACTTAAAGAATTGGAAAGCAGTTTTCTGTCAATTCCGTCCCTTCTAACCCCTATCATTGCATCAAAGTATTCTCCTATGAGCCCATGTAGGTGAAGTAATACGCAGTCGACATTCCCATGAAACCATCATAGAACAATATAAAAGATAGAAAACTGGATCACATACTCATTGCATATTATATGGAAATCATCGCCAATTCATCATATGCCCTCGGGAACATGGGGATATACTCACAAGTGCCAAACATGGTATGGATCAGTAGCATATGGATTACAACACAATCTGAAAATATAATCTCTCCACCAAATAAAGACAGGATTCCAATCACAAACATGTAAATAGCCCTTAAAACAATATCCGGGGTTCAATCAATCATAAACTATGAGGGAACGAGATGGATCTTGGATATGGTGATGGTGATGATGATGGTACTGATGGATATGTTGATGGAGAGGCCTCCCCATACGCCTAGGAGGAGTGGTGATGACGATGGTGTCGATTTCCCCCTCACCGGAGGCTCCGGTGCGGCAGGATGTGCCCTCTCCCAGAGTAGGAGAGGACTTTCACCTCTGTTGCCGCCTTTGTAAATTGTGGGGAAAATGTGGCATAGGTTTTCTAGCGACACGAAGGCGTCTGTAAGAAGGAGGAGCTGAGACAACGCTCAAGGGCCGAAATAGCCCATGTGGCGCGCCCAGGGGTGGGCGTGCCACGTGGCCTCTTTCGGGCCTCGTGGCTCCTCTCGCTTCATTCTTTGGCCCAAGTTGGTTCTCCTGGTGAAAAACTTGTCAGGTATTTTTTTACTTCAATTTATTGACGTCTACAAGGTCTTGAAACAACAAAAACAAGAAAAAGGAGGTTTTCTACCTCCCAGAAATTAAATACCAATGAAAGGGACTTTGTAGGAAAGTCCCGTAAATCATCTAATTATGCATAAATAATGAAGGAACAAGGTAAAATATGATTCTAAACAGTGCATAAAGGTCCCAAAAATTATGATGCAAAATGCAAGTATCAACTCCCCCAAGCTTAAAACCTTTGCTCGTCCTCGAGCAAATAAGCGAATAGATCATGATCATACATCAATGAGCTTATGGTTGACAATAAAATACGAGCATGGCATCATCAACTTATGCATATTCACTTGTCCAAAAAGAAATATGAACTAACCTCCATGCACATATGGGCTACATAGATAGATATTATCACTTACCCCTTACTTTTTGAAGAAAAACTAACCATTACATGTTGGACAATTGAACAAGTCTCAAATTTATCATACACTCTGCTATCTTTAATAGCTTTGCATGCATTTTTACCGGCTTTTAATTTAACCTTTTGGATATGCCTTTTTAATAAAGATAAGTTTCTCATAAAAAAGTAGTAGCAAAGAGAATTGGTTAAACAACAAGATAGACATGACTATTTTAACTTTTTGTCAAGAACTTTCACCACTTTTTGCATGGAATCAGTTAACGGTCTTCCCCTCTTATTAACTAGTATAAACCTTATTCATGGGTCTTTCAATCATGTCATATGCTCTATACAACCTTTGTCTTTCACTTTCCATGGCTAGACAAATTCTCGGGTGCCTGCCTTTCAAACACTTTACCATAGAGCATATGTATTGAAATACCCATGACAACCATTCCGTTTACTCGTTGATTACTAAGTAGGATAAGAGTATATCATGTACCCTTGTCATCCTCCTCTTTCTAACTACTTATTTTATAAGACTCCTTATCTCACCACAAATTCACAATGTTCCTTTTTTTTAATAAGTGTTGCTTCCCTTGCATGGATCTTTCCTTATTTGCAAGTTTATCTTGTTGAGTAATTCTATTCTTGTACAACATGCTCAAGTTAATTTAGTTCAAGGAAAGATGTAAGTGAAATTTCTACAAATGGTGCGCACATCTGCATGAGTGTTCCCCATAAATCTCCAGACAAGAGAATCATGGATGACACCATACTTTAAATTTTATTCAAAACTACTCAACCAAGGATACATGATAATGCTCTAAGAGCTCTTCAAACTTTAGGAAAGATAGATACCTAGTGGATGCAAGCAAAAACCTCCTAATGATCACGAACTAGATGCAAATATAATAACTAAAAAACATAAAGTATGGTGGAACCTCCCCAAGCATGAGTTGTTGTAGTAGGTCTCTACTTCTTCTCCTTCTCTTGCTCCTTAGGGACGTGGAGACGCTGGAGCGAGGTCCCTGAGCACGCCCATCATGAGATCATAGGCTCGTTGAAATTCTTCAGAAGATCTTGTGAAATACTCCTAAAGCTTTTTACCAACTTCCTCCTTACTAGGCTTCCACTCGGGCTCGATCCACTGGCTCTCATGTGTTCCCTATGATTAAGACTAGCAATGGGGTTTCTTGAAGCAAGGCAATGCCTTGGATCTTTTCCACTGGTGCTCATACGAGCAGTTCGTCTAGTCTTATTTGGAGGTGGCATCGGCCTCACTTCAACGATTGGTATGGGAGCTGGCCGGAGCCTCCCTTTGTACTCAGCGCTCGTGATGGGATCATGGTCATCCTCCTTATCATCCTCATCATCTCCATCATCCTTGTGCACATACTCTTCATCATCAGAGTAATCCTTCCTCTTCTGGTTCCTTTCCATATTGACTTGGGACTCAGGCCCTCAAGTTCATCATCATCATCCATGGAGGAACAATGGTAGGAGTCTCTAGAAGACATGACGGAGGCGTTGGTGTAGAGAGAAATCTGAAAAGAGGGGAAAACAAAGTTTGCTCGAAATGCTCGATGCGAGATTAGATCGGCAGAGAGTAGTATATTTAGATGGTTTTTAGGGTAAGACGAAGCGCTGAGGAAGAAACGGAAGTGAAACGGACTTCGGAAGAGGGAAAGACCTCGGGTGCCGTGCACATAGGGGTGGGCACGCCACCTGGTCTCTTTCCCTCTTCGGGACTCTGTTTCATCCAATTCTTTCGCGACACGCATTAATTTTCCAAAATAATGACCTTCCTAAAATATGAAGATCGAGATTGTTATGCACCTCTTTTTTACTTTTGATGAATTTGAGTATCTGACAAGGGATAATTTTTCGCAATTATGGCTTCCAGACTTTGGAGATTTATTACTTCCACCCTTCCGGCAAATGTTTGGCCTGCAATATAGTGTTTAATACGTTGTCCATTAACGACATTAGGTTTACCGTTGAAATCTCCATGAAGATGAATGGATCCGGAGCGATACACCTCCTGCACAACTAATGAACCCTGTCATCTTGAGGCTAACTTTCCTGCAGAAAACTTGAAAAGAGAGTTGAACAACAATACTTGATCTCCTACTTTGAATTCCTTCCTTTTTATTTTCTTATCATGCCAAATTTTTAATTTTTCTTTAAATAGTCTAGCACTTTCATATGCTTCATTCCTCCATTCATCTAATAAGCTTAAATCAAGAATCTTTTTTCTCCCGCAGTTTTAAAATCAAAGTTGAGTTGTTTAATAGCCCATCTAGCTTTATGTTCTAATTCAACTGGAAGATGACATGCTTTTCCATGAACCATTTAATAGGAGACATTCCCATACGATTTTTAAAAGCAGCTCTATAAGCCCATAAAGCATCATTAATTTAGTTGGCCAATCAGATCTAGTTATATTAACTGTCTTCCCAATATGAGTTTAATTTTCCTATTGCTTAATTCAACTTTCCCACTAGTTTGAGGATGATATGGAGATGCAATTTTATGATTAACACCATATTTAGCTAGAGTTTTTCTAAAATACTCCATGAATAAAATGTGAACCACCATCAGTAATTAAAAACCTAGGTACTCCAAACCTGGGAAAGATGATGTCCTTAAGAATCTTCGTTGTTGTGGCATGGTCTGCACTTTTTGTTAGAATTGCCTTAGCCCACTTTGTAACATAATCCACTTCAACCAAACTATGAGTATGTTTTGTTTTTTATGGGGAAATGGTCCCATAAAGTCAAACCCCCATACATCAAATGGTTCAAGAGGCAGTGAATAGTTCATAGGCATTTCATTTCTCTTACCAATATTTCCAACATGTTGGCACTTGGCACAAGCTTTAACATAATTAGCACAATCTTTAAATAAAGTAGGCCAATAAAAACCAGATTGTAATACATTTTCAGCAGTGCGGTCTCCTACATGATGTCCTCCATAAGGACTATCATGACAATCCCTTATGATAGCCTATTGTTCAAACTCAGGGACACAACGTCTAATAATACCATCTACACTTTTCTTATAAAGAAATTGGTCATCCCAAAAATAATGTCTACGATCATAAAAGAATTTCTTTCTTTGTTGGTGTGTGAAATGTGGAGGAATTACTTTTCCAACTAAGAAATTAGCATAATCAGCAAACTATGCTGAAGCCACTCTAGCAACAGATACATTAATGTGTGCTAGTTGTTCATTTGCAAAGTTATCATTAATAGGAATAGGATCTACCAGAATCTTTTCCATTCTAGATAAATGATCAGCTACCGGGTTATCCTCACCTTTCCTATCTACAATATGTAGGTCAAATTCTTGAAGTAAAAGTACCCACCTTATGAGTCTAGGCTTAGCATCTTTTTTATTCATAAGGTATTTAATAGAAGAACTCGGCTACAAATTATGGAAAGAACTACATCGTTTTCCATTTGGAAAAGGTCAGACGAAGACATATGATCAGTGTGTACTATTACCTTAGAGTCTACAATGTAAGATCTAAACTTGCCACATGCAAAAAAGTACAACAAGGAATTCTTTTTTAGTTGTAGAATAATTTCTTTGGGCGCCATCAAGAGTCTTACTAGCATAATATATCACATTAAGTTTTTTATCAACTCTTTGTCCTAAAACTGCTCCTACAGCATAGTCACTAGCATCACACATGATTTCAAAAGGGAAATTCCAATTAGGGGCTGAATTATAGGAGCACTTATCAAAGCATTCTTTAAAATATCAAAAGACTCTACACAATCATCATTAAAAGAAAATGGAACGTCTTTTTGCAAAAGATTTGTTAGAGGCTTGGATATTTTAGAAAAGTCTTTGATAAATCTTCTATAGAAACCAACATGACTAAGAAAACTTCATATACCTCTTATATCCCTAGGATATGGTAGCTTCTCTATTGCTTCTATCTTGGTGCGGTACACTTCAATGCCTCTTCCTGAAACTCGGTGTCCAAGAACAACACCTTCTACAACCATGAAATGGCACTTCTCCCAATTTAGGACTAAGTGTTGGTCCTCACAATGCTGCAAAACTTTGTTAAGATTGAATAAGCATTTTTCAAAAGAGGTACCATACACAGAAAAGTCATCCATAAATACTTCCATAATTTTCTCAATCTAATAATAAGCAAATATAGCATTCATGCATCTTGGAAAAGTAGCAGGAGCATTGCACAAACCGAATTTCATTCTCCTATAAGCATAAGTACCAAAGGGACACATGAAAGTAGTCTTCTCTTGATCATCCTTGTGCACTAGAATCTGTGAAAAAACTGAATAACCATCTAAATAACAAAAGTGAGAGTGTTTGGATAATCTTTCAAGCATTTGATCAAAGAATGGTAAAGTATAATGATCTTTACGAGTTGCCTTATTGAGTTTCCTATAATCAATGCACATTCTATGACCAGTAACAGTACATTGAGCGACAAGTTCACTTTCATCATCTGGAACCACAGTGATTTTGATGGGTTCGTAGCATGGAAAACAAAAAAATTCTACCGCAAGAACGAACAAAACCCAGATCTAATCTAGATAAAAGCCAAGATCTAATCTATTAGACATGTGCAACGAGATAGATCTCCACTAACCCTTGTAGACACGAAAGCGTTACGAGATTAGATCTCGTGGTTGATGTAGTCGATCACTTGCCGATCTCAAGATCGAGTGGACGATCCTTCCGGCGCCTTGTTCCGGCAGCACTTCCGCAGTCAGTCACACGTGCGGAGTCGAAGCAGACCTTCCTCTACTCGTTCCAGCGAGCAGCGGAGGTAGTAGATCTCTCCACGGAATCCCAGCAGCACGACGGCGTGGTGGTGGTGGTGGAGTGGAGAATTCTACAGGGCTTCGCCTAAGCTTAAGCAGAAAGAAGGAGGAGGAGAGAGGCGGCTTGGGGCAAGAGTGGAGGATCAAAGGGGGGTGGCGCCTCCACCCCTCTATATATAGAGGGAGGGTGCGGCCTAGGGTTCCCACCCCTAGGCCCACCCCTTAGGGCCGGCGCACCAAGGAGGTGGGGGGAGGAGTCCTCCCCCCCCCCCCCCAAGTCTCCTCTTTAAATTTCCCTTATCTTATCTTATCTTATCTTGGTTTTCAAATAAACTCCAAAATATCTTCTAGAACCTTCCGGAACATTCCGAAACCTTCTAAAATCCCCATACAAACACTCCGGAACATTTCCTAACTCAGAAAAAGATCCCCATTATATGAATCTTACTCCCCGGAAAATTCCGGAGCTCCTCGTGATGTCCCGAATCCAATCCGAGACTCCGAACAACATTCAGTCTCCAACTCACATTCCATATCTACTTAAAAACAACTTCGAACCTTAAGTGTGTCACCCTATGGTTCGTGAATATGTAGACATGACGGAGACACCTCTCCGATCAATAACCATCAGCGGGATCTGGAGATCCTAACGGCTCCCACATACTCAACGATGACTTCATGATCAATTGAACCATTAACATACGAAACCAATTCCCTTTGTCTCGCGATACTCTACTTATCCGAGGTTTGATCATCGGTATCTCCATACCTAGTTCTACCTCGTTACTGACAAGTACTCTTTACTCATTCCGTGATATGTCATCCCTTGTGACCTAGTCACATGCTTGCAAGCTAACTAGATGACATTCCACCGAGAGGGCCCAGAGCATATCTATCCGTCGTATGGATGGACAAATCCCAATCTTGGTCCATGCGCTTCAACACATACTTTCAGAATACCCAACGACACCTTTATGACCACCCAGTTACGAAGCGGTGTTTGATGTCATCAAAGTACCCATCCGGTGATGGTGATTAACACAACCTCATGGTCGAAGGATTAGGTCACTATGCATTTAAAAGCTTATAGCAATACGAACTTAATGACTTGATCTTATGCTACGCTTACTATGGGTGTGTGTCCATCACATCATTCTCCTAATGATACAACCTTGTTATTAATGACATCCAATGTCCATGACTAGGAAACCATGATCATCTATTAATCAACAAGCTAGTTCAACAAGAGGCTTACTAGGGACTCTTACATGTTTACAAAACACACAAGTATTAGTGTTTCCTAATAATACAATTATAGCATGGGATGTAAACATTCATCATAAAAACAAAGATATAATAATAACCACTTTTATTATTGCCTCTTGGGCATATCTCCAACAGTCTCCCACTTGCACTAGAGTCAATAATCTAGATTACATGGTAATATACCTAACACCCATGGCGTTCTGGTGTTGGTCGTGCTTTGCCCTAGGGAGAGGTTTAGTTAACGGATCTGCCACATTCAGATCAGTGTGTACTTTGCAAATATTTATGTCACCATCTCGGACATACTCGCGAATAGCGTGGAAACGTAGCTTGATGTGCTTCGGCTTGCTATGTGACCTTGGTTCCTGTGCATTAGCTATGGCACCTGTGTTGTCACAGTAGATGGCCATCGGGTCCAACGCACTGGGAACCACGCCAAGTTCAGTAATGAATTCCTTCATCCATATGGCTTCTTGCGCAGCCTCCGAAGCAGCTATGTATTACGATTCAGTTGAAGATTTTGCCACAACGCTTTGCTTTGCACTCCTCCAGCACACTGCAGCACCATTCAAAATAAATACGTATCCCGACTGTGACTTCGAGTCATCCGGATCGGTGTTCCAACTAGCATCGGTGTAACCGTTTACAACAAGATGTTCATTACCTCCATAAGAAAGAACCATATCCTTAGTCCTCTTTAGGTATTTTAGGATATTCTTGACCGCTGTCCAGTGTTCCATTCCAGGATCACTTTGATATCTGCTAGTCAAACTAACAGCATGTGCTATATCCGGTCTTGTAAACAGCATGGCATACATGATAGAACCTATGGCCGAGGCATAGGGAATATTATTCATTTTCTCTCTATCTTCTGCCGTAGCTGGACTTTGAGTCTTACTCAAAGTCTTACCTGACAACATGGGCACGAACCCTTTCTTGCTATCTTCCATTCTAAACTTCTTTAGAACTTTGTCAAGGTATGTACTTTGTGAAAGTGCTATTAGGCGTCTTGATCTATCTCTATAAATCTTGATGCCTAGAATATATGCCGCTTCGCCAAGATCCTTCATTGAAAAACTATTATTCAAATAGGTTTTGATGCTATTAAGAAGTTCTATATCATTCCCAATCAACAATATGTCATCTACATATAGTACTAGGAATGCTACAGAGCTCCCACTCACTTTCTTGTAAATACAAGCTTCTCCATAAGTTTGTATAAACCCAAAATTTTTGATTACTTTATCGAAACGTTGATTCCAACTCCGGGATGCTTGCTTCAGTCCATAAATGGAACGCTGAAGTTTGCATACCTTGTCAGCATCTTTAGGATCGACAAAACCCTTGGGTTGTACCATATACAACTCTTCCTCAATGTCACCATTAAGGAACGCTGTTTTGACATCCATCTGCCAAATCTCATAATCGAAATGTGCAGCAATTGCTAACAAAATCCTCACAGACTTTAGCTTCGCTACTGGTGAGAATGTCTCATCATAGTCAACTCCTTGAATTTGTCGGAACCCTTTCGCGACAAGTCGAGCTTTATAGACGGTAACATTACCATCAGCATCTGTTTTTCTCTTGAAAATCCATTTGTTCTCGACAGCCTTACGGCCATCCGGTAAGTCCACCAAAGTCCATACTTGGTTTTCATACATGGATCCCATTTCGGATTTCATGGCTTCTAGCCATTTGTCGGAATCTGGGCTCACCATAGCTTCTTCATATGTCGCAGGGTCATCAGTGTTGTCCACCAACATGACGTTCAAGGCAGAGTCATACCAATCAGGAGTGGTACGAACCCTCGTTGACCTGTGAGGTTCAGCAGCAACTTCGACTGAAGTTTCATGATCTTTATCATTAGCTTCCTCTCCAATTGGTGCAGGCAGCACAAAAACATCTTCCGGTGCTGCGCTACTCTCAAATCCGAGAGAAGGTTCAATAACCTCGTCGAGTTCTACTTTCCTTCCAGTCACCTCCTTCGAGAGAAACTCCTTCTCAAGAAAGGATCCATTCTTTGTAACAAAAACTTTGCCTTCGGATCTATGATAGAAGGTATACCCAATCGTTTCTTTAGGGTATCCTATGAAGACGCATTTCTCCGCTTTGGGTTCTAGCTTATCAGGTTGTAACTTCTTTACGTAAGCTTCGCAACCCCAAACTTTAAGGAACGACAACTTAGGTTTCTTACCAAACCACAATTCGTACGGTGTCGTTTCAACGGATTTAGATGGTACCCTATTTAAAGTGAATGCGGCTGTCTCTAATGCATAGCCCGAAAACGATAGCGGTAAATCTGTAAGAGACATCATAGACCGAACCATATCTAAGAGAGTTCGATTACGACGTTCGGACACACCATTACGTTGTGGTGTTCCCGGCGGTGTCAATTGCGAGAGTATTCCACATTTCTTTAAATGCATGCCAAACTCGTAACTTAGATATTCACCTCCGCGGTCAGAACACAGAAACTTAATCTTCTTGTTACGATGATTTTCCACTTCACTTTGAAATTCCTTAAACTTCTCGAAAGTTTCGGACTTATGTTTCATAAAGTAGACATACCCATATCTACTTAAGTCATCCGTGAAAGTGAGAACGTAACGATATCCACCACGCGATGCTACACTCATTGGACCGCACACATCGGTATGTATTATTTCCAATAAGTCTGTAGCTCGCTCCATTGTACCAGAGAATGGAGTCTTAGTCATTTTTCCCATTAGACATGCTTCGCATCTTTCAAGTGATTCAAGAAGTCTAGCAGAATGGAGTTTCTTCATACGCTTCACTCCAATGTGACCAAGACGACAGTGCCACATGTATGTAGAATTATCATTCAATTTTGTTTGTTTAGCATCTATGTTGTGAACATTTGTATCACTACTATCGAGATTCAGTAAGAATAAACCATTCATCTCAGGTGCATTACCATAAAAGATATTACTCATATAAATTGAACAACCTTTATTCTCAGACTTAAAAGAGTAACCGTCTCGCAATAAACAAGATCCAGATATAATGTTCATGCTTAACGCAGGCACCAAATAACAATTATTCAAATTTAAAACTAATCCCGAAGGTAGATGTAGAGGGAGCGTGCCGACCGCGATCACATCAACCTTGGAGCCATTTCCAACGCGCATCGTCACCTCGTCTCTCACCAGTCTTCGCTTATTCCGCAGCTCCTGTTTCGAGTTACAAATATGAGCAACCGAACCAGTATCAAATACCCAGGCACTACTACGATTACTAGTAAGATACACATCAATAACATATATATCAAATATACCTTTCTTCTTGATGTTGCCATTCTTCAGATCCGCCAGGTACTTGGGGCAGTTACGCTTCCAGTGACCAGCACCCTTGCAGTAGAAGCACTCAGTTTCAGGCTTAGGACCAGCGTTGGGCTTCTTTGCAGGTGCGGCAACTTTCTTGCCGTCCTTCTTGAAGTTGCCCTTGTTCTTAGGCTTGCCCTGTCTCTTGAAATTGGTGGTCTTATTGACCATCAACACTTGGTGCTCCTTCTTGATCTCCACTTTAGCAGTTTTCAGCATGGACGATAGTTCAGGCAACGTCTTGTTCATGCAGTGCATATTGTAATTCATCACAAAGTTCTTGTAACTTGGTGGCAGTGATTGGAGGAGACGGTGAATCCCTAACTCATTAGGAATCGATATCCCCAACTCTTGGAGCTTGTTTGCGTACCCAGACATGGTGAGCACGTGCTCGCTAACGGAGCTTCCCTCTTCCATCTTACAGTTAAAGAACTTTTCGGAGGCCTCATAGCTCTCCATGGCCGCGCGAGTCTCAAAAATTAGCCTGAGCTCCTTAATGATCTCGAACGGGTCGTGGTGCTCAAAACGCTTCTAGAGCTCCGCTTCTAAACCGTACAGGATGGCACACTGAACTGTGGAGTAATAATTTTTCCGAGTGGCGTAAACATTCTTTACGTCATCGGTGGCATCTTCTGCAGGTGGGTCACCTAGCGGTGCTTCGAGCACATAGGTCAACTGACCAGCCCTGAGGACGATCTTCAGTCCATGGAACCAGTCCGTGAAATTTCTTCCATTGTTCTTAAGCTTTTCTTTCTCTAGGAATGCATTGAAATTGATGGAGGGGTTCGCCATAATCTACAACAAATTTGCAAGTAGTTTAGACTAAGTTTATGATAAATTGAGTTCAAATTTAATTCTTAAATTAACTAGGTGAACTCCCACTCAAAACAACATCCCTCACATTGTCTTAGTGATTACACGAACCAAGTCCACTACACCAAGTCCGATCTTCACGAGAGAAAATGTAGTTTCATCGGCGAACAATCTTCATGTTCATCATATCATTTATATGACTCATGCTCTACCTTTCGGTATTCCGTGTTCCGAGACCATGTCTGTACATGCTAGGCTCGTCAAGATAACCTTAATTTCCGCATGTGCAAATCTGGCTTGCACTCGTTGTATGCACACGTAGAATCTATCACATCCGATCATCACGAGATGCTTCGAAACGACGAGTCTTAGCAATGGTGCCAACTAAGGGTGAACACTTTATTACTTGATATTTAGTGAGAGGGATCATCTTATAATGCTACCGTCGCGATCTAAGCAATACAAGATGCATAAAGGATTAACATCACAGGCAATTCATAATTAGTGTGATATGATATGGCCCTTTCTTCTTGCACCTTTGATCTCCATCTCCAAAGCACGGACATGATCTCCATCATCACCAGCAGTGCGTCAAGGTCAGTGGCGCCGCTTCATGGTTGTACATCATCACTAGCAACTATTACAACTACTTGGAATAAAGCTATTACAAGATGAATAGACACGCAGGCCTTAACAGAATTAAAGACAACCATTAGGCTCCTGCCGGTTGCCATATTACAACAAGGATCATTGCATACATCAAATACAATCACAATCACATATTGGCCATATCACATCACAAAACCCCTGCAAAAACAAGTTAGACGCCTCTAATTTTCTTTGCATGTTTTACGTGGTTTGGGGCTTTCGAATAAGAACGGATCTTACCTACGAAACTGAACCACAATGTTGATACAAGTGCTATCCAAATTTGCAAAGTGTAAATTGGATCTATACTATGGTGGGAGAGACAGACACCCGCAAAGCCACTTGTGCAAAGCAAGTTACACGTCAAGTGTGGAGCAAGTGTCATGTGCGATGACATGTAAGGTTAGCCCGAGCCGCTTCATCCCACCATGCCGCAAGATGCAAAGTACACAAAGAAAAAGACGGCACGAGCACCAACGCCCACAACACCATTGTGTTCTACTCGTGCAACATATCTACGCATAGACAAGGCTCTGATACCACTGATGGGTTCGTAGCATGGAAAACAAAAAATTTCTACCGCAAGAACGAACAAAACCTAGATCTAATCTAGATAAAAGCCAAGATCTAATCTATTAGACATGTGCAACGAGATAGATCTGTACTAACCCTTGTAGACACGAAAGCGTTACAAGATTAGATCTCGTGCTTGATGTAGTCGATCACTTGCCGATCTCAAGATCGAGTGGACGATCCTTCTGGCGCCGCGTTCCGGCAGCGCTTTCGCAGTCAGTCACACGTGCGGAGTCGAAGCAGACCTTCCTCTCCTTGTTCCAGCGAGCAGCGGAGGTAGTAGATCTCTCCACGGAATCCCAGCAGCACGACGGCGTGGTGGTGGTGGTGGAGTGGAGAATTCTACAGGGCTTCACCTAAGCATAAGCATAAAGAAGGAGGAGGAGAGAGGCGGCTTGGGGCAAGAGTGGAGGATCAAAGGGGGGTGGCGCCTCCGCCCCTCTATATATAGAGGGAGGGTGCGGCCTAGGGTTCCCACCCCTAGGCCCACCCCTTAGGGCCGGCGCACCAAGGAGGTGGGGGGAGGAGTCCTCCCCCCCCCCCCAAGTCTCCTCTTTAAATTTCCCTTATCTTATCTTATCTTGGTTTTCAAATAAACTCCAAAATATCTTCTAGAACCTTCCGGAACATTCCGAAACCTTCTAGAATCCCCATACAAACACTCCGGAACATTTCCTAACTCAGAAAAAGATCCCCATTATATGAATCTTACTCCCCGGACAATTCTGGAGCTCCTCGTGATGTCCCGAATCCAATCCGAGACTCCGAACAACATTTGGTCTCCAACTCACATTCCATATCTACTTAAAAACAACTTCGAACCTTAAGTGTGTCACCCTACGGTTCATGAATATGTACACATGACGGAGACACCTCTCTGATCAATAACCATCAGCGGGATCTGGAGATCCATAACGGCTCCCACATACTCAACGATGACTTCGTGATCGATTGAACCATTAACATACGAAACCAATTCCCTTTGTCTCGCGATACTCTACTTATCCGAGGTTTGATCATCGGTATCTCCATACCTAGTTCTACCTCGTTACTGACAAGTACTCTTTACTCGTTCCATGATATGTCATCCCTTGTGACCTAGTCACATGCTTGCAAGCTAACTAGATGACATTCCACCGAGAGGGCCCAGAGCATATCTATCCGTCGTATGGATGGACAAATCCCAATCTTGGTCCATGCGCTTCAACACATACTTTCAGAATACCCAACGACACCTTTATGACCACCCAGTTATGAAGCGGTGTTTGATGTCATCAAAGTACCCATCCGGTGATGGTGATTAACACAACCTCATGGTCGAAGGATTAGGTCACTATGCATTTAAAAGCTTATAGCAATACGAACTTAATGACTTGATCTTATACTACGCTTACTATGGGTGTGTGTCCATCACATCATTCTCCTAATGATACAACCTTGTTATTAATGACATCCAATGTCCATGACTAGGAAACCATGATCATCTATTAATCAACAAGCTAGTTCAACAAGAGGCTTACTAGGGACTCTTACATGTTTACAAAACACACAAGTATTAGTGTTTCCTAATAATACAATTATAGCATGGGATGTAAACATTCATCATAAACACAAAGATATAATAATAACCACTTTTATTATTGCCTCTTGGGCATATGTCCAACAGATTCCACCCTTTTTAGGTACATAATGGACAGGACTTACCCATTTACTATTAGCTATGGGATAGATACCTGCCTCAATGAGTCTGATTACCTCTTTTCTTACCACTTCTCTCATTGTTGGATGAAGACGGTGTTGATAGTTAACAACAGGCTTTGCATCTTCTTCCGGGCTTTGCATCGTCTTCCAAGTTAATCTTATGCATGCATAAAGCGGGACATACCTTTCAAATCATCAAGTGAATAGCTAATGGCTGGCCTATGAGCTCTCAGTACCTCAACTAATTGTGATTCTTCTCCCTCTGAAAGGTTAGCACTAGTAATAACAGGATATATTTTCTTATCATCAAGGAATGCATATTTCATATCTTCAGGCAATGGTTTAAGTACAAAACTAGGATCTCCTTTAGGTGGTGGTAGTTTTCCAAGATTATCAGGTGGAATATGTAATTGTAGTTGTTGTGGTTGTTGAGACAGTATTTTTTCTAGAGCTTCTTTCTCTTCATCATTAAATGTCTCCTCTTAACTAAGCACATATCGTTCCATCACGTCCGATGAAGCAACTGCCGCTGAAGCAACAGTCTCCACTATGTCCTTATAGAATTTTTCCTTTTCTAAATGTTTATCTATAAACTTTGGAAAATTAAAATCAAGTCTTTCACCAGCAAACTTAATGAATACTATCTCTTTAAGCAAATTAATTTCAGCACCAACAGTATGTAAGAAAGGTCTACCAAATATAACAGGACAAAATGCATCTTGGGAGCAGCCAAGCACAATAAAATCAGCGGGATACTTAATATTTCCAATTAATACTTCAACATCTTTGACAATACCAAGATGACAAATATACTCTTTATTAGCAAGTTGGATAGTTATACCTATCTCTTCCATGTGGATGGGATCAATATCAAGCTTGATTTCAATATATAGAGAATATGGAATCACACTTATACTTGCTCCAATATCACAAGTCCATGATAAGATGAAGTCCCAATAGTACATGATATGATAGGTTTCCCAACTCTAGTGGTGTTACCTTTAATTACCTTAATATTCGGATAGATACACATCACAAGGTGTTTCTTCATTTAATTCTTTAATGACCAAAATTTGATGTTGAACTTGAATTTGTTCATATGGCCATGACATCTTCTAGCACTCTTATTAGTAACAGTAGTGAGTAGTTTTTCCTTCACTTTGCTAGGATAAGGAGGAGCTTCAAATATTTCTTCTATCTTAGGAGATGAGACTTGATGAACGTGTTTCACAACCCTAGAAACATACGCAGAATTTTTAAGAGGTTCAACAAATACATTTAATCCTTTCTTTGGAACATTAAGATGGTTAGAAAAAGATTTAGAAATTTTTATTAAAACATGAGGGTCAATACCAAACCCGTTCTTAAGTTCCTCAAATAATATAGAAGTAGAGAAATTCTCTACACATGAATATTCATATTCAAACCTAGTTTATTATCTTTATCAAGATCCCAAGCTTCAGTATTTTGAGAAATAGTTTCCAATAAATCCGCTGCCTCCTTTTGAGTTTTATTAGTGAAACTGCTTCTAGAAGAATTATCTAGGAAGTCCCTAAGATGCTGAGGCAATTTCACATAAAAGTTTATTAAGATAATGCTTTCAGGAATACCATGACAAAGATTTTTATGAATAAGACCCTTCAATCTCCCCCCTCCCCCCCAAGCTTGAGCAATACTTTCTCCATTATGAGGACAAAAGTTATAAATATGGCAACGATCATCATAAGCTTCTTTAGGAGTATAATATTTAAGATATAAAGCCTTTCTCAGATTTTCCCAATCAAGACGATATTCATCATCTAGAGATCTATACCAATGACGAGCTTTACCAGATAAAGATGAAAATAATAGCTTGATACTTACTTCATTCTCATGAATACCTACAAGTCTAAATAGGGAACATAGTTCTTCAATTTCACATAAATGTCCCATAGCAGTTTGGCTTCCATCACCTGCAAAAGTTATCTCCCTATCTCTATCGACAATACCAATAGGAATTTGATATTCAACTTCTAGTTTAGCAGGCTTCACAACTTTCTCTTTATTTTTGTCATGAATGAACTCAAATAAGCTGAGTTGCAATTCTTCATGGTTTGAGAAAGCCATGACAAAATAGCAGTAAAAGAATAAAAACAGATTTCAAGTTTCCTTACCAAATAGCTTACCAATAGCACAACACTCCCCGGCAACGGTGCCAGAAAAATGTCTTGATGGATCCCAAGTGCGCGAGATCAATTGTAGTACTTTTCAATAAAGAAAGGTTGTCGAACCCACGAGGATCTGAAGTTATTGGTTAGCAAATTTGACAAAGGAAATAATAGTAAATGCAGTAGATTTAGTGTTTTTGGTTTGTAGTTTTGCAAGAATATAAAATGATGAAAGTAAATAGCAATAAGTAAATGCTCTCAATGAGAGAAAGCCCAATCCTCTATGCAGCAAGAGGACAAGCTCAAGTGTGTGTGAACTTATATGTGACAAGCATTCCCAGGGGCGGCATGGATTTACTCAGCATAAAGATTTCTACACGATATGGTGAATATGTTGTCAAGTTTTATTCCCTCAGGGCGGAGCCTAATTAGGTGCAGCCATAGGTATGGACTAAATACACCACTTATGATGGGTCCTAAATCCATTTACTTGAACATCTAGGAATCCTTAAGACATACATGCCCCACAATAGCAATAGGTTCATTGGTCCTCGACATATAATCCCTCCAATGCAACTTAAAGAATTGGAAAAATGGTTTTCTATCAATTCCATCCCTTCCAACCTCCATCATTGCATCAAAGTATTCTCCTATGAGCCTGTGTAGGTGAAGTAATATGCAGTTGAAGTTCGCATAAAACCATCATAGAACAATATAAAAGACAGAAAACTAGACCACATACTCATTGCATATTATTTGGAAATCATAGTCAATTCATCATATGCCCTCGGGAACATGGGGATCTACTCACAAGTACCAAACATGGTATGGATCAGTAGCATGTGGATTACAACACAATCTGAAAATATAATCTCTCCACCAAATAAAGACAAGATGCCAATCACAAACATGTAAATAGCCCTTAAAACAATATTAGGGGTTGAATCAATCACAGACTATGAGGGGAACAAGATGGATCTTGGAGATGGTGATGGTGATGATGATGGTACTGATGGAGATGTTGATGGAGAGGCCTCTCCCTACGCCTAGGAGGAGTGGTGATGATGATGGCGTTGATTTCACCCTCATCGGAGGCTCCGGTATGGCAGGATCTGCCCTCCCCCAGAGTAGGAGAGGACTTTCGCCTCCGCCGCCGCCTCTATAAATTGTGGGGAAATTGTGCCATAGGTTTTCTAGCGATATAAAGGCGTCTATTAAAAGGACGAGATGAGACGACGCTCAAGGGCCGAAAGAGCCCATGTGGCGCGCCCAGGGGGTGGGCACGCCACGTGGCCTCTTTCGGGCCCCGTGGCTCCTCTCGCTTCATTCTTTGTCCCAAGTTGGTTCTCCTGGTGAGAAACTTATCATGTATTTTTACTTTGATTTATTAACGTCCAGAAGATCCTGAAACAACAAAAACATAAAAAAGAAAGTTTTTGCCTCTCAAAAATTAAATATCAATGAAAGGGACTTTGTAGGAAAGTCCCGTAAATCATCTAAATATGCATAAATAATGAAGGAACAAGGTAAATATGATTCTAAATAGTGCATAAAGGTCCTAAAAATGATGATGCAAAATGCAAGTATCACCCGTGATGGAGCTGTCCAACCGAACGCCAATCATGACGACTTTGTCTACATCGACAATTTAAAGTTTTGTGGATACCATGCGAATTTCCCCCTCCAGGTGAAATCAGCGCGCACTCGGGGCCTAGTGTCGGGGGGATTTTCCACGGGTACCCCAAAACACACCGAAAATGGGCAAAAAAGGCAAGAGATAAAAGAAAAACAACAGCAAACGACCTAGGCCGGCTAGGAGGGTCCAGCCTGCCTTGTCCTTCTCCTGTGCGGTTGGGCCAACCTCCCCTGCATGGCCTGCTTCTTCCCATCTAGCTGGCCAGCTGGGTCGGTCCCTCCTCCGCTCAGATGGGCCGGGAGCCTCCCACGGCTGGGCCGATCACTCCACCCGCGGTTGGGCCTCCTCCTGCTCTCTGCCCCGACTAGGCTTCCCTCAGTGTTGCCCCGAGATGGGCCAAGCTTCTCCGCTGGTTGGACCAAGCTCTCTTGTCCGACTGCAGCTTCTCGCTCTCCACGTTGGGCTGCCTCCAGCCGGCCCATCCACTTCATCGCCTCCCGGTCCACCTCTATGTCCTCTCGGCTAGGCTGCCTCCCAGTGGGGATGGTCCATTCCGCGACCCCGGATGCACCTACTCCCGCCCGGGCCATCTCCTAGGCCCACTGGCCTCCACTGGCCGGGCCTTCAGTTAGCAACAACATCGCTTCTCCTAGACCGGATCGCCCCCAGCGCCCCAGCCAGATCGATCGCTGGTGTTTCTCTAGGGATCGATCACTTCGGTCCTCCTCCATCTCAATCAGCTCCCATCGCCAGCTCCCAGTAGTCTTGGATCCCATCGCTAGGAGACATGCAATAGGAGTAAAAGCCAAAAGACAAGGAGTAGACAAGAGGAAAACGTATGGAAAGCCTAGAGACAAGGAGAGACATTGATCCATGCCTTTACTACTAGTACCACTGTACACTACACCAGACACTGTACCAAATAGTAGAATTTAGGCCATGTAGGCCCATTGTGTTCCCTGGGCAGCCCATATAATGCACCAGGGAGAGCGTCACACGGCAGGCTCATACGCGCTAGCACCACTCTGATCGATCGCTAGCACTTGGCTAGCTAGCTCTCTCACTCTCTCACGAGCACACACACACGTACACTCAGATGGTTGGATATTGTTAGTTTGGTAGCTCGCATACATCTTGAGGAGCCTTGTAGCTCTTAGTGTTCATGATATTACAAGTCCGTGCAGGAGTAGGGGTGTTACCTCCTCACAAGGGCGCCGAACCTAGATACGTCCTGCGTCTTGCTATACTTGCTTGTACCCAATCCTGCATGCGGGAGCCATCGTAGCTTTCTTGCTTGTTCTCACTCTCTATATAGCCTGCTTATGCACTGCCGTTCCATATACGACGACATCACCTTTCCGGAAGGCAACATAACAGTCAACCGGTCCATTTTAGATGCACTATATTCGGGCGAACAGTAATAGTCCTTCCACCCCGAACTATAAATGGGCCGCTAGACAAGCATGTGTCTCCTTGGTTATGGGCTCCCATTTTGGTCCCCTTGCCATGCAGAAATACGATTGCTGCATGTGGATCAACATGTCCTTTAATTATTTGCCCATAGTCGGACGACCGCAAGTTTTGTCTTTCCACGTGTTATCCCCGCAAACAGCCATGTGGGGTCTTATTAGCTGCTGTGTGGACTTTCCTCATGGAGGAGGCAGGGCAAGCCACATGGGGAATGATGTCACGTGACAGTACTGACACTGCAATCATTTGCCGAAAGCCTGACAGCGATCGGCGGCACAAGGAACCATCACTATGATGGTTATTTCCATCACAACGGTTTGGGCCTAGTGGGTTTTGGGCTTCCTCTTGATAGATGAGAATCGTCATAGATCCACGATGGTCGTGTCAAGCATTCACCTAGGGGGGCTGTGACACGATATTGGCAACGGATTCACAAACTGCCGGGAACAGATTTTATGATGGAATTTTCACTTTCGATGATGGAAACAAATCATCTGGCTTTGAGGCATGTGTTGTAGTATGTGGCGCATCATCTCAAATATAGGACGTGATGTACATATGGACGTGTCTCAAATACTCTAGATTTAGATCATTATTTTCTCGTTGTAAGATAATATATTCGTGCCGTGATACCTATAAGAGAGTAGACAAGTGAATCATGAACCCCAATATATTTTTAAGCATATGGAATCGTTTACTTCCAGTTTCAAGCATTTTAAATTTCAGCATTTAATAATTCCTAAAATACAAAAACATAAATATACCTTGTATAAGTAGATACTTAAAGTTTTAGTCATTCCTACACCAACGTCACTTTTCTAGCACCATTGCATTTACTTTTTAGATTACCTTCGCATCTACTTTACCATTGCATGTAGTTTTAGTTTGCATTTACTTTTACTTGATTTTTTTGTCAATTCACTTACACGGTATGTGTTTTAAAACCACTACGGTGGAGTTGGGACACAAGACAAAACTCTTTGTAGGTTGATTGAAGTGGACGGGAAAAGGGTTCTATTTTCCTGAGAGTTCGATATTAAACCTCGAGCCATCCTTGTGGAAAAAGGTAGGCTTGATACATCACGCTCCGAGTCATCACGACTTGCTACACACATAGTTTGTTATCATCAGGGCCTGCCGGTTAGATCCCACATGTCACTGTGTGCCTGCGTGATGCCAATCCCTATGGGTCGAGGCTGGGTCAGGAGTCATGGATGATTTAGTGGGCCACGATGTTGTCTGCCAAAGTATTAGGAGGACCTTTAGGAGATGTTTTTGATGGAAATATTCCCTTGAGGCAATAATAAGTTGTATTATTCTATATTTCTTGTTTTACAATTAATTTTATTGTTATGTACTATAATTGTATTAGTTCTGGATAATGAGTATTTGGAGGAAACCCTAATACATGTGTGAAATTATAAACAACATTAGATATCCCTAGTATCGCATATAAGACTAGTTTGTGTATCATTGATAGTCCCGTTTTCCTGACTATGGGAATACAAAGTGTTGTAGAGTTGCCGATGATATATGAGATCAGAGTTGTGGAGAGAACAATGATGATGGATAGACCCAATATGATATACCTTTAAATGCATCGTCAATATTGTTATCGGTAGTTTCAAAAGACAAGTATTACCGTTAGTAAAGATTGTTGGACCATAAGACACATATAGACTTGGATACAATAAGGACGTGAAGAGGCCTTCAAACATTAATTTGTGACATGGTAATCATAACGTTAGTGTTTGTTCTTCCCGGATGGTATGCAATGTTCTATATGGTGTAGTTATGGGAATTTATACTCCTAACGATGGAGACATACACTCTGGGTGCACTCATATATTATCATGTTCATCGTCTGGCTGGACACGTGATCGAAGTGTTGATCACAAAAACATAGATAGTACAGAATGAGTAAAAGAGTACATGCCGGGTAACGAGGATAACCTAGTGTTCCACCTTCTATTATGTCAAATATCGAGAAGCAATGTGACATGTATCGATAAGTAATACTAAAGGTTCACACGATAAAGATCTCCGTGTTATTTGTGAGGATTAATATGTATAGACCAAGATACCTATTTTGATCATTGTCATGGAAAGTGTTCTGGACATGTCCACACATATCCGTACATATGGGGTCACACACTTAAGAGTTTTGCTACATTTAGAATGTGAGTGTGAATGAAGATTTAGTAGAGAAATCATTCCGAGCATGTTTGGAAGGTCTTGAAATATACCAGAGGTGTCTGGAATATTACCGAGAGTGTTCGAAATGAGTTTCGAGTATTTATGAAAAGAGAGGAGGGTTCCAAGAGTGTATTCTATAATCTCATAATGGTTCTGAGAGGTCCAGGATGATCCTAGAAGTGTCCAGAATG
Organism: Avena eriantha; assembly: GCA_910589775.1. Classification (NCBI taxonomy): domain Eukaryota; kingdom Viridiplantae; phylum Streptophyta; class Magnoliopsida; order Poales; family Poaceae; genus Avena; species Avena eriantha. The sequence goes on from OU342740.1 coordinate 19,626,807, forward strand.
GTTTCAAGCATATATGGAAGGTTCCGTAAGGTACCGGGGTGACCCGGGCCATCTTAGGATGTTTGTAAGGTTCCACAATATGTGCAGACATGTTGCCCCAAGGGGCAAGGAAATTTTACCTACCCCAATTCGGGTTGGACAAAGGAGGTTGTTTTCTAGTAGGTTTCGGTTGACCTAAACCTACCAGAACTCGTCCAAACTTGTCGTCTAGGTCTTGGATGACACAAGGGGCTTGGATACCTATAAAAGGAGACCCAAGGGCATCCCAAGAGGTACCCAAGCTATTGCACCCGCCACCACCAAAACCCTAGTCACTGTCACCCATGCGTCGTTGCCACCCCGCCCGTGCGCCGCCGTCGCCTCTCATCTCCATCTCCTCCATGATGGTTATCTAAACCCTAGGGCCAGTGTGTCCTAGGTTCTCTCTTCTACTACAACACCGGAGTGCTGCCCGATTTCTACCTTTGTCTAGATATAATCTAGTCGGACTGCGGAAGTGCTACCAGATCTTCATCGACACGTTCTAGCTTCGATTGTGTGCTTGATCACACCTCGAAGTGGTGCTACTAATCTCGTACATGTGGATACCGGTGGAGGTTCTAAACTTGGAGCTCTTGATCGTGTAGATCTTCACAAGGAGAAATCTTCTCGCGACTAATCAATTGGCTACAGGGATCGATGCTTAGTCAAGCTCTTTATCGACAACTTCTTCTAGATCGATCATTGATTTATTTCCTATCCCCCTTGCATATGATCCTGGTTATGCGCAAGAATTTTTTGTTTTGCGTAGCACGTTCCCTAATAGTGGTATCAGAGCGATCTATGCATAGGCACAGGTACAGATAAATGAATTATTGAATCCGTCATTATCAATCTTGTTTGCTTCCCAATTCTTGCAATTTTGATCTCGACGTTATTGCGTGATTAGCGCCCCGAGCCAAATTTACAATCTTTGGATCGAGAACGGTTTGTCAAGCGTACTATGGGTGCATGAAACAACTTTGTCGGGTGCCTGTTTTTTCGTATATCTTGATAGAGATATGTTGCACATTGGTCATCTGCGGATTTGGTTGAAGTATGCATGGGTTTGTTGGGAATATGCCCTAGAGGTAATCATGTATGATGTCATTCCCAATATATTCATAAAGTTATTGTCCATGTATGAACTACTGATATGTATCATTGAATATGTGATTAGATTTTAGAACTATATATTCATGTTGTTCGTACTAGTTGTCCTTGGTCATTGAAGTTGTTGGACACACAACTTAGACTAATGTGAAACTCGGCTGATGACTCAGTTCCACTTGTCATGGGTATGGTGATGTCGTTCCGACTTACATGCATTTGGCTAAAGAGTTTAGCGAGTCAGACTGACCCATATTGAGATGCAACAAACAAGTCGTCATGTGTATGTCTCAACCAATGTAATCCATAGACCTGAGGTTATTGCATAATCCTAGTTGAGGATCACCGACTTAGGTTCTGTCAAACATTGTTCTGTCACTGGGCAGTTATAAAGGCAGAGTTCGGGTCGACTGGAAATCAAGCTACGTGATGTGAATAACCAAGATGGGATTTTGCCCCTCCGACTAGAGAGATATTCTCTAGGCCCTCTCGGAAGATATGATTCGGAAAACATGGCCATTCATGACTCGTTTAAGTGTTAACTGGGGCAATCGACTAAGAGTTAGTCGGATGAGTCACTTATCTTGAATCGAGAATGAGAGTCGAACTATTTAAGGAATGATGAATATTCTCCTATAGTTCGACAAGGCATATCATGAGGCAAAAGGGACTTGGATGAAAGTCGCATTGGAAGGTATGTCATCATGACTCTTTGGTACTTGGGAGTCGGCACGTTCTGCTAGGAGCCACTACCGACTGATCGATCACGAGTGAGACTTAGATCATGTCCGAGTCACCATGAGCCTGTCAGGTCACACACTTAAGAGCGGGAGCAAGTTTGGGTTGGACTCGAATCGGACATGGACTTAGTGAGTTGGGCTCGCAGAGACTAATATATGCCTTTTAGTGAATGGGCCACAAGTGAGTGGAGCCCACTTTTACTCCCCATATAAGCTGGGGTGTAGGTGCTTAGAGCACACGGTTAGGTCATTCCATGCGTTGGAAACCCTAGCTCCAGTTTAGTCCAGCCGCCATACCGGACCTAGCAGTCCACCGTCGGCGCTCCTCCTCGTATGTGTGGATACTGGCGGAGGTGTTGTATGTTCAGCACTACGACGATCGGATCGTGAGGACTACACTACATCAAGCGACGTGCTTCATCGATTCTGCAACTACGCGTCTAGTGGTAGTTCTCGTGGTCTACTACCTCAGCTAGATCTTGGGATCACCGCGTAGGAAAAAAAGTTTTGTTTATCTCTACGTGGCCCAACAGGGTTGTCACGCGTATAGATGAAGTTTAGCATTTGGCTTCGATCTATTCATAGATCTGGGGTAACATGCCCCGGATAAGTTAAAGAGCAAACAATGATCATGGTGCTTACTTACCACGTAAGTTATAGAACGGTTCTCTTCGCAACCATAGAGCCTTGTAATCTAGCAAAGCATTTTATAAGCATCTAACTTGTTTTGTAGGGAAGTGATGTGGTATAGCTAAAGTTTGCAATGCGATGTATTATGTTGTAATCCTTGTTTGGCATGAGTGGCAGGATCCGCGATGATTGACATAATATTATTGTAATAACCATAGTTGTTTTTACTTTTTAGCTAGAGTATCAATAGTTGTAGTAGCAAGGTGTGGTGATGATGATCAAGCAATGATGGACCTCGATAATATGCCCATGGCACGTGGGGGAGTCCTCGGTGCTAGAAGATGTTGATGATGAAGATCATTGGCGTGAAGTGCTATATCATATCACTATATGAATTGCATGTGACGTTAATCCTTTTATGCATTTTATTTGTTGTGTGGTAGTCATAATAAATAGGGTGATCCCTCACTTAAAAATTATCAAGTTTTACAAGTGTTTTTCCTAAGTTAGACGCCACATAACATGGGCTTCGAACTATTGTGGGTCATGTAACATGGGTGCACCTAGCGACGTTCATAGTGTGGGTGTGAAACTATCGCACGGCCGGTATACTAAGGTTCCTTTGACATACTACCTAGAACATCTAGAGTATGGAACACAAAAATTGAAATATTAACAAGAATCATATAGTGATGTGATTGGTATGATTACCTAGCGGTTTTTCTCCCTGGCATGCGGTGTAACATTGGTGTTGGGATGGTAAGACGTGAATCTTGGATCATAAAGTATCAATCATGAGATTAAGATGTTAATTTGAGTAGTTCTGAACAAAGTCTAAATGAATTTGCATATTTCGCAGTAGTCATTGGCATCTGTTTTCTATCTTACACTTAGCTTATTAATTCAGATAGAAAATAAAACTTTAGATATCTAGTAATTACGTTATGGACTGGTACCATATTATTAGAGTGATAGTTAAAGATTAAATCCTATTGCAAACCTTTAGCAATCCTCTTATGATCCATATGACTTAATAATTTGTATTAATTTAGGAGCAATGATTCAAATTTAGTACCTAATGTCATAATTGTCTCCATGAAACTTGATCTTCAAAATTTGTTTTGAGATTGAAAGTGTTCTAGGAGCTGAAATATTGTTTCAGAAACAAGCAAGGAGTGAAAGATATTTTGATACCTAAACCTTGTTTGGTTGCAATATGATTTGAGAATTATTCGGTGTGATAACATGTGGTCCTATTGTATGAGTGTATGTGAAGATTGAAGACACTAGGCGCCTTGATCATCCAAATTGTTGGGCACTAATCTTATTCGCATATCACCTCCATTGAGCTATAGTATATTCATCATGAAGTGGTCATGATGGGATGGATAAAAAGTATGGAAACATTGTTTGCTATGTTTAAAGATACTAAGAATAGAATCCGGAAGAACTCTAGTCATGTGATGATCAACTTCAAAAGTGTACATCCAAAGGTGCTAGTACATACCTAGCACGCCTAGGATTATATGCCACTCAAGTTGGTGCCATTGTTGATGTTGAGAGCTTATTTCGCAAAGAGAGGAAAAACTGAAAGGGAAATTTCAAAAATTGTATTGCAGAAAAGAAAGTCTGGAAATATCGAGCTTAGTAGTATATAAAAGATATAAAAGTTATTAATGTGTTATTTGCTAGTTAAAAAAATGTAATTTTGGGGGTATTGGATACCAGATTGATTGGTACGAAATGTCATACAAAACAACACAATGCAAGAACTACAATGACCTAAGTAACTAGCGAAATGATGAGGTGATACATGTTGAGAACAAAACAAAGTGTTATTGTGTTCATCACCAGAATATTGCCTAGCCTTTGAGATTTATTATGAGAACTTAGTAATTGTTACATAGTTCTTGTTTTATAAGAATAATGGCTATTCAAATTAAAACTATGCTCCGTAGTAAATGGATTATTATAAATCTTGTGAAGGTGTTCCATAGCAGAAAACAAAAAAATCCTAACAACGAGAACACCATAACCAAGATCTACTCTATGCAGATGTAAGATAACAGAGGAATTCGATGTTCATACCTTTGAAGACAGAAAGCATTTAACGTTTCACGAGAAACGTGGATGATATAGTCGTATGGTGACGCCGACCTCAAGGTCGAGTAGGCATACAAGCTCCAAGCGACGAGCACCAACAGTACCTCCGCAGTTCTACACGCATCCGGTATAGAGACGTCCCCTAGGATCCAGTCCAGTGAAGCAGCGGAAGAAGATTGATCCGGACCGAAATTCCAGCAGCATGACAGCATGCATATGATGGAGAAACCCCAACCCCCGTATGCACGTTCCTACTTGGGAACCACATGTGAGGGAGAGAGAGAGGGAGAGGGAGATAGAGAGGCAAAGGCTAATTGGTTGGATTTGAGAGGAGGGGATCCCCTCTTTATATAGGAGGAGGAGTGAATGCACCAGGAGGTCGGCGGGGTTGGACTAATCTGACCCACCGGCCTAGATGGTCCCTACATGGGGTTGGCCCATGGCCACCGGCCTCCCTTGGGGCGCCTCCCCCATATGGGCCTTTCCCTCTAGGAAGAGCCAAATTAGGTGGGCTACCCCTAAAATCAATTTAAAAAATATTTTCAATATTAATTCAACAAATTAATAATAAATACATATTATTTAATACCTCTTACTCTGAAACACCGTTCGGAACCCTCCGATCATCATCGGATATCCCCGACACTTTCGGCATCATCCTGGAACTATTCCGGAGTTCTCACTCTTTTCTCCTACGATCTCAGATCAATCCATAAGCGTCATCTACCCTTAAACGTGACACATTACGGTTCAGGAATGTGCAGAGATGACTGAGACACCTCTCCAATCAATGACCAACAGTGGCATCTGGAAACCCATGATGGCCCCATACATTCCACGAATTAACTTGATTGCTTGAATCTTAAACGTCGAGTCTCATTCCCTTTGCTACATGAAACCTGGTTTGTCCAAGACCTGATCTTCGGTATCTCTATACCTAGTTTGATCTTGTTACCGACAAACACATTTACTCATTACCATGATATTACATCCCCATGACCTAGTCATATGTTTGCAAACTTTTAGATGTAATCTCACCGAGTGGGTCTAGGGTATCTATATGTCACACGGATGGGAAAATCCTGATCTCGATCCATACGCCTCAACCTACCCCTCTGGAATACCTAAGAGACACATTTATGATCACCCTATTACAGTGTGATGGTTGATGCGGTCAAAGCAGCCTCGGGTGGTAGTGATTAAATATGATCTCATGGTAAAGGATTGAGTTATTACATTTTACTAGATATCGCAATATTGAACTTTATAACTGGATCTCTTTGCAATACTATGGTTGGGTGTTTGTCCATTATATCATTCATGCAATGAAGTGACCCCGTTGTCAGTTGACACAAATGTCCATGATCAGGAAACCTCGATCATCGATTTCCCAATGAGCTAGTCTACTATAGGATACTAGGGACTTGGTTTGTTTACATACCACACATGTATTAATGATTCCTATTAATACAGTTATAGCATGGTGTAAAACTTATTACGTACTAATGAGATATGTCAATAAAAACCTCTTTATTATTTGTCTCTAGGACATATCTCCAAGATCTTGATGGTGACACACATCATAACACTAACATTAAACACCGCAAGGATAATGGTTTGAATTTCACTTATTTGTTACACCTCCATTTAAGACATATTCGAAAGAATCACATGAAGAAAATAGATGGACTTTTGAAGTCATTTGATTTTAAAACATTTGATGTTTGTGAGACTTTTATAAAGATGACTAAAACTCCGTTCATACGCCAATATTGAATGGACAGCTAAATTATTGGATATCATACATGTTGTGTGTAGTCCATTATGTGTAGCCGTGTGTGGTGGACTCTTCTACTTCATATACTTTGATCAATGATACGAGTGGATATATAATAGTATATCTATTTGATGAGAAACAAGTATGAAAATTTGGAAGAGTTTACAGAATTTTAGGATGAAATAGAAAATCATCGTAATAAGAAAATCAAGTGTCTATGATTGGATCATAGATGATAGTATTTGAGTTACGATTTTAGCAAGCATATGGAGAGTTGAGCGGGTGCGACAACTTGCGGATCCCGGAACACCATAGTATGATGGAGTGTCCCAGAGACGTAATCCAACCTTGTTGAACATGGTTAGATCAATGATAAAATAATAAAACATATTGTTATATTTTTTGTGGATTATGATTTAGATACTATCGCTTTTACACTGAATAGAGTACCATCATAATCCTCTGAAACAACATGATATGAGTTATGGCATGGGAAGAAACCTAAGTTGTATTTTCTTAAATTTTGGTATTTAAGGCATATGTAAATTGTTTACAAATCAAAATTGGATGAGTGAATCTTTGTAGGTTATCCTAGAGTAATATATGGGTATTCCTTCTACTTTAAAACTGAAGGAAAAAGTGTTTGTCGCCAAGTATGGCTATTTCCCGAGAAGGAATTTCTCACGAAAGGTTTGAGTGGGAATACAATAAAGCTCGATGAGGTTATTGAATCTATGCAAGATGATCAAACTAGCGCAGCACCGGAAAGTGTTTCGGAGACGGCTATGGCGCCTGAGGCTCCCTTGCCTACAAAAGCCGTAGTCCTAGAAATCAAAGCTACTATTGAACCGAGTATGTCAAAAAATATTATTGTTGGACAATGATGAACCGATTATATGCAAAGAAGTAATGATAGTCCCTGATTCCGTTAAATGGCTAGATGCATAAAATCCAGGATAGTATCCATATACGAAAATCAATTGATAGACCCTCTAGAAGGCATGAAGCCTATCAAATATAAATCGACCTATAAACAAACAGACATGGATGTTTACATCCATAAAAGACTCGATTTATCGAAAAGATTTTACGACAAAATTCAAAGAGTTTACTACAACAAGATTGGATCTTCCGTAGTGATGTAGGGATTATTCTAGCAACCACTACATATTCAAAAGATATGGTAGTTAAATAACAAAACAATGTTCCATTTCTAGGGGTGTGACCAAAGACGTTTACATGACACGGTCCATGTTTTTTTTAGTTTACGAGGATACTAAAATATGTGCAAACCTCATTGAATGGACTTAGCATCACGTATTTGGAATCTTTATTTTGATGAAATAGTTAAAGAGTTTAGTTTCATCAGGAACAATGAAGATGCTTGTGTGTTTACAACAAAGTAAGTGCGAGCGCTAAGACATATTTTTAATACTTGATGTGGACAACATATCCTTGATTGAAAATAATGTATCTTTTTATTGACAAATTAAGTTTTCAAAAAAATTAGATTTTTGTGTGAAAAACTTATGATGGACCACATATTGGGCAGCAAGAATCTATGGTGATAGATCGAGGCGCCTATTAAGGTTAAGTCGAAGTATATATATGAAATATTGAATTGGTTCAATATGTCAACACCAAGAAAGGGTTCTTATCGCATGGTAGACACCATGATATATACACCGATATGTCTTCTCTAAGTGTTATGAGCATATACCAAAGTGATGCATATGATGATCATTAGACAATAGTAAGAATATTCTTACGTTCTTTAGAATAACTAAGAATATGTTTTGTATGCAGGACTAACAAAATATTTTATTGTAAGATGTTACATCATACTAGTTTTGTCAAAAATACAAACAAAAAATCTCAATTTGGCCATCTGTATAATATAAGGTGGCGCCGTGGGATGGAATAAAGTTCCATGTTATATTTGGATGAGTTCTAAGGTTAAACATTGTGATGGATACTGCAACGAAGGTTGAGTATATAACTGCTTTAATAGCAACAATGGAGGGTGTTCGAGTCAAGAAATTAACCGTTGAACTTGGTATAGTTCCAAGCGACCTAGTAATATGAAGATATATTGTACGAAAATAGTGACAACATAGTTCCGGTCGAGGAACTAAGGTCCTACCAGAAGACTAAACATATACAATACCATCTCATTAGAAAAATAAGTGATGTGTGAAGATGAAAAGATATGCAAATATATGCAGACATGAATTTCAGATCCAATGATAAAGTTGACCACATACAATGCACTTGAACAACACCAGTATGCCATAGGTGTTGAGTGCAAATTATTGACTATATTATTGACTCTAGTGCAAGTGGAAGACTCCCTAAAGGCAATAATAAGTTGTATTATTCTATATTTCATGTTTCATAATTACGTTTATTGTTTTGTGCTATAATTGTATTAGTTCTGGATAATGAGTATTTAGAGAAAAACTCTAATACATGTGTGGAATTTTATAAACAACATTAGATATCCCTAGTCTCGCCTCTAAGACTAATTCGTGTATCATTGATCGTCCGCCGACGCGTCCTCCTCTAGTGGCTGCTGCTCCTCCGCCTCCACCAAAGCCTCTACTGTGGCCTGGGCGGTGGCGCGTCTGGCCGATCTGGCCTCAAGGATAACCTCCAGGACCTCCTGCTCGGCCGCCATGAATGTGCGGCCTTCGATGTCGCACTTGGCGATGGCGAAGGAGGCAAGAAGAACCCGCTGCTCGTCACTGACATCCGGTACGACGACCTCGTCATCGAGGTCCTCCACCGTGCAGCATCGTCGACCGTGTCAGCGTCCAATGCCTCCACGGTCGTCGTGGTCACCTCCTTCTGTGACGCTTGGGCTGCCGCCGGCATCTCCGCGGTTGCCCCGTGACATGCGTTGACGGTGTCCTACGTCGCGTTCAGTGCGGCGTCGTGCACCGCCTCCGCCGCAATCGCCGCCAGCTCCTCCTCCCGCTCCAGTGAGGCGACGAAGGTCGTCTCGTCCTCCTCGAGGTAGAGGAGACGAGCCAGCTGGCTGATTGCCCAGGTGGTGATATTGTGGAGAGGCATTGTTGGTATGTGGAGCCTTTGGGGTTGGTTGTCCCCCTCGTCGTGCCGACTATCTATATAGCCCCATGGCGGGGTGGGAACCGAAACGTTTCCGCTCGCGCGTCTGACTTTGCCACGCGCTGGAAAATTCAGCGGGAATGAGTTTACCCACCGGCCGGGCGGGAAGCCAAGCTGGCGGCGGTCGACGCGACGTTGATCGTCATTGCCGTCGCTAATGATGTTGAAGGTGCGGGTGAGTCCGATCAAATGGGTCAGCCCGCTGGGGACACTTCCCACCCCAAACGGACCGAGCAAAAAAAGTCTCGTTTTGTGTCCGCGGACCGACCCAAACGGATTGATTAGGACACATTCCGTAAAAATAGGTCGGCCCAGTGGAGATGCCCTTAGCCCCTCCCAACGTGTGGAGAATCAATATATGTTTATGGAGGTCTCTACATGGATCAAGGACACAGCGAGTAATATTTTTATCAGATATGGATGACAGCATGATCTACGGATTGGCTCTCTTTCACCGCATGCGGTCTATGGTGTCTAAGGAATACTTGTATTTTGTCTTTTATTTTTTTTTCTCTTTTGCTGGACTCGTTGCGGCTGTGTGCATTGTAGCTATGCAGAGACCCAATGTAATATTTAAATCTTTTAAATAATAAAGTGTCCTTTATAAAAAATACGAGGAAGGTAAAGAAGTCGAAAACGTCCATCGATTTTAAGTGTTTGGTGATAACATTCTTCAACTTAGAAGCAGAGTACTTACGTAAATTTACCAATGGAATGAAATTTCAAAGTATGTCGGAGGATTTCTCTTGAAATTACATTACTATACTGTATACTGTACTTGGCAGAGCATTTCATTGTCAAAGGCAAACATACCAACAACACACATGAACGGAGACGTAAATACAGTTTTTATTCGAGCAAGCAGCACTGCTGGTTTACCGAGGCGAAACGATACGGGCATCTACAGGAGAGCGATGAATGTGGAGCTGGCCAACACACATCTCCATGATGGTCTCGTCCAGCAGAATTAGCCACAGCAGCAGAGGGACTCCATGCAGCACTCGCAGGTCTCGTAGCAGCAGAAGCAGCAGCACAGTGTAAACAGGCTGCAAACAACAAGCTAGCACATCAGAAGTTGCACTTCGTATATTTAACTAGTACTAGTACTGTACAGTACAAGAAGTGTCTGAAAAGTACTTTCATGTTGGAGTGATCTCAAACTGATTCGATTATGTGAGTAGATTCTATGTGCTGCAGTGTGGAAGACAAGGTCCAGGCAGAGTCATATGAAGATGACCCGAAATTACCAACTACTACTTGCCCGCAGGATGTCGTTTTCTATATGATCAAATGAGCCAAAGGTAGCACAGTAGCACACTCGTTTGTTTGGTGGATGTCCCTTTGAGAATAAAGGCAAAACATCACTCGCTACCTCCCGGAATTGCAATCTCTCACCGAACAGAGGCCTTTCCCATGATGTAGGTGCTGCAAACTTTTTGTTGCTCATACCCACTAATACTACTCCCTCCGTCTCAAAATAGATACCGTAAATTTATCTAAATTTGAATGTATCTTGTATCTAGATACATCCAGATTTAGACAAATTTACGACATCTATTTTGAGAGGGAGGGGAGTAGTGGGAATTAACTTTGTGGAAAAAAAAGTTGTGCTGAAGGGGAAGTGAATGAAGAAGTTGAGCAAGTTGGCTAACTAATTTCCTACAGAAACAAGGCTTTGTAAGGACTGTTGCTAAGGAAACCATATCCTCCCTCACACCCAATTTTTCACAGAATTCTACATAATCATTTGCACCTTCTTCTGAATCCTAAAAGACTAAAATAACACAATAACGAAAATTTAAAGTGAGAACTTAAAAAAGTTTTAGAAAATTTCTGAAGGGATCAGGTGTTTGACATGGTTGTCATTGACACACAAACAAGATCCATGAGGTCAGACTCAATGGAGTTTTCTCTTTGAAATTGCATGCAAGTAGTCCATAGGAAAAATTCATATGTTTTCAATCATACAAATTAAACAAGCTCTGTAGGAAATATTCCTAGGGAATATTAGTCCTCCAAAATTCCTTTTAGCAGAAGAGGCCCCTAAACCATAATGGTTTGATTTGTCCCATACAGTTAGGTACTGCTAACTCTTCTATTTAATAATAACAAGATACGAGACTAAAAAATTATGAGAAGTTACACGATGTAAATTTCCTGCCTATTAGTCTTCTGGCAAGTGCTAGAATGACTCTTTGACACATAAATCTTGTTTATGTTACTTCAAATAGGTTAGTGGCAAGTCATTGTCCATATACTTCTTTTGTAAACAACTTTGTTCATATCACGTTTGTACCAAAACAAGCAATATCATGAAAAGTTACTCCATTTCAGTTACAGAAAATGCTGAAAACTCACTCAAGTAGCCATATACAGCTCAAGGCAAGTTTCAAACCAAGTGATTGCTCAAGTATACTTCGCAAAATATGTCAACCAAAACTTCACCGGAAAGGATATTTAAGAGAGTAACAAGAGCTATCCAGAACTAAATCATAACAGAAAGTTTACCATGCATATAAGCAACCTTTCTCCTCATGGCGCTTCTGAACATGATCATAGTAGGACATGTCCTGCGTACTCGGAGGGTTGTCCATGCTGATATGAGGGCTATAAACAGAGCAAAGCAGGAAGATATATGGAGTGGATAGTAGTTATCTGTCTGGGTGTGAGCCTGTTAGTCCTTTTATAGAATCCCAACTAGACCTTGCAATGCCTCAGGTCCACTTTCAAGCACCAGTGGAAACAAGACTTGATCAAGGTAAACATAATTGTGGTGGTTGATGTGTGTCAGTGCAATAAACATAGTCTCTTATATAATACAGTTTTGTTCAATAAGTAATGTGCGCAAAATAGCAGCATAAAAATACCTGCATTTTACCAGTAGAAACAGTACTCAAGTCAATGAAATTAGTATTAAGTATGGTACTAACTATCAAGCTTATCACACTAAACCCTGAAAGAGTATTTTTTTTTCGGTGGCTAACTAGTCAGGTTCCATCAGAATTAGATGGGACCAAATCCATAGTCGTGCCACGAGTCAGATCTCTTTCTTATGAGTATCCATCTGACAGAAATGTGCACTGAACTTGTAGCTGGATGGAAATGATTTAACATTGAATATTTAGGTGTAAATAGGCCCCCCTTGAATTCATTAGTAGGTGGTTGCTACTTGCACCAGGGGCCATACTTGATTTCATCGACTAAGTGCATATGTCATTATTCATGAATGCCAACATCATCCATGCTAAGAATTAGGCATGAAGTTAGTGCTGACAATGAAGGGGAAGGTAAAGAAAAGAGAAGCATGGCATATACTTTGTGATTTATGTATATTTTGGAATAGCTTTGATAGATAGAATGTATACAATGACTGATAATATTAACCCCACAGGTTAAAATAAGGAGTTTTTTTAATAGTACAGAAACAATCACAAACACACATAGCAGTCCCAAGTCCCAACGAGTCCAAGACTGATATTTACCATGCACAAAGGCCGATCCTCCTTAATTATGCAGTTATGGCCATGTCATGAATTGGCAAGATGCACAATATCAAAAGCATCTAGAAATGCCTACTCTGTGAAGTTACAGTTTTGCTATTCTGAGCAGGCAAACACACCATACAGTTGAGCTATAAAATCATGAAAAGTACTGTGGGCTGACCTGTTCATGCATCAAGTCTAGAGAATAGATTCATCAGAATGGAAAAGGCAAAACATCCTGGCATCTACTCCCTCCGTTCGGAAATATAAGACATTTTAGCTTTGTGAAACGAATGTATCTAGACACCTTTTAGTGTATAGGTTCACTCCGAATCTCTATGAACCTATACACTAAAAGATGTCTAGATACATTCAATTCACAAAGCTAAAACATCTTATATTTCCGAACAGAGGGAGTACATGACACCAGCTGCAGTCGGAAATTTTCACAATCTCCCAAATCCTCAGCTGTTTCATGGAACAATCAACTTGACTTGAATTGGGCATTATCTTTTCAAATAAAGAAACGTCCATCCTTAAAGAGTACACCATGAAAGAATCAAGGTTTGTCCCCAAACAAGAAAATATTAATTACAGACTTTCGAACAAGTGGCACAAAGTTAACAAAAGGCCCTGGACAGCATCCATAGCACTATGGATGGAGTGGAATGGAGCATATCTGAACACATCACATATTAAGTCATCGTGGGAACTACTAGAGGAGCAGATTTAGGGAGAACATCAAAGCTGATGTCTCTGGTTACTGGATGGACCGCGGCATTCCGCTCGAGGTGCTCCCATATAAGCCTTCTCCGCTCCTCAGATGCGGCTTGCTTCTCTTCCTCCTCTTGAAATTTTTTCTGGCAAGCCAACAGCAACTTCTGATCCATGTCAAAGAACATTTTCCTGACATTCATTGTAATATTCAGAACCGATTGATTCCAGTGCAAACGAGAATTCCTTTCCAGTGCTGGATATATGATTGGCAAGATAACTTGGTGGTTTCGAGAGATCAAATCAAACAAGTGTTCGTTGTTCCACAGGTATAAGGCCCTTTCAGCAACCTGTTAGCAACAGCAATATTCTTGAGTTTCTAGGATAACCATACAGATTGTAGAGTAAAGGAGACAAATAACACCAGAATTTTTGCATTCATCAAATGCCACACTGTTGAATGGCACATACAAGTGTTTAGCTTCTCTAAGGTGTATATAGGCATATGAAGAAAAACAATCTTCAATGAACAACACAGGGAAAAGGCAAATAAGGTACTCCATCCGTCCTAAAAAGGATGCCTCAGATTTTTCTAGATTCGCATGTATCTATCTGTATACTAAAATGCGTCAAGATACATGTGAATCTAGACAAATTTACGACATCTTTTTTGGGACGGAGGGAGTATTTTCATTGGTGTGATTAATTAGCATTTTCCTTTGTGGCCAATTAACTTGCAGCTACAAAAAAAATAGAGAGCAAATGGCTATGTGGAGAATCTCTGCAAGGAAATTCTTTGATCAAACTATAATTTCAAAATCATCTTGGCTGTAAATGAGCTACTCCCTCTGGTCCATATTAATGGCCTCAACTTTGTCTAGATACGAATGCATCTAGTCTAAATACTTAACTAGATACAGACGAATCTAGACAAAGTTGAGGCCATTAATATGGGCCGGAGGGAGTACTTGTTTCCAAATATAGATGCCACACAAAAAATTAAATGGATCAAGAGATTCTCAATTGGAGTAACTTCCTGAACTAAATGAGTGTGTTGACAAGCAGCAATGAGAGAGCTAAAAACTATTAAAGAAACTTGCAGAAAAAGAATGCATTGGCCAAAATAGATTATTGCTCATTGATATCCCAGGACGAAATTTTACCTGAAAATGAGAACTATTCAGGCAGTGTGCAACCTTTCGAAACAATGGAACCATGCACTTCTGGAACTCAGGCATTTCTGTCAATTCCAGCACCTCTTCCAACTCCCCCAAGAACATCATCTCCTTCTGACTGTTTGTCACTGGCCAGTACTTCAACAGGCCTCTGATCACAGTACCTGAGAGTTTCGGTTCCTTGTCGATAAACTGTGTAATGCAGTATGTCAACTGCGGCAGATACATGCCAACTGTCTTTGGTTTATGAAGAGGAATCAATGCCTTCCACAGAAATAGCTTATGCTCCTCCTTCAGTGGCTTTGCAAACCCACTAATCACGCTTCCAAACACCTCCAATAGTTCAGCAATCCCATTGTGATGATCATCTTCAGATACAAACCTATAGAAGATATTGCTCACAGTCTTGCGGATGAACGGTCGGTTGCTCATGAATTTTCCATATATCCTATGCAAGACTGTCTTCAAGCAATCCCTTTCTCTAGGATCATCAGAATCTAACAAATCAAGCAGCCTAGAGATGAACGAATTGTCCATGTACTTCCGAGCCACCTTGACATCAACAACTGGAGACGTGACGAACCTGAGCAGCAGCTCGTACACGACCTGTAGGTGGTACCATGAGGGGTCAAAGAATGGATCGTCCTCGTCGGCCTCCGCGGCTCCCCCGGCGCCTGGCCGGACCTTGGGCGGGAAGACCCTGAACAGGTTGATGGCGAACATGCCGACACATGCGGAGACCATCGCCTCCGTGAGGGGCTCCTCCGCCGCGCCGAGGCAGTCAACGAGCGACATCAGCACCTGCCGCTTCCTCTCCCTCTCCGGAGAGTCCCGGCCCCGGTCGGTGGAGAAGTCGAACAGCACGCAGCAGACGGTCACCTTCCGGAGGAACACGTCCTCCCTAGTATCCCCCTCTGCCCCGGCGACAACTGGGAGCGGAGGCGACGATCTCATGGGGTCCCACTGCCCCCCGTTCGCGCCGTACGACGTCGGGGGTTTGGAAGGCAGAGAGCCCCAGCCACCGTCTCCGCCTCCGCCGGATTTGGGCGACTTCCCCGAGAGCTTGCCAATAAACCCCTTCCACATGGCGGCAGCAAACACCCGGTAGCAACGACCCCCTCGCGTCAGGCACCCATTTCAAGGAACCGAGGATAGAGCAGGGAGACGTAACCCACTACCCACCACACACACAGGACAAGCAGGCGGCAAAGCGAATCTTGCAAGGCAACGAACGGGGTCGGTCGCCGCAACCCGTGTGGCGGCGGGGGCGACAGGTACAGATCGCGCAATGGCTGTGGGAGGATGGTTCAGATCCGTGGGCGGGGCGTCGAGGCCGCCGCCATGGATGGGATCTCGGGGCAGGGAGAGGGGAGCAGAAAGCGTGGGCGGAATCGCAGTAGGAGCGGAGCGGGGAGGAGAGATGGAGTTACAGCTGTTTGCGGGGAAGGATGGCCACCGGAAGAGGAAGGAAGGGGGTGGCACGACGCATCAGGGCCGTCGTTTGCGCCGTGACTTGCGATTGTATCGGCCGCCGGAAGGTTTTCAGGTTTCGCTTGGGTTTTTTTTTTTTTAAACAGGCAAAAAAAACTTTTGCCTTAATATTGAAATAGGAGAAGCAAACAGGGGTATGGCAAGAGCCATAAAAACAAAAACAAAAAAGGAAAGGAAGGGGGCGAACACCGCCCCCGATAAAGGGAAAAGAGGATCAGCCTACAAGTTTCGCCAGATTTTTAGCACCGGCGAGGATCCAGTCCTTCCCCTCTTCCCTAATCTTATGCATGACAACCGATGGCAAGGAGGACTTATTGTTGAAAACTCGTTCGTTCCTCTCTTTCCAGATCTCCCAAGTGATGAGCGTGATAGCCGAGCGCAAGCCTTTCGGGGAGGAGGTGGTGGTCTTCGAAACGGCCAACCAATAGTCCACGACTTTAGGCCTACCCTCCCTGAGGCTGCTGATGAGGTCTGGACAAGACAGCCAAGAGGCCGCGGCCGTCCAGATACGCCTGGAGAAGCGGCACTCAAAAAGAAAGTGTCGTGCCGTCTCAGGTGTAACTACCTCGGTGAATTACGCTCTTAGTTAATGCCTGGATGAACGAAAGTGGTTAAAATAGTACGGTGGGGCCCAGGGCCACTCACGGTAGACCTTTCGGCCGTCCTAACCACTTTCAGTCAACGGGACAAGAACGAGCGGCGTAATCGGCAGGCGAAGGGATCAAATACATACACAAATGAGTATGTATGCAAGCCACATACAACAGTACATCAGAGCCATTCCATCTAAAAGAAATAGAAATATTGCAACGCCATACGGCAAGATCCAAATGTCCTAGATAGATATCATAATTTAGGATAGCTCCTCATACATCACACATCAGAGTATCAGGCGGAAGCGGAAAACAAGATCCGAGTACGGATAAGAAGCAAATTGGCATAAGATGCCCCATAAATAAACACGTCCCGCCCACAGATCACACGAATCCCCGTTCCCGGAATCTCTACACCGAATGATCGTTGCCAACATCGTCTGTCTCTTCCACCCAGTATCCATCTTGCGGGTACACCTGTGCATCTGAATCAAACAATTTATCGTGTGAGACCCTAGGGGTACTCAACAAGTTTTTATGCCACTAAAGGGGACACAACCTGGGGTGACGCAATTGCAGCAAAAGATAATACCTAACAATTCTATAGAGACTCGCTAACCTTCCGCCTAACCAATGATAGACGGAAGTCCGTGAATTAAGAACAACAGTTATAACGGTATAATTAACAGATCCATCCTCCTCCTCGCTTACCAACGAGGAAGCGGACGAACAACCCCCATCATCCGTTGGCAGTTTTTATTAACCATTCCATGAGTATTGCACTATTTACTAGTCAAGTACTTAGTCAATTTGAAAGCGGTACTTTAGTTATACTTGTCTATGATCGAGAAACTGTGCTCCAAGTCGTCCATAACCGCGGACACGGCTTTCAGAAAGATTTACCCTGCAGGGGTGCACGAATAGCAACACACACTCGATCAACCTCGGAAAAACCAAATCAAAACCCAACGAGGCATTCACGACAAAGCAATCACAGGATTCAGAAATATTTCAGGGGGCCACCCCATTAAGCTACCCGCAACGAAGTTGGCCGGCTCCGAGACGGACCCAAGGTTTGTGTGGACGGCGGTAAACGACTGGGAACCCGAAAATGAGACTGGGCTTGTCGATACAGCGAAAACGTGTCACGATCCAAAACAGTACAGGTGCTCCTCGCACAATCTTAACTAAAACAGTAACATGGCATAAGTACAAGATAGTAATAAAGCCCCAAACTAATTGTGGCCCCAAGAAATAAGAATGAATCAAGCTCTGGCTCAGGGGGGTCCATAGGCCTCCCGGATGTGGATAGTGCGAATAAACAAGGAACAGGAATCAAGTACTCGGGGTCCTACGGGACACAAGTGAGCATGAAAAACCAAATAGCAGATATTGCTCACCGGTGCCTCTTTCATTAGTTATCCCATTACTACTCCAGTTATGTTGTTTAGGTACCTCGTTATCCTTTAGACACTCACATACCCTACTCATGCTTTTCTACGACTCGCATGGCTCAAACAACTCCTATAGTAATGGCTCATGGGACCGGAACAGGCTTAATGTGGTTTAAAAGTAAAGGCTATGCAGTACTTGGGATTCAATTTAATGCAATCGCGACTCAATGATGCAAGAATAAGATAGAGGCAATAGGTACTGTATGTATGCAAGCATGTGGTAGTGCTTGCCTGGCAGCTCAGTTGAAGCGAGAGATGGATCTGGGTAATACTCCTGTGATTCCTGATAATTCTCCTGCTGGGCGTCTATTCGAAGAAGAACCAAACAAACAAGGGCCAACATAAATAAAGTGCGCAAGCATATAAATTGAAATGCAACAAGCAACCAAGCATGCCATGATGAATGATGCACAATTTGCATGGCATTTAAGTAGCATGGCAAATGTGAGGTGTGGATACAAGAAGTAAAGCATTTTATCATTTATTTGCCCAAGTTTTATTGTCATAAACGGTTCAGATTTTAGATGACAACATGATGCATGCTTCAATTCAGAACAAGGATTGCATAAATAGAACGGGCTCGTCGCGCTGATCGATTTAGACATATTATTTGTCAAATTTGGAGTTATAAAACAAAAGTTATTAATTAATTAAGTAAAAAGGGCATTTTCTTGTAATTTTAATCAACTCGAAATTTAAAGTGTTCAAAATATAATTTGAAGGGCATATTTGAATTCCTCACATTTTTCTGATTCCAAAACATATATTACATGTATTATTTGGGTTTGTATTTTGAAAATTATTTGAATCTGAAAAGAATTTGAATTTAAATAAATTTGAAAAGATATGAATAAAAACAAACTCAGCGAAAAACTTTTTACACCCAGGCAATTCCAGCCACAGGCACTGATAGGTGGGGTCACAGCGGACTGGGGCCACACGCGCGCGAAAACACGTTTTGCACGCGGACTGGGCTAGCCGCGGACGCTGACAGGCGGGGCCAACTGGCGCAGGGGCCACGGGCCAGCGTGAGGCTGTCAGGACTGACAGGTGGGGCGCCGGCTGGACCGCGGGTTGCGAACAGGAAAAACCAGGGGGTTTTCTGCAAACGCGCTGGCGTGGCTGACTGGTGGGGCTGAAAGGAGCGCGGGTTGCAGTAATTAAAAAGTGGAGGGGCTTTTTGCAAAATGACCACGGGCGGCTACTGTTTCTCTTCTCCTCGCGTCTGGCGGCAGGTGGGAGCGCGGCGCGGAGCGGGGACTCGAACCTGGGACGCGGGCGTGCGCTCCGGGGTGGCTAACCCGTGCGGCTGGCTCGGGGGAGTTGACAGGAGGGTAGCGGGGGCCTAGATAGGGCTTGCGCGGCACGGAAACGCTGCAGACGCCGGCGAGCTCTGGCGCGCGGAGGCTGCTCGACGAAACGTTCGCCGGCGCTAGACGTCGATGGTGAGGCGGAGTATGTCGGGGAGAGAGGGAGGCTCACCGCGGGCTTGCTGGTGGGCTTGGATTGGCGCGAGGAGCGGCGGAACGGCGAGGTCGCTGGCGTCCCGTTGGCTAGGGTTTCGGAGGACGGCGAGGTACTGGCGGCGCTGGGGAGCTCTTCGTCCACGTCGGCGCGTACAGGGAGCAGCATGGGGTTCCTCTCGGTCGCCCAGGACACTCCCACGTCGCGCACGCCGGCTAGATCGACGAGGGCGAGGTGGAGCTGGCGGCGGACGGCGGCAGGTGGTTGTCGCCGGGGAGGAAGAAGGGGGAGAGGAGGGGCGACTCGGCCAGATCTGGGGAGGCCAGAGAGGCGTGGGGAGGAAGGGAAAAGCAGGGAGAGAGGGAGGAGAGCAGCTGGGGCACGGCAGATAAAGGTGGCCTCGTGCCACCTTTTTCCTCCTCCTCGAGCACGTGCTCGGCCGGCTGGGCTGGCTGGGGCTGTTCCAGGGCGAGGCAGTGAGGCTGCCAGTGGGGCTGAGGGCGAGGGGAGGCAGGTGGGGCTAGCTCGGGGGAGAGAGAAGAGAGGGAGGAGCTAGCTCGGGCTAGGTTAGATATGGCTAGGGTTAGGGTTTGGGCTAGGGCTAGGGTTAGGGTTAGGGTTAGGGTGGCTGGTTGTGGCCAGGGGGAGGGTGGCCAGGTGGTCAAGCTAGAGAGAGAGGGGTGTGAGAGAGAGAGGTAAGGGGTAGCTAGGGTTTAGGAGAATTAAGGTTAGGATAATTTAGATAGAGAGAGAAGATAGCTAGGTTAGGTTTTAATTAGATATTTAGGTTTTTATCTTGTTTATGAAGCTAAACCAAGAAGACACCTTGGCTTGATTTTGCATGGGCTAATGTAGAGAAGAAACTAGAAATAAAGAAGAAGAATAGAATTAGGTGGAATAAGGCTCATATGATCATATATGTAGAAAAAGAATAAAATAAAAGAAAAGAAAAGAATGAGGATAAGACCATCCCAAGTGGAGCATGGTGGAGGCTAGAATGATCACGAGGTGGAGGTGAAAAGAATTCTAAGAGAAAGAGAAAGAAAAGAATTATGGGGTAAGCCTCATATGGTCCATGCATGGAGAAATGATAAAAATAAAAGAAATAGATATAGATGAGGATATGGAATGGTGGAAGGAAAAGAGATGACCCATGAAGTAAAGATCCACTTAAAATAAAGGAAAACCAAAGGAGCAAAAAGGTGGTGGAGAAGCTTGCATGGCCCATGCAAAAATAATAATACCATTATTTAATTTGTGACAACAATAATAATATGATGGCATTAATCTTATGCATTTCCAAGAAGTGGAATAAAACCAAGCAAAGAATTTAGAGGATTTAATCCACCCCAACTACATGAGCTAGAATTAAAAAGTCACAAGAAAAAGAATTACAAGCTCATGGTGAAGGGATGGTGGAATTATAAAGTGGTGGAAGAGAAAGGTGGTGGAATGGAAATAAAAGATATGCCCCCAACTCAACTTGGGCATTTAGACAATATATCAACAACCAGATACAAAATCAAGAGGCAATTACAATTTATAATGCATGTGAGAGAAGAACCAAAAGAAAAAGGAGTTTTTATATGATGCTCAAATGCAAGGTGGCATGATGACATGAGCATGATATAATTATGATGCAACAATAATATATGTGGAGTAGCCAATATCTTACTAGGACAAGTAGCATTACAATTGTTAGACAATTGGGGTGCTACATCAGGGGAGGTACGGCAGAGCTGGCAAGTAGGTTCGTGCGGCCATCCGCGTTTCGCCAAGCGATCAACGGTCCATAAGCGGTTCTGGACAGCAAGCCAGGCGAAGAAACGGCACTTTGGAGGGGCCCAGGTCTTCCACACGATGTTCCCAAACTGGCAGGGCAAAGAGGCAAGGAACTAGACCTTGTAGGCAGAGCTGGCCGAGTAGCGCCCATTGGGGGTCAAGGACCAGGTAATGGAGTCCTCAGTGTTAGGATGTAGCTGGATATCCGACAGGAGCTCCCAGAGGCGGACGTATTGTTCCATCTGTTCGACAGTGAACGCACCCACTGCAATGTCCGAGATCCAGTTGTTATCAGCGAGAGCGTCCTGGACCGTCTGATTCTTCCTCTTGGAAGCCTTGAAAATAAGGGGAGCCAGGTCTTTTGGCGGGGCGCTATGGAGCCATCAAGACGACCAGAAGGAGGCCTTGGCGCCGTTCCCGATGGTGACACGAGTAGCAGCATTGAAGAGGTCAAGGTCGGAGGCGTCATTGGGGGTTTCAGAGCCCACCCATGGCTTCTCAGGAGCCTTCCACTCATACCATAACCAGCGAAGTCTCAGGGCCCAGGAGAACTTCTCCAGGTCCAAAACCCCCAAACCACAGAGCTCCTTGGGGCGGCAGACCTTTTGTCAGTTGACTTTGCATTTCCCTCCACTAACCGCCTCTTTACAAGCCCAGAGCATGCCGCGACTGATCTTCGCAAAGGCCTTGAGGATGCCTTTGTCAGCCTTTAAAGCCGTCAGCAAGAAGATTGGCATGGAGGAGAGCACAGACTTAACCAGAGCAGTGCACCCGGCACGATTCAGGAACTTTCCTTTCCACGGGCTAAGACGAGCCACCGCCTTGTCGATGTAGGGTTGAAGGTCCACACGCCTAAGTCTTCCGAGGGAGAGGGGTAACCCCAGGTACTTAATGGGGAAGGGGATCATAGTCGCCGGGAAGTTCGCCAGAAACTCCTCCAAGTTGACGTTAGCGCATTGGATGGGGGCAAATGGAGATCTTGGTCACATTGTCACGAGGCCATAGACTTCCCCAAAACTCTGCAGTATGCTAGCAAGGCTTTCCACATCATGTGTCGTGGGGGATAGAAAAATGGCAGCGTCGTCCGCATAGAGGGAGATCCTGGGGCCCTGAATACCTCCAGGCATAGCAGACAGCAGGCCGGATTCCGTAGCCTTTTCCAGAAGTCTCTGAAGTGGGTCAATGGCGATGTCGAACAGGAGGGGCGAGAGGGGATCGCCTTGATGAAGACCGCGTCCATGTAGGATGTCCTTCCTAGGGATTCCGTTGAGGAGAACCTAGAGGAGGCCGTGGAGAAGAGAGTCGTCAGGAGAGCCCGCCATCTTTGAGGAAAGCCGAGGCGTTGCAAAAGATCCAGCATGTAATCCCAGCGAACTGTGTCGAAGGCCTTGGCGATATCCAATTTGATGAGAAGGGATGGAGTTTTGCTGCGGTGTAACCGGCGGGCGGTGTTCCTGACATACATGAAATTGTCGTGGATAGTTCTAGACTTGATGAAAGCGCTCTAACTGTAGGAAATAATGTCGTTCATCTTCGGGCTGAGACGACGTGCCATAGCTTTGGCAATCATCTTCAGGACCACATGGATGAGACTGATGGGCCTGAAATCCGATATGGACTCCGCACCGTCCTTCTTAGGCAGAAGCACGACATTGGCTGTGTTGATGATGTGGAAATTGGACGCTGACAGCTCGGAGAAGGCATTGATGGCGGTCATAAGGTCCTCCTTGATTATATCCCAGCAAGAGCGAAAGAAGGCGATAGAAAAACCGTCAGGGCCCGGAGCCTTATCCACGGGCATGTCATCAATAGCCTCCTTTATCTCATCCTCAGAGAAAGGCAGGCCCAGGTCCTCCAGGGGGTGGGTGGTGGGGTTCAGGGCGTCCCAGTTGAAGTCCAGCATACGAGGAGGAGGTCGACCTAGAGCGCGGGAGAAGTGGTCGAAAATCAGCCCGGCTTTATCATCATGAGTCATAGCCTAGCCAGTGTTATGCTTGAGTCTCAAGATGTGATTTTTTAGCTTTCTCGCATTAACTCGTAGATGGAACAATTTGGTGTTGGCGTCGCCCTCACGGAGGTAGTGAATTCTGGAGGCTTGACGTTTGCGGGATCTTTCTAGAGCAATGCGACCCTTAACCCGACGTTTCAGGTTAGCACGGAGCCATCTTTCATCCTGGGAGAGAGCGCAGGACTCTTGAGCAACATCCAGCTGCAGAATGACATCCAGGGCCATGAGGAGTTGTAACTTGCCATCAGAGAAGAGGCCTTTGCTCCAAGATCTGAGCCCATGCGTCGTGGCCTTGAGCTTGTGATTGATGACATGGACTGGCTGAGAGTGCGAGGAGGGTGCAGACCAAGCTTGTTGGACTACCTCCTTGAACCCCGTCATTTTGGTCCAGAAGGACTCGAAGCGAAAGACAGACGGTTTTCGCGGGCCACTCTGGTTGGAAAGGAGGAGGGGGCAGTGGTCCGAGAGGGACGAGGACAAGGCATGTAGCACATGATTCTCGGACATGAGGTCCCAAGCAGCGTTGCAGAAAGCCCGGTCCAGACGCACAAGAGTAGGGGTCTCCCTTTCGCTGCTCCAAGTAAACCTCTGGTTTTGCAGCTTCAGCTCCTTAAGCTGACAGTTGGTGAGGGCTCTTCTGAAGAGACCCATCAGGCGGAAGTCCAGGTAGTTGTTGTTCTTGTCCTCCGCTTGGTACATAAGGTTGAAATCCCCAATGATGAGCCATTCTGAGTCATTAGAAGGCTTGGCGGCGATAGCTTCTACGAGAAAGGCTTCTTTCTCGGCGTGATCTGTAGGGCCGTAGACCGTAGTGAGCTTGAAGAAGGTACCACATGCGCGAATGGAGACGCTAGCCGAGATCAAGTGAGTGCCAAGGTGAACATTGGAGACCTCCACATGATCCTCATTCCAGAGTAAGAGGATGCCACCCCGGGTGCCGATGGCCAGACGGTGAGCGAAGGAGCGAAGTCTAAGACCGCCGATATAAGAAGCCGTTTGTTGATCGATGTGGTCGTGCTTGGTCTCTTGGATGCAAGCAATATGACAGCGGGTATCAGCGAGGAAGGCGTGGACAGTTTCTTTGCGACCTTGGTCGTTTAGCATGCGGGTGTTCCAGTCAGCGATGGAGAGATCAGGTCCGATCATAGTGACAGCAGCCAATGTGAGGTGATAACTTAAAAGACGAACACAGAGACTTGTCCACAAAGTGATACAGATGACAAAACATAGCAAGAGAGCAAGGAACTAAACAGTCACGTCCTGGGCATCTGGCTCACACCCTCCTAGACCTCCCATGGCAATGAGCGACTCGTCTGCTTCGGCCATGTTGCGGATGTTGAGCTTGAAGAGCTTGGTTAGAGCGTCAATCGCCTTGTCCGGAAGCGGGGTGCTGAACTTGTCGACGTAAGCCTTCCTCGCATCCAGCAGAGGGACTCCTTCAGCAGCAACACCCATCTTGGTGTTCAGGACATGGACGGCCTTATCCATGACGTGCATCTTTGGCTTGTTGATCAAACGGGCACTACGCCTGGTTTCAGAAGTGGGATGCACCTCGGGCTGCTTAGGCATTAGCAGTGCAGGCGCAGGGCACGGCAGGAGAGGTGCCTTAGGGCGCACAAAAAGGTTGTTGCCAGGGGTTGGAGCGCGTTCTTTGGCCACAGGGTCGCCAAGGACCTGCCTGGCCTCGTCCTCAGCGGCGTCCCCGGTGGCGTCTTCCTAAGAGTCTGGCACCACATCCGGTGAGAGCACCGGAGATAGAGCCGCGTGTAGGAGTGGCGAGGCGGGGGGCGTTGTCGAGTCGTCCATCATGTCGTCCAGCCAAGCGCTGGGGAGGGGAGGCTCGTTGTGCGCTTGTGGTGGGGGCGAGGCGAGCCGCGAGAAGCCCATGGTGAAGCCCGACGGCAGCACCTTGACGGTGGACGTCCAGTCCGTGCAAGCCGCATCACATGCAATGACGGAGGAGAGTTTCTTCCGCGCCAGGGAGTCTCCGGCCAGGCTGCTAGGAGCAGAACTGCGCTGCTCGGTGAAGTGGCGACGTTGACCATCATGGTGGCCAGAGGAACGACCCGAACTGCGCCATAGGAGCGACCCCTCCCTCCGTCACGGTGATGGCCCGCAGACTTGGCGCGGGAGGAGCGAGAGGAGTTGCGACGTGAGGACTCGCGGCGAGGCCCCCGGCGTTCCTCGTCGTCGTCGTCTTCCCGGTGGTGGCGTTTGCGCGTCACCCTATCATCGCAGCGAGAGCCGTGGCATGAGCGGCTGCAACGACGATCCTTCGTCTCCATAGAGCGTGAGCGGCGTCGGCCCGAGGCCCTGGAGAGGGAGCGATGAGACGCGCGTCGTTCTTCCTCCCACGGCAGTGTGCGAGGCGGGTCGTCGATCTCGCCACGAGCATCAGAGAGGGCCCGCCCAAGTCGATCTTCGTCGTCATGGCGTCGATGGTAGGCTAGGCCGAGCTCGCGTGGTTTCAATTTTATTTTATTAGGATTTCTATTTTCATGCACTTGGTTCGTTAGTTGTACTTAGTTTTCAGCCGCTTAGTCTTTTCTCACTTTTTTCCTTCCTTCATTCTGAAACCCTCACATTTGCTCAGACGGGGATGTCGTCAGGTCAAAGCCTTGACCGTTAAATGCTGACAGGTGGGACCGCGTTGGGTGGATCATGCGTTGCGTGTTACGTTACGTTGCATCGATCGTTACATGCCGACAGGTGGGGCCAAGATACACGGCGGACCAGCCATCCGTCTCTCGCTGACTTGTGGGCCCCGTTTTTCCTGATTGTGTGGCCGATGCAGTCAATGACAAATGAGGCTGTTCTGTGGGGCCATCGAAGCCAATAAACGCTGGGGCCGCTATGTGGAGCCGTTCTGTGGGGCCTTCGTAGCCAATGACTGGTGGGGCCGTCATGTGGGGCTAGAGGGGGATATGCATATTTGCCACTTTTTTACTTTGCAACTTGCATATTTGCCATTTTGTGTGTCACTGGCATGTGGTGGTCATGTGGCAAATATGCAAATTAAGTTTAGCAGATATGCAAAATTGACAAATATAAAATAATTACAGGTGGGGTCGTGTATGATGAAGGGATATGGGTAGACTACACTAGCATAAAATCAAAAATTTCTACCGCGTCAACCAGGAATACTGTGGTCATAGATCACGGGATTACCACTAGACGCGCAGTTGCGGAACTCGATGAAGCACCTCGGGGCAGTGTAGATGTTCTACGTCTCCTCCTCGTCCTCGTCCCACGAGCAGCTCCCCTTCGCGCGGCTCGTCCAAGTGCTACAGCTGCAGCACCTCCGAGGTATCCACACGTCCGGAGTGGAAGCCGTCACACGCCAGACTGCTAGGTCCGCACGTGTAACACAGGCGAAAGAAGAGTGGCGGCTGGGTGGAATTCTCAACCCTAATCAGCTCGCCTCACTCTCTCTTATATAGGCATCCCTGGTGGGCTTCTACTTTAGCAGCCCATTAGCAGCCTAAGCCTGGTCTAATTCGGATCCAATCCTCATTAGACTTCCAGCCCCTAAAGTGTGTGACCCTATAGGTTCATACACATATAGACATGACACAAGTACACTTACTCCATCAATAGTTGGTAGCGGCCTCTAGCAAGACGTGCCAACTCCTAAACACATATAAAGATCATTCGGACGAACCATCATAAGGTAGAGTACATGTCTTTCCCTTTGCCTCACGATATTTGGTCTAGCTCCAAGCTGACCTCTCTTTCTCGATACTGTGAATCGGAATCCCTTTACTAGGTTAACTCTTAACCATATGTAGCACGGCCATGCATTTCTGGATCTGATCACTCGAGGGGCCTAGAGATATCTCTCTCAAGTAGAGAGGGGCAAATCCCACCTTGATTGACCGATGCCTTGCAGCATGTATCAGGACAAACCCGAAAGCTACCTTTATAACTACCTAGTTATGGAGTAGTGTTTGATAGCCCCAAAGTAGGTCGATCCATATCTCAAGTACATGCGACAATCTCAGGTCTAAGGACAAAACGTACACGATGTGTAGAGAGAGCTGCAAGTATTTTTGCCAGTCTCAAGTTGGGTCAGTCCAACCCCATGTTCATAACATGTGTCCACATCATTGGTTTGACATCTCCATGTCTATGACTTGCGAAACATAGTCATCAACCAATCGATGTGCTAGTCTAATATTCACGTGTGTCCTCACATGAACTCCGACTAGGGACAACTATTTGATAACCATACAAGTAAAGAGTTTCACAAGCAATTCACATAATTGCCAATCAATACAAGTTTCCTGATATATGGATATTCAAGGAACATTATAAAAACTCATGGATACAAATGAAATACAATCATCTCTATGATTGCCTGTAGGGCATATTTCCTTCAGTCTCCCACTTGCACTAGAGTCAATCTAGATAGTATCTAATACCTATTGCTCTTGTGTGCGCTTCATGCGCAGGCTGCGGGAGTGGCTTTGTCAAGGGATCAGCAACATTTGAGTCTGTATGTATTTTGCATAACATGACACTACCATCATCAATGAACTCATGAATCAGATGGTAACGCATGCGAATATGTTTGTTCTTCTGGTGCTGTCTAGGTTCCTTGGCTTGTGCAATAGCATCATTGTTGTCACAATAAACATCCATGGGATTGGACGCGCCCTGAACCACACCAAGAGCAATCAGGAAATTCCTAATCCAAACAGCTTCCTTTGCAGCCTCCGAGGTAGCAATATATTCAGCTTCTGTTGAAAAGGAGGCCACTATATCTTGCTTGGAACTTTTCCATCTCACAGCACCACCATTCATGACAAACACATAACCTCATTGCGATTTTGAGTCACCTGAGTCGTTAAGGTAACTCGCATCTGTGTAACCCTTTACACTGAGTTCAACCTCACCTCCATAAACTAGGAACATATCCTTAGTCCTTCTCAAGTACTTAAGGATATTCTTTACCGCTGGCCAGTGACTCTCACCTGGATCAGCCTGGTATCTGCTCGTAACACTTAGAGCATAGGAAACATCTGGGCGAGTACATGTCATTGCATACATGATGGATCCAATAGCTGAAGCATATGGAACCCTACTCATGCGCTCTCGCTCATTAGTGGTCGAAGGACACTGAGTCTTGCTGAGTTTAATGTCGTGAGACATGGGCAAGAACCCCTTCTTAGCCTCTTCCATGCTGAACCGTTCCAACACTTTGTCAATGTATGTACTCTGGCTTAATGCAATTAGCCTCCTTGATCTATCTCTATAGATCTTGATGCCCAGAATATATGCCGCTTCTCCCAAGTCCTTCATAGAAAAACTATTTTTCAATGAGGTCTTAACAGACTCGAGCATAGGAATGTCATTTCCAATCAGTAATATGTCATCCACATATAAGATTAGAAACACAAGTGATTTCCCATTTTCTTTCTTATACACACAAGGTTCTTGTTTGTTTTTGGTGAAGCCAAACTCCTTTACAACTTCATCAAATCGAATGTTCCAACTCTGAGATGCTTGCTTCAGCCCATAAATAGACTTATGAAGTTTGCATACCTTTCCATCATTGGTTGGATCGACAAAACCTTCGGGCTGCATCATATACACGTCCTCAGTAAGGATTCCATTTAAGAAAGCCGTCTTGACGTCCATTTGCCATATCTCAGAATCGAAATATGCAGCAATGGCTAGAATGATCCTTATAGATTTAAGCATCGCTACGGGCGAGAAAGTCTCGTCGTAGTCAACTCCTTGAACTTGTCGAAAACCTTTTGCAACAAGTCGAGCTTTATGGATGTGAACATTTCCATCCATATCAATCTTCTTCTTATAGATCCATTTGCACTCGATGGCTTTAAAACCATCAGGCAGGTCAACCAAGTTCCAAACTTGATTGTCTCCCATGGACTCTATCTCGGATCTCATGGCAATCAGCCATTTCTTAGAGTCTGGGTCCACCATCGCTTCTGCATAGGTCGCGGGCTCATCATTGTCTAACAATAATAACTCTCGCGCTTCGCGGAGCCTCGCCGACCTTCGTGATTGTGGTGCTTCTATTGCCACGGGTTCCTCAACTTGTTCTACTACAATAGCATCACTCGTAAAAGTATCCCCGACTGGCTCATCTTGAAATTCTTCAAGTCGCACTGACCTTCCACTCGTTCCCTTTGTGAGAAACTCTTTCTCTAGGAAAACACCGCTACGAGCGACAAACACTTTGCCCTCTTCTCGGTTGTAGAAGTAATACCCTAAGGTTTCCCTTGGATATCCCACGAATATGCATTTATCCGATTTGGGTGTTAGCTTGTCCGATTGAAGTCGCTTGACAAATGCATCACAACCCTAAATCTTTAGAAAAGACAAACTAGGATTCTTTCCAGTCCACATCTCATATGGTGTCTTAACTACGGATTTACACGGTACCCTGTTTAGTGTGAAAGCTGCTGTTTCTAGCGCGTAACCCCAAAATGATAATGGTAAATCCTACTGGCTCATCATCGATCGAACCATGTCCAACAAAGTTCGATTACGCCATTCAGCGACCCCGTTTCTTTGAGACGTTCCGGGCGGCGTGAGCTGTGGAACAATTCCGCAACTCTTAAGATGATTGCTAAACTCGTGACTCAAATATTCACCTCCACGATCAGATCGCAAGGCCTTTATTTTCTTGCCACATTGATTCTCTACCTCACTCTGAAACTCTTTGAACTTTTCAACAGTTTCAGACTTATGCTTCATCAAGTAGACATAGCCATATCTACTGAAATCATCAATGAAAGTAATGAAGTAGTGATATCCTCCTCTCGCTGTCATTCTCATTGGTCCACATACATCAGTACGTATGAGTTCCAACAAGTCTATCGCTCTCTCGAGAAAACCCGTAAAAGGCGTCTTGGTCATCTTTCCAAGTAAACAAGCTTGGCATGTCTCGTATGATTCGAAATCAAACGAAGTTAGAAGACCATCACCATGGAGCTTCTTCATGCGCTTTTCACTTATATGCCCCAAACGACAATGCCATAAATAGGTAGGACTCAAGTCATTAGGCCGAAGCATTTTAGCACTAACATTGTAAACATATGCATCATCAAGATTTAAAATAAATAACCCATTCATAATGGGAGCATCATCCATAAACATAGTATTCTTAGAGATTACACAACCATTGTTTGTACTCGCGAATGAATAACCATCCCTCATCAAACATGAAGGTGATAAAATGTTTCGACCCATACTTGGAATGTAATAACAATTATTTAACTCCATAATAAATCCTTAAGGAAGGTGAAGTTGCATGACGCCGACGAACAATGCAGCAACCCTTGCTTTATTTCCGACGCGAAAATCCACTTCGCCTTTCTGCACTTCTCTAGTTCTTATTAGCCCCTGCATCGAATTGCAAATATGAGCAACCAATCTGGTATCAAATACCCAAGAGTTAACATAAGAATCTGCGAGAAAAATATCCACAACATTTACAACAAGCGTACCTGAGTGGGAAGTACTCTTACTTCCACTCTTCTTCAAAGAAGCCTGGTACTTGATGCAGTTTCTCTTCTAGTGGCCATATTCATGACAAAAGAAACACTTAGTGTCTCCTATAGGTCCAGCCTTTTGCTTGGGTGCAGGGTTTGGCTTAGGGATCGTATCCTTAGCCTTGCCCTTCTTCTTCTGCTAAGAAGTGCCCTTTTTCTTGAAGCTAGGCTTGTTCTGCACAGCCATCACATGGCTATGCCCTGCACACTTCTTAATGTCACATTCTGCTGTTTTCAGCATCCCACATAATTCATTAAGGCCCCTCTCCACCCCATGCATATGGTAGTTCGAAATGAAATGACCATAGCTAGATGGAAGAGATGCCAAAATGAAATCAGTGGCCAACTCTTGGCCTAATGGAAAACCAAGCTTTTCCAAAGTCTGACTATAACCAACCATTTTGATCACATGAGAGCCTACAACTGCTCCTTCTGCCAGCTTGCATTCCACAAAGGACTTAGCGACATTGTACCTCTCAGTCCTAGCCTGAGTCTGGAACATGTCCTTAAGCGCAACGATCATATCGTACGCTTCCTGATCCTCAAACTATTTTTGAAGATCAGGTTCCATGCATGCAAGCATAAGGCAGCTAACCTCAAGAGATTCATCACATGCTTTCTTGTAGGCATTCTTAAGGGCAGCAGTTGCATTATCAGCAGGCTCATCCGGGATTGGGGTATCCAGAACAGTTTCCTTTTTCTCAGCCCTGAACAATTCTCAGGTTATGGACCCAGTCCGAATAGTTTGTTCCATTTAGTTTATCCTTTTCAAGAATCGAACGCAAAGCAAAAGGTGATGAATTGTTCGGTGCCATTGATCTACAACAAAAATATGCAAAATACTAATCCATGTAACCATGAAAGAGTAAAACATATTAAACAATTTAATATCATATACTCCCACTTAAATCAACATCCCTCTATTGATACTAAGTGATTCAAGATCCAAAATTAACAAGTCGACTAGTGAGCTTTAGCATCACTGCTAGAAGACAAGGTAAATCGGTAAGCAACCTTTGCTAATCATATCACATATGACTCTTGTTGTTGGGTGACATCTCTATGTCAAAACTAGGCGCCCAACCTTTATGCCCCAAGGTCCTTAACTGTTAAGATGACCTTGTTAAGCTCACCAACCCTTATGCGTGTAGGTATCCGATACAAACCCATCCAGCCAAGGAAAACCGCGGCACCCTAATTTCATAGACCCACCAACGATTGTACAGGGCATAGGATGGTGCAAGGTTTGGTTGGGAGGGCATTGTTTAACTTAAACTTTATGAGGGATCGTTCTACTTGTATCATCTAAGCATGCATAGTAGTAAAACGTATAAGAAGAGCATTCACATAGATGTGATACAATATGGCCCATTTTTCTTATGGTGATCTCCATCGCCATAGAACCTGTCCACCATGATGATCTCCATCTTCATGCTCTATGCAAGCCATCCTCCAAGTGATGAGTTCTCCAAGAACTAATACAAGCTATTACTCCTAACAGCTAGTAATCAAAATTACATGGTAATGGGATCATCACAAGTTGGCACGCAGGCCATTACAATAATTGACAACACATATGGCTCCAGCCGTGTTGCCCTACTCACGACACGCAGGTCATGAAAAACACATACATGCATCACATACATATTTGGGCCATACTTATCACATACATCCTGCAAAAACAAGTTGTGCATAGAATCGCATTCTACCGGATCATGTGAAATCGTAGCACCTATGAACCTTAACGTGATACGATAGGGGGCTACGATTAAGGGGGTCTAGGGGGTCTCCCCTGCGGGGTTCGAAGGGGTAGCACCCCTCGCGGTATCTTTAAGGATTTGTGAAAAAAGAGAGATCAAATCTATACAATTTTCTTTAAGGATTTTGATCGGAAAATCAAATTTACCACAAACCGACTAATGTTCTGATTCGACCAAACTCCTTTGATCACGGTACGTCGATTCAGATCTAGTTCCCGATTCGATCAATCATATTGATCTTCGTGTGATTCAAATGGATTTATGTGTCACTGTCTACCCCAATAGCGGAAACCAACCGATAGGGGTAAGTCATTCGACGACCTTAGAATCACGATCACGGAAAGTAAGATAATAGATCAATCCAGAACCACCGCCATGCAACGATCACATCATTCATATCAATCTACATATCACCATATGCAAACTTCCCGAACCTATGACTGAACAGCATCGGCTCTGATACCACTGAAGGGATACAGGTAGGCTACACTAGCGTAAAATCAAAAAATTCTACCGCGTCAACCAGGAATACTGTGGTCATAGATCACGGGATTACCACTAGACGCGCAGTTGCGGAACTCGATGAAGCATGTAGGGGCAG
The DNA here is from genome assembly GCA_910589775.1 of Avena eriantha. Lineage (NCBI taxonomy): Eukaryota > Viridiplantae > Streptophyta > Magnoliopsida > Poales > Poaceae > Avena > Avena eriantha. Next base: position 19,660,361 of record OU342740.1, read on the forward strand.
TGTAGATGTTCTACGTCTCCTCCTCGTCCTCGTCCCACGAGCAGCTCCCCTTCGCGCGACTCGTCCAAGTGCTACAGTGGCAGCACCTCCGAGGTATCCACACGTCCGGAGTGGAAGCCGTCACACGCCAGACTGCTAGGTCCGCACGTGTAACACAGGCGGAAGAAGAGTGGCGGCTGGGTGGAATTCTCAACCCTAATCAGCTCGCCTCACTCTCTCTTATATAGGCATCCCTGGTGGGCTTCTACTTTAGCAGCCCATTAGCAGCCTAAGCCTGGTCTAATTCGGATCCAATCCTCATTAGACTTCCAGCCCCTAAAGTGTGTGACCCTATAGGTTCATACACATATAGACATGACACAAGTACACTTACTCCATCAATAGTTGGTAGCGGCCTCTAGCAAGACGTGCCAACTCCTAAACACATATAAAGATCATTCGGACGAACCATCATAAGGTAGAGTACATGTCTTTCCCTTTGCCTCACGATATTTGGTCTAGCTCCAAGCTGACCTCTCTTTCTCGATACTATGATTCGAAACCCCTTTACTAGGTTAACTCTTAACCATATGTAGCACGGCCATGCATTTCTAGATCCGATCACTCGAGGGGCCTAGAGATATCTCTCTCAAGTAGAGTGGGGCATGTAGCATCCCATCTATCTAACATCTGTATTGCTACATGGTCTAATAATAAAATGATACTTCCTACATATAATTGTTGCATCATAATTATATCATGCTCATGTCATCATGCCACATTGCATTTGAGCATCATATAAAACCCTTTTATTTTGGTTCTTTTCTCATATGCACTATTAATTGTATTTGCTTCTTGATATATTGTATTTGGTTCTTGATAAATGATTGATGCCCAAGTTGAGTTGGGGGCATATCTTTTATTTAACTCCACCACCTTTTCTTGTCACCATTCCATAATTCCACCATTCAACTATATGTGAGCTTTGCATTTAATTGGGTTTACCTCTAGCTCATGTGGGTTGGAATGGATCCACTTCTAGTTACACATGCTTCCCTATATGCCTCATGTTGTTTTCACATTGTTGATATGTGGAGAACCACATGGCCACCTTTGCATGCATGTGGATATTTTCACTTGCTATATCTTCCATATGGTTTGTTTTGGGAATATTGAGCATTGTTTAAATATAATTGTGGCCAAATGATCTTCTAGTGGGAAATACACACTAGCATGGCCTATTATATTCATTTATGCTTAGATCCACCCTTACCATAGTTTATCAAGCTTGTAGCTCATGTGATGGTCTTTATTCAAGTATGGATGTGCATGGGGGTAATAGATGCCCATATGTATATGTAGTTGTTTTCACAACTAATGAGTGTGGCATTTATTTAATTATGCGTGGGCCATGCAAGGTCCTCTTCTTTTCTTCCTTTGGGCTTCTTTTGGTCTTGGAGGGAAGTTTGTTTGTGGAAATTCAAGCAATGAGTTTTCAAAATTCTAACCAAACCCTATTTGACCACCCTCTCCCTTTTTCTTCTTTGATGCCCATTATTTCATGTGCATGCAATATAACCATCTCCTTCTTTCTCCATCTTTTCAATATTCTAGTGTTGGCCACCATGTTTTCTTTTGGGTTTTGTTTGAGCAAATCTTTTACAACCTAACAACCTAAACTCTCTATCTACCACCTCATCTCTCTTTTATCTCTCTCCATGACCATGTATATGCATGTGGACATATACACCCACACCTACATCTACTCCTACACCTACACATGCATGGTGCCTACACATGAGTCTCTCTATCTCTAATCTACCTAGCTTAACCCCCCCTAAACCGAAGGGAAAACCCGGCCCAAAACCCACCTACCCAGCCGAGCCTTGCCCCTCTTGGTTGCACCAGACCCACAAGTTACTCCCCTCTGGTCCGTCTCCCCTCTCCACTCGTTGCTACAGGACAAGAGAAAGAGGGAGGGGAGAAAACCTAACCCGATCACCTCCTCCTCACCTTTTGCAAAAGCTACCACCCTCCCCATGTGCTCTCCCCTCCTCCCTCATCTACCCCACACCTCACCCCACCTCAGATCCTATCCAGGAGGCGCCCAGGTCCCTCTCTTCCCCCTTATTCTTCCTATCCTTGCCGCCTCCCATGGCCATGGCCCAAAACCCTAGCTAGCCGTACCTCCCTCGAGTTCGTCGAGCTCTGGTGGACGTCAAGGCCACGCGAAGGGAACCAGACGCCCATATGCTTCCTCTTCGACGCCCTGTAGACGGAGCAGCGACCGGAGATCGCCGGAGTCTCGCCGTCGCCGCCGTGTCCGTGAGGTGGCCGAAGAAGCGGATCGCCAGCACTACGACAGTACCCCGCCATCCCTGCTTCCACGGCTTTGCGGGCGCACTCTCGTGAGCACCTCCTCCCTCCCAGACATCCTCCTTCCCCCTCTAGTTCGCCGGATCGCCGTTGCACTCCGTCGAGCGGCCTCCGTGCGCCGCCGCTGCGCTGTCTGTCGCGTCAGCAGCAGCAGCAGCATCCGACCAGCTTCTGTTCCTCATCATATCCCGCGCGCTGTAGACCTCCTCCGGCGATGCCACCTGAACGAAAGTTGTAGGCCTTGGGTCCCTCTTCATCTTTCCTTTTTGTGGCTTAGAGTTTTTCGCCGCCGTTTAGCCGTTATCTTCCCCGGTAGATGCGCCGCCGCCGCTGTCTTCAGACGTGCAGGCACAGGGTGCAGATTCAGAGCGTGGCGCTGGTTCGCAGAAAGCCCCCCCCCCGCAAGTTTGTCGATCATGCGTAAGTCCCTCTGTGGCCCCTGTAGACCCACCAGTTAGCCCCCCCGTTTTTGCAAAAGGACCCCCGTGGTTGGAGTAGCCTCAACCCGCGCTCCCCCGGATCCCACACGTGGCAGGCCCCCGCTGGCGGGCCCTTGTGTGGCCCCGTGGATCTGCCGGGCCCACCTGTCGGTCTCGGTGGCTAGACAAACGCGCGGTAAGAAAAGGCCTACCGCGCGCGATTCTGCCAGCTCAGCGCCTGGCCCACTGTCAGCCACTGTGGCTAGCTGCCTCTGTGTGCAAAAAGTCTGAGGTCTTTCCTGGTTAATAAAAAATTGTTTTCCAGAAATATTTAATATGTTTTTAAATCCAGAAATTAACAACTTTTTATTAATAAATCCAAATAATACAAATGATATATGTTTTTGAATCAGAAAAAGTGAGGATTTCAAATCTGCCATCCAATTTAATGTTTGGATAATCTAGAATTTCGAAATTGTTTAATCGCCATGAAAATGCCTTTTCTTAATTAATTAATAACTTTAATTCTGTAACTCCAAATTTGAAAAATAATATGTCTAAATCGATCAGCGCGACGAGCCCGTTCTAACTATCCATTCCTTGATATGAATTGAAGCATGCATCATGTCATTATTAAAAATCAGAACTGTTTATGGCATTAAAACTTGACCAAATAAATAATAAAATGATTTATTCTTGTCCCCACACCTCACCCTTGCCATGCTATATTATTGCCATGTAACTTGTGCATCATTCATCATGGCATGCGTGTTTGCTTGTCGCAATTTATTTATATGCTTGTGCCCTTTATTTATGTTGGCCCTTGTTTGTTTGGTTCTTCTCTTCGAATAGAAGCCAAGCAGGGGAAATATCAGGAATCCTAGGAGTACTACCCAGATCCACCTCTCGCTTCAACTGAGCTGCCAGGCAAGCATACCACATGCTTGCATACATATAGTACCTAATGCCTCTATCTTATTCTTGCATCATTGAGTCGCGATTGCATTAAATTGAATCCCAAGTACTGCATAGCCTTTACTTTTAAACTCCACCAAAGCTTGTTCCTCCATCTCATGAGCCATTACTACAGGAGTTGTTTGAGCCATGCGAGTCGTAGAACAATATGTGTAGGGTACGTGAGAGTCTGATGGATAACGAGGTATCTAAACAACTTAACCTGAGTAACATGGGATAACTAATGAAAGAGGCACCTGTGGGCAATATCTGTTATTTTGTTTTTCATGCTCACTTGTGTCCCGTAGGACCCCGAGTACTTGATTCCTGTTCCTTGACTATTCGCACTATCCACATCCGGGAGGCCTAATGGACCCCCCTGGGCCAGAGCTTGATTCATTTCTATTTCTTGGGGCCACAAACTAGTTTGGGGTTTTTGTTTACTATCATGTACTTATGCCACGTTACTGTTTTATTACGATTGTGCGTGGAGCACCTGTACTGTTTTAGATTGCGGAGTGTTTTCGTGGTATCGACAAGCCCAGTCACACTTTCGGGTTCCCAGTCGTTTACAGCCATTGGTGCAAACCTTGGGTCCGTCTCGGAGTCGGCCAACTTCGTTGCGGGTAGCTTAATAGGGTGGCTCCCTGAAATATTTTATGAATCCTGTGATTGCTTTGTCGTGAAAGCCTCGTTGGGTTTTGATTTGGTTTTTCCGAGGTTGATCGTGTGTGTGTTGCTATTTGTGCACCCCTGCAGGGTAAATCTTTCGGAAAGCCGTGTCCGCGGTTATGGACGACTTGGAGCACAGTTTCTCGATCATAGTCAAGTATAACTAAAGACCGCTTTTAATTTGACTAAATACCTGACTAGTAAATAGTGCAATACTCATGGAATGGTTAATAAAACTGCCAACGGATGGGCTGTTCGTCCGGTTTCTCGTTGGTAAGCGAGAAGGAGGATGGATCTGTTACTTTATACTGTTATAACTGGTGTTCTAATAAACGGACATCCGTCTATCATTGGTTAGGCGGATGGTTAGCGAGTATCTATAGACTTGTTAGTTATTATCTTTTGCTGCAATTGCGTCACCCCAGGTTATGTCCCCTTTAGAGGCATAAAGACTTGCTGAGTACCCCTAGGGTCTCACACGATAAATTGTTTGATTCAGATGAACAGGTGTATTCACAAGATGGATACTGGGTGGAGGAGACATATGATGTTGGCAACGATCACTCAGTGTAGAGATTCCGGGGATGGGGATCCGCGAGATCTGTGGGTGGGATGTGCTTACTTATGTGGCATCTTATGCCGATTTGCTTCTTATCCGTACTCGGATCTTGTTTCCTGCTTCCGCTTAATACTCTGATGTTTGATGTATGAGGAGCTATCCTACACTATTATCTCTATCTAGGATATTTGGATCTTGTCGTATGGCGTTGCAATATTTCTATTTCTTTTAGATGGTATGGCTCTGAGAACTGTTGTAAGGTAGCTTGCATACATACTCACTTGTGTATGTATTTGATCTCTTCGCCTGTTGCCTACGTCGCTCGCTCTTGTCCCGATGTCTTGGAAGTGGTTAGGACGGCCAACGGGTCTACACGTGGGTGGCCCCTGGGCCCCCGCTGTACTATTTTAACCACTTTCGGTTCATCCAGGCTTGAACTTAGAGCGTAGGGTCCGAGGTTGTTACAATTGGTATCAGAGCCATCCCGCCCTTCAGGGTCTCAGCCAAATGGTCGTTGTCAATCTAGAAAATATTTTGGTAAGGAAGTGAGAGTAGGACTGCTTCCATTTTTCTTCTTACCCACCCACCCACCCTTTTCTGGTAAGGAAGTGTAACGTTTTCGATCCTCTTCTAAAATTCAAACTAGGATTTAAGTTTTCTGGGTTCCGTAGTACCATAGGTTGTGTGTGTGTGTGTAATTCCTTGTCTATCTGTTGCATCCAACTTGTTGTCACTATCTTCCTTTTGATTATAAACTGTTGGTACATTCCATACCGACAGGCTTTTGTAAACCGACGCAATTTATCTGATTCATTGTAAACCGACGCGATCTGTCTTACTCTTTGTTATCCGACACTATCTTGTTTGGGGTGTTTGTTTCTGTAGTTGCTAATCTTTAGGTTCATCTTAAGAAAGAAGGAAGTTGGGATATGTGTTTTACTTATTCATGTGTGGAGTAATGATTTGAGTGCGGGATGGAGTCGCGACCATACCACTACTTTTATCATTCACTCTTGTATATTGAATTGGTAGAGTTACTAACCTTGATTCGTTAAGTGGTTTTGCACATATAGTGGTATTTTAATGCCAAAATTTGCGGAATTTTTTTCTTTGATATCTTTGTGTACCAAACTCCTTGTTTAGTCGTGTGCGATATGCTTAATATCTTCTAGGTGCTTTGAACTTTGTTGATATTTTAATATCATCCTAGTGATTTGTATCCTTTAATCTTGGTTAATTCCATTTGGTACTATTTTGGATTATTATTATTCTCCATTATGGTACTGACTTGAGTTTCATATCAATCACAGGATGGCACCACCACGCCGTTCTGAGGAGGACATACCACCTGAACTGGGGGCTGCGTTGGCAAGTATTGCTAATGCCTTGGGAGCAATGCAACAGAACCAACAACGCTTTGAAGAAAGTGTCAGGAGGAATGAGTTTGTTCCGCTACCTCCACCTCCCAAGCGAGGAGACATCAAGAGCTTTCTGAAGTTCAACCCGCGCCACTTTGAGGTGTCTGATCAGCCACTGGACGCTGATGATTGGCTGCGTGAGATGTCAAGGTTGCTGATGACTGCTGATGTTCCTGAGCAAGAATGGGTAAAATGTGCCACTCACCTTCTGAAGGGAGACGCAGCTCTGTGGTGGGAGAATTACCTGAAAGGAAACCACTCTGGTTTTTAGCCTACTTGGGAGCAGTTCACTAGGGCTTTCAAAGAGCAATACCTGTCAGAAATTGTCATGGAAAGGCTGAAGGAAGTGTTTCTCAACCTCAAGCAGGGTAATGAAAATGTCAATACCTATATCAGAAACTTCATGAATCTTTCTCGGTATGGTGGCGATGAGATCTCTGATGATAAGAAAAAGCAAAAGAGGTTCAGGCAAGGGCTCAATGCATCTATCAAATATGCAATCACTCATGCAAGGCCAGGGTCTTTTCTAGAACTCCAACATACAGCTCTACAGGAGGAAGCAAGTAGGCAAGTGTTTGAGGAGTCCACGAAACACAGCCGTGACGCAGCAAGCTCTTCAACTATGACAGCTCCTTCTAAGCGCCGTGTGTGGGTTCCTAATACCGCACCATCACTCTCGTCTCCACCAAGACCTTCAAGCTACGCGGCAAGGCCACCAAACTCCTTCACCGCGGCTCATAGGGGCTACAACCACAACTACCCTGGAGCGCCTGGCGGAGTCCCTGGCTACGCTGCTCCACGTCCACCTGGTGCTTGCTACACTTGTGGGAACACTGGGCATCAACACTGGAGTTGTCCCATGAACAACAAAGCTCTTCCTCCACCATCTCCAAGACCTGCAGCAAGTTCTTCTATGGTTCGTGCACCTCCACCTCAGGCTCTCAACATCAACACCAAGCCCGGGTCCAATCTTTCTCGTGCCAACTGTGTCAACGTCGCTCAAGCCGAGCATGCACCTGGAGTTGTGATGGGTATGCTTCCTGTTAACTCAGTCCCTGCACGAGTTCTATTTGATTCTGGTGCATCGCATTCTTTTGTCTCTACAAGTTTTGCTGATGAGAATTGGTTATCTATGGATCCTCTCCCTAAACGTCTAATTTTCCTTTCTCCTGGAGCAACAATGGCATCTTCCAAAATCAGCCATGGCAATCAAATTGAGATTGGTGGTTCTTCGTTCCCGGCTTCCTTAATCATTCTGGGCAATTCTGACATTGATGTTATCTTGGGCATGGATTAGTTAACAGCAAATGCAGCTGTGATTGATTGTGCTGAACGCTCGGTTTCTCTGAAAATTCCCGAAGGCCATATAGTCTATTCTCCAAGTCTGACTCCTGCAATTCAGCTTTTCTCTTTGGCGGCTCTGAATGATGATGCTATGGATGCTATTCAGAGTGTTCCGGTGGTTAGTGAGTTCCCAGATGTTTTTCCTGAAGAGTTACCAGGTATGCCTCCTGACCGAGAGGTCGAGTTTGTGATTGAGCTTGAACCTGGTACCGCTCCTATCTCCAAGCGGCCTTATAAAATGGGTCCTGCTGAGTTGGCTGAACTCAAACGTCAACTTGATGAACAAGAGAAGTTGGGTTTCATTCAGCACAGTACTTCTTCTTGGGGTAGCCCAACCATCTTTGTGAAGAAGCGAGACAAGACTGATAGACTTTGTGTTGACTATCGGGCTCTCAATGCTAAAACCATCAAGAATAAATATCCCCTTCCGCGGATTAATGATCTCTTCGATCAGCTAGCTGGAGCTGTGGTATTCTCTAAGCTTGACTTGAGAAGTGGATATCACCAAATCAAGATTCTCAAGGAAGATGTTCCCAAAACAGCTTTCACCACCCCCTATGGCATGTACGAGTACACGGTCATGTCCTTCGGTCTCACCAACGCACCTGCCACCTTCTCGAGGCTTATGAACTCGGTTTTCATGGAGTATCTTGATAAGTTCGCCGTGGTCTATCTGGATGATATTCTAGTCTATTCTAAGTCAAAGGAAGAACATGAAGAACACCTTCGGTGTGTCCTAAACAAGCTTCGTGAGAACCGCCTGTATGCAAAGTTTTCCAAGTGTGAATTCTAGATGCCTGAAGTCACCTATCTTGGTCACGTCATCTCTGGCAAGGGCATTGTCGTCAACCCAGAAACTGTTCGGACAATTGTTGAGTGGCTTCCACCCAAAAATGTTAAAGAAGTCCGGAGTTTCCTTGGTTTGGCTAGTTACTACCGTCGCTTCGTTCAGAATTTCTCGAAGATTGCGAAGCCTCTTACCGATCTCCTCAAGAAAGGCAAGAAATACCTTTGGTCTCCTGCATGTCAAGCAAGCTTTGAAACACTCAAAGAGAAGCTCACTTCCACACCAATATTGATTCCTCCAGATACATCAAAGCCTTTCCAGATATTCTGTGACGCCTCCTTGCAAGGATTGGGTGCGGTCCTTATGCAAGAAAAACAAGTTGTTGCTTATGCCTCTCGGCAGTTGAAGACACATGAGATCAACTATCCTACACATGACCTCGAACTCGCAGCAGTTGTCTTTGCTTTGAAAGTATGGAGGCACTACTTGCTTGGAAACCGTTGTGAGATCTTCTCTGATCACAAGAGTCTGAAGTATATCTTCACACAACCTGATCTCAACCTTCGTCAGAGGAGGTGGATTGAAGCAATTAATGATTTCGATCTGACCATCAACTACACTCTTGGCAAAGCTAATGTGATGGCCGATGCTCTCAGCCAAAAAGCTTATGTCAACAACCTCATGGTGGAAAAACAACAACCTCTCTTGTGCGAGGAATTCCGTCAGCTCAACCTTGAAATTGTGGATCAAGAGTATCTTCTGAACCTTCTGGCAACCCCTCTCTTGGAAGAAAAAGTTCGCTCCATTCAACTTGGTGATCCTTACACTAAAAAGATCATCTCCAACATTCAGCTTCCGAAGTATGAGTCCTTCCACGTTGACGACCAAGGCGCTCTATTCTTTGAATGCCGGATGTTTGTTCCAAACTACCCGGGTTTGAGAGAGCAAGTTCTTAAAGAAGCTCATGATTCTGTTCTTTCTATCCACCCTGGCAGCACTAAGATGTACATGGACTTGAAAACACAGTATTGGTGGCCTGGGTTGAAACGATATTGTGCAAGTATGTCTCAGAGTGTGATGTCTGCCGCAGAGTTAAAGCTGTCCATCAGAAACCTTCCGGTCTTCTACAACCATTGAAGCCTCCGGAATGGAAATGGGAGAAAGTAGAGATGGACTTCATAACTGGTTTTCCAAGGTCGCAGAAAGGCAACAATGCAATCTTTGTTGTCATCGACAGGCTTTCTAAAGTGGCTCACTTCTTTCCCGTGAAGGAAACAATTTCTGTAATTCAGTTGGCTGAGCTCTATATCAACAGAATTGTCTCTCTGTATGGGGTTCCTCTTGAGATCAGTTCAGACCGTGGAAGCATCTTCACTTCCAAGTTCTGGGGAAGTTTCCAAAATGCTTTGGGAACAAAGTTGAACTTCAGCACAGCCTATCACCCTCAGTCGCAAGGACAAGTTGAAAGGATCAATCAGATTCTGGAAGATATGCCCCGTGTTTGCGTCATCTCTTTCGGCATGAAATGGGAAGAATGTCTTCCTTATGCTGAGTTCTCTTACAACAACAGCTTCCAGAAGAGTCTAAAGATGGCACCATTTGAGGTTCTCTATGGACGCAAATGCAGAACTCCGATTGGTTGGTCGGGTGTAGGTGAAAGAACATTGTTTGGCCCCGACATTGTAACTCAAGCAGAGGAGAAGGTTCACATCATTCTCGAAAACCTGAAGGTTGCTCAAAGTCGCCAGAAGAGCAACTATGACAGAAAGCACATGGACATGGAGTATGTCCCTGGTGATCTTGTTTACCTTCGTGTCACTCCCATGAGAGGCACGCACTGGTTTGGTATCAAAGGAAAGCTGGCTCCTAGATACATCGGTCCCTTCAAAGTTCGTGGAAGAAGAGGAGAAGTTGCCTATGCTCTTGAGCTCCCTAAAAACTCAAGGTCCATGATGTTTTCCATATCTCTCAACTCAAGAAGTGCTTCAAGGATCCCGGCAGGACCATGGACCATGAGCTCATCAATCTCCAAGAAGACCTATATTATCAAGAACACCCCACAAAAATCCTAGAAGTCGTAGAAAGAAGGACTCGCAACAAGTCCATCAAGTTCTGCAAGGTGCAGTGGTCGCACCATTCCGTTGATGAAGCCACTTGGGAACGCGAGGATGAGCTCCGTGCCAAGTATCCTACCCTCTTCGTGTCTTCTTCTTCCTAGAATCTCGGGGCGGGATTTCTGTTTAGTGGGGGGAGAGTTGTAGCATCCCATCTGTCTAACATCTGTATTGCTACATGGTCTAATAATAAAATGCTACTTCCTACATATAATTGTTGCATCATAATTATATCATGCTCATGTCATCATGCCACATTGCATTTGAGCATCATATAAAACCCTTTTCTTTTGGTTCTTTTCTCATATGCACTATTAATTGTATTTGGTTCTTGATATATTGTATTTGGTTCTTGATAAATGATTGATGCCCAAGTTGAGTTGGGGGCATATATTTTATTTAACTCCACCACCTTTTCTTGTCACCATTCCATAATTCCACCATTCAACTATATGTGAGCTTTGCATTTAATTGGGTTTACCTCTAGCTCATGTGGGTTGGGATGGATCCACTTCTAGTTACACATGCTTCCCTATATGCCTCATGTTGTTTTCACATTGTTGATATGTGGAGAACCACATGGCCACCTTTGCATGCATGTGGATATTTTCACTTGCTCTATCTTCCATATGGTTTGTTTTGGGAATATTGAGCATTGTTTAAATATAATTGTGGCCAAATGATCTTCTAGTGTTACATACACACTAGCATGGCCTATTATATTCATTTATGCTTAAATCCACCCTTACCATAGTTTATCAAGCTTGTAGCTTATGTGATGGTCTTTATTCAAGTATGGATGTGCATGGGGGTAATAGATGCCCATATGTATATGTAGTTGTTTTCACAACTAATGAGTGTGCCATTTATTTAATTATGCATGGGCCATGCAAGGTCCTCTTCTTTTCTTCCTTTGGGCTTCTTTTGGTCTTGGAGGGAAGTTTGTTTGTGGAAATTCAAGCAATGAGTTTTCAAAATTGAAACCAAACCCTATTTGACCACCCTATCCCTTTTTCTTCTTTGATGCCCATTAGTGCATGTGCATGCAATATAACCATCTCCTTCTTTCTCCATGTTTTCAATATTCTAGTGTTGGCCACCATGTTTTCTTTTGGGTTTTGTTTGAGCAAATCTTTTACAACCTAACAACCTAAACTCTCTATCTACCACCTCATCTCTCTTTTATCTCTCACCATGACCATGTATATGCATGTGGACATATACACCCACACCTACATCTACTCCTACACCTACACATGCATGGTCCCTACACGTGTCTCTCTCTCTCTCTAATCTACCTAGCTTAACCCCCCCTAAACCGAAGGGAAAACCCAGCCCAAAACCAACCTACCCAGCCGAGCCTTGCCCCTCTTGGTTGCACTAGACCCCCAAGTTACTCCCCTCTGGTCCGTCTCCCCTCTCCACTCGTTGCTACAGGAAAAGAGAAAGAGGGAGGGGAGAAAACCTAACCCGATCACCTCCTCCTCACCTTTTGAAAAAGCTACCACCCTCCCCATGTGCTCTCCCCTCCTCCCTCATCTACCCCACACCTCACCCCACCTCAGATCCTATCCAGGAGGCGCCCAGGTCCCTCTCTTCCCCCTTATTCTTCCTCTCCTTGCCGCCTCCCATGGCCATGGCCCAAAACCCTAGCTAGCCGTACCTCCCTCGAGTTCGTCGAGCTCTGGTGGATGTCAAGGCCGTGCGAAGGGAACCCGACGCCCATCTGCTTCGTCTCCGACGCCCTGTAGACGGAGCAGCGACCGGAGATCGCCGGAGTCTCGTCATCGCCGCCGTGTCCGTGAGGTGGCCGAAGAAGCGGATCGCCAGCACTACGACAGTACCCTGCCACCCCTGCTTCCACGGCTTCGCGGGCGCACTCTCGTGAGCACCTCCTCCCTCCCAGACATCCTCCTTCCCCCTCTAGTTCGCCGGATCACCATTGCATTCCGTCGAGCGGCCTCCGTGCGCCGCCGCTGCGTTGTCTGTCGCGTCTGCAGCAGTAGCAGCATCCGACCCGCCTCTGTTCCTCGTCGTATCCCGCGCGCTGTAGACCTCCTCCGGCGATGCCACCTAAACGAAAGTTGTAGGCCTTGTATCCCTCTTCATCTTTCCTTTTTGTGGCTTAGCGTTTTTCGCCGCCGTTTAGCCGTTATCTTCCCCAGTAGATGCGCCGCCGCCGCTGTCTTCAGACGTGCAGGCACAGGGTGCAGATTTAGAGCACGACGCTGTTTCGCAGAAAGCCCCCCCCCCCCCCCCGCAAGTTTGTCGATCACGCGCAAGTCCCTCCGCGGCCCCTGTAGACCCACCAGTCAGCTAGTAGCCTCAACCCGCGCTCCCCCCGGATCCCACACGTGGCAGGCCCCCGATGGCGCGCCCGTGTGTGGCCTCGCGGATCTGCAGGCCCCACCTATCGGTCTCGGTGGCTAGACAAACGCGCGGTAAGAAAAGGCATGTCGCGCGCGATTCTGCCAGCTCAGCGCCTGGCCCACTGTCAGCCGCTGTGGCTAGCTGCCTCTGTGTGCAAAGAGTCTGAGGTCTTTCCTGGTTAATAAAAAAATGTTTTCCAGAAATATTTAATATGTTTTAAAATCCAAAAATTAATAACTTTTTATTATTAAATCCAAATAATACAAATGATATATGTTTTTGAATCAGAAAATGTGAGGATTTCAAATCTGCCATCCAATTTAATGTTTGGCTAATCTAGAATTTCGAAATTGTTTAATCGCCATGAAAATGCCTTTTCTTAATTAATTAATAACTTTAATTCTATAACTCCAAATTTGGCAAATAATATGTCTAAATCGATCAGCGCGACGAGCCCGTTCTAACTATGCATTCCTTGATATGAATTGAAGCATGCATCATGTCATTATTAAAAATCAGAACTGTTTATGGCATTAAAACTTGACCAAATAAATAATAAAATGATTTATTCTTGAACCCACACCTCACCCTTGCCATGTTACATTATTGCCATGTAACTTGTGCATCATTCATCATGGCATGCTTGTTTGCTTGTCACAATTTATTTATATGCTTGTGCACTTTATTTATGTTGGCCCTTGTTTGTTTGGTTCTTCTCTGCGAATAGAAGCCGAGTAGGGGAAATATCAGGAATCCCAGGAGTACTACCCAGATCCACCTCTCGCTTCAACTGAGCTGCCAGGCAAGCACTACCACATGCTTGCATACATATAGTACCTAATGCCTCTATCTTATTCTTGCACCATTGAGTCGCGATTGCATTAAATTGAATCTCAAGTACTGCATAGCCTTTACTTTTAAACCCCACCGAAGCTTGTTCCTCCATCCCATGAGCCATTACTACAAGAGTTGTTTGAGCCATGCGAGTCATAGAACAGCATGTGTAGGGTATGTGAGAGTCTGATGGATAACGAGGTACCTAAACAACTTAACCTGAGTAGCATGGGATAACTAATGAAAGAGGCACCTGTGGGCAATATCTGTTATTTTGTTTTTCATGCTCACTTGTGTCCCGTAGGACCCCGAGTACTTGATACCTGTTCCTTGACTATTCGCACTATCCACATCCGGGAGGCCTTATGGACCCCCCCTGAGCCAGAGCTTGATTCATTTCTATTTCTTGGGGCCACAAACTAGTTTGGGGTTTTTGTTTACTATCCTGTACTTATGCCACGTTACTGTTTTATTACGATTGTGCGTGGAGCACCTGTACTGTTTTGGATTGCGGAGTGTTTTCGCGGTATCGACAAGCCCAGTCACACTTTCGGGTTCCCAGTCGTTTACAGCCATTGGCGCAAACCTTGGGTCCGTCTCGGAGTCGGCCAACTTCGTTGTGGGTAGCTTAATGGGTGGCCCCCTGAAATATTTTATGAATCCTGTGATTGCTTTGTCGTGAAAGCCTCGTTGGGTTTTGATTTGGTTTTTCCGAGGTCGATCGTGTGTGTGTCGCTATTCGTGCACCCCCGCAGGGTAAATCTTTCGAAAAGCCGTGTCCTCGGTTATGGACGACTTGGAGCACAGTTTCTTGATCATAGTCAAGTATAACTAAAGTACCGCTTTTAATTTGACTAAATACCTGACTAGTAAATAGTGCAATACTCATGGAATGGTTAATAAAACTGCCAACGGATGGGTTGTTCGTCCGCTTTCTTGTTGGTAAGCGAGAAGGAGGATGGATCTATTACTTTATACTGTTATAACTGTTGTTCTAATAAACAGACATCCGTCTATCATTGGTTAGGCGGATGGTTAGCGAGTATCTATAGACTTGTTAGTTATTATCTTTTGTTGCAATTGCGTCCCCCCAGTTTATGTCCCCTTTAGAGGCATACAGACTTGCTGAGTACCCCTAGGGTCTCACACGATAAATTGTTTGATTCAGATGAACATGTGTATTCGCAAGATGGATACTGGGTGGAGGAGACAGATGATGTTGGCAACGATCACTCGGTGTAGAGATTCCAGGGATGGGGATCCGCGAGATCTGTGGGCGGGATGTGCTTACTTATGTGGCATCTTATGCCGATTTTCTTCTTATCCGTACTCGGATCTTGTTTCCCGCTTCCGCTTGATACTCTGATGTTTGATGTATGAGGAGCTATCCTACACTATTATCTCTATCTAGGATATTTGGATCTTGCCGTATGGCGTTGCAATATTTCTATTTCTTTTAGATAGTATGGCTCTGAGAACTGTTGTAAGGTAGCTTGCATACATACTCACTTGTGTATGTATTTGATCTCTTCGCCTGTTGCCTACGCCGCTTGCTCTTGTCCTGATGTCTTGGAAGTGGTTAGGACGGCCGACGGGTCTACACGTGGGTGGCCCCTGGGCCCCCGCTGTACTATTTTAACCACTTTCGGTTCATCCAGGCTTGAACTTAGAGCGTAGTGTCCGAGGTTGTTACAGGGCAAATCCCATCTTGATTGACCGATGCCTTGCATCATGTATCAGGACAAACCCAAAAGCTACCTTTATAACTACCCATTTACAGAGTAGTGTTTGATAGCCCCAAAGTAGGTCGATCCACATCTCAAGTACATGCGACAATCTCAGGTCTAAGGACAAAACGTACATGATGTGCAGAGAGAGCTGCAAGTATTATTGCTAGTCTCAAGTTGGGTCAGTCCAACCCCATGTTCATAACATGTGTCCACATCATTGGTTTGACATCTCCATGTCTATGACTTGCGAAACATAGTCATCAATCAATCGATGTGCTAGTCTAATATTCACGTGTGTCCTCACATGAACTCCGACTAGGGACAACTATTTGATAACCATACAAGTAAAGAGTTTCACAAGCAATTCACATAATTTCCAATCAATACAAGTTTCCTGATATATGGATATTCAAGGAACATTATAAAAACTCATGGATACAAATGAAATACAATCATCTCTATGATTGCCTCTAGGGCATATTTCCTTCATATGACACATCGGCTCTCTCTCTCTCATCCGCTCCCAGCCCCCAGTCCCGAGCAGCTCCTATCCCACCGGCAGATAGAGCAGCCATCGTCGGCATGTCGGCGCGTCGCTGGATCTGTCCTAAGGCGGTATTGGACGGACTATCGCGCTGCACCTCAACCACGGCTTCGGCACTTGTTTCATCTGCACGCATTGTATGTTGAGGCAGTACCGACCGTAGGCAGGTCCGCTGCCCACGATGACCGGGATTTGGTTCCGCCGCCATAGCTCGACGAACAGTCGCAGCAATTGCTAGTAGGGCTTGCTAAGACCTCCGCTCCTGCTCCGCCCACCATAATCGATTCGGTTCTCGTAATTTCCTTGGTATTATAGGTGCAAATTAGTCCTCAATGTCTGGTCGTAGCGGGTACACCGGTAAGGGTGGGGAATCGATCATGTCATGGACACATTCTTCTTCTCCTACCATGTCGAAAGTGCATGTAGCTCCTTCTTTTTGTACTACCGTTGAATTTGAAGTGCTGACATGGCCTATCGGACTGATTACAATTTAGTTTGTTTTGGGATTGTTACAGTGTGCTATGCAGGCCGATGATCCATGGTACATTGCATAACAACATGAATCAACTCAGTGGTCTAGCCATAGGATGGATTTGGAGGAGATGGTTGCCAAGTTAGGTGATGAATTGGACCGCAAAACCTGTTGATATTTGATCTGAAGTATACTGTCGAGGAAGAATTCAGAGCTTATTCGCAAAGAGAAATTGACACCTGAGGTTGATCTTGCCGTATCTAATCAAGTGGTAGAAAATCTAAAACATGAACTTCAAGTGAAGAGGGGGATAGTAGATTCATGTGGGCAGTTTTAGTAGTTGTCATCCGCGTCCTAACAGTTATAGTATGTGGTTGTGGTGAAGGGTGGCACGCATAATTATTAGTTGAATAGATAGCTAATTTAGAGAGTAGAATTGTTATTCAATAGATGGTTGTGAGTTCCTGCTAATTTAGTCACTTTGCGGTCCAAAAGTTGTCACGAGAATGCATTGTGGTGCCCGAGTTGCTTGTCATTGGATCTAGCGGTCCCAAAGTGGTCAAGAGAATGCGTTTTGGTACCCGAGTTGCTTGCCATTGGATCTAGCGGTCCCAAAGTTCTCGAGAGAATGCATTGCAGGGCCCTAGTTGCTTGCCATTGGATCTAGCTACCCATAGTTGGCGTGCCAAATGCCTATAGGGTCAAGTTGGGGCCTATCAGTTTTGACTGTTATGTCGCTGCCATCGTGGCTGCCATGTAGAGTTGCAGCGTTGGCGGCAGCATCCATTCCTGTTCCAAATTAGTGGCTGAGATTGTCAATCCAAGTTAGTTGACTCGAATTCCTCAAGATACAATCGAATCTAGTCAAATCTAAATCAATTAATTTGGGTCGGAGGGAGTACTTCTTATGAATCAGATTTAGAGCATATCCACCGTCCTCACTGCTCAAATACATATCAATTTTGATTCAAATCATACATATTTCGATCAAATTTATACAAGCCCACCAGAGATTGTCAAAGCAAGTACTACTACTTATGAATCAGCTTTAGAGCATATCCACCGGTCTCACGGCTCAAATACATGTCAAATTTATTCAAATCATACATATATTTTAAGTCACGAAATTTTGGTTCAAGTTGGGCTTAAATTTGTCCCAATTTTAAGTGGACGGTGATCTACCCGCCCTCCCTGCCGTATGTATACTCCAAAGAAGTACGGGCAAAGTGCTCCCATTTGGCCTTCACCATCGAAGTGCACCTCGATGTGCCAGCCGCGGCCACGGCCTACCTCCCACAGCTTCGGTTCATGAGGGCTTGATCCGCGTCGTCATAGTGATGTTGGGTCTGATGGCTTCAATCGTCTTCGCATCGATGACCACTGTCGGCACCACAGCTGTAGATGCTGCGGGTGATGGCTTCAATCATCGTTGCATTGATGACCACTGTCGGCACCACAACCGTAGATGTTGCGGATGATGGCTTCCATCGGTGTCTTTCATCGATGGCCACTGTCGACACCACCGCCGTCTCACTGATATTATGGATGATGGCTTCCATCAGTGTCTTTCATCAGCAACGGATCTAAGGATGTGAACGGAAGTGAGACAGACAGAGACAAAAATTTCATACGGTTAGATCCTCACCGCCGCACGCTGTTCTAACAGCCGCACTTAGATCCGCGCCATCGCAAGCCGTTCTGACACCCACGCGTAGGTCCACGCCATCATACGTCGATAGGAGGGGAGGAAGATGCGGCTGGTATACGTGCGATAGGGAAAGGGAGGGAGAGACCTCCAACCTGTCAGATCATGATGTATCCAACAGTGGTTGTCCAAGATCCGTGTGACATACATCTCGACCAATCAAAGCGCAGCCAAACTGAGCGCTAGTTGATGCGGCTGGTATACGTGCGACAGGGAAATGGAGGGAGAGACATCCAGCCTGTCGGGCTCTCCTCGCCGTACAAGGTTAGGTGCGCCCATCGGGAGAGAGAGACCTCCAGCCCGTCGGATCATGATTTATCTAACGGTGGCTGGCCAAGATCCGTGTGAAATACATCTCGACCAATCAGAGCGCTAGCCAAAATAAGACATGAAAGAGGGGAAAAGTGAGGAAAACTTTAGCGTGGAGGGGAAAACTGAGGAAAACTTTAGCTGGAGGGGAAAACTGAGTAGAGCTAAGGAAAACAAGGGCGCTCAGATAAAAAAATGACTAAGGGAAATTCAAGCTTTTGGCATAACAAATGGAAAATGTGTTATTTGAACAAAATAATCCATCTTGGCCGATATTATATTGTTTGCAACTCAAAGATACACAAGTGTGCCAAATTTGGCCTCATTTAGACAAAATATGTTTTGGGATGGGTTATCTTGGAGGTTGACTGAGTAGAAAGCCATGCATCTTCATAGTTAGTAACTCATTCCAAGAAATGGTTTAGGGGAGAAGTCCATTTCTCTTTATTTACTTTTCCTTTATTATTCATGCTAGGTTTTAGTTAACATAACAAGACTCCATGCGAAGGTTGCACTATGTTTTGACTTCTTTTTTGAATTAAACTAACCCTAAAACCATTTATTTGAGTTTAATCACTTAGAAAAAGAAAAATATGGTTGATTATAAGTAAATCCAAAATTTCCAATTTCATATGGTAAATCAATCCAGGATACACAAGTGCGCCAAATTTTGGATCAATTGGTCAACGTTTGCTATGGTTTAAGCCATGAACTAGCGAAACCCCATATATTGACCACATGCCGAGAGCAAAACTGAGAAGTGCTAAGCAATTAGGTGCATGACAATAGAAACTTGCAATGACACATACATTATGGGGTTATCCAACATACAAATTTGGAAGTGTCACAAACATTCACAGTAGTTCAAATTCAATACAAACATTGACAGTAGTTCAAATTCATCATACAAATTCAAATTCATTTTTCTTGCTCCTAGTGTTTTTCACTGGAATATTCTCGGAGTTCACCACCTTGCTCCAGGTGATCCTAGCTGGAATATTCTCGGAGTCCACCATCAGCTTCTTCCATTTGTTCTTTTTATCTGCATCAAATGAATCAAGTGCTTTAGTCTGTTGTACAATTGGTTCAACCATGTTTCGATTCATTGGTTCATACGGTTCAAATGCATTGGCATCATTTTTTCAATCCTCTTATGTAATTCCTTTACTTTTGAACTCTGGTTCCAATAAATAAATTGCTTCAATCTCCCATGCAGTTGGTGCAATCTCCCCTTCATTTGGTTCAATCTCCTCTCGATCCATTGGTTCAATCTCCCCTGCATCTGGTTCAATCTCCCATGCATCTGGTTTAATCTCGCATGCATTTTGTGCAATCTCCCCTGCATCTGGTTCAGTCTCCCCTGCATTTGGTTCAATCTCCCCTTCACCTGGTTCAATCTCCTCTCGATCCATTGGATCAATCTACAATGTATCCATTGCTTCATTCTCCTCTCATTCAGATACATCATTCTCATCTGCATTTGTTGCTCCCGCCTGATCATCCATTCCATAAGCTGGGTCCACTGCATTTTTACAAAGCCTAGCAATGAGCCCTAGGATCCCACAACATTTGCACTTGCGTCGTCGAGGTGGTGCACCACCCTCTACACTAGCTCTCATCCTATTCTTCCTTGGCCTACCTGCTGGTCTAGTAAAAACTGGAGGGTATAGCTTGAAGCCTGGATTCACTTCCATCCATTGGTCTTTTCCCAACAAGGCCGGAACATTCTGAGCATATGTTGTCCTAAATTTGGCAACGGAGAAATACTTCGACACGTACTGATCAACTTCACCCTCTTCACCTCCTAGAACACCCATGAAAAACAATGCATGTATGCAGGGTTTCCCACGGAGCTGCCACTCACTGGATACCTCTATTGCCTATCTTTACTGTCAGTGTACATTGCCTCAGCCTCCATTCCTTTTCTAATGCATTTCATCTTCAATTGTTTTGACCTGGCATGCAATGCCTTAATCAAAGATGGGAGGATGAGATGGCCAGCATATACTGTTGATGCAATTCTTTGACGCAAACCAATCTTTATCATGATCACATGCCTAATCTTATCAAATATTTGCCACAGCATAAGCCCTTTCAATGACCTGACCTTTGCATTGAAACTCTCTACAAGTTTACTTGTCATATAGTCTACCTTGCAAATTTCATTGAATTGGCTTCTTGACCACACCATTCCATGATGTGCATACAAGTACTCTTTCACCGCAGGTTTTTGTTTATACAACACTTCCAAATGATACAGATGCTTCCTCAAGCTGCATGTGTATGAAGCTGGCCATAGGTTGTCAGTATAAACTTCACCCTTGAATTTCTTTGCAAAATTCTGCACTAAGTGTCGCATACATTCCCTATGCTCCACTCCGAGGAATACTGCTTCTACAGCTTTTTCCAAACCTTTGCAAGCGTCTGTGTGGATAGTAAGTCCTAGTGGATGACCTATAAGGTCGCGCAAATTCTCTAGAAACAAGGTCCAACTTTCCTCTGACTCAATCTCCAAAACTCCAAAAGCAACAGGGAACATCCAATTCTGGCCATCAACTGTAGTAGTAGCTACTAGCTATCCTTTAAATCTGCCATGAAGAGCTGTTGCATCCACGGCCAAATAAGGCATGTAACCATCCGGAAACCCTTGCCATCAAGCTTTAAAACAAACAAAAGCCCTTCTAACGCACTCCTTCTCCATTGTCTTCCCTCTTATTTTGTACTGAATTGTATGCCTGTCTATTTGTACAACACTACCTGGACTATCCATCTCCACTTCAGCTTTAAAGCTGTAAAGCAACTAAAAACTTTCATTCCATGGACCATTGATCCTATCAAGAGCCATTTCCTTTGCATAGAACATCATCATGTAAGGTACTATAATATTAAACCTTTTAGAAACTTTTTTATGAGCGTTGTTGCACCAAGTGATGGGTTCGCACTCATCCAATCCATGATTGCATCTGTCAACCACCTAGTCTTTGCTAGTTTTGTTTTGTCCTTTGGCTATCCCCCTTGAGGTGGACATGAATGTTCAAACCGGTTACCTTTTATCTGAAACATAATGAAAATGTTAGGTACAGTTAACAAATTCTACACAATGATCTAACATACACAAATGGTTGTATTACCTGAACCAAACTGCTCCTGAGCATAGTGGATGCGTCCATCCTCCACCTACACCTCTTGTATGGGCACTTCACTGTGAACCTTGCTGGCTCACTCTTAACAACAACATAATCATTATTGGTGCAGATGCAATATGTAGTAAGGGCATTACGACAGTCCCGCATCATTTCAAATACGGTGCCTTCTGAAATCTTAGGATCGTTCCTGTCCCACTAAATTACTGGCAAGTCCTCACCATCGTACTTGGCTAAAATGAGACTATCATTATTCTCCTCGTTCTCTTAGTCATCAGTGTCATCAAATCTGGCGCCGTGGGCCAATTCCTCTGTGTATTGATCCTCTAGTGCCTGTTTACTGAATCTATCTACCAATTCAGGAACATCAACTCCTCCTCATCATCTAGTGTAGGCGCTCCCTTAGCAAGCTCTGCTTTGTCCTCCACATCGGCCGCACGAGCGATTTGGCTTACACTCATAGTGTGAACATATGGTACTGCTGTGGACCTACAAGGAGCGCGAGGGCGCACACTATTAGTAGAGACAACAGAGACACATGATGCCCAACCACCTGATGATGCCTGACCACCAGATGATGCTTTAGCCCTCTTTCCCATGTGTTCAACTTTAGGTTACACATCAAGACGAATTAGACCAAAACATTCGACAACATTCAAATAGAAAAGCATTACCAGATCAGCTTCGCTAGTTAGTGGGAGCAATCTTTGCTCGCTAATGTTGAAATATTGCAAATCAACCGAATCTCCATTGGTTCAGGGAAATTTAGAATATGTTTTATCTTTCAAATCTCTAAGAGTTATGGAGGTTACAACCACCGCTGGAAAGTAAAATCCAGAGAGATACCATTCACAACCACGAATTACGCTAGTATCTAGTTTAACCGCCAGCCGAAATGCCAGCGCTAGATCAATCCTATTTGAAAAGCAAGGCGGTTAGCTAAGCACTGGCGATTCGTGCTCAATTACTGCCTATAATCAATCCACAAAGGGAAACAATACTTACCCAGATGGAATTCATGCGTTAGATCCCTCTGATTCAAACCAATCTTCTCCGCGCTGGACGGGGAGGACCGGTACACCCGCCGGCGTCGCATACTATTCCGCAAAAGGGGTAGATATCGCGGGGGAGGAAGCAGAGCCAGAGTAGGCTTCCCGAAGGTCCATTAAAGTAACTTCACTATGCATTTGCTTCCTGAGGATTCGATAACCTAGGTCTACTAGGGAAAAAGAAGCTACACTACATCTGTAATCCGGATCAAAGGTATCAACCCTTTTTCTAGCACCGTTGCTGGGAAAGCAATAGCTACCCTGGTGAGGTTATTAGGAACCTTCCTAGTTTTAATTCTTGTTTTTAATTTTGTTAGTTTGCTATTCAGTCTCTATTTGATAAACCAAAAAAAAATAGTTAGTCTTTAAATTCTTGCTTTTACTGTTATAATTTTAAATCTAAGAAAACCCAAAAACATAGGAAGTATGGCTAAAAAGAAGCTTTGGGAGTTTGCTACTCCCAATAATGATTATTTGTGTACTCCTATTACTCAGCCAGTAATCGCTGCTGATGACTATGAAATTAAGCCCCATTGCTTAAGTTTGGTTCAACAGAATCAATTTGGAGGCTCTGCTGTTGAAGACGCAGGTATGCACTTAAATACTTTCACTAAAATATGTGATATGATGCGTATAAAAGATGTTGACCCTTATGCGGTCAAATTGCGTCTATTTCCTTTCTCTCTAAGAGGGAGAGCTAAAGAACGGTTGTTATCTTTGCCTAAAAATACTATTACATCATGGGTGGGATGTACTTATTTATTTATGACTAAAATTTTCCCACCTGCAAAGACTATGCAACTTCGATCTAATATTACTAGCTTTAGATAGGAAGAGCGTGAGCCACTAGCGGTTGCATGTGAGAGGATGAAAGAATGCCTAAGAAACTTTCCTAGTCATGGGATGGAAGATTGGTTAATCCTCCATTTATTTTACAATGCTCTTAATCATGTGTCTAAGTCTATGCTTGATACTGTAGCTGTAGGAACATTTATGGGTAAACACATTACCAAAGCGAAGCAGCTGCTAGACAATATGCAAGACAACCATGCCCAATGGCATGTGGAAAGATCAAACACGAAGAAGGTGAACTCTGTCTCACCACAATAAAACAAAGATCTTGATGCTAAGTTGGATGAGCTCATACTAGCTGTAAAAGGTAAGGAAACTCAAGTAAGAGCCACCCCCGAAACAAACATAGAAGAAATAGACTTCGTAGCTCATAATGATTACAACCCTTCTTGGAAGAAGAGTTACAATCCTAATTTTCAGAAACATTATGCTAGTCCTACAAGTAACTCTAATAATAATATGGGAACTAGTAATGGTAGTCTCCAAGAAACGCTTAAGTCTTTCATAGACTCACAAAATGAACGAAATAATATTCTAGTCAAAATTATGGAGAACCATGATGCTATGCTTGGTAAAGTATCTAACCAAGCTGTTAGTTTGAGAAATGATTTGCAGGCCCTTCAAGAAAGAACAAGGATCGTTGAGGCACAGTTAGGTAAGATAACCGAGAGTCAAACTCTCATTCTAGCTAAATTTGCAGGTAAAGCTGAGCCCAATCCTGATGAAGAACTCAAAATGATGAGGATCCAAAGGGAGGAGCCTGGAGAACTTGGTTATAGTAATGCCCCTTCACCAAGCTACACCATCGAAGACCTCGTAAAGAGGATCAACGACAAAATTCCGGTAAGTGAAGGTAATGATGAAGCCATGTATCAACGCTTTGTTGATCAAGTAGCAATTAAGGTACGCGAGCTTGAAGAGGAATACAAGAAAATCGCTGAATAGTTACTTGTTAAACTAGATGACATATTTGAGCCTACTATTAAGATAAAGATTGGAACCAATAAGATAGCTGCACTTTGTGATCTAGGTGCAAGCGTCTCAACAATTCCAAAGAGTCTTTTAACAAGTTAAATCTTGGCTCCTTTGAAATTACTGAGTTAAAATTGCATCTAGCAGATTCTACCTACAAACAAGCTGTAGGGATTAAGGAGAGTACTTTAGTTTACATCAAAGGATGTCCTGCTCTAATTGACTTTGTTATTGTTGACATGCCTAAAGATACTGTTGCTCCTATAATACTAGGTCGTCCTTTCTTAAGAACTATAAAGGCTTTAATTAACCTTCATGAAGGGAACGTGAAGCTACAATTGCCTTTGCGGGATCCTTTTGTTATAAATTTCCCCAGGAAGAAGAAAGCCAAACATGACGAGAAGGAGGCCATCACTTTGAAGGTCAATTACTTTGGAGTGAGTGTTCCACTCATCTAGCCCAAGTGAGTATCATCAAGGTCAAGTTATTGACCATAAAAGAGCACTCCATGGGAGGCAACCCATGTGAAATAAAGGTTTGAGTTAAGTTTTAGTTCTAGTTTAAGTTCTTGTTTAATGAAGAGTGCTAGAAAACTCCATTCGAGGAGAAGAAGTTCAGTAGTACTTGAAATTCTGCTTTATTTATGCTATTGTTGGTCGACAATATTTACTGTCAATTTTCTGTCAAAAACAAGGTATATCACTAAGTTACAGGACAAGAAATAGTTCATGAAGAAACAGAGAATTTTTTATGCATACAGAGAGTTTAACGACCAACTATACGGCGGGAATAAAAATTCTGGCCGTATAGTTCCGGTCGTATAGATACCTTTGCCATCAAATTTTTTTCTACAATAAGTACTGAGAGTTTAACGACCAACTATATGGAGGGAATAAAAATTCCAGTCATATAGATATCAATGCCTCCGTACAATTTATTTTTATAAGTACTGAGAGTTTAACGACCAACTATACGGTGGGAATAAAAGTTCCAGTCATATAGTTCCGGTCATATAGATATTGATGCCTTTGCAAATTTTCTTTCGCAGGGGCAGACAGTTTAACGACCAACTATATGGCCAGAACATTTTGTTCTGCCCGTATAGTTGCGTCTGTATAGTTGCGTCGCCAGGAGGAAACCCTAATTTTTTTACAAAAGGCTAACTATACGGCCGGAATACATGTCCTGCCCGTATAGTTTTGCTCGTATAGTTGCATCCGACCATAAAATCGCACGGGAAGGTACTCCCAACTCCAAAACTTCAATCCTTTTTCTTTCTTCTACCTCCAAACTTTCTCAAAACTTCAAGAGATCTCCATCTCTACTCAATTTCGTTCGATTTCCTCACACACAAGTGATCTATGGTATGTTTCTCCTCCGATCCTCCAATTACTTTTTGCAACTTCATCTTAGATCTATTGTCATTGTCAATCTAGGATGAGACCTACTATGAACCAATTGCCATGATTTTCTTGCCTAGATTATTATCTTGAGGAGATTCTTTAGTGTGCTTTGATGACGAATGTAATGCACTTACTGTTGATGGATCAAAACATTTTATATTTGCCTTTCTTCTATGTTTTAGATGATGAACACAAGGAGCCAAACTCGTGCTCATGCCACCTCTAGCGCTTCTCGGGCTGCCGCTCAGGAATGCATGGGGATACGGTTCAGGGATGAGGCCAGTCGTGATCGCTTCAACATGATCAAGAACCGCGAAGTGAAGGCCACCAAGTGGGCATGCCTCATTATATTGAACCAACTCGGTATTTTTGATGACTTTAATTTACTTTGCAATAGAGTTGGCCTGTAAAACTTTGTGTAAAATGATGTACCTACTTATCGCCGCTTAAACATTGAATTCCTAAGTTCGTTGCAAAGCACCGTTAAACAATGGCAAGGAGAGGATACTATTTATTTCTGTATGATGAACAACAACTACACTTTAACATTATATGAATGGTGCGCATGTTTTAATTTGTCAAACAATGATATTCATACTTTACACGCATCTTTTACTGGCTTAAGTCCTTCCCCCGATCAATACTATAATGGAATGAGTTTCACTAGTAGAGTGAACAAGGGGAAGAATATTCAACATCCTGCAATTCGCTATTTGTTCTATGTTATTGCTAACACCTTGCAGGCACGTAATGAGTTCACAAGCCTCAACGAGGAGGACATCCTAGTCCTTGCAAAGGCTGCTTACATCAACTGCAACCTGTCACTCAACTTGGGCACCATTCTTGTGCGCTACCTAGAGAACAAAGCCTACCAAAGCCAAGGGCCAATGACAGGAGGAGCCGTCATCACCATGCTTGTCGCTGCCCTAGACATCGACCTAGGTGAGTTTCAACCCGTACTAGGTGAGACACGTGTTGGTTTCTCCACCTTGAGGGCATGTGGAATGCTCATTAGGAGAAGTGGTGTTTATTACCTACATATTGCTGGAGCTGGGCGTATCTACTCCGCTCCTATGCCTAATGGTCTTTTCTCTATCAAGGAATGACGTTTGTTATATGATTTGCAGGTTGAGCAACACCTACCCGAGAAAGAGATTCCTAAAGAGGACGAGGACCAAGAAGAGGAGCAAGAAGTTCCTTATCAAGAGGAGCAGCCACAAACCCGGTCCGCCACATACCAAGATTTCCAAGGACTTGGAGGGATTGTGGAGAGGATGCACAGCCTCTCTTTGAACCTCCGAGAATCAACAAGTAACCTCTCAACTCAATATGCGAACTGGAGTAATCAAAGGGCTTGCAAAAGCCTAAGATATCTTTATTTGGCGTTTATTTGCTTTTATTTATTTCGAGGTTGCATTTTTATTTGAGTGTTTCCCAAATACTTTATCTTTAGTTCTTTATATTTTTCTTTCAAGATTTTCTAGCCGAGCTTTGCCGCCAATTTTATATTCTTTAAATTCCCTCTCTTAAAAATCACAAAAAGATTTCTCAATTTTTCCTTATTTTCCCTCTTTCTTTTCTTTCTGCCTCGAGGTCTTCATATATTTGCAGGAGAGTGATCGACTTCGAGTTTCCAAGAAACAAATAAAAAAGGAAGAGAGAAGTGGAATCAAACATGAGAGGTATGCCTTATGACTCCCCACTTTTGAAGTTTGAGAAACCCATGCTAGTTAGTAGTAAATGTTGAGATATTATATTGGTGGAGTGAGTCTTTGTATCGTTGTAAGATTGTCGTTTGCATGGGTATTTAATTGGGCTCATTTTGTTCTAGCTCTTGTAATTAACCAAGTCTTGCCTAAAAATTGCTAAACAATTGTAATAAGAAAAAGTCTCATAATTGAAGGCTTGGGTGTTGTGGTGCTTAGTCTTGAAGGTTTATTTCTAGAGACACTCAACACCACTGAAAATGTTAATTGACTTGATAGCTCTCTTGAAAAGGATTTGTGTGGTTGAATTAATGTTTAGCGGTTTTTGTGAGCATGCCAAAGGTTGACTTGTTAATCATAAGAATGATATAGCTTTACGCGTGTCAAACTTCATGGGATGCCAACAACTCCGCTGGCCTACGAACGATCTTCATGGAGGAAACTCCTAGATTTCGGCTATGAGTTGATTAAACACTTGTAGCAGCAATGCTATAGTGGGTAAGATTCTTGGCACTCCTGGGTAGCTGTAATCATGATGGAATCACTCCTCTGGCTATTATGAGTAATCATTATGCAAAAGGAACAAAAACCTTAGTGATGCCACGAGTGTCCATCGTAGCCCGATAAACTAATAAAAATCTTTGGCATGCTCTCAGTTACTTAAAAACTGAAATTCTTGAAGGACAGTGAATAGAAAAGTAGTGCTTGCAAAGTCTTGATTCATCGATGTGGGAATTGAGATACTCTAGTATATATGCTTTTCATGATAACTCTCACACTCTTAATTTACATGATTATACTTTACTATTCAAAGGCAAGCCTATGAGTTGATTACTTGACATGGAATAAAGTTTACTCATTTGAATCATCCATGTTTACAATAATTTTGATGTGCTATACGGATGCATGAAACCCGTATGATATGCTTGCCATTACTCTATCTATGCTGAAGTTTTCAGATTTATGAAGTGGAGGAAACATGAGACTATTAATCATGAGTAAGATCACCCTCTCGTTATTTTAGTTTTAATGTTGAGTTCCTTTTTTATTTTGGTTTTCTTGCTCGGGGCGATCAAGTTTAAGCTTGGGGAGGTTGATGGCTCTGAAATATAGCCATCTACGTCCACATTTAAACTGGGTATTAATCATATTCTTGATGAAATGTCTCTCTAAACTCTTCCACTAATGCTAATATTCAGAGGGGTATGCAATCCTTTCTTTTGTATTTTTCCTACGCAGATAAGGTCGTTTAAAGGAGGGAATCACTACATTAAAGTCAAAGATACGAGATTTCCAACAACTAGAAGAAACCAGGAGTCGTCCAACGGAGGCAGACGCTTTAATGACCAACTATACGACCGGAGCAAAAATTCTGATCGTATAGCTCAGGTCGTATAGTTGGCGTGCCACCGTTAGGTCAAACAGAACAAATTTTGTGAAGGGACCCCTATATAAAGAAGCCTCGGGCGATGGTAAAATTGCTCTCGCTCCGCCCAAAAGTCTCTGCCACAGATCTCCAGCCACCTCCAGATCTCCAAACCCTTCTCCATCTCGATAGCCATATTCCACCACTTGTAATAGTAGATATCTTCTATGATTGGCGACATTGTAAGACTATTGCTATCAATATTATGATTTTCATTACAATGTTTGTGATTGTTGACTTCATCTCTATGTGTGAGTAATTCTCCTTGGGCTAAGGGCTTCGGCCTAGCCATGTAGCAATTGTGCATGTGGTTTATCATAGATGGGATCATGTATTAGTTTGTATGACATGATGATTATTGTATCCTCTCTTGCCTCAATCTAAGGACTTGTCAGGTACCCAAGACCCCGAGGATTGAGCCAGGTATAGGGAGTATGAGTGATGACTGATCTGCAGGATGGGAACCCTAGTGATAGAAGGGGTAGTACGGCTGTATGTGAGGGATTTGCTTCGGATTAACGGTGGCATCACTATGCATATCATTAGTTCTCTTTCTTCTATGGATGAGACTAGTAGGTTATTGCTATAAGAGATTATGGAGGCAATAACAATTATGGATGCACTGCCCACATATAATTTATCTTGCTCTAACAAGTACACACATACTTTATTTCTATCTTTTATTTCCATCAGATGTTTTCCACAGCTACAGGTGTAACCGAACGCCCTAGGCCCTCTCTCTCCATCATTGAAAACAACAAAAAGATGCAAGCTATTGGTCCAGTAAAAACATAAAAGGAATTCTAAAACTCCTGAAGGTCCGTTAAAGTAACTTCACTACGCATTTGCTTCCCGAGGATTCGATAACCTAGGTCTACTAGGGAAAAAGAAGCTACACTACATTCGTAATCTGGATCGAAGGTATCAGAGGGGCTCTCAGATAGGAGGGCACGACGGCGGGGGAGCAAAGCGGAGGGGCGGTGTGGGAGTTGTTCCAAGCTCGGAGCGAGAATGGCCGGTCCGACGTGTCTCCATGCGGCCCCACCCTTCACCACGTATGCAGGACCCGTCACATCATGGCCCCACCTGTCAGCATGTAACGGTCGAGGCAACATAACTTAACGCTCAACGCATGACCCGCCCAACACGGTCCCGCCTATCAGCATGTAATGGTCAAAACTGAGTACAACTAACGAACCAGGGGCATGAAAATAGAAATTCCTATTTTATTTTAGGCGGCTTCCAATTGTTAGTCCATGTTTCCTATTTAATATTTTTAGAGAGGAGCCTAATTTACCTCCCTTTAATTTTTACAACCCTTAACTATTACTACATCCGTTCCGAAATGTAAGCCTTTTTAGAAAGCTATTAAACGGAGGTAGTAATAGTTACAAATTTAGTCATGTTCATTGGCTAGAGACTTATGTTCCTCATAAGGCCTTGTTTAGTATAAGAATTTTTATAAAATCCTACCTTGGGTAAAAACACCTACCTTCACCCAAACCCCTCCAATTATTATAAAATCCTAATCACCAATCCACTAGGTAGGGTAGCATAAGAACAGCAGAGCAGCTACAAGAAGCTTCCAGAACCTACTAGAACCCTATTGACATGGGGTGATCACGTCAAAATTAATGGACTTGTGTTTTGGGGAAGAGTGGCGCGCTGAGAACTTCATCGGCTAACTGACAAACACATGGGGACGCAAAGTTTACCCAGGTTCAGCCCCTAGAGGGAAAATCCTACTCTTGCTTGTATGTTCTTGATTAATGAGAATCCGAAGGATTACAGGGGTGTCGAGATGGCAATGGCGTGCATATGAGATCTGGTGGGTGTATGTGCGGGAGTGTCGATTACCCTACTCGTCGCTCCCTCTTGGTCCTTATATAGGGGATCCAGTTCTTGGGATACATCCCAGTCGGTTACAGACTGGGGACGGAATCCTAACATTCCTATCCAATCATGTTGTATCCTTCAAGGAGTCGCGTCCGTCATGGGCTTGGGCTCATCCCAATAGACATGGGCCTCACCGTCAGTAGCGGATCATCGTGTGGGCTTCCCGTTGGGCTAGAGCAGATAGGCCAATGATAGGTACCCATAGGGCATACCTATGTCAGTAGCCCTCGAGTGTCCAGTCGAATCAGAGATTCGGGTGGAGACTTTAGAAATCATTCACTCGAAGGTTTGCGGGCTTTCACTGAAGCGTTCGATCAATTCATAGGGATTGCGGCGCATGTGTCTGGTTCATCCGACGGATTGAGGCCAGTTAATTGCTCTTGGGCGAAAACAACCATGACCTACTCAAAGTCGAGTCCTCGAACTCGAATTTGGAAATTGTTGGTGTAATTCGACTCATGCCGCATAGGCCTTACTAAGCCGAATTCCAGTTCCAGTGTGTATGTACCCAACGCGTCTGTCAAGGATTTTTATCACACCCGTTGGTGCGGTATTTAACTGGCAGAGTGCAGCATGTGCGATTGCCAGGTCATCAGACAGTATATGTAGGTTTTATCTTTGTGTAGTAGACACAACATCCAAAGGTTTATCACCGCGGGGGTGTTTCGGGTGCCCAAGGAGACGTTGTCTCAGAGCTTGACATTAGAATGTGTGTGGGCAAAGTCGCTAGTAGTTTCGATTGCCGTGATCGAATCAACGTTACGGACGTTGAGAGCTCAACAAATAGTTGTACGTATCTTGTATTTTCTACAGGGTGTGCGGACAGCTCTCCCTGTGGGAGTATCCCCTAAGTGTCTAGTCGAGTCATGGACTCGAGCAAAGACTTAAAGTTGCTGATTGCGTGTCTTCATCAATTCGGAACTGCTTCGGATGATCCCGCAAATGTCGTTGACACCGTCATTTTTCCAAATGCCTGAATCAGCGCTCCCTATGGGAGTAACCCATAGGTCCTTAGCCGAATCATATATTCGAATGAGGAGTCGGAGCATGTTACTTGGAATTCGTGTAGGTGCGCGAGTAGGGCTTCAGCTTGGAGTAGCTCCCGAGTGTCTGACTGAGTCATAGACCTAGGCAGACACTCGAGTCCTTGTGCTTGATGGCCATAGTTGACATTATTGTAGGCTTACACTGGACCCGGAAGTATATCGGGTGTGCGACCAGCGCTCCTGTTAGGAGTAGCCCTCGTGTGTCTGGTCGAGTCGTAGAATCGAGCAGAAACTCCGTCTTGAGCTCATGGCGTAGTTTCATCCGAGAAGTTACTTGAACGACTGCAGTCAAATTTTTTGTTGGACTCGTTAACGAGCTTAATCTGGTTTGAATGGACAGTGACGCCAGGGATAACGATCGATGAGCTCAGCCGTTAGTACGAAAATACCGATGGGACGTGACCTAGTGGGGCCCAGTGGTAGACTAACCAGATTTGACCGCACCACGTGTTAAAAATTTGTATTAACTTCGTCTCCTCGATTTGCACGCATAGTGGGGAAATGAAGGGAATATGCCCGAGAGGCAATAATAAAGTTGTTATTATATTATTCCAAGTATATGATAGATGTTTATTTTACATGCTATAGTTGTATTAATTGGAAACGTTAATACATGTGTGTTTAATAAACAAATAAATAGAGTTCCTAGTTATGCCTCTCATATAAACTAGCTCGTTGATTAACAAGATGATCAAGGTTTCCTGATCATGGATATTGGATATTGTTAATAACAAGATCACAACATTGATGGAATGATGTGATGAATATTCACCCAAAGTATAGTAATATGATCATAGTCATTATGTTTACGTTGCTATAACATCATGTGAAGTAACTTTAGTCCTTATACCATGATATCATGTCAATCACTAACACCGGAAGAGTAACTTGATAACATCAAATGTCACACCGCAATAGGGTGACAATAAAGGTGGGTTTAGATACTCCAAACGTGTTATGTAGAGGCTCATGGATGAAGAGTGGGATTTTCCATACCGACGACGGAGATATATATTCAGGGATCATCATAGTATAATTTGATAAGTATTTGAGTGTCAAACCCACGAGGAGCTGAAGGTAAACTATCTATTCTCTAAAGCATTATAACCCACTTATATGGCCTTCTATGCAAAGCTATGAACTATAGTGTGTGTGGTTGTTTTTTTGTACTAACTATAAAACAGTAAAGTTTTTGGAAGCAAATACTATAGGTAAAGTAGTACAAATAAAATGGAGCTAGTGAAGTGGAGGTGGATAACCCAAGGGAGCAAGTGCTTAGGCAAAGTTCTATTTCATTTAATTGATTGTCATAGTTAGTGAAGCACAAAGATAGTCTTTTTATTGTTTCTTCTAAGGAGGATCCATGAATAGGTGCAGCCATATACATGAGCAAATACACCCCCTAGTGATTGATCCCAAGGCCAATTAAGAGCAAACAAGGGAATTACTGACATAAAGTCCAACCACCGCATTTAGATCTAAGTTTCCCATGGTAATACCCCATTGATTAACCATGAATTAATACAACATGTATCTCTAAGATTTGGGATCCAGTTTTTGTCAAACTCCGACTATCCCTCATCCTATCAACATGTAACGGTGACAACCTTGTGCATCCCCCAACATATGTGTGAACTCATATGTTAGTACAACAAGATCATCATAGAATATAACATATAATTGTATGCAACCAACAACAAACTATATCACCATAAACAAGTCACTACTCAAACATCAACATTGAAGTACAATAGATCATGGAAAAACAATATATTACATCATACATCATGTTTCCCAAGATATTAAAGTGGGGGGTGATGCAGAGTTGCTGTAGATGGTGATGGTGATGAGCCTCCCCATGGGGGAGACTCGGCGCCAGCGTGGAAGAGGCGGTGGTGCAGGGCGACGACGCCTCGGTGCCCCTCCTAGGGCGGCGGCTGCTCTAGGGGGAAGTGGCCCCTTGCCCCTTCTTCTTCCTTGGCCATGGTGCTGCTCTTGAGGAGTTTCTCCCCCTCCTTGGTAGTTGGCAAGGAGGAGGATTTTCGTGGCTATGGGGATGCCTCCAAAATAGGGTTTCCCCTCAATATATAGAGGTGTAGATGCAATCTAGGTCATGGGATGGATGCCCCTTTGATCCAAGTGCTCTTGGGCACCTCTATAACCTTCCTAGGGCTCCCATTTGTCCTTTGTAGAATCCATCAAGTATGTGAATCCATCAAGTATGGGAATCCATCAGGTATGGGAAGAGTTGGAGTCAATCACATCATAAACTCTCAGAATCCCGAAACTGCTTCTGTACCCTTGAGTAATTTGGGGGTAAAAGTTGTGTCCGAACTCAGATGGACGCAAATTGTATATCTAGGATCATCAGCGTAAAATTCCCCACAGCTTTCATGTTTTGACTATTTTACGTTTTACACCATCTTTAGAGGCTGTCGTGACAATCTTCGGAAAATTTCTGCAGGGACAGATTTTAGGAAACTCCGAATTTCACCATAATGACCGGTTTCCATTCATATTCGTGTATTTCCTAGACAACAAAGTGTGAAACAAGAACTTGTGCACTTTTGCAACTATTAGTAGGTTAGTCCCAGTAAATATAATAAAGTTGCAAGATAATGAGGATTTTGGCACAATAAACTACAAAGTTCATGGATGTGTTTTCCATGCATCACCCTCTCGGTGATATCACATTGACATATCTTGCAAGAAAGTGATAAGATCACTAAGAATGTTATATCACGGCAATGAGAAAAGTGTACTTGTCAGTAACGAGATCAAACTAGGTATGAGAATACAAATGATCGAATCTCGGACATGTAATATATCGCGAGACAAAGGGATTTAGTTACGATGTCAAAGGTTCTCACGATCGCTAGAGTCATCATTAAATGTGTGGGAGTCAGTACGGATCTCCAGGTCCCGCTTTTGATTATTGATCAAAGAGGGGACTCGATCATGTCTGCATTTTTTGTGAACCGTATGGTGACACACTTAAGGGATACCGACACCAAATGGAGCAAATATAAATACTAGAGAAAGGATTTGAAAGAGCTAGAATTATTTCGATGGACGCTGGAATTGTTTCGGGTGAAATCGCTGAAAATGGTTTCATATGTAATATCAAAGTATTGCAAGGGATGTATGCAAATGTTTGTTAATTAAAGTAATTAACACAATTCTGAATAAAATAAATAAAATTGTTTTATTAAAGGAGAGATACATTAATTTTGTTGGAAAATTAATGCATGTGACTGGACATGTGAGTGGAGATGGAATTATGTGAGTGGAGCATCCTTGCACATGAATGAGGGAGAGGTGGGAGCACCTCCTTTGGTCGTCAGCCACGGGAAGGGGTTGCCTCCCTCCCCCCATAAAATGCCTCCTTCTCCTCCTCCATTCTAACACCTCCTCGTGAATGATCTCTCTCCCCATCTAGATTATTCCACATGGGTTCGGACTAGCGGAGTACATGTTTACGGTGCTTTCTCTTGAAGGATTTGTTGCTTCCACTACTTTGCTAGAGTGAGGACTCAGAGGTTGTCGGGGTACCAGACGTGTGTGTGATCATGGATGCACTGCTGCTTTACGGTGTTGGACTTCATCATGATCTTGAGATCGGCAAGTGAATGACTAAATCATCCATGAGATTAAATCTCGTAATGCTTTATCGGTCTTCGAGGGTAAGTTCTTTATGGATGTATATCCACCCGATGATTGTATCTAGGTAGATAGATCTTGGTGCTTAGTTGTTCATATTGTAGGAAATGTTTTGTTTTCTATGCTGCAAACCCAACAGGAAAGTGCGGTGACGGTTTGGTTCCTTGGTCACCATGTGTCTCCGCTCAATGAGCACCTCGTGCCCGCGATTGGGATCCAACGTTCGAGATTATCTGGGCTACGATATAAGAGAGGGTAATATCGCAGTAACAATCTCACTTCATCTTCTTCCTCGCCACCATTTTCTTGTGCCCCACCATGGTTCCTCCTTGTTTTGTGTTGGGAGTGCTACGCGTGTTTCCGAGTGAATTCGTCTGTGTTTCACGAAAGAGGAAAAGTGCCTCCATGGGGAATGGTAAGGGAAAGGCCACCGGAGGTGCCGACTCTATCACCATTTCTTCCCATAATTAGAAGGGCGACGTTTCTTCTAGGTTTATTGATGGTAGCTAGCGGCGGTCAATAGTGAAGAAATCAGAGTTGCACTAACTTCGCATTTCCGGCCTGATCCTGATGGCCGAGGATGACTGCATCATTCCTGGGCTGGAGGTAATCGCCAATCCTCCAAATGGGTGTAGGGTGATGTTTTTGGCTTTTGTTCTTTGTGGGCTCTCTCTTCCTGCCCACGATTTTCTGCACGGTCTTATTTTCCTTTATAGCATTCAACTGCATCAGTTGTCGCCGAATTCAATTATGCACATAGCCTGCTTCATTACCCTCTTTGATTCCATGGCAGAGAGAGCCGTAATCCGTGAAGAATATCTGTTTGGGGAGTTGGACTATATCAATGAGTATCTAAAGTGTGAGTACTCGAAGACTGCTTCGATTCCTTTGTGTCTTTTTAAGCTGATAGTTGTTTTGATGTGTCATTCTCTTTTGTTGTTGCAGTTGTTAGTCGTGACTCTCAGGAGCAAGAGAATATCATTAACTCTTGATTGAACTCCTTGAGAAAGGAGAATTTAGAGGTTGGCGAATCCTTCTAGACGGATAGGGACAACGCATATGTGCTTTCCAAGCTCCATGAATGGGTTCGTCAGGTTGTAAAGTGCATGAAGGGAGCCCATAAAATTCTGGATGCAATACACAATATTATGTTCCCGCTAGATCCTGGACCCACAAGCTTGCTAGGGTTGATGAGGCGATTTTGTGATTGCAGTCAAATTGTGACCTTTGTGTGCGCTCAGCTAGTTGCAGGGGCACAGATGGCGCTCATGTTTGTTCCGATCCATCATCCACAAATAGACATGCGGGCCATCGCTGCAGATCTTCCTTTGACTCTAGATGGGTCCAATAGGGAGCTTACTCCTTACTTCAAGGTTGTTCGTGGCCAGGCTATAAGCATATCTCTCCATATTGATAGGAGTGATAAGTTGTTTCTTTAGTAGCAACAAGCTCACCCGCACGCATAGCAGGTGCATTGTGTTTTGTAACTTTCATGCAAGGTGCATTGTGTGAGTTAAGTGTAATCTTGTAACGAATATTGGCATGTTGTCCCCTTGTAAAGAGTGTTGGTTTATTGGCATGTGTAAAGAGTGTTGGTCTGCTGGCCCGTTGTAAACTTTGTTGTTCACTCAAAGTTTTTTGTGCTTAGGCCTTTTTGTTACCTTGAATACCTTTGGTCTCGATACTTTTCCAAGGTACTCGGAGTTTAGAGATTCGATAGTTAGCTAGGTTTAGCTACCTAGGCCTTTGCGAGCGGTATTTAAGTATAGTTAATTGACAGTATGTCAAAATGTGCTGAGGGGGCGTAGCCCCCGAGTGCTTAATGTGTAAAAGGAAAAGTAGCTGATCATCTCTTAGTAGAGGAACGATCTTTATTGATTGCAGGTAGCAGGTACATGCTTTGGATGAGTGGCTAAGTAGCCTTATTGAAAAGTAGATGCTTCTAAGTGTAGACACGACACAACAATGCGATGTTACAAGGATTGGAGTTTGAGACTCCAATTTTCATGTCCTTGAGGCGGTAAGAGCCACTTGGTATCACTTAGGTGATGATTTAGGGTCCCTCCCAAGGGAATTCCAGCTTGAGGTGTCCTTTTTGCTTGAGCTGCAGCACGAGGTCTCCTTCGGAGAAGGACATGAGCCTCAGTCGATGATTATGTTAGTTTTGTAGGGTTTGCTGGTGTACAGTCAATCTTGTGGTAGCGATGTCGCAGGCCTCGTTGAGCAGGTCGACGCCGTATTTGAGTGCGGCTATTGATTCGGCCTGGTTGTAGGACTCTACCCACGGAGCGTTGTAGCACACCTTGGCAGGTAGTACTGCTTTAGCACTGTGCACTAGGAAGAAAGGTGTGTATCATGTGGTGTTGTTTGGTGTTGTCCGAAGGCTCCATAGGGCGAGGGTAGTTCCTCAAGCCGAGCTCCCCCGCTCTCTCGAGAGGCCGGAGGAGTCTTTTCTTGATGCCATTACAGATGAGGCCGTTTGCCTTTTTGACTTGGCCGTTGGTTTGGGGGTGCGCCACGGAGGCGTAGATGATGTTGATCCCCATATTCTCGCAGAAGCCCTGGGATTCCTTCGAGGTGAAGTTTGAGCCGTTGTTAGTGATGATGTTGTGTGGCACCCCGAATCTGTAGGTGATGTACTCGAAGAAGTTGACAACGGTGGTACCTCTTTGGTTGGTGACTGGTGTTGCTTCGATCCACTTGGTGAACTTGTTGACTGCGACGGGGAGATACATGTGGCCGCCATGCAATGATTTCTACAGCCTGTCGACCATGTCGAGTCCCCATTGTGCGAAGGGCCAAGCCACCTATTGTCCATAACTTAGAACCTGGCGTGAGCGGTTTATCCACAAATCTCTTGCATGCTTTGCATTCGTCGATGAGGTCTTTGGCATCTTGCATTGTTGTTGGTCAGTAGAAGCCTGCTCGTAAGGATTTTGTAATGAGTGCACGACTGCCAGGGTGGTGTCCGTAGGTGACCTCGTGTATGTCGAGGAGGATGCTTTTGTCGGTGGTGTTGGTGACACATCGTTGAAGGACGTTGGTGATGCTTCGCTTATATAGTTCTCCGTTGATGATGGTGAAGGCCTTCGAGCGACGGGCAATGTTTCGCACCTCTGTCAGATCATCTGGTAGTTCCTTGTGTACCAGGTACGTGATGTATGGTTGAGGCCAGGAGGGCTTAATGGGCATGATTTCCATGGGCCCTTTGAGTGAGGGATCTGCTTCTGTTGTCGTTGGTGCCCATCTATTATCGGGTGGCATAGCCCCCGAGTGAATTGTAGACTCTGGAGTGTCGGCGAGTGACCGGGTCTTGATTGACCGTTCACATATCTGCTCCAGGAAGACGTCGGATGGTATGGGTGCTCAGGTGGACCCAATGTTGGCCAGTTTTTCAGCTTTTTTGTTGCTTTCGTGACAAATATGCCGCAACTCGCATTCATCGAAGTTTCCTTCTAGGGAGTTTTAGAGGTCGCGATACGTGATCATGTGTTTGTTGATGGCATCACAGTGGTTCATTGTTTGTTGCACTATGAGGTTGGAGTCGCCATAAATCATCAGTCGTGTGGCACCACAAGCTTTTGCCATGCACATGCCGTGGATCAAGGCCTCGTATTCTGCCTCGTTGTTTGATGAACGTGGAATTTCATTCGCAGGACATAGCACATCTTGTTGCCTTGCGGGGATGTTAGGATGA
Organism: Avena eriantha; assembly: GCA_910589775.1. Lineage (NCBI taxonomy): Eukaryota > Viridiplantae > Streptophyta > Magnoliopsida > Poales > Poaceae > Avena > Avena eriantha. The sequence continues at coordinate 19,699,797 of OU342740.1, forward strand.
CACTGGCACCTGCGCCTTCATCTCGCTTAGATCCGTCGAAGTGCATGGACTAGACACCTAAGACATGGCTGGTACCTCTGGTATCTGGAGCTCCATCTAGTGGACTAAGAAATCTGGGAGCACCTAAGACTTTATCGTTGTTCACCTTTCATTGTTGATGTCTCATGGAGATAACTCGATGCCCCATAGGGTAACCTTCCCATAGCTTTGGGGTTATTGAGGATGTATTATAATGGTGCATCATTGACCACCATAATCGAATGCTCCATGAAGTAATGGCATAGTGATGACTGCAAGTGCACATATCGTTTGTAGCTAGTTTCGAAATAAAGATATCGATCCCACAGGGAGTAGTAGGCGAAAGACTAAAATGCTTATAACTATAACTAAATGAAATACTTAAGAAATAACTTTAAGATGCAAGTTAACTAGAGTTGTTTTAGGGTTTTTGGTTGAACAAGGTAATTTAAAGTAAACCAAAACTTAATACAGAAAGTAAGAATCGTGTGTGTAATAGAAGTTTGGAACTATAATAGGGAAAAGGTGTTCTCAGGGAGTAGCGGATAGGCTGCTAGCAATTTAGACTAAGTAATCCAGAGTATTATAGCAAATATTCGCATAGTGCGTATGTATGTGGGAGGAGCTCCATATATGGACGATTTGCCAGCAACTGCTGCACACATCGTTCTTATAACCACAGCAGACAGTAACTGACAACCATCGCATTACCGCGCTATTAAGGGATTTCTCTCGTGGCATGGACATGGCTTGATGAGTTCTCCTTGGTTCCCCAAGTTAGTACGTAAAGAATGACAATAGCTTTATAGTCACAGTAAGCGCTATCATCCCTCCGTCTACTAACAAGTAATCCCCTCCATCGAGTCCCCATGGGAGGCAAATATTAAGAAGGTGCACTTCTCCTTAATATCAAGATGAAGACAATTAACACGTACACAAAATGATGTATAACATAATAATCTTTATCTCATCTCAGTCATATGCTAGGGTTTCTCCATCTCCCCAAGAACTAAAGATCTACTCAGACATGGAGGCAATCAAAATCATGGCAATGGTAATGGAAACAATCATAGATGAATAGTACTTGTATAAATCCACAACGAGTATGGGAATTACAACAAGATCTAGTCAAGATGTAGATGGGATGGATGAGGATGGTGTTGATGCAACGGTGTTTGATGGAGATCGATGCCTTAGCCTCCCGGATCTACGCAGGGTGAAGATGGATCCCTGGCGGATGAGTTCCCCCTCCAGACGCCTTCCAGAGGTGAGGTTTTCGCGATTTTTGGGTGTTCTTTATGTCATCTCGTCGAACCAATTGCACGGGGTAAAACTATTTGACGAGGCGGAGGCGGCGCCAACTATACGGCCGGAGCTATATGGGCGGAAGAAATTCTCCCGTCGTATAGTTGGTCGTTACGCTCTCTGCCTCCTTTGTTCGCTTCTGGTTTTCTTCTGGTACTATTAATATTTCCCAAATAAGAGATTTACGTTGTTTTTGACTCCTTTTCTCCACAGTACAACTGCTTCAATAATTGTGTCCATTGGATCCATGATCTGTCCTGATCCCGGTGAAAATAGACATAAAATATGCACACGAGCGCCGTAAAATACCAAGATCCTACGTCTACAATGCAAAATAGTAATGTAAAACATGATGCAAATATGCACTCATCAACTTCCCCAAGCTTAGACTCTTGCTCATCCCGAGCAATTTTTTAGCTTAATGGACGTGATCCTCATATTCATGAAGCTGAGTCGATAAAATAAATGAGACAATTACAGCATGTGTTTATCATGTTCGATACAGGGGAATAAGTTCATGAATAGTACCTTACTCGAACCATCTGAATAGTATTGGGAGGCTTCCACACCTTAGTTATCAATAGTTCATAAAAGATGTATCTCAACATAATGTAAAAGAATCCGGTTTAACCGAATGAGTTAACGAGGTAGTCCCAAGTGTTTTAGGATCAACGTATTGACTTGGGATTCAAAATCTCAAAAGTGTCTCTTTGTCATACTACAATACAGTGGTATATGCCTATTTTCTCTTTGGACATTCGCTCTTTTTCTTCTTTTCTTTTTCTTTTCTTTTGCATATATGCTCACACTTTTGTTTTAAGTGATGTGCAAAGGATCTAGCCATATATTCCACTTCATGTAGGAATTCAAAGTCCAATGATCTCAATTATCAAATTCCAATTGTATATGAAGCATTCTTATGACTTGGAGATTCTACCTCGACTTGTTCTCACTCTATTTGGATAGCACTTTCATTTTCCTTTGCTCCATATATAATAATAAACGCGGAATTTCATAAAAGGGATCGACTATTCCTAAAGGGAATTCTAATGATGCAAAATTTTGAACTAATGCAAGAACTATAATATAAAACTTATAAGAAAGATTACAAGGCCTTTAAAGATCTCCCCAAGCTTGGAATAAAGCCAGGCGGGATCAATTAACTCCTTGTGGGTACCTATTCCTCCTCTTGGGTAGATAGAGCGTCGCCTTCTTCCTTTACGTTGCCTGCTTTAACTATGCTTTCAAAGCGAATGTTGAGCTTGGCCATGTCGTATTGGAGCTTCAACATTTTCCTATTGAGGAATTTCTTCTCATATGTTAACTCAAAGACAGTTTTAATCAAGAAACCAACTCTACCATCAATTGCATCGACCTTCTTTTTAAGGTCTTTGCTCATCATCCAGTAGGAGTCGATCCCTTCTCCAGTTGTTTCAACGCATGCCTTAGAAGCCTTTTCTAGCTCACAGATCTTATCATGAATCTCATCTTGCCGCACCTTCTTAGGTTTAAGAGGTGATGGACCAAGAGGAGGTTCATAATAGGATCCCATGTTGTAACGATAAGGATTAGGGAGGTACTCATCCTTGTTCCTTCCCTGCTCAGCTTGTCTCATCATCTCCATCCTTTGTGGGAACAGGTCCTCCCAATTTGGGAGAGGCTTGATCTCCAGGCCGGATGATGATGATCCTTTAGGTTCTGCTTCCTCGATCCTCTTCACGGATTTCTCATCTTTCTTCTTCAAGATTTGGTTGACGTGGAAGGGCCGCATGGCTTTGCTGCACGGATATTATTAGAGGGGTTGTATAGGGATGGCAAGGATTTTTTGAGGCTGGAGGCTGTAGCTCTACGAAAACTTAATGAAAAATGTTGGATGCGATTAGCTTTAAAAGGAGGGCTCAAAAACCCTAGCCGTCTTGCGTAATGAGCAACAATATGGGCGCAGCCCGTATAGCTCCCTCCGTATAGTTGTGAACCGACTATAGATTAGATCTACGGCGGAACCTAACTATACGGCTGGAACTATACGAGCGGAATTTTTTTATTCTGGCCGTATAGTTGGTCGTTAAACTCTCTGTTTCCTTGATAATTTTTTTTGAAGAAGGGTTGATAACTATACGCCCGCAACTATACGGGTGGAATTTTTAATTCCGGTCATATAGTTGGTCGTTAAACTCTCAGTATTCTAGAAATTATTTTGTCAAAGGTGTAGACAATTATACGATCGCAACTATACGAGTGGAATTTTTAATTCTTGCCGTATAGTTGGTCGTTAAACTCTCATTACCTTTTGTGGATGGAAGCGTTGACGTCGCAAAAACTATACGGATGGAATTTTTATTCCCACCGTATAGTTGGTCGTTAAACCTTCTGTGTCCACCAAAAAATTTCTGCTTCTCCGGGTATTCTTTATTAATCTGAAACTTAACGAAATATCGAATTTTGACAGAGAAATGTCAGCTTAGACTTTCAACCAATTTTGGCATCATCAATCTTCCTTCTTCTTTGCTAGTGCATAAATAATACTCAAACTAGACTTTAACTGAAAATTTAAAAACTTACTCAACCTTTATTTCACATGGGTTGCCTCTCATGAAGCGCTCTTTTATGGTCGATAGCTCGACCTTAGTATCGCCCATTCCGTCTTGAGTCCATTCTTCTTGTAATTGTCGTTCTTCGTATATTTTCGCTTTATCACTTCTTCAGGGGTGCTCAACTCTATAGTGATTGCACTTATATCTTCTTTCACCCGATAATGCTTCAAGCGTTGTCCATTTACCACCCATGCAAGAGAGGGTGTTTTTCCTTGGATCTTCACTGCTCCTGACGAATAGGCTTCTTCAACTACATATGGACCTTCCCACTCGACCTGAGTTTTCCTGGAAACAACTTAAGACAAGAATTCTAGAGCAACACTTTGTCTCCACTTTAAAAAAATTATTCTCTATTTTTCTATCATGCCATCTTTTAACTTTTCCTTGAACAACCTAGCATTCTCATAGGCTTCACTTCTAAACTCATCTAAAGCATGCATATCTAATAAACGCTTTTCCCCTGCTGCTTTGAGATCATAATTTAGATTCTTGATTGCCCAAAAAGCTTTGTGTTCTAGTTCAAATGGTAAATGGCATGCCTTACCGTACACCATCTTATAAGGTGTCATACCCATTGGATTTTTAAACACGGTACGGTATGCCCGTAGAGTGTCATTTAACTTGTATGACCAATCTTTTCTTGATTTGTCCACCGTCTTCTCGAGTATGGTCTTTAGTTCTCTATTTGAGAGTTCCACTTGACCACTTGTTTGGGGATGATATGGTGAAGCAACGCGATGAGTTACTCCATACTTGCTAAGGATTTTCCTGAAAGTCCCTTTCATAAAATGAGAACCATTGTCAGTAATTAAAAATCTAGGAACTCCAAACCTGGGGAATATGACATCCTTGATCATCTTCACTGAGGTAGCTGCATCTGCATGATTTGTTAGGATAGCTTCTACCCACTTAGTAACATAGTCAACAGTAACAAGAATATGGGTATAACCGTTTGACTCTATAAATGGCCCCATGTAATCCATTCCCCATACATCAAAGGGTTCAATTATTATACTATAATTCATTGCCATTTCTTGTCTCCTACCTATATTACCTCTTCTTTGGCAAGCATCGAAATATTCCACATACTTGTGTGCATCCTTGAGCAAGGTGGGCCAATAGAATCCGGATTGAAGTACCTTTGCAACAGTCATTTTACCTGCCTGATTCCCTCCATATGGACTGTCATGACAAGCCTTCAATATCGCATTCATTTCGTGATTAGGAACACACTTCTGAATCATTTCGTCAAGTCCATGACGATATAGATACAGATCATCCCAAAAGTACTATTTAAGATAATTAAAGAATTTCATTATTTGATTTCTTGACAAACCTGGAGGTAAAAAAATGTTGCTAGATAGTTAGCATAATCTTCATACCATGGATCAGCAATTTCCACCTTTGCTAAATATTCTCCCGGAAATGATTCATTAATAGGCACGGGGTCATTAATTATTCTCTCCATCCTAGAGAGATGATCTGCTGCCGGATTATCCTTACTCCTCCTATCTACTATTTGCATATCATATTGTTGTAGTAATAAAACCCACCTAATCAACCTGGGCTTAGCATCTTTTTTCACAAGAAGGTGACGCAAAGCTTGGTGATTAGTATGAATTATTACCTTAGAATTAATTATGTAAGATCGAAATTTGTCGCAAGCAAAAATTATAGCTAGAAACTCTTTTTCTGTAGTAGCATAATGTTTCTAAATCTTATTAAGCGGTCTACTAGCATAATAAATAACATTCAAATTCTTTCCATCTCGCTGTCCCAACACAGCCCCTAAAGCATAATCACTAGCATCACACATAACTTCGAAAGGTTCATCCCACTTTGGAGGTTGCATGATAGGTGCTGAAACTAGTTTATCTTTAAGGTTCTCAAAAGCTGCAATGCAGTCATGGTCTAAATATAATGGAGTTTCTTTATCAGGAAGATTGGTAAGGGTAATAGCTATTTTAGCAAAATCTTTTATAAACCGCTTATAAAATCCTGCATGCCCCGGAAACATTTTTAAGCTTTTAGTGTCCTGAGGTATTGGGAGATTTTCTATAGCATTTATATTAGTTTTATCTATTTCTATTCCCTTCTTCGAAAGCTTGTGCCCAAATACTTTACCTTCTCTTTCCATGAAACGGCATTGCTCCTAATTCAAAACCATGTTTCATTGCCTGCATCTCTACAAAACTCTGGTCAGATTGTAGAGACAATTATCAAAAGTTGTTCCACAAATGACAAAATCATTTGTTAGGACTTCCATAGTCCTCTCAACAAAATCATCAAAAATCTTTAGAACACATTCCTGAAAAGTTGTTGTATTACATAAGCCAAACGGAATTAATCTATATATGTGCCATAAGGACAAGTAAAAGTTGTTTTCTCTTGATCTTCCGGCTGTATGGAAATTTGAGAATATCTAGAATAACCATCAAGAAAACAAAAATAAGAATTATTACTAAGTATTTCTAGAATTTTATCCATGAACGGTATAGGTTTATGATTCTTTTGTGTCTCACGATTTAGTTTCCTAAATTCAATGCACATACGATATCCTACAATTGGTCTCACAGGAACTAGCTCACCTTCCTCATTCAGAGCAGCATCAAGACTACCCTGTCTTGGTATGCAATGAGCTGGGCTAACCCACTTACTGTCAGAAATAGGATATATTATGCCAGCATCAAGTAAACATATAACTTCTTTTCTTACTACCTCCTTCATCTTAGGATTAAGCCTTCTTTGTGTATCTACTACTGGTTCAGCATCATAAAGCATGGTAATCTTATGTGTTATGATAGATGAATCTATTCCTTTCATATCACTCAATGTATATCCAAAGGCTTCATGATGCTTAACCAAAACTGAAATGAGTTTATTCATTTCATTTTCTGATAGATTCTTACTAATAATAACGGAACATTTATTTTCATTATCTAAAAACTCATACCTCATATTATTTGGAAGTTTTTTCATTTCTATTGGTGGAGGTTCTTCATCTCCTGTTCTTACCAATTCTTCATAGTCATGTGGATTTTGTGATTCCGGAATTGAATCAAGGTAATCATCCATGTCTTATTTCTTCTCATCATCCGGTGCTTCTTCCCAATTAATCAAGCTCCTTTCTAATTCATCTTGTGGAGTGCTGAAATGAATTGCCACTAGCTCGGCAATCGTCTTTTCTTCTTTAATATCCTCCACTTCATATGGCCTCTTATTTAGTTTGGCAAAGTGGCATGTCATTTCCTCTTCTCCAAACTTTAGTGAAATGGTTTCCTTTTGATTATCCACTCGAGCTTTGGTGATGGAAATAAAAGGTCTTCCTAAAAGAATAGGGCAAAAAGAATCTCGAGGCATATCAACAATATGAAAATCAAGGGGGTACATGCGTGAGGCAATAAAGACATAGATATTTCTGATTACCCCTTCCGGTTTTATATTGGTTCTATTAGACAATTTAATAATAGTGTCTACCAGTTCAACATCTGGATTATTTAAGTTGTAGCGAAGTTCTTGATAAAGTGATGATGGCATAATATTTATGGTGGAAATTAGTTCACAAATTCCATATAAGAAAGTTTCTCCACAATATATAGGGGTCATAGGTTTTGAAGTTTTGAAGTTCCTCCACTATTCATGCCTCCATAAGGTATTTTATTATAACATTATTTATATTTGTAGCTTCGGAATTCCTTTCTGGTTTCTTCAGTCTCTTCTTTATTTGTTCTTCCTTTCTTTGTCTTTTTTCAAAGATTCCTTGTATAGGTATCGAGGAGAACTCTTCCATTAGTGCTCTTGAACGCTTCTTTTCTTCGAGAGGTTTACGAGGTTCCCATTCTATAGGTACCTACGAATGCCCTGCATAATTCTCAATAATTTTCTCTGCTGAGTAAGAATCAATACCGAGGGTTCTAATAATTGTATCTATCCTCTCATTTGCAAGGAAATCATTAATGCAAGCATATTCTGAAAAACTATTTGTAATATTTTCCTTCTCTTTAGAATTTTCAGTTGCTTCTTTCATTTTTATTATTAGATTCCAAGCCTCGTCATAGGTCTAAGATAGAAAACTGCCATTTGAAGCAGTGTCTAGATTCGGCCTATTTTCAATATTTATCCCTCCATAAAATGTATGGGTGATTAACCAATCAGGTAAGCGATGATGGGGCAATTATCCAAGTAAGTTTTATACCTTAGATATCCTTCATATAAGCCTTCACTAGGATTATTTTTGAAACTGATAATAATACCTCTCATCATGTGAGCTTTGCTTTTAGAATAATATTTTGATAGGAACTTAGTTGTCAATTCCTCCCAAGTCCTTGGTGCTTCTACATAAAAAGATTTGTACCAGTCGCAAACATTATTAGAGAGAGTTTGTCTAAACAACTGGATTTTAACCATATCAAGATTACAGTCGTCGAAAATAAAGGAACTGAGAATATCTTCAAAGAATTGTAAATGTCCATATGGACTTTCTTCATTGGTTCCTGCAAATTTCATAGAGTGTAACAATTCGAATAATAAAGGATGGATCTCTACTCCATCTAGATTTATGCTTTTGTTGACAGTTATAAAAGCGTCCATGGGCGAACCCATTTTCCTTACTGCCTCAAGCTGGTTTAAATGCTGAGTATTGTCCATTGTTGTGGTCCTGCAACTCAAGTAAAAATTAGTACAATGAAAGTAAATAACTAAAAGTAAAGTGACTTATAGCGCTAAGCTTCCCGGCAACGGCGCCAGAAAATAGCTTGATGACTATAAGTGCACAGATCGTTTGTAGCTAGTTTCGAAATAAAGATATCGATCCCACAGGGAGCAGTAGGCGATAGACTAAAATGGTTTTAACTATGAAATACTTAAGTAATAACTTTAAGATGCAAGATAAGTAGAGTTGTTTTGGGGTAAAGCAAAACTTAATATAGAAAGTAAGAATCGTGTGTGTAGTAGAACTTTCGAACTATAATAGGGAAAAGGTGTTCTCAGGGAGTAGCGGATACACCGCTAGCAATTTAGACTACGTAATCGAGAGTATTATAACGAATATTCTCATAGTGCGTATGTATGTGGGAGGAGCTCCATATATGGACGATTTGCCAGCAAGCACTGCACACATCGTCCTCATAACCACAGCAGACAGTAACCGACAACCATCACATTACCGCGCTATTAAGGGACATCTCCCGTGGCATGGACATGGCTTGATGAGTTCTTCTTGGTTCCTCAAGTTAGTACGTAAAGAATGACAACAGCTTTATAATCACAGTAAGCGCATCATCCTTCCGTCTACTAACAAGCAATCCCCTCCATCGAGTCCCCATGGGAGGCAAATATTAAGAAGGTGCACGTCTCCTTAATATCAAGATGAATACAATTAACACGTACACATAATGATGTATAACAAAATAATCTCTATCTCATCTCAGTCATATGCTAGGGTTTCTCCATCTCCCCAAGAACTAAAGATCTACTCAGACATGGAGGCAATCAACATCATGGAAATGGTAATGGAAACAATCATAGATGAATAGTACTTGTATAAATCCACAACGAGTATAGGAATTACAACAAGATCTAGTCAAGATGTAGATGGGATGGATGAGGATGGTGTTGATGCAACGGTGGTTGATGGAGATCGATGTCTTAGCCTCCCGGATCTACACAGGGTGAAGATGGATCCCTGGCGGATGAGTTCCCCCTCCAGATGCCTTCCGGAGGTGAGGTTTTCGCGATTTCTGGGTGTTCTCTACGTCGTCTCTTCGAACCAATTGCACGGGGTGAAACTATTTGAGGAGGCGGAGGTGGCACCAACTATACGGCTGGAGATATATGGGCGGAAGTAATTCTCCCACTGTATAGTTGGTCGTTACGCTCTCTGCCTCCTTTGTTTGCTTCTGTTTTCTTTTGGTATTATTAATATTTCCCAAATAAGCGATTTACATTGTTTTTGACTCCTTTTCTCCACAGTACACTGCTTCAATAATTGTATCCATTGGATCCATCATCTGTCCTAATCCTGGTGAAAACAGACATAAAATATGCACGCGAGCACCGTAAAATACCAAGATCCTATGTCTGCAATGCAAAATAGTAATGTAAAACATGATGCAAATATGCACTCGTCACATAGTCGATAAGATGTCATGAAGACTCTGTACGCCAGCTTTTGGTAGTGCGGGTACCATTGTTTTGTTGGCAGGAGGACCTCGTTGAGGTAGTACACGGGTCATTGGACCCCGTGAATCTTGTCATCTTATGCGCGTTCAATGACAAGCACGGTGCTGACCACCTCATTGGTGGCGGTGATGTATAGCAACATTGGTTCTTTCTCTTTGGGGTCACCAGTACTGGCGAGGTTGATAACAGACACTTGAGGTCTTCGAATGCCACCTGATCTTCAGCGGTCCACTCGAATTTGTCTGTCTTGCATAGGAGCTGGTAGAAGGACAATGCTTTTTACCCATTTGACTGATGAACCTGCTGAGTGCTGAGTGTAGCTATGCGTCCAGCTAGCTGCTGGACTCCCTTGATGTTTTTTGGCTTTTCCATTGCTAGTATGGTCTTTATCTTCTTCGGGTTAGTCTTGATTTCCCTTTGGGAGATGAGTTAATCGAGTAATTGTCCGGATGGGATGCCGAACTCGCAGTTGAGAGGATTCAGCTGTAGAGTTTCTGCAGCAAATAACAAAAAAAAATTACTACGCGGAATGCCCTAATTGCCCAAGGATCTATTTAGAAGTGATGTGGTAACGGAGGAAGATAGCGGTAACGTATCCTTGAAAACCAAGAAAGCGTTACGCTCATGCAGGAGCATGGATGATGTAGTCGTAGGTGTCCGACCTCAAGGTCGCGAAGCTCCTCACATGTATCCTCTTGTCCAGGTCCTTGCACGACGGACCAGTCGCTACAAGTGCAGCTCCCCCGAGTTATCACAACATACGGTGCAATACAACTACTCCCAAAATTCTAATTCTTGCCGAGGTTGCAGAAGTGGATCTCCTGGCGGAATTCTTGTAGCACAAAGACATGCCGCAGCGGTGTTGACTTTGCATATACAATCCTTTCCCTTGGACCGTGCCACCGGAAAGAAAACTGAGAGAGAGAGAGGGATATTTCTCTAAGAAAAGATGCCTTAGAAAATATCTAATTGGTGTGTTTTAATCCTCCCATGGTTACCCCTTTATATAGGTGGACGGGGTGTGCCCTCCCCTTTGGGTGTCCCATATGGGACTAAATTTGACAAAGAAAAGGAAAAATAGGGGGCTAAAATCGGCTGGGCTTGAGGCGTGGCTGGCTGGGCCACCAGCCCCGCACCGTCCCAACTAGCCGTAGCAGACGGCAGCGGTAGCAGGTGGCGTCAGCAGCCAGCCGAGTAGGCCGGCCTCGCGCCCACCGCCGCCACCAGGTGTGGCGCCCAGGTGGGCCGGCCACCCCCCCACGGCCTACCAGGCCCGCTGCGGTCAGCAGTGCAGCGCCCGGGTGGGCTGCCAGCGTGGCCCGCCCGCTAGCTCCCCGCGCACCTGCGTGGGCCTGGATGAGCATACTGGGTGGCGATCGGTGGCTGCAGTCCGCCCCGTGCGGCAGCTACTATCTGCCGCCCACGCGCATGGGCTGGTCAAACCATCCATATATGTTTGATGTTTTGTTTCCCTTTTTGCTGCGATTTTCTCCTAGGCCAATTTCTTCCGAGATTTTGGCCTAATGATAAAGTTGCATCATAATTCGAATTTAAATATTTATTTAGTATAATTTAATTCATAATTAACATATAATAAATGCATATTATAAATTACCATTTATCCGAAACTCCTTTTTTTCCTTTCCTTCTATTTCCGAACAACTTCGGATCTCTCCGGAACGATTCTGATTTCTCTATCTTCTGTGATTCTATCTCTTAGGAGGATCTCCAAGTGTTGTAGTGCCCTTAAGCATGTTTCCCTATAGTTCGGAAATGTCATAGACATGATCTAGATTAATGATCAATAGTGGGATCGGGATGCCCATGGTGACCCCTATGCACTCCATGAATCACCATTGTGCCGAACCAGAAACTATATGTCCAATTCCCTTTGTTACGTGATACAATACTTGTCCAAGATCTGATCATCGGTATTCATGATACCTTGTTCAATCTCGTTTCCAACTAGTACTGTTTTACTCGTTCCCGTGAAATTCCATCCCCTTAACCTAGTCATGCGTTGCACAACTTATGGATGTAATTCACCGAGTGGACCAAGTGTATCTTCCTGTCACACAGGAGAACAAATAACAATCTTGATGCATAGGCCTCAACATGCTCCTTCGGATACCTAACATGCACCTTTATGGTTACCCAATTATGGAAATGACGGTTGATGCAGTCAAAGCAATCCTCCGGTCATAGTGATTAATATGATCTCACGGTCTAAGGATTAGGACACTACGGATCTGATAATTGCAACTAGAACTAAGTGACATGATCGTGTTGCAACAATCATTGGTGGGAAATGTCCATCACCTCAATCCAGATGATATGACTTTATTGTCAGTTGGCTTTTATAGCACCATGATCAAGAAACCTTGATCATCAGCTGCCCAATGAAGTAGTTGAATAGAGGCTACTAGGGACCTAGGTTTGTTTATATATCAAACATGTATCAATGTTTCCGCTTGATATAGTTATAGCATGATATAAAACTATTATGAACTAATGAGATATGATAGTTGAAATGGATCGTATGGGCACCTAGAGGGGGGTGAATAGGTGCTACACCAATTTTTAATTCTTTTTTGAATTTTAGGCTTAGCACAAAGGGTAAATTCTCTAGATAAACTATTAGGTGGAATTTCCCTATATGCAAACCTATCTACTAGCAAGTAAAGAGCAAGTGGAAGAGGAACAACTAAACCAAAGTGAAGCACGTGGAGACACATGATTTGTTTGACTGCAGTTCCTTCCTTGTTAAGGGAAATACGTCTGCGTTGGAGGGGTGGGCGGTACTAAGACCACCACGCCACAAAAGGCCTCACCCTGTTCTCCGATGGATCTCGCCACAACAGGCCTTATCCACCTTCCACTATAGGTACCCTTCGAGGTGGGCACCGACGCCTTTACACAACTAGCGGGGAAACAACTCCACAACAACTTGGAGGCTCCTGAAATGACAACAAGCTGCCACAAGAACAAACTTATCAAATACAATAAACAAGATCTAGGTATTGACAAGAATAGTAGATCAGGAATTTCTCCAAGTGAATGGAGAGGAGTTGAAGCGCTTGATTCTTGATGATGATGATGAACTTCTCCTCCTTCAATTCCACCAAAGATCAAGACCTTCGGGTGGTTGAAGTGGGAGATCTAGAATGAGATCTCTTGCACAATGTCTGGTCAATTTCGAATGAATCAAGAGTTCTGAACATTGGGGAAAAAGGGGTATTTATATCCCCTTCAGAAACCAGCCGTTGCACACTTTGGGGGCCGGATTATCCGGCCCAAGTGAGGGTCGGATTATCCGGCCTGGGGAAAACACCGCCCCAGACTCGGAATATCCGGCAAAAAGTCTGACCCCTATCAGAGAGACGTGCCGAGCTTGCCCTTGATCAAATTCTAGGGGCCGGATTATCCGGTCCTATGTGAGGGCCGGATTATCCAGCCCGGGGAAGAAAAACCGCCCCAGTTTGGATTTTCTGGGAGAAAATCCGACCGGATACCGTGCGACGCGCCTTGGCCCCTTTTGCTCGAAAACTGGGGGCCAGATTATCCGGCTCGTGCGACACCCGGATTGTCCGGCATGGGGAGGAAAAACCGCCCCAGTTCGGATTTTCCGGGAGAAAATCAGACTGGACACCGAGCGACGTGCCTTGGCTTCCTTTGAGAGATGAGGTAGGCCAGATTATCCGGCCCTTGGTGGGGCGGATTATCCGCCCCCCTCAAAACTTCCTGCACACTTAGCGCACATGAATAGTCTCCATAGTATTGTTATCTAACACGCAAAACATAGGAAAACATGAAATGTTCTTTCAATCTCCCCCTTTTTGGTGTTAGATGACAACACTAGGATTTACAGGAGAAAGACAGAAGACAGACAATGATAACTTATGAAAGAGACTCCCCCTCAATGTGTGCATAATAGAGGTTTGCATTGGAATACAAATGCACACAAATAGGTGAATCTATTCCATAGACATATGAGCAATAAAACATACCACCGAAGTAGAGAGTAGGCATCCTTGACATAAGTCACGGTTATTACGGGATAACCATTATGAGCGCGCCTTCCGTGATATACCTCCAGCAATAGGATATGAATAGATAGATCCATAAGCATAATCCGATAACCACAAAAAGTCTCAAACAACCACAAATCACGAATTTAAAGTTCAACACTAAATGGGCATAAGAAATAAATAACGAATAAAAAAGTGCAAGTGCTTATGCCCGACCCATGTAAATCCACGGACATCCTAATAGAACTACTTCTCCCCCTTTGGCATCGAGACACCAAAAAGGGAGAAGAGCGATGCTAGCGCCCCATGGGATCACTCGTAGTCCTCATCCTCGTCCTCTTCTTCATTCTCTTCCTCATCCTCATCTTCAAGCTCCTCAGTGTCACCTTCCTCATCTTCATCATCAGCAGCAGGCGCAGAGGGGAACAAGTGACGCTCCAGCTCACCATAGTTCAGCCCGGAGGAAGAGTTCCACCGAGCATACGGAGTGGGAGGTGTAGGAGCCGGAGGAGCACCCGAAGCACCAGACACGTGGTGGAGAATGAGCTGGTGGGAGTGAGCCAACTCATGGTGCTGCCTGTATGCCTCGTACTGACCCTTGCGCGTGTCCATGCCCATGTAGAGAATGTGACGCTGGAACCAGTTCAGCTGCTTGATCTCACGGGCCACGGGAGGCACAGGGGCTTGCGAGCATCCCTCATGACGCCCTCAGGAGCAGAGGAGGGGTGAGAGGTCTTCCGAACCTTGTTGTATATCTTCTTGGCCTTGTGCACCGAGTCAATGTGGAACTCCTCAGCAGGAAGCTGGTGACAGATGAGCATCATAATGTAGGGCGCATAGGGAATGGACAGACGGTTGAACATAGCATCACACAGCTCATGGTAAATGAAGTCCATGACATCCAACCTGTACTGCACAGACTCGTCCTCGCAGGAGGCAACCTCATGAGAAAATTGAAGTAGCTGAACAAGGTGACCACGGATGCTGTCATTGTTGCCCCCACTCGGTGTAATAGAGTCACGGAAGAGACCCACCAATGCAGCATAGATGGGAGCAAGACCAGCCACAGTACCCACAATGCCATTGTCCACAGTGCAAGGAGAGATAGCAGCATCCTTGTTGGGCTTCAGCTGAGTGATGATGCGGTGGCCACTGGCTTTATCCCTGCTGCGGAAGGAGTACCCCAGAACCTCAGCAAACATGTGAAAATCAGCAGTCATTGGCCTATCATGAGTCATCCACTTCATAGTGCGACGCTCATCCCGACAAATCACCAAAGTGGAGAAGAACTACTTCACCACCTCAGAGTCAAAGGAGCACTGGAGAGACATGAGATGGTGCAGCCCCATCCTCTCATCCACAAACATCGCATCCACAAGATGCGCCTTCTCCAAAGCATCAGCAAGTACCAGTGGGTGCATAGGCCTAATGTTCAGCCTGGCATAGATGTCTTCATAGATCCCCTTCTGTTCTACACACCAAAAACGGGTATCCCCCAGCTCATCATCACGAGGCAGCTCAGCAAACAAGTCACGGTGACGTATGGCGGAAAAGGAGACCGCATCCAAAGCCCTGTAGTTGATCTTGGGCTCCTTGCCCTTCCTCTTGGACACCCCCTTCCTAGTCCTCTTTGATTGTTCCGCCATGTGCCTCTCTTCGTTCTTCCTTCTCCTCAATTCAACTTCGTCCACTAGGTTACCTTGTCCGTCGTCCCGAAAGTATCTTGAGCAAGGACGGCGCTTGTAGGTCTTGGGAATACCGGAACCACCTGTGAGGAGAATAAGGGCGATAGAAAGGGGATAAGCATACACACAAGTCCAGGAGAGAGCATGGAAAAAGTAGTCAAAAAGTTCATAGGTCAAAACTACTCAATCCATACACCATAGTGAAACTGAAGCAGAATCGGATATGTCAGGCCGGATTATCCGGCCTAGCCAGGGGTGGATAATCCGGCCCTGGCAGAAATTTTCGATTTCACCTAGATTGAATGCAAAAAAGTAGACCGGGCCTAGAAACGGCAAGACTACAATTTCTATGCGAAAACACATCCTTCTAGACAATGTTCCACCCAACAAGATACACATCTAGCCAAAGATGGGGAGAGAGGGAGTTACCCTCACTTATTGGAGGAAGAACACGGAGGAGAAGGTACCCGGAGGCGCGGAGAAGAAGATCCGAGGAGGCCCGGAAAATCCGGTGGCCAGAGAGGCTCCGGGGAGGGTGAGGGGCGGCAGGCGGCGGCTGTGGAGGAGGAGAGGGCTGGGGGAGAAGTGCTGCTCGTTATGAGCCCTTCCCCCGAGCCCTGCCCTTTAAGATGAAATCCGCTAGGGCCGGATTATCCGGCCACTACTTGGGCCGGATTATCCGGCCTAAAATCTAGGATTCTGTTATACACAAAACCAGGCCCGCGCGTCCCCAAACAACACCCCCACAAGGTGTACAAGGGACTTGTGTGCAATAATAGATGGCTTAGGGGTAGGGAAGGCTTAGGATTAAGAGAGCCAAACTGAGATCGTACTAGACACTCAAAATTGCAAAATCCGAAGCAAATAAAAGCCAAGATTGAGTGTGATTCCCATAAGAACATGAGAGAGCAAATAACATCCCAAAACATCCAATTATCCTTAAGGGAGAGGGCGGTGGCCGAAGCCACCTTGTTGGAGTGTATGGTGTGACACCGCGAAGATATATCTTGGGTTCACGACCAATACTCATCAATAAGCTCACATATCATAACATGATATTAAGAGAAATGATTTATCTTGTTATTGGCATTATGGGGGGAGGGTTAGCCCAGTGAGTTAGGACCACACTCCCCCTATATCCATGCCCACACCTAGACTAAAGAAGGATTGAGATGTACGAGTGAGTGCATGGGTAATCAAGACAAGCTCCCGGAATCAATGATATTTAGCTCATTCCTCAAATAGCAGAATCTTGCTTCATCAAGTGGCTTTGTAAAGATATCCGCCAGTTGGTTCTTCGTGCTCACAAAGGATAGATCAATATCGCCGTGAGCAACATGGTCTCGAATAAAATGATTCTGAATCTCAATATGATTCGTCCTTGTGTGTTGAACAGGATTGTACGCAATTTTGATTGCACTTTCATTATCACATAAAAGAGGCACTTTGTCACAATTGACAACGTATTCCTTTAAAGTTTGCCTCATCCACAATAATTGAGTGCAAGCACTGGGTGCAGCAACATATTCAGCTTCGGCGGTGGAGAGAGATATACAATTCTGCTTTTTGGAGGACCAACATACGAGAGATCTTCCCAAGAATTGACACGCTCCAGAAGTGGATTTCTGATCATCCTTATCACCAGCCCAATCTGAGTCAGTATAACCACATAGAGAGAAATTGGAGCCCTTGGGATACCAGAGACCAAAGTTGGGGGAATGAACCAAATATCGAAAGATCCTCTTGACCGCCACTAAGTGGATTTCTTTAGGAGCTGCTTGATACCTTGCACACACTCCCACACTCAACACAATATCGGGTCTAGATGCGCAGAGGTAAAGAAGAGAGCTGATCATGGACCGGTATACCTTTTGGTCCACATCTTTACCATGAGGGTTAAGTTCAAGATGACACTTTGTTTGCATCGGAGTGGCGACACCATTTAGATCCGTCATCTTGAATCTCTTGAGCATGTCTTGGATGTACTTTGCTTGATTAATAAAGGTTCCTTCTCTAAGTTGCTTGATCTCGAATCCAAGAAAGAACCGTAATTCCCCCATCATAGACATCTCAAACCTGTCAGTCATAAGCTTTGAAAATTCATTGTTAAAAGCTTTGTTAGTAGAACCAAAGATGATATCGTCTACATATAGTTGGCATACGAAGAGCTCCGCCTTAACCTTCTTAGTAAAAAAGAGTGGGGTCGATTTGCCCAACTTCGAAGCCACGATCTAACAAAAGCTCTTTAAGGTGCTCATACCACGCACTTGGGGCTTGTTTAAGGCCATAGAGTGCCTTATCGAGTTTGTAGACATGGTTCAGAAAGTTAGGATCCTCAAACCCCGGGGGTTGCTTTATGTATACCAACTGATGTAGAGGACCGTTAAGGAAGGCACTCTTGACGTCCATTTGCTGCAACTTAAAATTGTTATGTGCAACATAAGCAAGTAGGATACGGATGGACTCAAGGCGAGCCACTGGAGCATAGGTCTCGCCGAAGTCGATGCCCTCAACTTGGGAGTAACCTTGTGCCACAATTCTTGCCTTGTTCCTCACAACAATGCCATTCTCATCTTGCTTGTTCTTGAAAATCCACTTGGTGCCGATAACATTGCGGCACTCTTTGGGTTTCTCCACGAGTTTCTAGACTTTGTTGCGCTCGAAATTATTCAATTATTCATGCATAGCAACAACCCAGTCTGGGTCTTCAAGATCTTCAAAGACCTTCTTAGGTTCCACCATGGAGATATGAGCTTGATGCTCACCAAAACTGGCCAGTTCTCTTCTTGTAGAAACTCTTCGTCGAAGATCACCAACAACCTTGTCGAGAGTGTGACCCCTCAACTCAAGGTTACGGTCATCCTGAGCCTTGCGACGAAGTTCAATAAGTTTGTTGTCTCTTGGAGGAGGAGATTCATCACTTGAGTCTTCATTGGAAGCATTTTCTCGACCTTGATCAGAAACTGGAACATCAGTAGCAGGTGGTGGAGACGTGTGCCCTTGAGGTGAGTCTGTAGCCGTAACAGGAGGCTGCAGAACCGGAGAGTCAGGGCCAGATAATCCGGCCGGTGGAGAGGCCGGATAATCCGGCCTGGGAGTACTTGCAGCAGCTTCATCAGGAGGCCTGGGACTTTCTTGAACTGGTGAGGGGCCGGATAATCTGGGGCTAGCCGGAAAATCTGGCCTGGAGCTTGCGTTGAAATCTTCTCCAGCAGCAGCAACATGGTCAGCTGTAGCGGGGTGGCCGGATAATCCGGTGTCAACCGGAAAATCTGGCCTGGAGCTTTCTAGAACATCTTGACCTTCAGCAGTTGATGGAGATGGTGTAGAAGTTCCCCCATGGTTGGAGCATGTTGAGTATGTGTAGATGAGGGCTCTATATGAGTAGAGCATTGTCCTTCCCGGTCAGCCACAAGGGGTTCCTCAATGGGATGGAAGAATCCCACGCCCATTCTTCTTATGGCATCTTGGGGTATTTCAACATCTGCATCACAAACACCAACTTGCTCCGCACGGGAACCGTCATTTTCTTCGAACACCACACTACAAGATTCTAAAACAGTTTCAGAGAGCTTATTGTAGACTCTGTGGGATTCGGCACCATAACCAACAAAAATACCTTCTAAAGCCTTAGATTCAAACTTAGATAAACGAACTCCTTTAATAACAAAGAAACACTTACACCCGAATACCCGAAAGTATGAGATGTTTGGCTTGTTACCGGTAAGTATTTCATATAGAGTCTTGTCCAAGATCTTACGGAGGTATAAACAGTTGGATGAATGACAAGCTGTAGAGATTGCTTCAGCCCAGAAGTTATATGGAGATTTAAATTCCGCTAAAATTGATCTTGCCATATCCATTAGAGTTCGATTCTTCCTCTCGGCTAAACCATTTTGTTGAGGGGTGTACGCAGCGGAATATTGATGTCTTATCCCCTCTTCACTTAGGAACTCATTTAAGGTGTAGCTCTTGAACTCTGAGCCATTATCACTCCTTATAGCCAGAATGGGGACGTTGTGTTGACGTTGAACCTCGTTGGCGAAGTCGATGACAGTTTGTTGAGTTTCACTCTTCAACTTGAAGAAATAAACCCAAGTGTATCTTGAGTAATCATCAACAATCACTAGACAATACTTCTTCCCACCGAGGCTTGCATGAGATGGAGGTCCGAAGAGGTCCACATGAAGGAGCTCCAAAATCCTTTTTGAAGAGATAATGGTTTTCCTTCGATGAGGTGATTCATACATTTTCCCTTCAACACACGCCCTGCAAACACGATCTTTGGCAAAAGAGACATTTTCTTTTAGTCCAAGAATGTGGCCACCCTTGTGGAGACTTTGCAAAGTTCTCATATTGACGTGGGCTATTCGGCGATGCCATAGCCAACCCGCGTCAGCCTTTCCGAAAAGACACATCGGGCCTGTAGTGGTTTTCCCCGAAAAGTCCACCACGTACAGGTCGTTTTCGACATATCCCACGAAAGCGACTTTTAGAGACTTGCTCCACAAGAGTACCACCAAATCAGCATCAATGTAAACTGCAAAGCCCATCTTACCAAGGGCACGAACTGAAAGTAAGTTGTACCCGAGGGTCTCAACAAGCATGACGTCCACGAGAGAGATATCGTGAGCCACCACAACTTTGCCGAGACCCAATACCTCAGATTTTGACTTGTCACCATAGGAGACGGTTATGTGATCAAGGTTTGGCCGCATCTCCGTGATGATCTCCTTGCTTCCGGTCATATGACTCGTGCAACCGCTATCGAGCACCAATTTAGAACCACCGGAAGCATAGCCCTGCAAGAAAATTACTTCTTGGTTTTAGGTACCCATTTTTCAATGGGTCCTATCATGTTAGTAACAAGGGTCTTGGGAACCCAAATAGACCAAGGAATGTAAGAATCATAAGGCCCTACATAACTAGCATAGACATCACCATAACAATCACAATATAGTTCAAAGTTAGGATTGTTGATCCCTGCAAAACCATCATAATTAGTCTTGTCATTGGTAATGTTGCTAGTCTTCGATTGAGCAGTCTTGCTCTTCTTCTTCTTCTTCTTCTTCTTGTTTTTCTTGCTCTTTATCTTGGGTATGTAACCAAGACCTTCTTTACTATTGTTTGTCCTTTGCCTGCTCAGTATCTCATCAATATCCCCTTTACCTTTGTGTTGAGAACTTCTTGCAAGATCTTCTTTTCCAGAGGATGAGGTGGAGGTACTTGGCACATCATACCGCTTCAATTGAGTTTGGAGCTGGTCATGAGACTCATTTAAAGTAGAATGATCACTCTTCAATGCCTTGTGAGCACTTTCAAGATTATCAAACTTCTCCAAAAGTCTAGCATGAACAGCCCCAAAGTCAATCTTTTCTTTCTTTAGTTTCTTTACCTTAGCAAGAGCATGGTCACGTTCTTTAATGAGCTGAGATACAACTTCTTCTTGTGACTCCTCAAGGGATTCGAGTCTTTCTTCCAAAGATACTCGAGCTTCCTCTTCCTCTTCCAAGGCATTCTTCAACGAAGCTATCTCCAAGGTATATTCTCTTTCAATTCTGCCATTTTCTTCAAGGAGATCTTCGGCTTGAGCAAGTTGACTCATAAGAGCATCAAAATGGAGTTTGTGCTCACCTTGTAGGTTAGTGAAAAAAGTATCCAAGGCAATAACTTCTTCTTTCATTTCAAGACTGTCATGATCATTCATATCCAAAATTATGTTAGTCTTAGGAAATGAAGAGCTAGAAGTAGATACCTCGGACCCTCTTGCCATTACGCAAGTGGCGTTGTTGTTGATGGCGTTCTCGTTCGGTGAGTCGAAGAGAGATGAGGGAGTCGATGTGGTGGCTATAGCAGCCACCTCGCGGGAACTATCATCATCCTCTTCATCTTCACTTGCGGAGGAGTATTCCTCTTGAGCTACCAAGACAATCTTGGGTTGCTTCTTGAAAGGACCATTTTTCTTAATAAATGGCTTCTTCTGAGGTGCTTTAGATTTATCTTTAAGAATGAGCCTGCCACCATTGTCTTCTCTATTTTGATATGGACACTCGGCTACAAAGTGCATTCTATCTCCACAGTTGAAGCAAGTTCTCAATCTTGGGCCACTTTCTCTTCTTCCATTTGACTCGTTCTTGCGCTCAAGGTCAGACTTGGCTTTGGCAGGGTCCTTCCAAAAGTTCCTTGCATAGAATGCCATGTACTCACCATGAGCACGTTTGACCTCATCGGGGCAGTCCATGGATACCCCCTCAAAAGCTCCTTCATCTTCCTCTTGCTCAACAACATTGGCTTTGAGAGCCACATTGACACCCTTTTGCATTCCAATGGCCCGATCACGGGCATCTTCAGAATTCTTTGCCGCCACTTTGAATGATGCCATTTCTTGCATGACTTCGCTAGATGTCATTTGATGATAGTTGTGTCTACCTTGCAGGCTCTTCAAATCCGTTGGCTCGAAAGGCATTAAGGCACTCACATATTTTCTTTTTATCCATGCATCATCAATGTGAGTGGCCCCATGCTTTCGAAATGTTGTTGCGATGCCCTTGAGTCTTCTATACATGTCCTCATGGTTTTCACCATCCAACATGTAGAATCCCTCAGCTTCATTACTAAGGGCATCATACATGTTTCTTCTCATTCTTTCATTTCCAACGAAAAGGTCCGTAAGAGCATCCCACGCCTCTTTAGCTGTGTTGAGATGTTCAATGTGTGGCATGTCCTTGGGACCTACACCCAGCTGTATCATGTGGAGAGCGGTAGCATTCAACTGGCTATCCACAACTTCCCTTCTCGTTAGATTGGTTTGATTTCCAATATGAATACCTTCTTCAATAATCCTCCACAATTCAATAGAGGAGCTGCAAATATGAGATTTCATTAGGAATTGCCATTGATTAAAAGAGGATGCAGTGAGCTTGGGTGGATCACCCCTATTGTTTATATGAGGATGAGGGATAGGTGGGTCGGGGGAATATACGTGGCGAACCTCACTATATTCCTCCTTACCACTTCCCTTTTTGGAGGTGGAACCATTAAGTTTTTCACCTTCCACATCATCATCCTTGGATCTGGTGTTACCCTTTTCCTTAGATGATGGTGTGGGAGCCTCATAGGAGGATGGAGATGGGGCTATGGATGATGTAAGGCGAGCAATTATTTGATTCATCTCCTCCATCTTGGCCTCAAAGGATTTCAACAAGGTTGTTTCCAACGACTTGAGATCATCCATTGTGACCTTATCCACAGCCTCATTTCCATCATCCTTGGTACCCATACTACTCTTAGGCGGTTAAGCCCGAATTAAGAGCCGAGGCTCTGATACCAATTGAAATGGATCGTATGGGCACCTAGAGGGGGTGAATAGGTGCTACACCAATTTTTAATTCTTTTTCAATTTTAGGCTTAGCACAAAGGGTAAATTCTCTGGATAAACTATTAGGTGGAATTTCCCTATATGCAAACCTATCTACTACCAAGTAAAGAGCGAGTGGAAGAGGAACGAGTAAACCGAAGTGAAGCACGCGGACACATGATTTGTTTGACCGCAGTTCCTTCCTTGTTAAGGGGAGTACGTCTGCGTTGGAGGGGTGGGCGGTACTAAGACCACCACGCCACAAAAGGCCTCACCCTGTTCTCCGATGGATCTCGCCACAACAGGCCTGATCCACCTTCCACTATAGGTACCCTTCGAGGCGGGCACCGGTGCCTTTACACAACTAGCGGGGCAACAACTCCACAACAACTTAGAGGCTCCCGAAATGACAACAAGCTGCCACAAGAACAAACTTATCAAATACAATAAACAAGATCTAGGTATTGACAAGAATACTAGATCAGGAATTTCTCCAAGTGAATAGAGAGGAGTTGAAGCGCTTGATTCTTGATGATGATGATGAACTTCTCCTCCTTCAATTCCACCAAAGATCAAGACCTTCGGGTGGTTGAAGTGGGAGATCGAGAATGAGATCTCTTGCACAATGTCTGGTCAATTTTGAATGAATCAAGAGTTCTGAATGTTGGGGAAGAAGGGGTATTTATATCCCCTTCAGAAACCAGCCGTTGCACACTTTGGGGGCCGGATTATCCGGCCCAAGTGAGGGCCGGATTATCCGGCCCGGGGAAAACACCGCCCCAGACTCGGAATATCCGACAGAAAGTCCGACCCCTATCAGAGAGACGCGCTGAGCTTGCCCTTGATCAACTTCTAGGGGCCGGATTATCCGGTCCTATGTGAGGGCCGGATTATCTGGCCTGGGTAAGAAAAACCGCCCCAGTTCGGATTTTCCGAGAGAAAATCCGACCAGATATCGTGCGACGCGCCTTGGCCCCTTTTGCTCGAAAACTGGGGGCCGGATTATCTGGCTCGTGCGACACCCGGATTATCCGGCCTGGGGAGGAAAAACCGCCCCAGTTCGGATTTTCCGGGAGAAAATCCGACTGGACACCGAGCGGCGCGCCTTGGCTTCCTTTGAGAGATGAGGTAGGCTGGATTATCCGGCCCATGGTGGGGCGGATTATCCGGCCCCCTCAAAACTTCCTGCACACTTAGCGCACATGAATAGTCTCCATAGTATTGTTATCTAACACGCAAAACATAGGAAAACATGAAATGTTCTTTCAATAGTAAACCCCTTTATTATTTGCCTTCAGTCTCGCACTTGCACTAGAGTACAAATAATCTAGCTGCATTGCTAATAATCATAAACCATATCTCATATGTGTTTATTGATCATGCTTGCTCATGGAGGACTTCCTGTCCTAAATTTGTTTTACCAGATTCATAAGGTCATGTTTGGCGAATCATTAATTTCAACTGTTTTAACATTCACACCATTATCATATAATGTGTCATAGCATTTTGGTGACAACGTGAGACTTCTGTTTTCTAGTATATATAATGACGATTAATCAGTCAATACAACTTTCAAGATGTTATGTATAACTATAAAACACACTTAGTCGAAAGTCGAACTTTCTTTAAACCAAAATTATACTGCTAATACTGAATTATCCTAATACTTCTACATCTATGTAGATTCAATCAAAGTGCAATATTTTCACTTTGATGTATAGCCACGCTTTCACTGCGTTCAAACTTAACTCTGATTCAGTGATTGATTCAGAAATCACTATAGAATCTTTGTTCTTTACAACTAAGAACGTGGGTCTCATTATACCAAGTATAAACAACATGGGTTTTACCTTGAAAAACTATGGCCAAGGCATAGTTCATGCAGTGCATCCCTTTTCCTTGTTTTAACCATTGCCGTAAATGCCGAGTCTTTACTCAGATGCTACTCCTAGTCACACAAGTAAGATATTTTATTCTTTGCTTGTTTTCCATTCTAAATTGCTTTCAAAATCTCAACCAGATCCTTCTGAACACTTTCACATTTCTCCAAGCATTTTGACATTTAATGTTCATTAAACATCCTAATATAATCACATAGATCCTCTATATTTAATTTTAGTTAAATTTCATCCATCTTTTGATCTAATAACTCCTAATACCACACACATTGTTCACTAATATGTCAATTACATATTCAAGAACATTGTTATGCTCCCACTCAAATATTTCAACAATATTTGATATTCTAGGATGTCACTCATCTCCCACTCAAAAATGTCATCCATATATTCTATTTGGAAAACTTCTTATCTCCCACTCAACTTGTAGGATTTTCTTGATAATTCTAGCAAATCCAAAATTCTTTGATCTTACATCAAATCAAGAATTTCTGCTACAAGACTTTAGAAATTCCGGATTGGTCAAAACTTGCATGTTGTAGTAGTTACAACCTTTTTCTTCATTCTTTTAAATACTTTATAGTTTTGATTAGTCCTTTGCCAATTTCACGACTCCAAGTCATTTATTGTACTTGGGTCCATTAATCTTTCTTTGTAGTTCATAGGTATGTCTTATTCCGATAATAGGACAAGTGAATCAAGAATGATATTTTGCAAATGGCAGAACAAATTC
This sequence comes from Avena eriantha, assembly GCA_910589775.1. Taxonomy (NCBI): domain Eukaryota; kingdom Viridiplantae; phylum Streptophyta; class Magnoliopsida; order Poales; family Poaceae; genus Avena; species Avena eriantha. Next base: position 19,725,595 of record OU342740.1, read on the forward strand.
TTGAATCCTACTTTTAAAGTATTAGCTGAAACTTTAGCTTACACTTATACCCTTCCACTAACACTTCTATGAGAAAACAATTTCTCAAAGAAGTACCATGTTGAGACAATGCAAACTTTGTCTTCTTCGGGTATTAGTTTGGAATTTGTATTCATAGTCTTACTAAGAATGTACCACGCATACTTACTATGTGTAACGATCTCGAACTATCGAAATCTCTAGAAACTCGAGTTTGCCATATCTCATATGGTGCTGTTTCTGGAATCTTTAGATGTTCCTAATACTTTTGAGTGTTTACTAATTCGATCTCTAACTCTAATCCCTAACTTAATCCATCCAAAGATCATTTGGACCATATGTATCTTATACACTATAATTATTATGTATTATACATATCAATACTATTTGATTAGTCCAATCACCATAATTCATGAAACTGTTTTTCACAAGTCCCTTATATGCTAGTTTTCTGTTAACTTGAATTTGAAATCACTTGGATCAAATCGTAAAGACTTTGGAATTCTTGTTAATCTTATATCCATTTCATTCTATCCTTTTAATAATTCAAATAGTTTCAAACTTGTGTTTCATTAAGTAAATACACATATTTACTTAAACTCACAAAATAATGATTTCCACTATCTATTGAAAAGCAATACATCATATGTATGAAATTCAACAATTCTTCGTATATCACCGTTTTACCAGAATGTGGAGTTTTAGTCATTCTGCCCAATGAGGCATGGTTTTGCAAAGTCTCTAGATCATATCTAAGACTCCGATTTTCATAAACATGCAATCACCATAATGACTTAAACAATAGTGTTATTCAATATTTAGACTTGAATATCTTTTGGCAATTTGCATAAACGTCCTTTTATCATACATATAAAGACTAGAATAACTTGATTATAATCCCAATGTGAATCATAAAATAAATTATTTATAAAAATGGAACAACTAAATTGTTTCTTATTAACATGAATAACCGTCTTGCAATAAGCAAGACACACTAATAAGTTTCACAAACTTGATTACAAAGCTGTTATTCAAATCTATTAATCCTGATGATAAACTTTGAGGGAAGGAGTGTTGTCGGCCATCAACTAGCTTGCTTGTCGTCATCACGCCCTCAGCGCCTTGTTCCATTCAGTAACTCTCACGTAGAGGGTCTTGTTTTCAATAAAACAAGATTGAGTATCCAATACTTGAATACTGCATAAGTGTTTCATGTAAACATTTATTACTTGTATATCATATATACTCTTTCTGTTGACGATGATCCCAACTTTGGGTTTGACCTTGGTGAAGGTATCACGATGGTCATGAAGAATCGTATCTTCTCTACCGTCAGATTCATCAGGGAAATCTTCTAGGGGTTCACAAAGTATGTAGAGGAGATGGTTTTCTATGAGGATCTTTCTTAGGCATTGGTACCAGTCGATGAATTTGACTCATCTAACTTAAGTTTATTCCCGTTCATTAATGGACCAAATATGTCCTGAACTAAAGGAATGGCCATAATCTACAAGACATTTGCAAAAGGACTTAGACCAAGTTCATAATATGAAGTTAAAATTTGTAATCTTATTAATAAACATACTCGCACTTAAACTATCATACATAAAGACAGTTTAGTGACTACACGACCCCTTTACACCACATCATCCCCGATCATCATAGCCTTTGATGTGGCTGCCAGGGTGGACCATATCCGTCGATCACATCATCCATGTGACTCATGCTTGATCTTTCGATCTTTGTGTTCCGAGGCCATGTCTGTACATGCTAGGCTCGCCAACCCAACCATAGTGTATTCGCTGTGCATAAATGGCTTGCACCCACCGTATGCGAATGTAGATATGTCTAGCACCCGATCATCATGACCTACTTCATAATGACGAACTTTCTTGGTGGTGCACACTAATGAGAGAATACTATGTTGGTATTAATTAGGGGGGATCATCCTATTTAAATGCTACAGTTGTGTATCTAATACTTGCACTCAAACAAGATGCATACAAAGATTAAACCATACCTAATCAAAATGTGACGTGACATGGTTGTTTTCGTGCTCCATGATCTCCATCATGTGCTCTGGTTCGATACCAAGTCCACGACGCCACCGGTCTTGCCGTTCATCTTCACGGTGACTACTACTATACGTCTTAGTAATAGGAAAAGTAAACTACCTTACCCCATTCATGACTGCAACCATATCACATCATTCATTGCAACATAAAGTTAGACACCTCTACTCTATCTATTGCATATTTTACGTGGTTGTTTAGGCTTTCAAAATAGAACCGTTTCTACCTACGAACTTCCAACCACAACATGGATACATGTAACACCCTCAAATCAGCCCTATGCAAGTTTTAGCGTTTCCCGCCAAACCCGCATAGAAATGATTCAAAGATGCCCACCAGGCACTTGCGTGCAGGTGGAAAACGAAGTAATATCATTACACAATAGTCCACGATGGAACCCACAGAACATACATATACAACAACGACTCCATGAGTCACAAATACAAATATACAATACAAAGATCCAAATCACTTTGAAAACGATACAACATCTGAGTACGGATAAGATGCAAATGGGACTAAGAGCCCTAAAGAATAACCAATGGTGTCCATAACCCTGCCCAGGCCAAGCCGGAAGGGTAACCCTGCTAATGACGTCGATCTCAAACCTGCTAAACAAAAGGAGTGCCGACAAAGGGCAAAGGAAAAAAGGGAGCGGCCAGTACTGAGGCCAGTACACGGCGAGTCTAGAATTCGACGGCTCTCGCCTACATAGGTATGGTGGACTAAAGCGGCAGCGAAGCGGGCACTAAACAACCTATAGAGACTCGATACAACTGTCGGCTATCAGAGAGAGGTAAGAAATACCTATGCGGGAGCAACCTGATGCTAACACCAATCATACCCATCCTGGCATTTACCCCTCGAGACCAAACAAGGAAGTCAAACCGAGAAACTCACGCAGTTGGCAGTTTTATTCATTCCATTATAGTTGCAACACTTACTAGTCAGGTATAGATAGCATGAGTCATCCTGATATCATAAGTAGTAGACAATTTTAGTTAATCATTCCATTGTAGTTGCAATACTTACTAGTCAGATACAATTAGCTAGATATATCCCAAATCCAGCAGTTGTTGGCACTTTTATTTACTCATTCCATTATAGTGAAACTGATTACTAGACATGTCAAAGTCAAATTTATAGTACTACTTTAGTTATGGTTGTCTATGATCGAGATAATGTGCTCCAAGTCGTCCATAACCGTGGAAACGGCTTTCAGAAAGATTTACCCTGTGGGGGTGAACAAATAGCAACACACACGATCAACCTCAGAAAAACTAAATAAAAACCCAACACGGCTTTCACGACAAAGTAATCACAAGATTTATAAAATATTTCAGGGGGGCACCCCAATAAGCTACCCACAACGAAATTGGCTGGCTCCAAGACGGACCCAGGGTTTGTGACGACGGCGATAAATGACTGGAAACCTGAAAGTGTGACTGGGCTTGTTGATACAGCATAAACGTGGCACGGGGTTCCTAAACAATACAGGCTCTCCGTGCACAATCGTAAATAAAGCAGTAACGCATGGCATAAGTATAGGATAGTACTAAAGCCTCAAACTAGTTTGTGGCCCCAAGAAATAATAAATGAATCAAGCTCTCGCTAAGGGGATTCATGGTCCCACATGCGGATAGTGCGATAGTCAAGAAACAGGTATCAAGTACTCGGGGCCTACGGGACACAAGTGAGCGTGCAGGAACCAAACAACATCTATTGCCCACCGGTGCCTCTGCATTAGTTATATCTATTCCCAGCATTTTATTGAACAATTTATAATTAAAGCCATGATCATCTCCAACATTAAACATGTGCCAACCTTCCAATAATAGTGGAACGACAACGACACAAAGCAGCACCTGAGCTAGCAACTACGACTCGCAAGGCCGACTATCTATCAAACAACAGGCAATAGGATATGTCCAAGGCAATACAGAGGTCGCAAGGAATATAAATGGTGCACGAAAACTAAATCATCGCAACATGGATAGCAATAGATCAATATGAGGAATAAAGACTATAAATGCAAATAGTTAGAAAGAGGGAGATTGCTCGCTTGGGAAACACTTTTGAAGATACATATCTGAAGGACTTGTCGATACTCACATCAACTGAACGACCTAATCCACAAAGAACCAAAGCACTAAAAGAAACACCGAATGCACTATTTAATACTATGGCAGACGATCGGGCATGATGCATGTATGATGTATGACATGGCAAATGTGCAATGCAATTAGGCAATATTAAGCGGGACCGGGTCCTGACAATTAATTAGAAGGTTCAAGTTATTTAGGTACCCCGCAATTTAAATGTTGACTTAACAAGGCAAAACACGGCATCAGTTCGCTATACAAATTTAAATGGAGACAATATAGAACTAGATTCGCTCGCATATCGTCTCCATATTTAATTATTAGGTGAATCGATGAAATAACCTGGACCCATAAAATATGTATGCAAGCATGTACAATTTAATATGCAACAATTTATATAGAGGCAATTTATAAAATAGGGGCTCAGATCGGAATCACACATTAGTATTCGGTGATCTTGGTTCGATGTGGTTCGGGTCTTGGCGGGATCGATATTCGAGCACCGGGAACGGGCCTTGAAGAGGTGCAATACCTTCATCTTCAGTTCCAGGAAGAAGATCTTGAAGTCCATGTGGGTTATCTTCTGATTCCAACTTGATAGTCGGTGGCGGACTCGAATGTCGATGATGGTGCGCTGCAAATCTCGGTGTTTGGCAAAACCGGAACATAAAAGACAAAAAACAGATGCTTTTCGTTCAAGCACATCTTGGGGAGATCTTGGGATCACCTCGGTTTAGGATGGGGTGTAGCACGGCAAGGAGGCGTGCTTGGCGGCAACTGCGGGAGATACTGGAGCAGAGCAGGGACAAACAACAGGGGATAACACGAGCGGACTAACACGAACCCCACGAGGACTCAGGAACAAACAAAGGCATCGGAGCTAGCTCTTGCAACTAGTCCTGAAGGAAAAACAAAAGCAGTATGACGTGCTCGGAGTTGAAGAAGACATGGACGAGCGCAGGAGGCCATATCAACACCGAAGATGCTGCAGGCGGAGGTCAACATAGCACAGACAGAGAGGGCTCCGTTCGTTGGTGAGCATGGCGGATGGCGTCTGGACGCGGGGCAAAACCGGCGAGGTCGGGGACAAGGTCATGGCAAGAAGAAGAGGCGTGGGAATAGCGGCGCTGGGTGCACGGCACAGGTCGAGGGATCGAGGCCAGTGACGCTGGTCATGCAGCGTAGGTCGAGGGATCGAGGCCAGTGACGCTCACAAAGGACGAAGGCGAGGGGCTCGACCTCGCGTTGAGGCGGAGGACGCTGGCGGCAACTGCAAGCAAGGGCTGGCGGCCGGAGAGGGGTAGAAGGCGACGTGGTGTGCTGGCGCGGCCATCGACGGCCATGGGGTCCGGCGATGAAGCGGCTGGCGGAGCTTGCAGAGAGGGCATGGCCGTTGATGAGGAAGGGGCCGGAGAGGGAGGTGGTCAATGAGAGAGGAGGCATAGAAGATTCAGGCGGTGGCGGCGCCATTAATAGAGAGGATTGCGGCGGTGCCCTGGGGCTCGCAGCGGAGAAGAGGCGAGGTGTTTGGGCTTGGAGTCGACGGATTCGAGCAGGGCTCGCGCGCGGCGGGACCCGGGACGGGGAAGGAGGCCGGGGCTGGCAGAGAGCTGGACAGCGAGAGCGGCAGCCTTGCGGGAGATCGAGGGAGGCGGTCTCATGCGGTTGAGAACGAGGTACGGGGAGAGGGGCGACCGGGGATCACGGGGTGGGGCCAGGACTCACGCGGGGTACGCGATGGTGGTGTCGCGATGCAGGGCTGGGGCTGGGCGCATCGGGTCGGTCGGGGCAGGGTAGCATATGCGGGGTGGCGTGGTCGCGATGCGTCCTAGGAAGTGTGTCGCGCATTGCGGTGTACCACAGGGCTGCGTGCGATGTGGTGGTGGGGCCAAGCGGTTAGCGTGCAGGGTTACGCGCGCTGCATGGTGAGTGCGGCGGCGACGGCTGGAAAGGGTAGGGTTTGGTTTTAGTGTTAGGGTTTTGGGTGGTCTAGGGTTTCGTTAAGGTTTAGCCGGGTAGTAGGTGGTCTGGCCGGTTCGGCCTCTAGCCTGACCCGCGGACCGCCTCCCGGTGAAAATATTTATTTGCTTATTTTATTTTATTTTAAAAATACAAAACATTTTGTAAATAGGTTATAGTCAAATAAAAGTTATCTAGAAACACCAGGATTTTGATTTGAAATAAAGATGGGGGATATCTAGAAAACAAAGATAGGCTTGTGGAAAATAATTTTAGACGAACAAATGCATGCAGACATGGAGATGCTCAAATGCAATATGGCATCATAACACGAGCATGCGATCATGATGATGCACAAAGATATAACAACGAGCTATTTTTTAGTAGTGGTTTTAGCCAGGGTGCTACAATACAATAGTTGTCTCTACTACAACCCTTTTGGGCCTTCCGTTGTACATGCTATATCAACTACTGTGAAAGCGATAGACACCCGCTAGCCACTTATACGGTACAAGTCGTATGTCTAGCGTGGAACCAGTCTTGCATAAGATTACGCGTAAGGTGGGTCTAGGCCACTTCATCTCACAGTACCACGATATAAACAAATACACGCGGGAAGGTAACAACTATGGTATCAATGCCCACACTCTGCATGTGTCTATCCGTACTAGCATACTAACCATAGATCAGGCTCTGATACCACCCTAGGGTTTCCACAACAGATAACAAAAAAATTACTACACCGAATGCCCTAATTTCCCAAGGGTATATTTAGAAGTAATGCAGCAACGGAGGAAGACAACGGTAACATACCTTTGAAGAGCGAGAAAGCGTTACGCTCATGTAGGAGCGTGGATGATGTAGTCGTACCCGTCCGACCTCAAGGTCGTGAAGCTCCTCACACGTCTCCTCTTGTCCAGGTCCTTGCACGACGGCTCGATCGCTACAAGTGCAGCTCCCCTTACTTATCACACACATACGGTGCAATACAATGACTCTCGAATTTCTGATCCCTGTTGAGGTTGCGGAAGTAGACCTCCTGGCAGAATTCCTACAGCACAATGGCGTGCCGCATCGGTGTTGACTTTGCATGTACAGTCCTTTCCCTAGGACCGTGCCACCGCAATGACGACTGAGAGAGAGGGGATATTTCTCTAAGGAAATACTTTCCTTAGAGAATATCTTATTGGTGTGTTTTAATCCTCTCATGGGCACTGATGGCTCAATGCATGGCACCCAGAAAAGTGCTGGTGCGGTGTTGATGTAGAACTCGTTGGGAACCCCAAGAGGAAGGTATGATGAGCACAGCAGCAAGTTTCCCTCAGTTATGAAACCAAGGTTTAATCGAACCAGTAGGAGCAATGAAACACCCTAAAGGAGTTGCTAGCTGATCCTTGGCAGGGCACACTACCGGTGCTAGTAGCAACGTGGAGACCTGCACAACACAACCACAGAACTTTGTCCCCAACTTGCGATGAGGTTGTCAATCTCACCGTGTTTTGCGAAAAACAAAGGATTAAACGTATCGAATGGAAAGAAATAATAGTTTGCAGAAAGTAAACACAAAGAAGTAAACAGTTGTAGATTGTATGTAAAGAAAAAGGACCGGGATCCATAGTTCACTAGAGGTGGCTCTCCTTAAGATAGATAACATGCTGGGTGAACAAATTACAGCAGGGCAATTGACAAACACCGAGAAAGCAATACACGCATATACTAATCATCTTGACTCCTTTGAGACTTGATTGGGCATTACAACATTATACATAGACCGCCATCCAACTTCATCTATGACTAATAATCCACCTTCAGGTTATCATCCGAAACCCCTCCAGTATTAAGTTGCAAGCAACAGATTATTGCTTTACGAACTGCGTGTAAAGTAAACAATACGATTGTTCTATGAACAAAGGATTGTTGTTTTCTCCCTAGTAGCAACAGCACATCTAGTACCTTAGAGATTTCTGTCACTTTCCCAGATTACCAGAGGCATGAACCCACTATCAAGCATAAATACTAACTCTTGGAGTTGCTAGCATCTACTTGGCCAAGATAACTACTAACAACGGAAAGCATGCAAGATCACAAATAACAAAGACATGATAGAATCAATAATCAATCTGAAATAGCATCCCAATATCCATCGGATCCCCACAAACACAACATGCAGAATTACAAATAGATGATCTTGATCATGAACGGAGCTCACAAGATCTAAACATGAAAGCACAAAGGAGGAGAACCAGCCATCTAGCTACTACATGGATCCATAGTCCAAGGATGAACTACTCACGCATCACACCGGAGGCTTGCATGGTGATGAAGAAGGCCTCCAGGGTGAATTCCCCTCTCCGGCAGGGTGCCGGGAAGAGTTTCAGATCCCTCCCGATCTAGGGATGGAGATGACGGCGTCTACAGACTATTTCGTGGATTTTTGATCAGGTACTTAGGGTTTTCGTCCCGAGGGCAATATATAGGCGGAAGGAGAGGTCGAGGGGGTGCCGAGAGCGGCCACACCACCCCCTGGCGCGGGCCAGGCCTGGCCGCGCGGCCAGGTGGTGTGGTGGCTCCCTGGCCCTTCTACGTCTCGTATTCTAGCACTTGATGACTTCCGGAAAAATAGGCACTTTGGTTTTTGTCCCGTCCAATTCCGAGAATATTCATTTTCTGACTTTCCTGGAACCAAAAACAGCAGAAAACAGGCAGCTAGCACTGTGGCTCTTGTAATAGGTTAGTCCAAGAAATCATATGAAAAGTACTCCAAAGTTGGAACAAAACACAAGAAAGTGTCTAAAACCAAGCATGGAACATCAAAAATTATAGATACATTTGCAATGTATCAGCATCCCCAAGCTTAACTCATGCCCGTCCTCGAGTAGGTAAGTGATAAAAAGAAAGAATAATTTTTGAGGTGACATGCACCATCAAAGACTTGATCAAAGTATTTGCAAAGCATTCAAAGCTGGGATCATAGTACTTCAATCATAGCATGAAAGACAAAGTTCTAGCAATAAGCAAAGAAACTATGATGCAACATGAAAAGGCACAAACAAAAGATTCATGAATAACAATGCTTTGCAAGACGTTTGTTTGTTTCACATAAAGAAAAGATAGCATAGTAGTATTCAGCTTGTCACTCATAGAGTAGCAAACATAAATGCATAGGACACCTTCAAAGTTTATAAGAGTGACTAGATACAAATAGTTTAAAACAAGCAATATCCAAGCTATGCATCAATCAACTAGTCTTGGGACAATGCACATAGAACTAAGAATGGCCACTATGCTCTCAAAGTAAGTGCATAAAGATATAAGGTGGAGACTCAATGTAATGGTGGAAGAAAAGCCTTTATAAAAGGAAGTAGGGATTCAAGTCTCATAAAGAGCTTCCAAAAATTATGGTACTTATAGCTTTCAGCTCTCATTGCCCCTATCATAAGCATCTTTAAGTGGTTAAGGTTAAAGTGACACAACTAAGAGGATATGCTTGACAAGTTATAAACCAAAATCTCATGCCCCTTACTTACGAAGACCGATCCTCATGCTACTCAACTTCAGTCACGAGTAAGCTCTTGTCATTGTAAGTATATGTGTATCATTAAGAACCGCCAACGGGGTACCCCTTGCACTTGATACGAGAGTTTTCCCATAATCAAAATGACAAGGCAAGCAGACAATGAGCATCTCAGCGATCTTTTTATTTGCTATTTGCATAGGTTTTTATTGAGGATGCTTCATAGAGTGCTCATTATGGTGATGCTGCAAGTTTCCACCATGATTAGGCATGGCTTAGGCTAGCGGCCCAGGCGTTTCTCTAACACACATACAAACTCCATGATCTTACAAGTTCCACTTTTATTTCACACCGCCGGGATCCGTAAGCAAAAGAACATGATATCAACGGGGTACAAAGTACAAGTGCAATGTTGAAAGCGTTCCCCATGAAACATGGTTCTGCTAATTTCAACTTATAAAGCGCAAGCATATACGCAACAAAGAAGCACCCAATGGTTCAAGTTTATTAGATGCAAAAAGTAAAGTGTGCCATCAAGTTCGTGAGAGCTTTAATCACTAGTTTTCTCATAACAAGTTTAATTTGGAAGGTAAACAAAAGCATGAATATACTTGGAATAGCATAAGCTAGTAGGTAGGTATGGTGGACTCTTTGGAATAACTTGGTTTAGAGAGTTGGATGCATGAGTGGAACTCATACTTGGTTGTGGAGGCTAGCAAAAGACTAGGAGCGACAAACTAAGAGAGCTATAATGGCCATAATCATGCAGAGCGACAAAACATCATTGATCAAAGCATAAAGTGACACTACAAGTTGAAAACTAAAGGATCATAAAGGCTATGGTGACTTGATATAGTCATAACATGGTGTGAGCATGTGCCAAGTCAACCCAAATAAAGCATCAAAGGAGAATACCACTATACTATGCTTTAATATGCTAAAACAACGCATGATTCATCCAAGGCACATTAAGAAATCTCAATTGTTTATAACAAGTCATGCTACAGCAAAGAATACTAAGCATAAATCCAAAACAATATCAAGCATGGCATGACAAAGCATAGGCCACAGTCAGAAACGAGCTCTTTTTACCACATAAGCATGAACTTTCCTACTCTTTTCCAAACCAAACCAAACTATTTGCAAACCAATGTATGGAAGAGGGGGTCCAACCAATTTATTCAGAAAACTAAGAAAAACAAGCAAAATAAAAACCAAAACGAAAACAAAAAAGAAGACGCTCCAAGAACAACACAACTGTGCATGAAACAATAAAAATGAAGCGTTTAGAAGAAACCTGGGATTTTTATTGATGAAGAAGGAGATGCCTTGGGCATCCCCAAGCTTTGACGCTTGTACTTCTTGGATATTTCTTGGGGTGACACACGTGGCATACCCAATCTTGAGCTTTAGTCCATCCTTCATCTCATTACTCATTCCTTCCATACACCTGAATTTTTTTCCTTCATACAAAACTTCACACAATCTTTATTACTCCCTCCGATCCATATTACTTGTCATTGGAATAGATGTATCTAGTACTAAAACATGTCTAGATACATCCATTTCTATGACAAGTAATATGGATCGGAGGGAGTAGCAACATTAGTGCACTTAAGATAAATAAGTCTTAAGGTTCAGTTCCAACACCAAATAAACTTACATTAGAACACTATCTACTGTAGCACTTCCCTCAAAAAGCTCAATTCCCCAAAAGAACTCAAAAAGGAACTCACAAGAAGCAAATGCAGAAAATGGCAGAAATCTATCAAAACAGACCAGCAGGTAAAGGCGATTTTTTTCGAAGATCTTATATTGCTCAAATCAAAAAGTGTTTAACTAAAGAAAGTTAGATAACAACCTGAGTCAGAATCACAAAAAATTACAGCTCAATCCGACGTACATAGCTCTCTCACGAATATTTACGGTGAAGCACAAAAATCTGTTTCGGGACAGCAACTTTCCCAATCATTACTTCTCTCTCATTAGAGGTTACTCTTGGCACAAAAAGCAAATAAAAATGATAAGGAGAGGTTATTACAGAGGTAATAACTTCCAAGACTCAACTAAAACTTTTGGGTTATCTCCCAATAAGTACTTTTCTATAACGCCTTTAAGTTAGGCATAAGAAGCAAGAAAAAGAATCAAGTATTCTCAAATAAAGAAGCATTAAGATCAATACCAGAAATATTTTCAATAAGGCAAGGTATATCATCCAAATAATTCTAGAGGATCCTCTCGCAATGCTCTTAGATTCACTATTCTCATCAAAAGGGTTTGCATGAACAATCCAATCAAGATTCTTTTCTATGGCATCATGTATTGCTACTAGTTTGAAGGGTATTGGTATCTTAGGTTCCTCCCCATTAAGTTCGGTTTTGTTCATATTTTATCGTGTACCAACAACATCTACACATGAGCCTAGCATATTGAAACGTTCAAAGACTTTTCTAGCTTCCTTGGCAACATCATAAAACTCCTTAAACAAAGTTTCTAGAATAAAATCCCTCTTTTCAGGGCCTTAAATTTCTTTAAGCTTAAGAAACATTACTTGCATTAAGGGGTTGAGGTTAACAAACCTAGCTTCTAACATGTGAATTAAAGAAGCTGCAGCAATCTCATAGTTTGGAGCAAGTTCTGCAAGGGATCTATCCTCAGTATCCTCATGTTTACTAACATGATTAAAGAATTCTTCAATATTATCTTTCCCAATTATAGAACCACTACCAATTGAAAGGTCTTTCAGGTTGAATTTGGGGATCAACATGGTGAGCTAAGGAAGGGGTGACAACTAAAGGAGACCTAATTTTTGTGTGTTTTTGAAATAAGAAAGCAAACTAGTAAAACTAATTTTTTGTGTGTTTTTGAATAACAAAAGAAGCAAACAAAGCAAAAAGAAAACTAAGCAAAACAAAAACCACAAAGTAAAGAGATTGGTTATGAGGGACTCCCCTTGTGAAGATGTCCTTGACTCCCCGGCAACGGCGCCAGAAAATCGGTGTTTGCCGTGGGAGGTTCTTCTTCTTTAATCCTCCGGTGTGAATACCTTTAACCTTTCTTCCTCGGCAACGGCGCCAGAAAATCGCTTGATGGCTCAATGCACGGCGCCCAGAAAAGTGCTGGTGCGGTGTTGATGTAGAGCTCGTTGGGAACCCCAATAGGAAGGTATGATGAGCACATCAACAAGTTTCCCTCAGTTATGAAACCAAGGTTTAATCGAACTAGTAGGAGTAAGGAAACACCCCAAAGGTGTTACTAGCTGAGCTTTGGCAGGGCGTACTACCGGTGCTAGTAGCAACGTCGAGACCTGCACAACACAACCACAGAACTTTGTCCCCAACTTGCGATGAGGTTGTCAATTCACCGTGTTTTGCGGAAAACAAAGGGTTACACGTATCGAATGGAAAGAAGTAATAGTTTGCAGAAAGTAAACACAAAGAAGTAAACAGATGTAGATTGTATGTAAAGAAAAGGACCGGGATCCATAGTTCACTAGAGGTGGCTCTCCTTAAGATAGATAACATGCTCGGTGAACAAATTACAGCGGGGCTATGGAGAAACATCGAGAAAGCAATACATGCATATACTAATAATATTGACTCCATTGAGACTTGATTGGGCATTACAACATTATACATAGACCGCCATCCAACTGCATCTATGACTAATAATCCACCTTCAGGTTATCATCCGAACCCCCTCCAGTATTAAGTTGCAAGCAACAGATTATTGCTTTACGAACTGCGTGTAAAGTAAACAATACGATTGTTCTATGAACAAAGGATTGTTGTTTTCTCCCTAGTAGCAACATCACATCTAGTACCTTAGAGATTTCTGTCACTTCCCCAGATTACTAGAGGCATGAACCCACTATCGAGCATAAATACTAACTCTTGGAGTTGCTAGCATCTACTTGGCCAAGATAGCTACTAACAACGGAAAGCATGCAAGATCACGAATAACAAAAGACATGATAGAATCAATAATCAATCTGAAATAGCATCCCAATATCCATCGGATCCCCCCAACACAACATGTAGAATTACAAATAGATGATCTTGATCATGAACGGAGCTCACAAGATCTAAACATGAAAGCACAAAGGAGGAGAACCAGCCATCTAGCTACTACATGGATCCATAGTCCAAGGATGAACTACTCACGCATCACACCGGAGGCTTGCATGGTGATGAAGAAGGCCTCCAGGGTGAAGTCCCCTCTCCGACAGGGTGCCGGGAAGAGTTTTAGATCCCTCCCGATCTAGGGATGGAGATGACGGCGGCTACAGTCTCTTTCGTGGATTTTTGATCAGGTACTTAGGGTTTTCGTCCCGAGGGCAATATATAGGCGGAAGGAGAGGTCGAGGGGGTGCCGGGAGCGGCCACACCACCCCCTGGCACGGGCCAGGCCTGGCCGCGCGGCTAGGTGGTGTGGTGGCTCCCTGGCCCTTCTCCGTCTCGTATTCTGGCACTTGATGACTTCCAGAAAAATAGGCACTTTGGTTTTTGTCCCGTCCAATTCCGAGAATATTCATTTTCTGACTTTCCTGGAACCAAAAACAGCAGAAAACAGGTAGCTGGCACTGTGGCTCTTATTAATAGGTTAGTCCAAGAAATCATATGAAAAGTACGCCGAAGTTGGAACAAAACACAAGAAAGTGGATAAAACCAAGCATGGAACATCAAAAAATTATAGATACATTTGCAATATATCAGGCACCTCTTTATATAGGCAGAGGGGGTGTGGCCTCCCCTTTGGGTGTCCCATGTGGGCCTAAATTTGGAAAAGAAAAGGCAAAGCAGGGGACTGCAGCTGGCTAGGCTTGAGGAGGTGGCCGAGTGGGCCACCAGCCTCGCACCGGCCCAACCAGCCGCAGTAGAGGGCGACAGCAGGTGGCGTCGGTGGCCAGCCGGGTGGGCCGGCCTCGTGCGCACCGTGGCCCAGCGCACGCCCCATGCGGCGACCAAGTGTCGCGCCCGGGTGGGTTGACCACCCCCGTGGCCTGCCAGGCCCGATGCGTCAACAGTATAGCACCCGGGTGGGCTGCCAGCCTGGCCCGCCCGCCAGCTCCCCATGTCCCCGCGTGGTCCGGGTTGAGCGGGTTGGGTGGCGACCGGTGGCTGCAGTCCGCCTTGTGCGGCGGCTACTATCTATCGCCCACGCGCATGGGCTGGTCAAACCAGCCCTATATGTTTGTTGTTTTCTTTCCCTTTTTGCTGCGATTTTCTCCTAGGCTAATTCCTCTAGGATTTTGGCCTAATCAGAAAGTTCCTTCATAAATTTGAATTTAAGTATTTATTTAGTATAAGTTAATTCATAATTAACATATAATAAATGCATATTATAAATTGTCATTTATCCGAAACTCCTTCCAGCATTTTTCCTTTCCTTCTTTCATTGAACAACTTCGGATCTCTCCGGAACGATTTCAATTTCTCTCTCTTCTGTGATTCCATCTCTCGGGAGGATCTCCAAGCATCGTAGTGCCCTTAAGCGTATTTCCCTATGGTTCGGGAATGTCATAGACATGATCAAGATCAATGATCAACAACGGGACCAGGGTGCCCATGATGCCCCCTATGCACTCCACGAATCACCATCTTGTCGAACCTAAAACGGTATGTCCAATTCCCTTTGTTACACGATACAAGACTTGTTCGAGATCTGATCATCATTATCATGATACCTTGTTCAATCTCATTTCCGACAAGTACTGTTTTACTCATTCCCGTGAAATTCTATCCCCATGACCTAGTCATGTGTTGTGCAACTTATGGATGTAATTCACCGAATGGGCCCAGTGCATCTTCCTGTCACACAGGAGAACAAATCCTGATCTTTGTCACACAGGAGAACAAATCCTGATCTTGATGCATAGGCCTCAACATGCTCCTTCAAATACCCAACATGCACCTTTATGGTCACCCGGTCATGGAAATGACGGTTGATGCAGTCAAAGCAATCCTCTGGTAATAGTGATTAATATGATCTCACGGTCTAAGGATTAGGATACTCCATTTCTGACAATTACAACTAGAAGTAAGTGACATGATCATGTTGCAATAATAATTGGTGGGAAATGTCCATCACATCAATCCAGATGATATGACTTCATTGTCAGTTGGCTTTCGTAGCACCATGATCAAGAAACTTTGATCATCAGCTGCCCAATAAACTAGTATAATATAGGCTACTAGGGACCTGGGTTTGTTTATGCATCACACCTTTATCAATGTTTCTGCTTGATACAGTTATAGCATGATATAAAACTATTATGAACTAATGAGATACGATAATAAACCCCTTTATTATTTGCCTCTAGTACATAACTCCTTCATGAGCGTGATCTTGTAGTGTTCGAGGTTGTCGAAGGTCTCGCTGAGATGATCGATAAGTGAGGCATTTTCATTGGTCTTGACGACCACGTCGTCCACATAGACTTGGATGTTTTTGCCAATTTGGCTCTTGAGGTAGGCCTGCATGCACTGTTGATAGGTGGCTCTTGCGTTCCTGAGCCCTAAGGGCATGGTGTTGTAGCAGTATACTCTGAATGGCATGATGAAAGCGGTTTTCTCCTGGTCTTCCACCTTCAGCTAAATCTGATTGTAGCCTGAGTAGGCATCGAGGAACGAGAGTCATTCGTAGCCTACGGTGGAGTCGATGATTCGGTTGATCCTTGGCAGGGAAGTGATCCTTCAACAGTGCTTGTTCAGGGACGTGTAGTCTACACACATGCAGAGTATATATGTCAGTGTCCTTCTTCGGTACTAGCACGGGGTTAGCTACCCATGTGCTCTCCTTGATCTCACGGATGAAGTTGGCATCGAGGAGTCTGTTGACTTCCACTCCGACAACCTTGGACTTTTCTTCTAAGAGGCGACACATAGACCGCTTGATTGGCCAGGCATCCGGATACACGTTGAGGGCGTGCTCGGAGAATTCCCTAGGTACTCCTAGCATGTCCACAGGACACCAGACAAAGATTTCATAGTGCTCATGGAGGAATTCGACAAGTGTGAGTTCCTATGCGAAACTCAGGTTGCTTGTGATGAGCGCGGTCTTTGTGGGGTCCTTCGAATGGACCTGGACCTCCTTGGTGTCGACCGTGGAGTCAAATGATTACTCGGGTGAGTTGCGTTGGCTCACTGGAGGAAGACGGTGGTCCGTCGACTCCTTGAGATTCACCAGTTCTTCTTGCATTCAAAAGGATTGGGAGATTTTGGTGAATTCCTTGTCAAAATTGTCGGACTAAGTGAAGCTTCCGCAAACGGTGATAACACCGTGGGTCCTAGAATCTTCAACTGGAGATAGGCGTAGTGCGACACCGCCATGAATCTGGCGAATGCAACCCACCCCAGTATGACGTGGTGCTGAGGTGGCCAGTCAATGACCTCGAAGTCGAGCCTCTCACGCTCGAAGTTGTCGGGCTTGCTAAAGATTACATCGAGGTAGATTTTACCCAAAGGATATATGGGCTTCCTAGGTACTATGTCATGAAGGTCGTCTCGGATGACTCGAGGCTTGTTAGGTTGATGTTCATTGCCCATGGGGTGCTGGCGAAGATGAGGTTGATGCCACTGTCACTGTCCATGAATACTTTGGACATCTTGAAGCTGCCAATTTGCACTTCTACTACAAGAGCAGCGTCGCCTAGTCTTGGGACCTGACGCGGGTGGTCAGATCGGTCGTAGGTGATGCAGGACTCCGATCCACTGAGGTACTCGCAGATTGCGGGTGGTGCTGTTACGGCCATGCTTACTTGGCGGCTATTGCCTTCTAGCCCAGTTAGAGGGGTGCCCCTTTTGGATCATGCACATGCTTCCGAGTGGTCAAGAGTACTGGTCACCCACGTTGTTGTGAGCCTCCGCAACCACGGGTGGTGGTGGTGTGTTGGATGGGAGAGGTGGTGGTGGTGCTCCATATGCCATGGGGCCACCGGCTGTCCCGTAGCCTTGGCTTGTTGCTTCGCGTTGCAGCTGAGCGTAGGCGTGCTGGAGTTTCTAGAACTCCTAGAAATTCTTGAGGAGGTGGCTTGACTTGCGTGTGCCATCTTTGTTGTCGATGTAGTAGTGGACGTTGCACGGTCCTTACAACCGCTGCATCAGGGATGTCCCCTCTTTACGTTGCCACACTTGTGTGGTTTTGCCGGTGCTTCTGTCGTCGTGGTATCCCCCACCGCGATAATCGCTATTGCGGTTACCATCATCACACCTATCGGTGCGACCATGTTGACTCCCTCATGGCCATCATAGTCAGGCATTCTGCGCTCCACCCCTATGGTCACGTTTGCAACTTTGGTCGTCTTCGTCATCCGATCACGTGCGATTGTTGTGGAGAAAGTCCTCACCATCTGCCCATCGGTTAGCAATGTCCATTAGGTGGCCGATAGTGCTCGGCTTTGTGCGACCGAGTTATTCTCTTAGATCGCGCCGATGGACGCTCATGAACGCGTCGATCTCCGTCACTTTAGAGATGTCCTCTACAGAGTTTCAGATGAGGGATTTCTATTTTCGTGCCCTCGGTTCCTTAGTTGTACTCACTTTTCCCCAGCCGCTTAACTTTTCCTCACTTTTACCCGTCTCCTTCTACGAAACTCTCACACGGTCTGAAACTTACTATTCGTCAGCCTTTCCATTACGTACTAACAAGTGGGGTCACGTTTAGTCAGGTCCCATATTGGATCCTCGACGTTACGTGCCAACAAGTGGGCTGCGTTCTGTCGGGTCCCGTAGTGCACCCTTGCCATTACATGCTGACAAGTGGGGCCACGTTTAGTCAGTTCCCGTAGTGGACACCTCTCTCCACTTACCTAGATCAGCATGGGACCCACAACTTATCCACGTTAGCCCCAGAACCACAGCTTACCCAGGTTGGCATTGTAAGATGGGACCCCGAGCCAGCCCCGTGCCCACGACCGTGTCGTTGCCTCCCCTTTCTTCTTCTTCTCCAGCGACGACGGCCCTTCTCCGGCGATGGCGACCCATTTTCTAGCTTCCTTCGGCCTCCCGTTCGTCCTGGCCGTAGTATGGCGCCGTCCTGTGGACCTGTATGAAGGATGACAATGGAAACCGTGCGTAGGGAAGGTTAGATCTCGCACCAAAATGTTCCAATTAGACGGGGGCGCTTGATGTGGACAACCAATTGGCGCAACTCGGGAGCTCGGTTGGGCGCGCGCTTGCTGTGGAGAATGCGGGTAGTGAGCCGTTATGATGATTTAATTGGTTTATCGAGTTAATGTCTCGGCTGCAATCAAGTGAATCTATGAGGTGAAAGTCAAACTTTGAGATCTAGGGAGATCGATGTATAATAAATAAGAGAATGACACAACTCTTGAACACTTTCAAATTAAAAAAATTATACAACTCTTAATGTAAAAGAGTATTTATAATTGACACAACTCTTGAACACTTTCAAATTACAATTTGGACATGATAATGTTGTCCTAGAAAACTCTTGAGAGTTTACCATTTTTAGAGCGTGAAAAGTGATCCCTAAACTAAAATCTTTATGCCTCGTGCATATACTAAAATCTTTATAGAGGCCTCATCACTCACTCGCTCACTCATGCAACCGTCTCCAGTGTCCCATCCTCCAAGGCTGCTGGCGAGGAGCCCCCCGTCCCCGTATAGGCCCCTATCGAGGCATCGAAGGCAGCCACCGTCCCAGTCCAGACCCCCGTCCCCGCTTTCGCCGTCGTCAGTCTCGGGCAGATCCCACTCGGCTGGGACCCCTACGAGGAGGATGATTACATCAGGCCAGAGAACCCCTACGACACCAGCATCACCAACCCATGGTCAGAGGTAACTAGGGTTCCCCCTTCCCTTGTTCTTCCCCCATTCCCATTGTTGGTTGTTAGATCATATGTTATTAGGGTTTGTCTGTTCGTATTTTATTTGTCCTCCGAGTTGCAGTTAAGGGATTCCCTAGTTAGTACTAGCGGCGATCTGTAGTTGGGATCAATATTCGATTTGGTTTGATATTTGGGGATTGGGGAATAATCATGGGATCTCAATTGGTTAATTTATGCAAATAATCAATCTGGATAATCAAGGTATTTCAATCATGTCCTTATTGCACTCTACTTTTTTTCCAACAGGAGGATAGCAGCGACATCTGCATCGACACCAAGTCTAAGGACACCAAGACTCGTCAGGCGCTGAGGAGGCTGAAGCCCGGCCAGTACGACAACTTCTTCACCGGCGACGTCTACAAGTGACCCTTCTGCACCAGGAGGCTCCTCGCCACTGACTTCAACTCCCTCGTGAAGCATGCCGAGGACATGAAGACCTGCGGAGATTTTGTGAACATCCATGGCTTTAGAGCCAAGCCCCAGGCACTCGGTTTTCACCTCCGCAACCTCCAGAAGGTGGCCATCGAGGAGGGTCGCATGCCTCCCCATCAAGCCCAAGGCGACCAAGGTCAAGGGACTGGGCAGCAAGAAATGGAGGAGGCGCTATAGGGAGGAGACAGAGGCCCTCCTGGCAGAGGCCGTGAGGGGCCACTAATCTTGTGTTGCTGCTATAAAGCAGCTTCTTTTGTATTGTCTGAGTTGAACTTGTCCGCTGCTTCTACCGAGCAGCCTAATTGTCGAACCTTATTAAGTACCATACTATATATCCTATATTAACTGCTTTATCTATATCTGCTATAGATATATCATATATTAGCTACTTTATCTACATCTGCTCTGTTTACCGAATTTATTTATGGTGCTGGTTAGATTTGCTACCAGATTTGGAAAAACAAGGGCCAAAAGGAACAATGAATGAAGACAGGAGCTTCTCTAGATTCGCTACCATTTTGGGCAAAAAAACACAACTGTTAGCGAGAGAGAGGGTGAAAAGGCGCTCTTAAAAAGCCAATCATAAAAATAACAAAAAGGAAAACTTTCAATTTAAGTGACAGGACGCACGGAACCACCAAATGCGCTCCACATGGTCCCACACCACGTCCCCTATAACGTGTTCCCAACAAACCGGCCCCACGCAGTCCCATATGGCACGGCCCCACACGTTAGCATAACGCGTTCCTGACCAACCAGCCCCACATGGTCCCACACCATGCGACCCCACATGTCAGCCAACAGTCAACCTGATGGCAACTGACATTCGAGCTCTTTGATGAGTTTTCGAGAAAGAGATGGGAAAAAGTGAGGAAAAGTTAAGCGGCTAGGGAAAAGCGAGTACAACTAACGAACTAGGGGCACGAAAATAGAAATCCCTTCAGATGATGGACCTGCGCTAGAAGTAGAAGCGACGAGACTCACCAGGTCGTTGGGTGCATGCTCGTATCTCTTTGATGAATGCAGGGCATTTGTACGTGCCCTTGAAGTTTCAGACGAAGCTATATACCATTCCTCCCAGGCGCGGATTGAGATGGAGGGAAGACTGTTAAGACAGACGCATGCAGTGCCTTTTAGTTGTAGTTGCAGACACTGCATGACTGTGCTCTTGGATCCTCCATGGAACATGACGGGCTGGAGATGGTCATCTAGCCAGGTTTACGGCTCCTGTAGACCATCAAACTTTGGGTTATCCAAAGGTAGCTTGAAACCCTTCGGCATTGGAGTTTGCTGTATAGCATGGCTAAAGCATCTAGCATCACAAAGTTCGGTGTCCTCGTCGTCGGACTCGGTTGAGTACACATGTTTCACGTGTTACTTGTCAACCTTCCACTGTGTGATCTCATCACGAGTGTCATAGTCAGGATCTTTCTGTCGTGGACTGTGATGTCGCCGCGGGGGTCATCATCTCGCGATGGCGAGTAGTTGTTTTTTTGCACTGCAGGTGATTTTTGTCTCTTTGGCGAGTTCTCCCACGAGCGTTGTCTCGACTAAGCCAAGCCTAGCGACGGTAGATCTATGTATGGAGAATAGTGGGTCTCCCACCTGAGGTGGGTTGGACATCGGGTAAGTGGTGGCCATGATGATGGCGGCCTGTGGAGTTTTTAGGCATCATGTTGCCCTACGAGTCTGTTGACATGAACGAGAAGTCGAGGTTTCAGCTAGCACCGCGCCTGGCCTCCTCGTCCATCAGATGTGTTCAAGAGCGCCTCTTGTGCGCTCCCGTATGATGGTTTGCCTTTGAAGAGGACCCACCAATCGAAGAGAGTTCCACCCATCAGGGACTCAATTCGTCGGTGAGTCGCCGTAATTCTTCAAGTTGGGCTTGCAGCGCCCGTTGGCAATGGAATTCCTTGTCCAGGTACTAATGATACAACATAAGCATTATGCATTACGCATCTACTGGTAGCGGGGTGCCCCTTAGGGCCAACTTGATTGTCTCCCATTCATCATTCGAGAGATGTATCTGGGGGCGCTCCTCGGTGCCGCTGTGATTAGCCATGTTCCCTTTTTTGGGTCCGTTGTCGGTGTCGACGCCGCCATCGGCATTGGCGTTGATGACAACATAGTGGTAGTGATTGATGCAGACGTTTCTTCTAGAGCTTTCTAGATCAGATCCGACATCATCATCGCCTCCGAGCAGGTTGCTCAGATCGGAGTTGTAATTGTTGTTGTTATCTGTGTCGTAGGCCGAGGAGGAGGCGTTGAGCTCGTTGAGGGTCAAGAGTGGTGGTGGAATCCACGGAATGGGTGCAATCCATGGTGACATCAACTGCTCCGGGACCAAACAGACCCGATCCATAAGGCTAACAGACAAACACATGGGCACGCAAGGTTTACCCAGGTTTAGGCCCCGGAGGGAAAATCCTACTCCTACTTGTTTGTTCTTGATTGATGAGGATCCGAAGGATTACAGGGGTGTCGAGATGGCAATGGCGTGCAGATGAGATATGGCGGGTGTATGTGCGGGAGTGTTGATTACCCTCCTCATTGCTCCCTCCTGATCCTTATATGGGGAGCCAGGTCTCAGGATACGTCCGAGTCGGTTACAGATTGAGAGTGGAAGCCTAACATTCCTACCTAATCATGTTGTATCTGTCAAGGAGTCGCGTCCATCATGGGCTTGGGCTCATCCCAATCTCCATGGGCCTCAACGTCAGCAATATATCATCGTGTGGGCTTCCCGTTGCGCTCGACCAGATATGCCAATGATAGGTACTCGTAGGGCATACCTATGTCACCTATAATCTCCATTAACATAGCTTGAATAGTAACCTTGATAGGGTAAGTCAACAGTAGAACCAGGGTAGAATCAAAGAGAGGAAGAGAGGAAGGACAGTAGTAGTGTCTATCTTTGGCCAAATGGGAGCTGAACTAACTGGGGCCAAAGAGGAGAATGATGAACACCACAGCGGCACAAGGAGGACCCAAAAGGGGTAACTCGGCCTACACCTGCCTCAATAGCACAAAGTAGACGCCAGGAAGTAGACTAACACCATTTCCATGGTGAGGGGATGCTAGAGGAGCGCCAGAGCATGGCGGCACCATTAGAACAAACCCTAGGGTTAGGATTAGGGTAGCGTGAGGCTATGAGAGGAAGATATAAATGAATATGAGCGATAAAAAGGTGGAGTGGCAAATAGTGGTTCGATTGTGGGCCATTATAGCGGCGGAGGGGGCCGAGAGCGTCCGGGATCGAGCGGTGAGCGCGCGCGAGAGAGAAAGCGGAAGAGAGAGCGTGCGTGACTGAGTGAGCGACCATTTCAATCAAATCGAACCGAGACAGTTGTTTTTTACCATTTAGGTCTGGCTAGTGGGGCCAAGGGTAAAAGAGTAATTCCACAATTACTTTAAATACCTCTTTAACCAAAAATAACCCTAGACATTTTACAAAAATAGTTTCAAATAGGCAAAATGTGAGGATTCTAAAGTATCTTTCTGGAATTATTAAAAGTATTTTTGATAGGATAATAATTCCAAGTGAGTTATTTGATTCAATTAAATACCTTAAAAATGAGTAAAAATACTCAAAAAATCCTTATAAGCCTAAATAATATTTATAAAAATAAGGGAATATTATTTCAAACTCAAAAACTCATGATTAGAATTTAGAGAAGATTTATCTAATACAAATATATGAAAATTCTAAAGTGTAATTCCATAAAACCCTAAAAATAGGGAAATTTATCTAAAATCACAATAAATCAAATAAAAAGGGTTTAAAAGCACTTGAGTGAAAAAATCTTAACATATAGTTGCATTAAAAGCATATTGGTTTTTAATGCATTGTCTTTATCGGATAGTGATTTCTTTTTTACAGAACCTGAGATCAAGGGTCAACTCAAACCTTCGAACTGCATTATCTCGCAGTTACCAAGAAAGTTCAACCTTGCATAGATTTGGCGAATGCAACCTTGTACACTTCTTGCAAGTTATATTTAGAAAATAATTTTCCAAAAGAATCATAAATGTTCTTATAAAAGCAAATATTGTTTTATAAATGAAATGAAAGAATAAAAGGTTATGGAAACCACAATGTGAGATGTTGTGGGAACAGATTCCATCATACCAAGAGAACTTAGGAATAAGTAACAAATGTGTTCGGTTATTCCAAGTGAAATGGATAGTATGGGCACCTAGAGGGGGGTGAATAGGTGCTACTTCAAATTTTAATGCTTTTTCAAATTTAGGCTTGACACAAAAGGTAAATTCTGTAGATTTGCAACTAAGAGGAATTTCCCTATATGCAAACCTAACTACTGGCGAGTAAATGCGAGTAAGGGTGGAAACCGTAGTGAAGCACGCGGAGACACATGATTTGTTTTATCGCAGTTCCTTCCTTAGTAAGGGGAGTACATCTGCGTTGGAGGGGTGGGCGGTACTAAGACCACCACGCCACAATAGGCCTCCCCCTGTTCTCCGACGGATCTCGCCACCAAAGGCCTGATCCACCTTTCCACTATTGGTACCCTTCGAGGCAGGAACCAATGCCTTTACACAACTAGTGGGGCACAAGTCCACAACCAAAATGGAGGCTCCCGTAATAACAACAAGTTGCCACAAGAACAAATGTTATCAATATCGAAACACTAGATCTAGATATTAACAAGAATACTAGATCGAGAAATCTCTAAGTGAATGGAGAGGAAGTGAAGCGCTTGATTCGTGATGTCGATGAATGAAGTCTCCTCCTTCAATTCCCCCAAAGATTGAAGCCTTCAGGTGGTTGAAATTGGGAGACCATGGATGAGAGTTTTTGCAACAGACCAGTTCTTTTTCGAATGAATCAAGAGATCTGACATGAGGGATGATTGGGGCTTTTATACCCCCTATCCAACCAGAACCGTTGGTGAAGTCTGGGGCCGGATTATCCGGCCCAAGTGAAGGCTGGATTATCCGACCGGGGGTAAAACTCCGCCCCAACCTTGGATTATCCGGGGGATATTCCGCCCCTACACAAAAGGTCGCGCCGTGGATCCCTTAGCAACTTCTCCCGGGGGACGGATTATCCGGCCCAAATAAAGGCCGTATTATCCGGCCGGGGGAAAACTCTGCCCCAGCCTCGGATTATCCAGGGGATATTCTGCCCCCACACATAAGGTCGCACCGCGGCGCCCTTGCAAACTTCTTGGGACGAGGCGGATTTCCGGCCCTATAGGGGCAGATTATCTGGCCTGGGAAAACTCTTTGGCCCTGGCCCGGATAATCTGGTAGATTATACGCCCCCACATAGAGGCTCACGCCGCGCCTATCTTTGACAAAAGGGTCAGGCCGGATTATCCGGCCCTTGATAGGGGTGGATTATCCCCCCCCCCCCCCCCAACAGCAGGTTTTCAGCTTTTCGTGTGAACACTTATCTGTAGCACTTAGCACACATGAGATACTCCATGGTATTGTTATCTAACACACAAAACATTAGAGATCATGAAATTTTCTTTCACCAAGGCGCCGTACAAACCATGTTGACCACAAATTTTGAATGGACGAGCAAGTAAGAAGTTTTGATTTGTTCCGTGTAATTTCAGATGACTAAGTTAGGTTGTATTCCCGGATGGGTGGGAGCCCATAACGTCCCCACTTGTGATGCAAGATGACAACTTTAGTATCTCTGAAAGGATAGTATTTGAGCAGAGGTCACTGACAGGTTCAGTGCAAAGGAAGGAATGCATAATAGAGTAGGGATCGACATGATTTGGAGAAACTTGGTAACAGATCACAC
The DNA here is from genome assembly GCA_910589775.1 of Avena eriantha. Lineage (NCBI taxonomy): Eukaryota > Viridiplantae > Streptophyta > Magnoliopsida > Poales > Poaceae > Avena > Avena eriantha. The sequence continues at coordinate 19,751,321 of OU342740.1, forward strand.
ACCTAAGGAAGTGTGTTATGACAATAAGGCTAGAGACGTTTGTGGGAAAAGTAGTGCACCTCTTGAGAGTGTATAAAACGTGTCATGATACTCCTTATCCAAAGAACAGATTGCGAACGCAGCGTGAAAATGAAATTAAGAAAGTTCTAACAACCCGTGAAAACTGACAGTCATAGTTTCTCCATATTAAAAGCAATCTTTGATAAGAAACCAGTTTGAAAACCAAAACAGGAACATGAATGTTTGATCCACGGTTACACAACCAATTATAGAACTTGCTGAGTACGCTCGTACTCAAATTATCTCCATAATCCTTACTAGACCGTGAGAATATCAATATAGAGGAAACTAGTACAAACAGTGACAATAGAGAGGTCTATTACGCGGAACCAGATCTTTTTAGAGGCATTGAAGGAGTAGAATACGGTACAAGATATGGAGAAGAATTTAAAGATATGGAAACAGAAAGGATAGAATAGATGAGCCGAGCAGCATAGATCTACTTAAATAAGTTGCTGGGCTCCGGCGACATTTCATCTAGTGATGTCATTGCTATTCAAATTAGTTAGTTTAAATTTCAACATTCGAAGAAGTCCTCAATGGACCGATGAGGATTTCGAAACCTTTGTATATTTTTTCTTGTATGTTATGAACCTGTAAAATATGCTGGCCCGAAATGTTTTTGCTCTACCACTCCAAGGAATGTGATATTTTTGAAACGGTACTCCGTAAATATTATGTCAACGACTTGCGCACTATAACTTGTAATGGTGTGTTGTGTCACCGCAAATATCTGGCCTTCATTGGTTGTACGTGGCTGAAGTCATTGTCTTGGAAACTCAGTTTTTATCCGGGCCGAAAACTTAAAATCTTCGATCGGATGAAGACAACGCTCGTGTATCGTTTCCTTCTTGGAGGTGTTCCTTTTGGAAAGCCTAGTTTACAACGCAGGTGTTTTATTCGATGGTGGTTACGGTGCTTGTGTTGCGAGTGGTTGTACACCGCAACGGGTTTTTTGTTTTTTGTTTTCTCTCTTTTTATTTTGTTCTTGGTTGTGTGCATGTCTGTGGACCTTGTTGGTGCAAAGGCCGAGGACAAGTTTTATCTTCGCGATATTAATATATTTTCTCTGTCAGTTTTTTTTTTAGAAAAGTCAAGCAATTGCATAAACGACGGGAAAGAGCATAAGGAAAATCAAACGGAATATCTCATTCAAATAATCATTTATGTTTTAGTTGTGGGGATGTGCCCTATGTCAAAAGCCGAGAATATCCTCGTTATGGCGAAAACATATCACATCTCTTGAAATAAGGATGATTTTGAATTCCCCTCGGCTTCGTTGTATTCTAATGATTTACAGCATGTATCGCTGCGAAAAACATGTATCAGAATCATGTGTCATAACCTCACAATCAACGGCAAAACCAAAGCAGTTAATCCATTAAACGGCCAGAAAGGCTGTCGAATTCTTGATTTCCCTTTGAAATAATAGATGATCTCGAGCTGCTCGGCTAACCTGACCTGATGACATTAGATTGTGTTTCAAAATTATCAACTTGCAAACAAAAAGGAGACTATACGGAGAGAGCATGGCCAAAAGAACACTCTCTGAAATTCTGCTTCTTACGGCGTGAGAGATTCTTGTCAAAGCTGTGAACTGTTGGACCTACTTATGTACATGTACAGACTTGTATGCCTTTGGACTAGGGGTGAGAGTGGAGCGAAAAGTTTCCGACTTTTCTGCGGAAAAACAGAAACGGAATGAAAATACGAAAATAGAAATAGAATTTTTTACGAAAACAGAAACGAAAACGGAATAATATTTTCCGGTGAAACAGACATGGTAACATGATTTCCATTTCCGTCTAATATGAAATTTTCATTTAGGGTAGAGGGCCAAATCCAACCGGCTGTTACATGGTCTTATCCAAACTTGCAAAGAAGCTCTTCCAAAATCGGCGACCATGTAATCGCTTCATGCATTCGAGGAGGCTTCTTGGTTTTTCCCTTATTCTCCTGTAAACCTATTACCGTGCAAGAATCAAGGAACTATCTTGTTGGTTTGTTTGAATTTTAAGATTTTTTTGCATGACTCCAAGGTTCTAACGGTTTCGGGTAAAATCTGCATCGCTTCGTGTCCGCACCGTATTCGGTACATATCTGTTTTCGACAATATTTGCTTCCGTTTTTGTTTCCGGGGTTTCTGTATTCGTTTTTGTTTCCAAAAAAAAATATGAAAACAAATATGGTACCACTTAGTTTCGCCCGTTTTTGCTTCGTTTCTATCCCTACTTTGGACAGCAAAAACTGTGTACACCTACTATCCCGTGCAATGTTTTAGTTTGTATCATTGCAATTCAATTTGACTCAGATTGATTAAACTTAATGGCACTTGATGGAATTGTGGAGCACGAATCCTAAAGCAACAGATCAATAAAAGAGGCATGTACGTGCACACTAGAAAAACCAGTCTCCTACAGAGACATGATTATGCGCTGCAAGGATCAATTCAGTCGATAGAGGCTTGATGCTGAAAAGGCACGATTCATCGTCGTTAATGATAGGGCAGATGAATCTGCCAATAGAAAAACGAAACACAAACGCTGATCCTGCCATAGCATCACTACATATTGAATCTGAGATTAGGAAGCCGAAAAAAGCACTTATGGATGAATATGATGCTCTAGATATTAAGGCTGAAATTGATGAACTTTCTCAACCAGAACAGGTTAGACTTAAAGAAATCTATGCAGAAATGCATACCATTTGGCTCAAGGAGGAAGTTAAAATTAGGCAAAGGTCTAGGGATAGAGATATTAAAGAAGGTGATAGGAACACCTCTTATTTTCACACCGTTGCTAATCAAAGGAGAAGGAAAATGACCATCCATTCCCTAGATGGCCCTGATGGAGCTGTTACTGAAACCTCCAAGATGTTAGCTATAGCCTCTGATTTCTACAAGGATCTCTTTAGGAAAAATGATCCATCTGGTTACTCCATTAGATCTGACTTCTATTCTTTAGATGAAAGGATTTCTGCTGAGCAAAATTCTAGACTAGAGGCTCCTTTTTCTGTTGAAGAGGTTAAGACTGCCATTTTGAATCATATTCTGATGGTGCTCCTGGCCCAGATGGTTTCCCTTTTCCTTTTTATCAGAAATTTTGGGACCTTATTAAATCTGATCTCATGCAAATGTTTGATGACTTTTTTGCAGGGAAACTAGACATCTTTAGGCTTAACTTTGCTATTTTAACTTTGATCCCTAAAGAACTTGATGCTTCTTCTATGAAGAAATTCAGGCCAATTAGCTTACTTAACTGCAGTTTAAGATCTTTACTAAAGTACTCACTAACAGATTAGCCTTCATCATGAACCCCATTACATCTATTAACCAATCTGCTTTTATTAAAGGTAGATACATTCTTGAAAGTGTAGTGACAACTCATGAAACCCTTCATTCTGTAATTAAAAACAAACAAGAAGGTGTGGTTCTGAAACTTGACTATGAAAAAGCCTTTGATAAAGTTGACCCCAACTTCCTCTTAGATATTCTCCTTAAAAGAGGTTTTGGGCCTAAATGGATTGCTTTAATAAAATCAATTATTCTGGGTGGCTTTGTAGGAGTCAAACTGAATAATGTGATTGGTAATTACTTCACTACTGGTAGGGGGCTCAGACAGGGGGATCCCCTGTCACCCCTACTTTTTGATCAAGTGGTTGATTGTTTGACTAGGATGCTTGCTAAAGCTGCAAATGCTGGGCTTATTAGAGGACTTTGCTCAGATATTTGCCCTGAAGGTGTCATTTGCTTACAGTATGCAGATGATACCATTCTCTTTGTTGATAATTCTATAGACTCTGCAGTTAACCTTAAATGTGTTCTTACCTGCTTTGCACAAGTTTCAGGAATGAGAATTAATTACTGCAAAAGTGAGCTTATTCCTCTTGGCCTGAACCAAAATGATACAGATACCTTTACTCAAATCTTTGGTTGTTCTGTTGGTCAATTTCCAATTAAATACTTGGGTATTCCCTTGCATTATAACAAGCTTAGGAGGGCTGATTTGCAACCCCTCATTGATAAGATCCTGAAGAGAATTGTTGGCTGGAGAGGAAAACTTCTCTCTTATGCAGCCAGAGTCCTCCTCATCAAAACCTGTCTAGCCAGCATCCCTATCTACCTTCTTTCCTTCTTCAAATTCCCAAAATGGGCATTAGATTTAATAAATTCTCAAATGGCCAATTGCTTGTGGAATGATTTTGAAGGAAATAGAAAAATTCATCTTGCTAGCTGGAAACTGATTTGCAAGAGAAAAGAGGATGGTGGTTTAGGCATTCCTGATCTAGCCAATGTCAACCTTTGTCTGTTGGGTGCTTGGCTTAAAAGATATACTCAGGATGAAGGGAAAATTTGGAAAACCATGGTAGATAATAAATACAATACTAAGAATCCCAACATCTTCTGTAGTGACATCTCTGGTTCCTCTCCTTTTTGGAAAGGAGTCATGTGGGCTATCAATTCTGTTAAATTTGGTTATAGGTGGAAGATTAGGGATGGTAAAACAGCTAGGTTTTGGGAGGACACCTGGTTTGGTACCTCCCCCCTGTTTGTCCAATTTTTTGAGGTCTATGTCCTTTGTAATGAACAAGGGGCTACTATCAATCAGGTTTGGGATGGCTCCCAACTCATGCTCATTTTTAGAAGAAACTTTAGCTCTTCTCTGCAAACCAGCTGGTATGATATTGTGGAAATAGCCTCTAGCATCACCTTTAGTAATGATTGTGATGCTTTAATCTGGCAATATACTTCCAAAGGAGTTTACTCCACCTCCACTTTTTATAAAACCATAAACTTTGGTGGAGTTACTCCCATTTTTATTCCAGCGGTGTGGCAATTAGTGATGCCTCCTAGACTTCACATTTTCCTATGGCTTCTGGTACAAAACAAACTAATGACTAGGGCAACCTGAAGAAAAGAAACCTTCATAAACCTGAGGATTGCATCTTCTGTTCAGAGATGGAGTCTGTGCACCATCTTTTCTTTGATTGTATTGTAGCTAGACAGATGTGGTCCCAGGTTTCTGTTTTCTTTGGTCTCCAGGTTGGTGACTCTTATGAATCTGTTGCTAGGTTCTGGGTTGCCAATAAGAAACATACCTTATTCAATTCAGATTGTGCTGCTATCCTATGGAGCTTGTGGAAAATTAGAAATGGATTGATCTTTAATGGTCAACCTTGGATTGATATTAAACAGGTTTGGAGACTTGTCATGTGCTCGATCAAGAGGTGGAAGTTGATCTTCAAAGATCACATGATGGAGAGCGCGGAGGCTTTCTGTCATCACATCTCCCTCCTGCTTCGGGCCCCCTTACAACTGACTCTTGGCTGAAGAGACAAGATGAAGCTGAGGGGCTGAGAAGCCCTGACAAGTCCCCTAGGACCAAGAAACTTACTGGGTCGGGAACCTGGCTCACCCCTACTACGGTCTTAGAGCTACCTGCAATCTCTCCTGCAGCACTGGAAGACTGATGCAGTGGTTGGGCTTTCTTTTGTTTTTACTTTTCTGTTAGTTTTTCCTGTTCGACTGAACTTGCGAGCTTTGTATGGACTCTGAACTGTTGTTTTTTTGGTTTCATTTCAATGAAAATGGGACCGGGGGGAGCGCCCCCTGTCACTCTAAAAAAAAAATCTACACTTTGCGTAGCACCAACTCGATGCTATGGACACCAGTTTAACAGATGCACCCGTTTAGCAACCATTTGAGGGGTACAGTTTTCTGCTGCTTTCTTTCCACTAGAAAAACTGTCCTTCACGACGATGTTAAGAAACAATGTGTCCGAACTAGACTTGCAAAATATTGATTTCCAGTAAGATAATGACCTAGGCAAAAACAAAGCAGCACGCAGCAACAATAGCAAGAACAGCAAGCATATTTCGCAAAACAACGGGTTCAAACACAAGCTTATAGCAAAACTGACACTCGACTTGAACAAGCTTATACCAAAACTTAGACACTCGACGCCACATGTCATACGACTGACTACTGCACCAGGTGCCTCACTAGCATAGCGTTACAGAAGAACATACTCCAGAAGCAAGCAGCTCGGAAGAACAGGGGTTCTGCGAGGTCTTATTTATAAAGAAGAACGAACTGTAGGTATTATATTTCTAAAGCATCACAACCTCTCCATCTTAGATATAGAAGATATTACTGGCTGGTAATGGAATTACAAGCTGCAACACTCTCTGAACTCAATTGGGATGCTGGAACAAAAGGCAGAGATGGCTGTACACATTTCTCTCTCAGACTTGTGGAAGAACCTCGACGAGCAAAGACTATTAAGCGGTTTTGGAAGAGGGGCAAGGATTGCGTCTCACCGAGCTGCTCTTGGTGCTGCAGGGAGAAGGGAGAAGTCAGATTATTCAACTTGATTATTGAGCTGAACTACAGCGAGAGAAATAAGGTTCACCAGTCTGAAGAAACAATGTTCAGAGGACTAGTTTTGGGTACCTAGATTGACGGCCTCGGAGCTTTTCATGAGACGAATACGCTGGCAGGTCTCCACAAACATTCTGCAGGTAAATAAATTGGAGGTCAGTACCATATTTGAGTCAAACCTTCAGAGAAATATTACTAGAACATATGTTTCATTTAAGTTGTTCAAAATGCAGTGAAGCTCGAAATCAAACTATCTGAGAGGTTAGCTTCGCTCCTCGATGGGAATCAGATCCCCTACAGAGCTAAATTGATAATGTGACAGGAATAAAACTTTTGCCAAAGATGATACAGAGCTGAAGTGGAAACCACATATCCAATTGGCCCCAAACAGATAAAGAATGTCTTTACTAGGGAAAAAAGGGATCAACGTTAACTCAGAACGTGAAGACAAGAATAAACAAGCACTTTTACTCCATATCCAACCTAAGGCCATTATATTTTGGCTCATGGTTATATAATTGTGGAGAGCCAAATGCATCATTGAACCTGTCAGTTTCTTAACAGAATTTTTTTTGAACCTTACGTAGATAATAAGAATGCTTAGCTGAAAATGAATTAAAGAATACACTCCTAGAAGTGAGCTACAGATACGAAACTCTGGAAGGAAGAATGAAGCCGGAGCTTGAGCTGATTTGCACAATTTCAGTTATAGGGGCCATTTCACTAAGTTGATACAGTTGAAATTGGACATGAAACACAATCAGCAGATTCGTTCTTTCTTTTGTGATTGAAAATTTGTCCTGCTATCAGAAACAAATACAGGTTTCATTTATTAACAGTGCATACGTGCTCCTTCAGTTGTTTCCATCCTAATCATGTCCAAGAAATGGAGCAGTTGTATCCACTCACGTCGAATGGAATTTATGAGCATCATTCGTCCCTAACCATTCTATCTCCTAAGTTTCTAGAGTATAGGCTAACTAAGAACAATTCCCATAGATCAGAAACTCACATGGTAACAGACAATGCCCAATTGATTGACAAACAGGAACATCAGTTTTGAGCCACAGTAATCAATAGATCCCAATTCAGATGATTTGTTCATATAATCAAATTGATCACGCCTCAAGCAAAAAGATAACTGAAACTAATTGAAGACAAATCTCCAGATTTCTGAATCTGACATGGTATAGCACCAAATTCAGTGTCGAACTAATAATCCATGAATCTAATTAAGTAACTTGCCGTTTTTCTGAAGTTTGTGTATATATTAACTTAACCAACGGGAACGCGGGTCATGAGGATTTAAGTCGTAGAAATGTACAGAGGGCACCAGAGAGAAAAGTCACCTCCAGGGGACGTCTCCGACGAGCATCCAGTCGCCGTCCTTGTCCTCGTACGTGGGCACGTACTCCGTCCCGCTGACCGCGTCGACGAGCTTCATCTGCTCGTTCCCAAGCTTGCCTGCATCCACACCATCAAATCGTTACAACAAAACTACCAAAAATTAGAAACAAGTATGGCACACAGTAGCAGCAGGCATGGCATCGCGGCGGTCAGGTGTACTTACGGACAGTGAAGTGGGAGATGAACTTGTCCTGGAGCGCGGCGAGGAGCTGGTCGTAGGAGGCGGAGCTGGTGTGGCCCGCGAAGGCCTTGAGGTCCACCTTGCGCAGGTAGGGCGCGCCGTCGACGGCCACCTTGACGAACTTTGTCTTGGAGGACGCCGCTGCCGCGAGCGCGTTCTTCCGGAAGGACCGCACCGGTGGCCACCCCACCACCTGCGCCCTGCACATAGAGACCATGGATGTATGTTGTCAGCTCCTGAAATCATCGAGGCAGGTGAATTTCTGACGGGGAGAGAGATGGCTGGAGCGCGCGCGTACTTGGGGGACGGGGGCGAGTCGGCGGCGGCGGCGGTGGGGGAGGGGCAGTCGGGGTCGGAGGTGGATGCGCGCTTGCGGTCGGGGTCGGAGCCCGGGAGGCGGAGGGTGAGGGCGGTGTCCTCGAAGTCGAGGCCGGAGGCGGCGGAGGACTCCGTGGAGCTCCGCTCCGTCTCCACCGACATGGCTGGCGGCCGTACGGGTGGAGTTGGTGGCGCGGTGGGTGGGTTCGGGGTTTGTCGTTTGGCTCTCCGGTCGCAACAGGCGGCGGCTTTCTGTGTTCCTCTGCGAGGTGGGGCGGCGAGAGGGGAGCAGGAGGCGGAGGAGGTTATAGGTGGGTGCGGTCACCGGTCTACCGGTCGTCGGGGGGTTTAATTACGTGTGAGCTGCTCCCGCGCTCCGACACGCGGGCCCGGGCTCGTCACACCATGGGTTTAACTCGCTGCGATTCTGCGCCTAAAATTCATGCGAGTCCAAAACGAGGATAATTCAAACTTTAGCCCTCCGTTGAGTGGTTTGCGCTACGAGCAGAGTGGGACCCGAGGTGCAGAACGTAAAATGGCGGAAAAAACTAAAAACAAACGGAGGCATCATCGTCGTCGTCCTCCCCCATTCCAGCGGTGGGGGTGCTGCAGCATTAACGTTCGTGCCCCCGGTTTTTCCTTTCACGCGTGGGACCAGGTTGCCGGTTGGCCACCCTACCGCGAGCCCACAGGTCCACTCAGCCCCGCCGCGCCGCCCGATCCCGATCCTACGGCGTGAACAAGAGGCGAAGGCGTACGGGAGGGGGGACAAGGCGATAAAGCGCGGCGCACGTGGACGCTGCCGGGCTGTCGGCGACGTGTCCCCCACCGGCCCGGTCACTTAATTAAAATTCCCAGCTGCAGAGGCAGAGCAGGCATCCGACTTTTGCTTTCGCTTTCGATTCGGGCCTGCCGGTCCCGGGGATCGAATCGGCTGCCCTCGCCCGCACGCTTTGCACGAGAGCGACGCCCGCCGGGTTGCCTCGATTTTTCTCTTTCTCTTTTTCTTACCGGCGGGACCTGGTCCCGCTTTGCTGCCACCTGCTACGACTTGTCTGTATACCATAGAACCTACGATTCTGTCGCACTACAGAAAATTACGATGTCATTAACATTTGCTTATACAGCTGCAGCTCCAGCTAATACTACTACTGCAGTAATATTTGCCAAGAAAATCTTGTCAACTAACCAGATCCATGCCGTGCCCCGGCAGGGCAGGCATTTGGCACGCAGCACACGGTACATGCATCATGCATGCATGACAGACGGTCGTGGGAAGACAAAACGGCACGATTATCCAAGCAAGAGCTGCCTGCATCCAGTGTACCGGCAAAGCTAGCAATGCCTTTTTCCTCTCTTCGCTTCCCTGTGTTGTGTCTACGACAAAGAAATAGAACTGGCCATCTTGTCCGCTAGGCGCCGCATGGCCGGCGGCATATGAGTAGCTGGTTCAGTCCAGCTCCTGCCGTTGCTTGGCTGTTTCCTCCCCCGCAAAGCCAAACACAGTACCGCAGCGGCAGCGGCAGCTAGAGAGCACTCGAGTGGCTTCCTCCTGACAAAAAGCAAAAGCTACCGTACATCTTTGGCCTCACCTAGCATTTTCTGGAGTACTACAAAGAATCCGACCGTATTTCAGAATCTTTGGCAAAACTATGCAAAACTATTTCAGAATCCGACCTTTAAGATAGGCGTCATTTAAACGGCGCCTGTACAGATCGGCGCCAATATGTAGCACCTGGGAGGCAGCCTCGGGAGGTCGGAGCCAAGTGATACGGCGGCATATCACATGGCGCCGACCCCGGCCTCCCATTTTCAACGCCGTTTAAACTGGCGTCGATCCTAGAGGTCAGATTCCAAAATAGTTAGGGGTCAGACACGAAATTAGTTCCGCAGAAAGGTCAGATTGTAAAAAATAAAATACCGGAACGGCAGAATACTTGTTGGCCAAAGCTCTTGCTGAAAAAGCTCCGCTAAGTAGTACAGTAATCATCACCACCACACTACACTTGATTAATCGATCCTTCTCGAGAGAGCGAGTGGCTTGGACCTTTCAAAAAAGAGAGAAAGAAATCGCATTGCTTCTTTTTCGAAAAGAGGGTGTACAACCCCGACAAGAAAATTGCTCTACTAGCTCAAGAGAGTGAAACGCAACGAGTAATAATTCGATTCAACGGCTCCTCCTGGCTAGGCTAGCTAGACAAGGCCTCCTCATCACGGGTCGGCTAGGCTTTCCCTTGTTCTCGGACGCTAGACCAGACACGCCAAGTTGCAGCTTACACATTTGTGCACGTACGACCTCCACTGCCGCGCATCTGAGTCGGATGGATCGGCGGCATGATGCGAAGATCTCCCGCGTGTGGAGCATGAAAGGCCGGCCGCAGCTGCGGATCCTGTCCTGTCTGGTTCAACCACGGCAAAGGGCCAAAGCACACAGCAGCCAGCACACAAAGGACGCAGACAGACGTGCGTTGGGGTCTACGAAAACCAAGGCCGTATACATCTTCTCTTGTAAAAAGGGAAAACTGTTGAGATACACGCTTGGCTAAACTCGCTTAGACCCCGCTTGGTAACTGTGAGTGCAATATCCGTTTAGGGTGAATATATATATCTGCCATTCAAATTGTTAAAAATATAAGCAATAATTCATGTGATTTAAGGCAATAATTTTTAGAATTTGAGGTATTTTAGCGTTGGGATTTTGGCCCATAACAAATACAGATTTTAAAATTCTCTTTAGCCCATAACAAATACAGATTTTAAAATTCGCTTTGGCCCATTAGTACATGGCAGCATGTGACTGTGTAGTTGAGTTAAGAGTTTAGTCCCATTACTAGTTGAGAGGGAGTTGCACCACCATACAGGGCCGTACCCGAGAAAACGGAAGGCCTGTGCGAAACCAAAAATTAAACCCTCGTTGTCACCCTTGGTAACTAGTAAAACACTACGCTTGTAATATATTTATCATGCTCGTGGTACAAATTTTGAAAAAAATTGCATGTTATCAAAAAGTGATGATTATCTCAAAATTAAAAGTACTACATTGTTTAGCAGAAACGTGCCATCCTTCTAGCATTTCTTAAGAAAAATTCTTCAATTAATTTTTTATAAGAAACCTTCCACAAAATGTCATGTATCAAAAACATAACGTGGAAGCAATATGGGATTTTACAACCTTTGGTTGATTTTGAAAGCAGACAATGAGAATGCGGCGCGTGTGGCTCTGGTAGTCCGGCAGCTCCTTCTCTCGATGAACCTAGATCGCAGGGGCCTCCAGCTCCATTGCATGCACATAGATCGCAGGGGCGGCAACAAGCAGCAAGGGGATCAGAAGCCGAGCAGAGAGATCAGAAACTAAGAAGAAACATCAAAATACTCTCTCTGTCCCTAAATAAGTGACTTTGATTTATCTAAATTCGCATGTATCTATATCTAAAGTGTGCCTAGATACATGTGAATCTAGACAAACTCATATCACTTATTTTGGGACTGTCGTGGTGGTTGCATGGCAGATGCCATGGATAGGCTAAAGATTAGACCAATAAGCGCTAGGGAAATCCAGGGAAGGAAAACGTGGTAATTCCATGCACAAATGTTGTTGCACTTCCTCTATCAATGGTGTTACAAGTGCTCCTCGAGCTGTTCATGAGAAGCAGACTATGTCTCTTACTCCCCACAACGTAGCTCTAGAGTTCTACCTTAGACAAAGAAAATGATCGATCCCCTTCTATAGAGACCCTGGTTTTTCTTATATAGGGGAGCCCGGGTTACAAAGTTAGGGCACACGTGGCAACATATTCCCCGAATATGCCCCTTGGTTAAATCTAGATGCTTCTTTATTTTCTTTAATGGTTCGTCCGAACTATGGACGTAACCCACTGCGTAATCCTTGCTTTTAAGCGTCACCAGACACAGACTACGTCAGCCGACACTGCCCGCGTCATCTTGGTCGCCCTGCCCCGCTGGTCATTCCCTCTACTTTGCTTCGCTCACGCTACAGCTAGCAAAGGTCACCTTTTGACCAGCGAAAGATTCCTTCCTTCTCTTGGAAGCCAAATGGTAGTCCGGCTAACACATGGCTAATCCGGCTACGAAGGTACCTGCGTAATAGATAGACAAACGTGGCCCATATATATTTTATGTCGGCTAGGTTAATGCTAGGGAGTTGCCCCATGGGCCGGGTTACTCCGTAAGTTGGCCTGCCTTGAGGTGACCCGTCATGCACTTGCTTTGACCGTGCCGTATCTCGGCTAACTTGACCTTTATACCCCGGCGTGACCCTACCCGGGGGTATCCCCCAACATTAGTCCCCGAAACTGGTGCGGTCTTAGCAACTTTAGTCGTTAAGGCCACAACAGGTTCCCCTATCCGGATCTTTTCCTCTTTGGCCGAGTTACACCGTAACCCGGACTTTTTTCTTTTACGTTCCCTTGGCTCATTCCGAGTTATTTCTTGCTGGCCGAGTCTTTGCTCACATATCCGGGTTACATTTCCTTCTCTCGTACGCTTTCTCACGTCCTACGCGGAGGGTAATCATCACTTTGCCTCATTTTAAGGGCCATGCATGTTTACTGCACCGGTTACTGTAGTAATGTCAAGAATAACTGCTCCGCATGTCATGTCGCAACAATGCCTCGTTAACCGTAACACCACATCACGTCATGGGATCTTTTGCTCCATGTGGCCCTTGCTGTGGCTCACACCTGATTGGCTGATCCATTGCGTACACGGCCACACCGTGCGGTTGGGCTGCCGCAAAGGCTCCCACTACGCGCTCTCACTGCGCGGTTAAATAAGGGGCATGGGCCGTCTTGGGGAAGTTCCCCACACTTCGCGCCCCTCTGCTTCTCTTCTTCTCTGCTGCCACCGCTTTTGTGCCTGCACTCCACCGCCGCGTCCACGTCCAGCCACTCCTTGCGACCACGCCGCCGCTGCTCTAGTTCCTCGTCACGGGGCCCTGTGCTTCCAGATTCCCCGTGGCCGGCTACCTCTATTCGAACTTTTATTTCCACCTACCAATTGCAACCACATTATCTCCCCGCCAATGCTATTACATCTCTCTCCTCTTTTTCTCCGGCATAGAGGGGTACCTCGGCCTCTGGCCCTCCAAGGAGATGTGGATAAAGTTCTTCGGTTTGCGGAAGAATGTTGTCCTGGATCCGCACCTTACTCCGGCGGAGAAGCATCTGACCCAGTGCGGTGCAGCCTCCATATCTCCCCACAAAACTCCGCGTTCCCCCGGGTCACCGGGCTCGAGTCTTGCAAAGGCTGGGCCCGGACTTTCTTCTACGTTCAGAACACCACGGACGAAGACTTGATCCGGATCCTCCCCTTCAAGCTTGGAGTCCCGGGCACCTCTCTACGCGAGAGCATTCCGAAGTGACCCACGGCTCTAGCGAACCAGGTTGACCGCCGGATCAAGGAGCTGCTCAAGGAGAAGCTACGGGGGGAGGAAATTATGATCACCTTCGTTTGCAGCCGGGTCTCCCCCTTCAGAAACGCGCCCACAAGATCTGCTACTTGAGCGCCCCCTCGATCCCCACCGGACTTCCTCCTTCGAGCTCGATAACTCGACGGTGTTTCGCCGGGTTAAGGCCATCTTCAACATGGAGAAGGAATTCTCCGAGGCTTGGGAATGGGGGCTTGCGCCCTATAACCGGGACAACCCACCTCCAAAGGTAAATTTCTCTCTTACTGTTTTTCCGGGTCTTCTTGGTATGTCGGATAACTTTTTTAACTTAACCACTACTACTTTGTTCTCAGCGATTCCTCCAGCAGCCACTAGAGGATGGCCAGGAGTTGGCGAGCAAGTGGGTGCCGGATCGTACAGAGCCGGACAAGGTGGAGCCTGATCCGGAGAGTTTTTTGCCCACTCCGGACACTCTCAAACACACCTCTGGTAAGGCCTCTCCTCTAAGGGATTGGTTGGATGACGATGACTCGGATGTTGAGGTTCTTGAGATACTTGACCCGGTGCCCATCTCTTACGCATTCCCGGTTATGTTCGAATCTTCAGCTAACCCGGCTGGTCAGGTCCACGAGGTTCCCCTGCTCGCCACGGGTGGTTTGGTCCCTGTCCCCTCCCAAAAGCGCATGGCTACCTCAGCCGTAGCTTCGGAGGTGCCACCGCCTAAGAAGAGGCAGAAGAAGTCCGGGGTGAAAGCCTCGGCCAAGCCAGCGGCTAAGAGCATGGTCCGGAGGGCACCCAAACCTCGGGCACCTCCAACCTCGGATGAGTAAGTTCTTCTGCGTTTGCTTTTGGGTCTTTCCAATTCTGCCTTTGCCTTTTATTTGTTCTTTCTTTCTCTTCTTGACTTGCTGCTCTTTTATTTTCCAGAGCTCCTAGGGTCATTCCATAGAGCGGCTCTGGCATTGCTTCTCGATCCGGAGCAGTCCTTGCCCCCCCCCCCCCCCGTGACGATGACGTTCGCCTGCTCAGTCCTATTCAAGAGGACTCTGCGGTAGCGCCTGATCGGAGCCCACCTCGCCACGAGGAGGGCAACATCGGCGTGGGGGTAGTGGGGCAGCCCAGGATACGGCTATGCCAGATCATCCTAGCTCCTCCGCTTCGGTGCCACCGCCCAGCTCTGAGGTGCCAGTTTCATCGACACCGCCCCAACCAATTTCTTCTTCAACCCCATTTTATTTTGAACCAGCAATACCAGTACCTGCCGCACCAGCAACAGCACCAACAACACCACCAACAATACCAGTAACATCAGCCGCATCAGCACCAGCAGCGTCAACACTAGCACCAGCCTCGGCACCAAAGCCGGCAGCAGTGACAACCTCCACCAAGCCTCCAAAGAGAAAAGATCAATCTGCTGCCTCCAGATCTATGGTGTCCATTGCGGACATCTTCCAGCCAGCTTCCTAGGCATCGTCTAGATCAGCAGCCTCGGATCTTCTCCAGTGTCCTGCGTCATCCGGCAAGCTCAAGAAAGCTGTCGGGCCAGCCAAGGGCACCACTTCCAGGTCTCCCGCTGCCGGATCAGAAGGCAGTAGGCAACTGGTGCTGCATACCAGTCCTGCTGCAGCTCAATCCGCGAGGTGAGAGGCCCACACTAAAGGCTTGGTGACGAGTCATTCTCCCAGCGGCAAAAGTTACAGCCCACTGCTCCTAGAGTACGTGAACAACCGGAACAACGCTGAATTTATTGATCCGAAGGATGATCTACCAGAGAAGTTTGGCCTAGCGGAGTTCAACGCTCAGATGAACTCCGCCACCAAGGTCATTTCTTTGGCTGGCCGCATGATGGAGGTAACCCTTTTCTTCTGCTATGCTGCTTTACATGCATGAATGCTTATAGATATATCCCCTAGTCCCCGAGCCTCCGAGGGAGTAACTTGTTACTCGGTCGGATGCTCCTAGAGAATTTAGTTTACGTCCTTAGCAATTTCAATAGTGATAAAGTTAAAGCTGGGTCAAGTTCCACTTGGCCCGGATCTTGGATAATTGAATATTCACACACCCAGAGTCGGGTTAAGTTCCACTTGGCCCAGATCTTGTAGACTTCGAATATCCACACACCTACAGCCAGGTTAAGTTCCACTTGGCCCGGATCTTGAATACTTCGAATATCCACACACCTAGAGCCGGGTTAAGTTCCACTTGGCCCAGATCTTGTAGACTTCGAATATCCACACACCTAGAACCGGGTTAAGTTCCACTTGGCCCAGATCTTGTAGACTTCGAATATCCACACACCTAGAGCCGGGTTAAGTTCCACTTGGCCTGGATCTTGTAGACTTCGAATATCCACACACCTAGAGCCGGGTTAAGTTCCACTTGGCCCGGATCTTTTAGACTTCTAATATCTACACACCTAGAGCCGGGTTAAGTTCCACTTGGCCCGGATCTTGTAGACTTCGAATATCCACACACCTAGAGCCGGGTTAAGTTCCACTTGGCCCGGATCTTGTAGACTTCGAATATCCACACACCTAGAGCTGGGTTAAGTTCCACTTGGCCTAGATCTTGTAGACTTCGAATATCCACTTGGCCCTTGAACTAACATTGTCTTGTTTTTTCAGATCACCACTAACCGCCAAACTGCTGAGTTCCAGCGCCTGCTGGACTCCTACAAAGATGTTCCCGCCCGTTATGGCAAGCTCTTAGAGGATCACCAGAGGAAGGTTAACTTTCTTTACTCAAGACTTTTCCTTTTTCACTTGCGTTCATTCGAGTTATCCATGATCCGTATTAACTTGTTACTCGAATTATGCAGCCGAGGTTGAGGCTGAAAACATTACCATGCAAAAAAATCTGGCTGAAATCCAAGGTATTTTGTCTTGTTCTCATGATCATTGTGCGCTCTTTCCTTGACTAGGTAGATATTTATACTTCGGCTCTGCCGGATTAACCCACTATTGCAGTTGCCCTTGAAGACAGCGTACCTATTCCTAATATGATGACACATTTTCTCGAACAAGCAGGAAAGCATCAAGCTGAATTGAAGAAGGACGACGAGATAGCTCGGTTGCGCCTCCAGGACTCGGAGATTACTCGGCTGAATGCCGAAATCCAGAGGCTTAAGGACCTCCATAAATCCGAGCTAGATAAGGCTGACTAGGAGTTTGGTGAGGAAAAAGAGCATCTGACGATGCAAATTTCCAAGACAAGGACTTATTGCAGGAAGCCGATGTAAAACTTATGTTGGTGACCTCGGAATATGAGAAACTCCAGGCCAACAACGCCAATGTCCATGCCGAGCTCCAACGTCTTCTCTTCCAGATTTCCCGTGAGTTTGTTTCCCTTGCTCAATTTTCATTTCTCCAGATTTAGTGCTTTTGCTCACTGTTTCCTCTGTTCTGTTTGCAGGCAAGTTTCTAGAAGGTGACACCCTCGCTGCTGCCGCTGTAACCTGGTCTCGCGAGCAATGTGGTATTCCCACAGGTCCTACTGCCGGGTCAACCCCTTATGAGACAGAGGATCTGCTGGTGAGCCTCGTCGCTCGCATGGAGCTAGTAAAGAATTACGGTGCAGATATCATGCCGGCAGCGATGCAGATGCTCAACTCCCTCTGGCCCTCTGAGCCCACTCCCAAAGGAAATGCGGCTCTTATAGAAAAATTGATGGAGTGCGAGACTCAGATGCACTTGTGGCGAGAATCTGCTGCACGAGCCAGGGCTGACATAGCACTGCACTTCGTCCTCTCGTGGTATGAAGGAATAGACTTGGGGTTGCTCACCCGTATGCACACCGGATCAAAGTGGTCTGAAGATCCGGAGTGCATTGCTTGTCGCAAAGCCTGTGCCAACAAGCTTATCCAGTACCCCTTCTTGTTGGGTTCGCAGCATAGAAAACAAATTTTTTCCTAAGATGGGAACTATTATACGCCAAGATCTATCTATTAGATACAAACAACGGGTGGATATACATCCATAGAGAACATACCCTCAAAGACAACAAAGCTTTGTTAACGATATGGAACTCGTGGATGATGTAGTCATACACTTGCCGATCTCAAGATCGTGATGAAGTCTAGTAGGTCCAGCTCTAGAACGTCCATCAGATCTAGCTCCAGCAAGTCCAGCACCACCAAGTCCAGCACCACAAAGTGGCGGTGCATCCTTGATCGCACACACATCCGGTACCCCGACAACCTCTGCCCCTTGCTCTAGCTAAGCAGCAGAAGCATCAACTCCTTTCCAGATAAAGCCACCACGAACATGTATCTCGCTAATCCGAGACCATGGGGGAAAATACTAGAGGGGGAGAGAGATCCTTCACGAGGAGGTGTGAGTGTGAAGGTGTGAGAGGTGGCCTTTTATAGGAGGAGGGGAGGGTACCCCTCCCATGGCCGACGCCCATGGAGGGTGTCCCTTCACCTCCCCCATTCATGTGGTGGTAACTCCCTCCACATAAATTTGCCCCTTCACATTTTCCATTAAAGTCTCCACTTTAAATGCATTAAATTTCTCCAAATTTAATGCTCTCTCATTTAATAAAACTCTTTTATTAATGTTATTCAGAATTATTCAATTACTTTAATTAACAAACATTCACATAAAACCCCCTGCAATATTTCAATATCACATGCAAAACCAGTTTCTGCAATTTCACCCAAAACAATTCCGGTTTCCATCGAAATAATTCCAGTGCTTTGTAATTATTTTCTCTGGAACATATTTGCTCCAAATGGTGTCGGTATCCCTTAAGTGTGTCACCCTACAGTTCGCAAATAATGCAGATATGATCAAGACCCCTCTTAGATCAATAATCAGAAGCGGTACATGGAGATCCATACCGACTCCCACACATTCAACGATGACTTATGTGATCGTGAGAACCTTTAATGTCGTAACTAAATCCCTTTGTATCGCGATATATTACATGTACAAGATTCGATCATTGGTATCTCCATACCTAGTTTGATCTCGTTACTGACATGTACTCTTTTCTTGTTCCCGTGATATAACATTCTAGTGATCTCATCACTTGCTTGCAAGCTAACTAATGTGATATCACCGAGAGGGCCCAGAGTATATTTATCCATCATCGGGATGGACAAATCGCACTCTTGATCCATGAGCATCTACATAACACTTTCGTAGCACTGAACCCACCTTTATAATCACCCTTTCACGGTGTGACGTTTGATGTTATCAAGATACTCTTCCAGTGTTAGTGATTAACATGATCTCATGGTCTAAGGACTAGGATTACTTTGTATGATGTTATAGCAATATAAACACAATGACTTTGATCGTAATGCTATACTTCGGATGAATGTTCATCACATCATTCCACTAATGTTGTGACCTCGTTATTAACAACATCCAATGTCCATGATTAGGAAACCTTGATCCTCTTGTTAATCAACGAGCTAGTTTATAAGAGAGGCATAACTAGGAACTTTCCTTTTGTTTTTTAAACACACATGTATTAACGTTTCTAAATTAATACAATTATAGCATGCAAAATAAACATTTATCATAAACAAGGAATAATAACCACTTTATTATTGCCTCTCCGGCATATTCCCTTCAGTCTCCCACTTGCACTAGAGTCAATAATCTAGTTTGAAAAACTTTGCGTATTGAACACCTATGGCTTTCTGGTGTTGCATATATGCGATTGCTAGTGGTTAACATAATCTCCGGATCTGACAGTTTCAGGTCCGTGTGTATTTGTATGTCTTTGCATCTCTACGCATTACTCATTCTCAAATGAAATGGCATTGTATAAATTTGGTCCTTTGGTGAGACCTTTAGTTTGTTCGGGTTAATATATGTTGATATTATTGTCATACAATATATCTTCATAGTGTTAGCCCACTTTGAACCACACCTAGTTTGATAACAAACTACTTAACACAAATGCCCTCCTTTGCTGCTACTATAGCAGTCATATACTTAGCCTTTTGTTGTAGTATCCATCACAATGTCTCAACTTTGGAACTCATCCAAATCCATCATGGAGCATCTTTTCCATTACATTGTGCCACCCATAGTCTAAATTGAGATAAATTTAATTTGTATCTTGTGACAAAACTAGTATCAATGTAACACTTTACAATGAACTACATTTAACTATTTGTCACTTATACATGATATATTCTTAGTTCTTCCAAAGCTCATAAGAATATCTTTACTATCGTCCAATGATCATCTTATGAATCATTCTGGTATGTGCTCATAACATTTAGATCATAAGACATATCTGGATATGTACATATCATGGTATATTTTATTGATCAAAATATTCATGTGATTTCACTCATCAAGTGTCAAAACACTTGAATCTTGTTTCATTCACCAAGTGTCAATTGTTGGGGGGATACCCCCGGGTAGGGTCACGCCGGGGTATAAAGGCCTAGTTAGCCGAGGTATGGCAAGGTCAAAGCGAGTGCTGGCCGAGTCACCTCAAGGCAGGCCGGATCACGGGACGTCCACCTAACTTGGTCTCAACCGAATTATGCCGTATGTCGGTAAGATGTATCTAACTTGTATGCAGGAAACAGGTGTGGCCGGATCAACTATGTAGGATCCGGGTCATATCTAGCTTGTAAGAGAAGGAAGGTATCTCGCTGGTCAAAGGTGACCACTATACGCAGAGCGTGAGCGAAGCAGATAGAGGCAGGACCACCGAGGCGTGGCCGACAAAGGTGATGATGCCTATGTCGGATGACGCAGGCGCCGCAGAGGCTCACGTAGCCTCTGCATGGGTGACGCGGGGCAAAAGTGACCCGGTCGGCTTACTATTTTGGGAAGAGGCATATTCCCTGGAATATGCCTCCACGTATGCCCTAAGTGGAGACCTAGCCCCCCCTATATAAGGAGGGATAGGGCCTCTGTATAAGGGGTGGATTTTCTGGTTGAATGGTCTAGGCTTGGTAGTCTCCTAGAGATTTGTGTTTTGCTAGTGGTGAGAGTAAGAGAGTTCTTCTTCCTCCTCTCCCCAATACAGCTCAAGGAGCACTTGTAAACCTTGGAAGTGAATCGAATACAAAGAAACTATGTGTGGAAGCACCACACTATCCCTCCCTGGATTCCCCTAGTGCATTTAGTCCCCACCTTTAGCCTATCCATGGCATCTGTCGTGACACCACCACGACAGTTGGCGCCCACCGTGGGGCTAGCAGCGCTAGCAGGGGTGAAGATCCAGACAGGAAACTTCATCGGCACCGGCGAACACATCGTCTCCGGGCTCGTTCAGCGCTTTGGAGCGCTGGATTTCGTCAGCGACAATGCTGGCTACTTCAGCAAGCGTCCTCTCCTGCGCAACGGCCTCTTCGTCAAGCTCGGCACGCACAAGATCTACGTTGTTGTCGATGTGTCGTGCGTTCATCCGCGACACGTCGTCGAAGGAGGCGAGCCACCCCTTAGTGTGGCTCGTGGGGCGCGTATCACTCGTTCCCCAGACCATGCTGAGGTGATGATGACCGTGCCTGGCGCTGGCACAAGCAAGGATCCGGCGCCAGATCCGGAGGTAACGCCTAAGGCACCGAGGAAAGTAGAGGTCCTCCGCTAGAGAGGCCTGAGAATGTGCTGCAGCAGGCGATGGATAGCTTGGCAAACCTAGTAGCAGTAGATCCGGCTCAGGCACAGGCCGAGCTAGAGGAGACTAGGCAAAAAATACTAGAGGGTGCGAAAAAGATAGTCGCGGCTCAGCAGCCGTTGAACATGACACTACGTGAGTACGCAAAGGCAAATAAGGTAGATACTGTAAAAGTGAAGGGGAGAAACCTCATGAGTGAAATGAACAGAGAGGATGATACTAGGATTGAGGAATCAGAAAACTGTTTGTCCGTGGAGCTGCCGAAGTATAGTACCCCGGCAAAGAACCTCAGAGCAGTGGATGCAGCTGCATCCGAGTTAGAAGGTCTGGCGGATGAAGCCCGTCAAAGACAGCAGGATAGAGTCAACGAGTTGGTTCGGATCGCGAACAGGCAAAACGAGGAATTGCTCAGGGCTAACCCGGAGAGAGCTGGGGCCTCCAAGATTGTTTATTCGGCAGTGGGTAACCCGGAGAAATCCGCTGGAGCCGCATCGTCTCCTCATGGTGGTCCTAGGAGAGAAGAGGTGGTAACTTCGGCCAGGAGGAATAAGCAGATAGTCCCATATGACCCGGCAAGGGCAGGGAAAGGAAAAGAAGTGCAAAGAAATGAGGATCGAAGGAGTGTGAGCCGAGGTGAAGCTGGCCAAGGTAACCACAACCAAGGCAATGCCGGTCAAGGGAATGCTATAAACGGCAATGCCAGACAGCGTAATTCGGTAGTTGCAGGTCAACCGCAGCAGCGGAATATACCACGGCAAGA